>CM065592.1:20953902-21603375 GCA_033119425.1 Bufotes viridis | reverse complement strand
AGTGACTGGATAACACCACCATACAGTGACTGGATAACACCGCCATACAGTGACTGGATAACACCGCCATACAGTGACTGGATAACACCGCCATACAGTGACTGGATAACACCTCCATACAGTGACTGGATAACACCTCCATACAGTGACTGGATAACACCACCATACAGTGACTGGATAACACCGCCATACAGTGACTGGATAACACCTCCATACAGTGACTGGATAACACCTCCATACAGTGACTGGATAACACCTCCATACAGTGACTGGATAACACCTCCATACAGTGACTGGATAACACCGCCATACAGTGACTGGATAACACCACCATACAGTGACTGGATAACACCTCCATACAGTGACTGGATAACACCTCCATACAGTGACTGGATAACACCCCACATACAGTGACTGGATAACACCTCCATACAGTGACTGGATAACACCTCCATACAGTGACTGGATAACACCACCATACAGTGACTGGATAACACCACCATACAGTGACTGGATAACACCACCATACAGTGACTGGATAACACCACCATACAGTGACTGGATAACCACCTCCATACAGTGACTGGATAACACCACCATACAGTGACTGGATAACACCTCCATACAGTGACTGGATAACACCACCATACAGTGACTGGATAACACCTCCATACAGTGACTGGATAACACCTCCATACAGTGACTGGATAACACCTCCATACAGTGACTGGATAACACCTCCATACAGTGACTGGATAACACCGCCATACAGTGAATGGATAACACCTCCATACAGTGACTGGATAACACCTCCATACAGTGACTGGATAACACCTCCATACAGTGACTGGATAACACCGCCATACAGTAACTGGATAACACCTCCATACAGTGACTGGATAACACCTCCATACAGTGACTGGATAACACCACCATACAGTGACTGGATAACACCTCCATACAGTGACTGGATAACACCGCCATACAGTGACTGGATAACACCTCCATACAGTGACTGGATAACACCTCCATACAGTGACTGGATAACACCACCATTCAGTGACTGTATAAAACCTCCATACAGTGACTGGATAAAACCTCCATACAGTGACTGGATAAAACCTCCATACAGTGACTGTAAAAAACCTCTATACAGTGACTGGATAACACCTCCATACAGTGACTGGATAAAACCAACATACAGTGACTGGATAACACCACCATACAGTGACTGGCTAACACCAACATACAGTGACTGGATAACACCACCATACAGTGACTGGATAACACCTCCATACAGTGACTGGATAACACCGCCATATAGTGACTGGATAACACCGCCATACAGTGACTGGATAACACCGCCATACAGTGACTGGATAAAACCACCATACAGTGACTGGATAACACCACCATACAGTGACTGGATAACACCAAAATACAGTGACTGGATAAAACCACCATACAGTGACTGGATAAAACCACCATACAGTGACTGGATAACACCTCCATACAGTGACTGGATAACACCTCCATACAGTGACTGGATAACACCTCCATACAGTGACTGGATAAAACCAACATACAGTGACTGAATAACACCACCATACAGTGACTGGATAACACCTCCATACAGTGACTGGATAACACCTCCATACAGTGACTGGATAACACCACCATACAGTGACTGGATAACACCTCCATACAGTGACTGGATAACACCGCCATACAGTGACTGGATAACACCTCCATACAGTGACTGGATAACACCTCCATACAGTGACTGGATAACACCGCCATACAATGACTGGATAACACCAAAATACAGTGACTGGATAACACCGCCATACAGTGACTGGATAAAACCACCATACAGTGACTGGATAACACCACCATACAGTGAATGGATAACACCACCATACAGTGACTGGATAACACCTCCATACAGTGACTGGATAACAAATCCATACAGTGACTGGATAACACCACCATACAGTGACTGGATAACACCTCCATACAGTGACTGGATAACACCTCCATACAGTGACTGGATAACACCACCATACAGTGACTGGATAACACCTCCATACAGTGACTGGATAACACCGCCATACAGTGAATGGATAACACCTCCATACAGTGACTGGATAACACCTCCATACAGTGACTGAATAAAACAAACATACAGTGACTGGATAACACCACCATACAGTGACTGGATAACACCTCCATACAGTGACTTGCTTACACCACCATACAGTGACTGGATAACACCTCCATACAGTGACTGGATAACACCGCCATACAGTGAATGGATAACACCTCCATACAGTGACTGGATAACACCTCCATACAGTGACTGAATAAAACAAACATACAGTAACTGAATAACACCTCCATACAATGACTGGATAACACCACCATACAGTGACTGGATAACACCACCATACAGTGACTGGATAACACCTCCATACAGTGACTGGATAACACCGCCATACAGTAACTGTATAACACCTCCATACAGTGACTGGATAACACCTCCATACAGTGACTGGATAACACCTCCATACAGTGACTGAATAACACCTCCATACAGTGACTGAATAACACCTCCATACAGTGACTGGATAACACCACCATACAGTGACTGGATAACACTACCATACAGTGACTGGATAACACCTCCATACAGTGACTGGATAACACCTCCATACAGTGACTGGATAACACCACCATACAGTGACTGGATAACACCTCCATACAGTGACTGGATAACACCTCCATACAGTGACTGGATAACACCTCCATACAGTGACTGGATAACACCTCCATACAGTGACTGGATAACACCACCATACAGTGACTGGATAACACCTCCATACAGTGACTGGATAACACCTCCATACAGTGACTGGATAACACCTCCATACAGTGACTGGATAACACCTCCATACAGTGACTGGATAACACCACCATACAGTGACTGGATAACACCACCATACAGTGACTGGATAACACCTCCATACAGTGACTGGATAACACCTCCATACAGTGACTGGATAACACCACCATACAGTGACTGGATAACACCACCATACAGTGACTGGATAACACCTCCATACAGTGACTGGATAACACCGCCATACAGTGACTGGATAACACCACCATACAGTGACTGGATAACACCTCCATACAGTGACTGGATAACACCACCATACAGTGACTGGATAACACCACCATACAGTGACTGGATAACACCTCCATACAGTGACTGGATAACACCTCCATACAGTGACTGGATAACACCTCCATACAGTGACTGGATAACACCACCATACAGTGACTGGATAACACCACCATACAGTGACTGGATAACACCTCCATACAGTGACTGGATAACACCTCCATACAGTGACTGGATAACACCACCATACAGTGACTGGATAACACCTCCATACAGTGACTGGATAACACCTCCATACAGTGACTGGATAACACCACCATACAGTGACTGGATAACACCTCCATACAGTGACTGGATAACACCGCCATACAGTGACTGGATAACACCTCCATACAGTGACTGGATAACACCTCCATACAGTGACTGGATAACACCAACATACAGTGACTGGATAACACCTCCATACAGTGACTGGATAACACCACCATACAGTGACTGGATAACACCTCCATACAGTGACTGGATAACACCACCATACAGTGACTGGATAACACCTCCATACAGTGACTGGATAACACCGCCATACAGTGAATGGATAACACCTCCATACAGTGACTGGATAACACCTCCATACAGTGACTGAATAAAACAAACATACAGTAACTGAATAACACCTCCATACAGTGACTGGATAACACCACCATACAGTGACTGGATAACACCACCATACAGTGACTGGATAACACCTCCATACAGTGACTGGATAACACCGCCATACAGTGACTGGATAACACCTCCATACAGTGACTGGATAACACCTCCATACAGTGACTGGATAACACAAACATACAGTAACTGGATAACACCTCCATACAGTGACTGGATAACACCACCATACAGTGACTGGATAACACCTCCATACAGTGACTGAATAACACCTCCATACAGTGACTGGATAACACCTCCATACAGTGACTGGATAACACCTCCATACAGTGACTGGATAACACCACCATACAGTGACTGGATAACACCTCCATACAGTGACTGGATAACACCTCCATACAGTGACTGGATAACACCTCCATACAGTGACTGGATAACACCGCCATACAGTGACTGGATAACACCTCCATACAGTGACTGGATAACACCTCCATACAGTGACTGGATAACACCACCATACAGTGACTGGATAACACCTCCATACAGTGACTGGATAACACCGCCATACAGTGACTGGATAACACCTCCATACAGTGACTGGATAACACCTCCATACAGTGACTGGATAACACCACCATTCAGTGACTGTATAACACCTCCATACAGTGACTGGATAACACCTCCATACAGTGACTGGATAAAACCTCTATACAGTGACTGGATAACACCTCCATACAGTGACTGGATAACACCACCATACAGTGACTGGATAACACCACCATACAGTGACTGGATAACACCACCATACAGTGACTGGATAACACCACCATACAGTGACTGGATAACACCACCATACAGTGACTGGATAACACCACCATACAGTGACTGGATAACACCTCCATACAGTGACTGGATAACACCGCCATACAGTGACTGGATAACACCAAAATACAGTGACTGGATAACACCGCCATACAGTGACTGGATAACACCACCATACAGTGACTGGATAACACCACCATACAGTGACTGGATAACACCACCATACAGTGACTGGATAACACCAAAATACAGTGACTGGATAAAACCACCATACAGTGACTGGATAACACCACCATACAGTGACTGGATAACACCACCATACAGTGACTGGATAACACCTCCATACAGTGACTGGATAACACCACCATACAGTGACTGGATAACACCTCCATACAGTGACTGGATAACACCTCCATACAGTGACTGGATAACACCTCCATACAGTGACTGGATAACACCGCCATACAGTGACTGGATAACACCTCCATACAGTGACTGGATAACACCTCCATACAGTGACTGGATAACACCACCATACAGTGACTGGATAACACCTCCATACAGTGACTGGATTACACCGCCATACAGTGACTGGATAACACCTCCATACAGTGACTGGATAACACCTCCATACAGTGACTAGATAACACCACCATTCAGTGACTGTATAAAACCTCCATACAGTGACTGGATAACACCTCCATACAGTGACTGTATAAAACCTCTATACAGTGACTGGATAACACCTCCATACAGTGACTGGATAACACCAACATACAGTGACTGGATAACACCACCATACAGTGACTGGATAACACCTCCATACAGTGACTGGATAACACCTCCATACAGTGACTGGATAACACCACCATACAGTGACTGGATAACACCACCATACAGTGACTGGCTAACACCACCATACAGTGACTGGATAACACCACCATACAGTGACTGGATAACACCTCCATACAGTGACTGGATAACACCACCATACAGTGACTGGATAACACCACCATACAGTGACTGGATAACACCGCCATACAGTGACTGGATAACACCACCATACAGTGACTGGATAACACCACCATACAGTGACTGGATAACACCACCATACAGTGACTGGATAACACCTCCATACAGTGACTGGATAACACCACCATACAGTGACTGGATAACACCACCATACAGTGACTGGATAACACCACCATACAGTGACTGGATAACACCACCATACAGTGACTGGATAACACCTCCATACAGTGACTGGATAACACCTCCATACAGTGACTGGATAACACCTCCATACAGTGACTGGATAACACCTCCATACAGTGACTGGATAACACCTCCATACAGTGACTGGATAACACCTCCATACAGTGACTGGATAACACCACCATACAGTGACTGGATAACACCTCCATACAGTGACTGGATAACACCGCCATACAGTGACTGGATAACACCACCATACAGTGACTGTATAACACCTCCATACAGTGACTGGATAACACCTCCATACAGTGACTGTAAAAACCTCTATACAGTGACTGGATAACACCTCCATACAGTGACTGGATAAAACCAACATACAGTGACTGGATAACACCTCCATACAGTGACTGGATAACACCACCATACAGTGACTGGATAACACCACCATACAGTGACTGGCTAACACCACCATACAGTGACTGGATAACACCACCATACAGTGACTGGATAACACCTCCATACAGTGACTGGATAACACCGCCATACAGTGACTGGATAACACCAAAATACAGTGACTGGATAACACCGCCATACAGTGACTGGATAAAACCAACATACAGTGACTGGATAACACCACCATACAGTGACTGGATAACACCACCATACAGTGACTGGATAACACCAACATACAGTGACTGGATAACACCACCATACAGTGACTGGATAACACCACCATACAGTGACTGGATAACACCACCATACAGTGACTGGATAACACCTCCATACAGTGACTGGATAACACCACCATACAGTGACTGGATAACACCACCATACAGTGACTGGATAACACCTCCATACAGTGACTGGATAACACCACCATACAGTGACTGGATAACACCACCATACAGTGACTGGATAACACCACCATACAGTGACTGGATAACACCACCATACAGTGACTGGATAACACCACCATACAGTGACTGGATAACACCACCATACAGTGACTGGATAATACCTCCATACAGTGACTGGATAACACCACCATACAGTGACTGGATAACACCTCCATACAGTGACTGGATAACACCTCCATACAGTGACTGGATAACACCTCCATACAGTGACTGGATAACACCTCCATACAGTGACTGGATAACACCACCATACAGTGACTGGATAACACCTCCATACAGTGACTGGATAACACCGCCATACAGTGACTGGATAACACCTCCATACAGTGACTGGATAACACCTCCATACAGTGACTGGATAACACCACCATACAGTGACTGGATAACACCTCCATACAGTGACTGGATAACACCTCCATACAGTGACTGGATAACACCTCTATACAGTGACTGGATAACACCTCCATACAGTGACTGGATAACACCACCATACAGTGACTGGATAACACCTCCATACAGTGACTGGATAACACCACCATACAGTGACTGGATAACACCACCATACAGTGACTGGATAACACCACCATACAGTGACTGGATAACACCACCATACAGTGACTGGATAACACCTCCATACAGTGACTGGATAACACCGCCATACAGTGACTGGATAACACCACCATACAGTGACTGGATAACACCGCCATACAGTGACTGGATAACACCAACATACAGTGACTGGATAACACCACCATACAGTGACTGGATAACACCACCATACAGTGACTGGATAACACCAAAATACAGTGACTGGATAACACCACCATACAGTGACTGGATAACACCACCATACAGTGACTGGATAACACCACCATACAGTGACTGGATAACACCTCCATACAGTGACTGGATAACACCACCATACAGTGACTGGATAACACCTCCATACAGTGACTGGATAACACCTCCATACAGTGACTGGATAACACCTCCATACAGTGACTGGATAACACCTCCATACAGTAACTGGATAACACCTCCATACAGTGACTGGATAACACCTCCATACAGTGACTGGATAACACCACCATACAGTGACTGGATAACACCTCCATACAGTGACTGGATAACACCGCCATACAGTGACTGGATAACACCTCCATACAGTGACTGGATAACACCTCCATACAGTGACTGGATAACACCACCATACAGTGACTGTATAACACCTCCATACAGTGACTGGATAACACCTCCATACAGTGACTGTGATAACACCTCTATACAGTGACTGGATAACACCTCCATACAGTGACTGGATAACACCACCATACAGTGACTGGATAACACCTCCATACAGTGACTGGATAACACCTCCATACAGTGACTGGATAACACCTCCATACAGTGACTGGATAACACCACCATACAGTGACTGGATAACACCACCATACAGTGACTGGATAACACCTCCATACAGTGACTGGATAACACCACCATACAGTGACTGGATAACACCTCCATACAGTGACTGGATAACACCACCATACAGTGACTGGATAACACCACCATACAGTGACTGGATAACACCGCCATACAGTGACTGGATAACACCACCATACAGTGACTGGATAACACCACCATACAGTGACTGGATAACACCACCATACAGTGACTGGATAACACCACCATACAGTGACTGGATAACACCACCATACAGTGACTGGATAACACCACCATACAGTGACTGGATAACACCTCCATACAGTGACTGGATAACACCACCATACAGTGACTGGATAACACCTCCATACAGTGACTGGATAACACCTCCATACAGTGACTGGATAACACCTCCATACAGTGACTGGATAACACCTCCATACAGTGACTGGATAACACCTCCATACAGTGACTGGATAACACCTCCATACAGTGACTGGATAACACCACCATACAGTGACTGGATAACACCTCCATACAGTGACTGGATAACACCACCATACAGTGACTGGATAACACCTCCATACAGTGACTGGATAACACCTCCATACAGTGACTGGATAACACCACCATACAGTGACTGGATAACACCTCCATACAGTGACTGGATAACACCTCCATACAGTGACTGGATAACACCTCCATACAGTGACTGGATAACACCTCCATACAGTGACTGGATAACACCACCATACAGTGACTGGATAACACCACCATACAGTGACTGGATAACACCACCATACAGTGACTGGATAACACCTCCATACAGTGACTGGATAACACCACCATACAGTGACTGGATAACACCACCATACAGTGACTGGATAACACCTCCATACAGTGACTGGATAACACCTCCATACAGTGACTGGATAACACCACCATACAGTGACTGGATAACACCTCCATACAGTGACTGGATAACACCACCATACAGTGACTGGATAACACCACCATACAGTGACTGGATAACACCACCATACAGTGACTGGATAACACCTCCATACAGTGACTGGATAACACCACCATACAGTGACTGGATAACACCACCATACAGTGACTGGATAACACCTCCATACAGTGACTGGATAACACCTCCATACAGTGACTGGATAACACCTCCATACAGTGACTGGATAACACCTCCATACAGTGACTGGATAACACCACCATACAGTGACTGGATAACACCTCCATACAGTGACTGGATAACACCACCATACAGTGACTGGATAACACCACCATACAGTGACTGGATAACACCACCATACAGTGACTGGATAACACCTCCATACAGTGACTGGATAACACCACCATACAGTGACTGGATAACACCTCCATACAGTGACTGGATAACACCACCATACAGTGACTGGATAACACCTCCATACAGTGACTGGATAACACCTCCATACAGTGACTGGATAACACCTCCATACAGTGACTGGATAACACCTCCATACAGTGACTGGATAACACCACCATACAGTGACTGGATAACACCTCCATACAGTGACTGGATAACACCGCCATACAGTGACTGGATAACACCTCCATACAGTGACTGGATAACACCTCCATACAGTGACTGGATAACACCACCATTCAGTGACTGGATAACACCTCCATACAGTGACTGGATAACACCTCCATACAGTGACTGTAATAACACCTCCATACAGTGACTGGATAACACCTCCATACAGTGACTGGATAACACCTCCATACAGTGACTGGATAACACCACCATACAGTGACTGGATAACACCTCCATACAGTGACTGGATAACACCTCCATACAGTGACTGGATAACACCACCATACAGTGACTGGATAACACCACCATACAGTGACTGGATAACACCACCATACAGTGACTGGATAACACCACCATACAGTGACTGGATAACACCTCCATACAGTGACTGGATAACACCGCCATACAGTGACTGGATAACACCACCATACAGTGACTGGATAACACCGCCATACAGTGACTGGATAACACCACCATACAGTGACTGGATAACACCACCATACAGTGACTGGATAACACCACCATACAGTGACTGGATAACACCACCATACAGTGACTGGATAACACCACCATACAGTGACTGGATAACACCACCATACAGTGACTGGATAACACCACCATACAGTGACTGGATAACACCACCATACAGTGACTGGATAACACCTCCATACAGTGACTGGATAACACCTCCATACAGTGACTGGATAACACCTCCATACAGTGACTGGATAACACCTCCATACAGTGACTGGATAACACCTCCATACAGTGACTGGATAACACCTCCATACAGTGACTGGATAACACCTCCATACAGTGACTGGATAACACCTCCATACAGTGACTGGATAACACCGCCATACAGTGACTGGATAACACCTCCATACAGTGACTGGATAACACCTCCATACAGTGACTGGATAACACCACCATACAGTGACTGGATAACACCTCCATACAGTGACTGGATAACACCTCCATACAGTGACTGGATAACACCTCCATACAGTGACTGGATAACACCTCCATACAGTGACTGGATAACACCACCATACAGTGACTGGATAACACCACCATACAGTGACTGGATAACACCTCCATACAGTGACTGGATAACACCACCATACAGTGACTGGATAACACCACCATACAGTGACTGGATAACACCACCATACAGTGACTGGATAACACCTCCATACAGTGACTGGATAACACCACCATACAGTGACTGGATAACACCACCATACAGTGACTGGATAACACCGCCATACAGTGACTGGATAACACCACCATACAGTGACTGGATAACACCACCATACAGTGACTGGATAACACCACCATACAGTGACTGGATAACACCTCCATACAGTGACTGGATAACACCACCATACAGTGACTGGATAACACCACCATACAGTGACTGGATAACACCACCATACAGTGACTGGATAACACCTCCATACAGTGACTGGATAACACCACCATACAGTGACTGGATAACACCTCCATACAGTGACTGGATAACACCGCCATACAGTGAATGGATAACACCTCCATACAGTGACTGGATAACACCTCCATACAGTGACTGAATAAAACAAACATACAGTAACTGAATAACACCTCCATACAGTGACTGGATAACACCACCATACAGTGACTGGATAACACCTCCATACAGTGACTGGATAACACCTCCATACAGTGACTGGATAACACCGCCATACAGTGACTGGATAACACCTCCATACAGTGACTGGATAACACCTCCATACAGTGACTGGATAACACCACCATACAGTAACTGGATAACACCTCCATACAGTGACTGGATAACACCTCCATACAGTGACTGGATAACACCACCATACAGTGACTGGATAACACCTCCATACAGTGACTGGATAACACCGCCATACAGTGAATGGATAACACCTCCATACAGTGACTGGATAACACCTCCATACAGTGACTGAATAACACCAACATACAGTGACTGGATAACACCTCCATACAGTGACTGGATAACACCTCCATACAGTGACTGGATAACACCTCCATACAGTGACTGGATAACACCTCCATACAGTGACTGGATAACACCTCCATACAGTGACTGGATAACACCACCATACAGTGACTGGATAACACCACCATACAGTGACTGGATAACACCTCCATACAGTGACTGGATAACACCTCCATACAGTGACTGGATAACACCTCCATACAGTGACTGGATAACACCGCCATACAGTAACTGGATAACACCTCCATACAGTGACTGGATAACACCTCCATACAGTGACTGGATAACACCACCATACAGTGACTGGATAACACCTCCATACAGTGACTGGATAACACCGCCATACAGTGACTGGATAACACCTCCATACAGTGACTGGATAACACCGCCATACAGTGACTGGATAACACCACCATTCAGTGACTGTATAAAACCTCCATACAGTGACTGGATAACACCTTCATACAGTGACTGTAAAAAACCTCTATACAGTGACTGGATAACACCTCCATACAGTGACTGGATAAAACCAACATACAGTGACTGGATAACACCACCATACAGTAACTGGATAACACCACCATAAAGTGACTGGATAACACCACCATACAGTGACTGGCTAACACCACCATACAGTGACTGGATAACACCACCATACAGTGACTGGATAACACCTCCATACAGTGACTGGATAACACCGCCATACAGTGACTGGATAACACCAAAATACAGTGACTGGATAACACCGCCATACAGTGACTGGATAAAACCAACATACAGTGACTGGATAACACCACCATACAGTGACTGGATAACACCACCATACAGTGACTGGATAACACCAAAATACAGTGACTGGATAAAACCACCATACAGTGACTGGATAACACCACCATACAGTGACTGGATAACACCACCATACAGTGACTGGATAACACCTCCATACAGTGACTGGATTACACCACCATTCAGTGACTGTATAAAACCTCCATACAGTGACTGGATAACACCTCCATACAGTGACTGGATAACACCTCCATACAGTGACTGGATAACACCTCCATACAGTGACTGGATAACACCTCCATACAGTGACTGGATAACACCTCCATACAGTGACTGGATAACACCACCATACAGTGACTGGATAACACCTCCATACAGTGACTGGATTACACCGCCATACAGTGACTGGATAACACCTCCATACAGTGACTGGATAACACCTCCATACAGTGACTAGATAACACCACCATTCAGTGACTGTATAAAACCTCCATACAGTGACTGGATAACACCTCCATACAGTGACTGTAAAAAACCTCTATACAGTGACTGAATAACACCTCCATACAGTGACTGGATAAAACCAACATACAGTGACTGGATAACACCACCATACAGTGACTGGATAACACCTCCATACAGTGACTGGATAACACCTCCATACAATGACTGGATAACACCACCATACAGTGACTGGATAACACCACCATACAGTGACTGGCTAACACCACCATACAGTGACTGGATAACACCACCATACAGTGACTGGATAACACCTCCATACAGTGACTGGATAACACCAAAATACAGTGACTGGATAACACCACCATACAGTGACTGGATAACACCGCCATACAGTGACTGGATAAAACCACCATACAGTGACTGGATAACACCACCATACAGTGAATGGATAACACCACCATACAGTGACTGGATAACACCACCATACAGTGACTGGATAACACCAAAATACAGTGACTGGATAAAACCACCATACAGTGACTGGATAACACCACCATACAGTGACTGGATAACACCACCATACAGTGACTGGATAACACCTCCATACAGTGACTGGATAACACCACCATTCAGTGACTGTATAAAACCTCCATACAGTGAAAGTATAAAACCTCTATACAGTGACTGGATAACACCTCCATACAGTGACTGGATAAAACCACCATACAGTGACTGGATAACACCACCATACAGTGACTGGATAACATCTCCATACAGTGACTGGATAACACCGCCATACAGTGACTGGATAACACCTCCATACAGTGACTGGATAACACCACCATACAGTGACTGGATAACACCTCCATACAGTGACTGGATAACACCTCCATACAGTGACTGGATAACACCTCCATACAGTGACTGGATAACACCTCCATACAGTGACTGGATAACACCGCCATACACTGACTGGATAACACCCCCATACAGTGACTGGATAACACCTCCATACAGTGACTGGATAACACCACCATACAGTGACTGGATAACACCACCATACAGTGACTGGATAACACCTCCATACAGTGACTGGATAACACCGCCATACACTGACTGGATAACACCCCCATACAGTGACTGGATAACACCAGCATACAGTGACTGGATAACACCGCCATACAGTGACTGGATAACACCTCCATACAGTGACTGGATAACACCACCATACAGTGACTGGATAACACCTCCATACAGTGACTGTATAAAACCTCTATACAGTGACTGGATAACACAACCATACAGTGACTGAATAAAACCACCATACAGTGACTGGATAACACCACCATACAGTGACTGGATAACATCTCCATACAGTGACTGGATAAAACCACCATACAGTGACTGGATAACACCTCCATACAGTGACTGGATAACACCACCATACAGTGACTGGATAACACCACCATACAGTGACTGGATAACACCACCATACAGTGACTGGATAATACCTCCATACAGTGACTGGCTAACACCACCATACAGTGACTGGATAACACCACCATACAGTGACTGGATAACACCTCCATACAGTGACTGGATAACACCGCCATACAGTGACTGGATAACACCAAAATACAGTGACTTGATAAAACCACCATACAGTGACTGGATAACACCACCATACAGTGACTGGATAACACCACCATACAGTGACTGGATAACACCAAAATACAGTGACTGGATAACACCACCATACAGTGACTGGATAACACCTCCATACAGTGACTGGATAACACCAAAATACAGTGACTGGATAAAACCACCATACAGTGACTGGATAACACCACCATACAGTGACTGGATAACACCACCATACAGTGACTGGATAACACCAAAATACAGTGACTGGATAAAACCACCATACAGTGACTGGATAACACCACCATACAGTGACAGGATAACACCACCATACAGTGACTGGATAACACCTCCATACAGTGACTGGATAACACCTCCATACAGTGACTGTTTAAAACCTCTATACAGTGACTGGATAACACCACCATACAGTGACTGGATAACACCTCCATAAAGTGACTGGATAACACCTCCATACAGTGACTGGATAACACCTCCATACAGTGACTGGATAATACCACCATACAGTGACTGGATAACACCACCATACAGTGACTGGATAACACCTCCATACAGTGACTGGATAACACCACCATACAGTGACTGGATAACACCTCCATACAGTGACTGGATAACACCTCCATACAGTGACTGGATAACACCTCCATACAGGGACTGGATAACACCACCATACTGTGAATGGATAACACCTCCATACAGTGACTGGATAACACCACCATACAGTGACTGGATAACTCCTCCATACAGTGACTGGATAACACCACCATACAGTGACTGGATAATACCACCATACAGTGACTGGATAACACCACCATACAGTGATACTATAACATCACCATACAGTGACTGGATAACTCCACCATACAGGGACTGGATAACACCACCATACAGTGATCGGATAACACCACCATACAGTGACCGGATAACACCTCCATACAGTGACTGGATATCACCTCCATACAGTGACTGGATAACACCACCATATAGTGACTGGATAACACCACCATACATTGACTGGATAACACCACCATACAGTGACTGGATAACACCTCCATACAGTGACTGGATAACACCACCATACAGTGACTGGATAACGACAACCATGCAGTGACTGAATAACACCTCCATACAGTTACTGGATAACACCACCACACAGTGACTGGATAACACCACCATATAGTGACTGGATAACACCTCCATACAGTGACTGGATAACACCTCCATACAGTGACTGGATAACACCTCCATACAGTGACTGGATAACACCTCCATACAGTGACAGGATAACACCACCATATAGTGACTGGATAACACCGCCATACAGTGACTGGATAACACCTCCATACAGTGACTGGATAACACCTCCATACAGTGACTGGATAACACCTCCATACAGTGACTGGATAACACCTCCATACAGTGACTGGATAACACCACCATACAGTGACTGGATAACACCACCAGACAGTGACTGGATAACACTGCCATACAGTGAAAGGATAACACCTCCATACAGTGACTGGATAACACCACCATACAGGGACTGGATAGCACCTCCATACAGTGTCTGGATAACACCACCATACAGTGACTTGATAAAACCACCATACAGTGACTGTATAAAACCTCCATACATTGACTGGATAACACCACCATATAGTGACTGCATAACACAACCATACAGTGATTGGATAACAACACCATACAGTGACTGGATAACACCACCATATAGTGACTGGATAACACCGCCATACAGTGAAAGGATAATGCCACTATACAGTGAATGTATAACTAGAGATGAGCGAAAACCTGGATGTTCGGGTTCGAGAAGTTCGGCCGAACTTCCCGAAAATGTCCAGGTTCGGGATCTGAACTCGACCCGAACTTTATCCCGAACCCCATTGAAGTCAATGGGGACCCGAACTTTTAGGCACTAAAAAGCCTGTAATATAGTCCAGGAACGGGCTAGAGGGCTGCCAAAGGCAGCATAATGGAGTTAAATCCCTTCAGTTACTTCGGCCCCCGCATCCAGACCGAGGAGAGAGGTCCCACAGCAAGGAATCATGTGTCATATCAACCACCACAGGAGAAGGCCACTCTCAGTTATTTCGGCCCAGCACCCAGACAGAGTAGAGAGGTCCCACAGCAAGGAATCATGCGTCATATCAACCACCACCGGAGAAGGCCACTCTCAGTTATTTCGGCCCAGCACCCAGACAGAGGAGAGAGGTCCCACAGCAAGGAATCATGCGTCATATCACCTACCACCGGAGAAGGCCACTCTCAGTTATTTCGGCCCAGCACCCAGACAGAGGAGAGAGGTCCCACAGCAAGGAATCATGCGTCATATCAACCACCACCGGAGAAGGCCACTCTCAGTTATTTCGGCCCAGCACCCAGACAGAAGAGAGAGGTCCCACAGCAAGGAATCATGCGTCATATCAACCTTCACCGGAGAAGGCCACTCTCAGTTATTTCGGCCCAGCACCCAGACAGAGGAGAGAGGTCCCACAGCAAGGAATCATGCGTCATATCAACCACCACCGGAGAAGGCCACTCTTAGTTATTTCGGCCCAGCACCCAGACAGAGGAGAGAGGTGCCACAGCAAGGAATCATGTGTCATATCAACCACCACTGGAGAAGGCCACTCTCAGTTATTTCGGCCCAGCACCCAGACAGAGGAGAGAGGTCCCACAGCAAGGAATCATGCGTCATATCAACCACCAATGGAGATGGCCACTCTCAGTTATTTCAGCCCTAGCACCCAGACAGAGGAGAGAGGTCCCACAGCAAGGAATCATGCGTCATATCACCCACCACCGGAGAAGGCCACTCTCAGTTATTTCGCCCCAGCACCCAGACAGAGGAGAGAGGTCCAACAGCAAGGAATCATGCGTCATATCACCCACCACTGGAGAAGGCCATTTTCAGTTATTTCGGCCCCAGCACCCAGACAGAGGAGAGAGGTCCAACAGCAAGGAATCATGCGTCATATCACCCACCACTGGAGAAGGCCATTTTCAGTTTTTTAGGCCCCAGCACCCAGACAGAGGAGAGACTTCCCACAGCAAGGAATCATGCGTGATATCACCCACCACTGGAGAAGGCCATTTTCAGTTATTTAGGCCCCAGCACCCAGACAGAGGAGAGAGGTCCCACAGCAAGGAATCATGCTTCATATCACCCACCAACGGAGAAGGCCACTCTCAGTTATTTCGGCCCAGCACCCAGACAGAGGAGAGAGGTCCCACAGCAAGGAATCATGCGTCATATCACCCACCACTGGAGAAGGCCACTCTCAGTTATTTCGGACCAGCACCCAGACAGAGGAGAGAGGTCCCACAGCAAGGAATCATGCGTCATATCAACCACCACCGGAGAAGGCCACTCTCAGTTATTTCGGCCCAGCACCCAGACAGAGGAGAGAGGTCCCACAGCAAGGAATAATGCGTCATATCAACCACCACCGGAGAAGGCCACTCTCAGTTATTTCGGCCCAGCACCCAGACAGAGGAGAGAGGTCCCACAGCAAGGAATCATGCGTCATATCACCCACCACTGGAGAAGGCCACTCTCAGTTATTTCGGCCCAGAACCCAGACAGAGGAGAGAGGTCCCACAGCAAGGAATCATGCGTCATATCACCCACCACTGGAGAAGGCCACTCTCAGTTATTTCTGCCCCACCACCCAGACAGAGGAGAGGTCCCACAGCAAGGAATCATGCGTCATATCACCCACCACCGGAGAAGGCCACTCTCAGTTATTTCGGCCCCACCACCCAGACAGAGGAGAGGTTCATTCAACTTTGGGTTGCACCGCAAGATCATGGTAAAGTTAAAAAAATGAGGATTAAAAAAAGAAGTGCCCCGGAGTACAAGAATACATGGTTGAGGAGGAGGCAGTTATAAATGTCTATTCTGCACAAGGGAGGCACAGGTCCTGTGGGATCCATTCCTGGTTCATTTTTATGAACGTCAGCTTGTCCACGTTGGCTGTGGACAGGCAGCTGCGTTTGTCAGTAATGACGCCCCCTGCTGTGCTGAATACACGTTCAGACAAAACGCTGGCAGTCAGTCGGGCAGGCCAGCACCTCCAAGGCATAAAATGCTAACTCTGGCCACGTGCACAATTTGGAGACCCAGAAGTTGAATGGGGCCGAACCATCAGTCAGTACGTGGAGGGGTGTGCAGACGTACTGTTCAACCATGTTAGTGAAATGCTGCCTCCTGCTAGCACTTTCCGTGGAGACAAAACTTTTCCACATTTCTGCCATGCTAACCCTGCCCTCAGAGTAGCTGGCCGTGACACAGCTGCGTTGGCGACCTCTTGCTCCTCCTCTGCCTTCGCCTTGGGCTTCCACCTGTTCCCCTGTGACATTTGAGAATCCTCTCAGGAGCGCCTCTACCAGCGTGCGCTAGTACTCGCGCATCTTCCTATCACGCTCCAGTGCAGGAAGTAAGGTGGGCACATTGTCTTTGTACCGGGGATCCAGCAGGGTGGCAACCCAGTAGTCCGCACACGTTAAAATGTGGGCAACTCTGCTGTCGTTGCGCAGGCACTGCAGCATGTAGTCGCTCATGTGTGCCAGGCTCCCCAGAGGTAAGGACAAGCTGTCCTCTGTGGGAGGCATATCGTCATCGTCCTCCATATCCCCCCAGCCACGCACCAGTGATGGGCCTGAGCTGTGTCGGGTGCCACCCCGCTGTGAACCTGCTTCATTCTCATCCTCCTCCTCCAGTAGTGGGCCCTGGCTGCCCACATTTGTTCCTGGCCTCTGCTGTTGCAAAAAACCTCCCTCTGAGCCACTTCTAATAGACTGGCCTGAAAGTGCTAAAAATGACCCCTCATCCTTCTCCTCCTCCTACTCTTGGGCCACCTCCTCTTCCATCATCGCCCTAAGCGTTTTCTCAAGGAGACATAGAAGTGGTATTGTAACGTGATAACGGTGTCATCGCCACTGGCCATGTTGGTGGAGTACTCGAAACAGTGCAACAGGGCACACAGGTCTCGCATGGAGGCCCAATCATTGGTGGTGAAGTGGTGCTGTTCCGCAGTGCGACTGACTCGTGCGTGCTGCAGCTGAAACTCCACTATGGCCTGCTGCTGCTCGCACAGTCTCTCCAGCATGTGCAAGGTGGAGTTCCACCTGGTGGGCACGTCGCATATGAGGCGGTGAGCGGGAAGGCTGAAGTTCCGCTGTAGCGCAGACAGGCGAGCAGCGGCAGGATGTGAACGCCGGAAGCGCGCACAGACGGCCCTCACTTTATGCAGCAGCTCTGACATGTCGGGGTAGTTGTGAATAAACTTCTGCACCACCAAATTCAGCACATGCGCCAGGCAAGGGATGTGTGTAAAACCGGCTAGTCCCAGAGCGGAGACGAGATTTTGCCCATTATCGCACACCACCAGGCCGGGCTTGAGGCCCACCGGCAGCAACCACTGGTGGGTCTGTTGTTCAATACCCCGCCACAACTCCTGCGCGGTGTGGGGCCTGTCCCCCAAACATATGAGTTTCAGAATGGCCTGCTGATGTTTACCCCGGGCTGTGCTGAAGTTGGTGGTGAAGGTGTGTGGCTGACTGGATGAGCTGGTGGAAGCAGAGGAGGAGGAAGCCGAGTAGGAGGAGAAGGCTACAGGAGGCAAAGAATGATGCCCTGCGATCCTTGGCGGTGGAAGGACTTGCACCAAGGAACTCTCCGCCTGCGGCCCAGCCGCCACTACATTTACCCAGTGTGCAGTTAGGGAGATATAGTGTCCCTGGCCTTGCTTACTGGTCCACGTATCTGTGGTTAGGTGGACCTTGCCACAGATGGCGTTGCGCAGTGCACACTTGATTTTAGCGGATACTTGGTTGTGCAGGGAAGGCACGGCTGTCTTGGAGAAGTAGTGGCGGCTGGGAACAACATACTGTGGGACAGCCATGGACATCAGCTATTTGAAGCTGTCTGTGTCCACCAGCCTGAATGACAGCATTTCAAAGGCCAGTAGTTTAGAAATGCTGGCATTCAGGCCCAGGGCTCGAGGGTGGCTAGGTGGGAATTTACGCTTTCTCTCCAAGGTTTGTGAGATAGAGAGCTGAACGCTGCCGTGTGACATGGTGGAGATGCTTTGTGACGCAGGTGGTGGTGTCGGTGGCACATCCTCAGTTTGGTGGGCGGCAGGTGCCAACATTCCTCCAGAGGCAGAGGAAGAGGCCGAGGCAGCAGCAGAAGAGGGAGCAAGGGGAGCCTGAGTGAGTTCCTTGCTTTTAAGGTGTTTACTCCACTGCAGTTCATGCTTTGCATGTAGATGCCTGGTCATGCAGGTTGTGCTAAGGTTCAGAATGTTAATACCTCGCTTCAGGATATGATGGCACAGCGTGCAAACCACTCGGGTCTTGTCGTCAGCACATTGTTTAAAGAAGTGCCATGCCAGGGAACTCCTTGAAGCTGCCTTTGGGGTGCTCGGTCCCTGGTGGCGGTGGCCAGTATCAGGCGAACTCTCTTGGCGGCGGCTGTTCTGCTTTTGCCCCCTGCTCCCTCTTTTGCTACGCTGTTGGCTCGGTCTCACCACTGCCTCTTCCTCTGAACTATGAAAGTCAGTGGCACGACCTTCATTCCATGTGGGGTCTAGGACCTCATCGTCCTCTGCATCGTCTTCCACACAGTCTTCCTCCCTGACCTCCTGTTCGGTCTGCACACTGCAGAAAGATGCAGCAGTTGGCACCTGTGTTTCGTCATCATCAGAGACATGCGGACTGCGATGAGATGGTATTCCCATGTCCTCATCATCAGGAAACATCAGTGGTTGTGCATCAGTGCATTCTATGTCTTCCACCACTGGGGAAGGGCTAGGTGGATTTCCTTGGGAAACCATGCCAGCAGAGTCTTCAAACAGCATAAGAGACTGCTGCATAACTTGGGGCTCTGACAGTTTCCCTGATATGCATGGGGGTGATGTGAAAGACTGATGGGCTTGGTTTTCAGGTGCCACCTGTGCGCTTTCTGCAGAAGACTGGGTGGGAGATAATGTTGTGAACATGCTGGATCCACTGTTGGCCACCCAATTGACTAGCACCTGTACTTGCTCAGGCCTTACCATCCTTAGAACGGCATTGGGCCCCACCAAATATCGCTGTAAATTCTGGCGGGTACTGGAACCTGAGGTAGTTGGTTCACTAGGATGTGTGGCTGTGGCAGAATGGCCACGTCCTCTCCCAGCACCAGAGGGTACACTAACACCACCACGACCGCGTCCGCGTCCCTTACTAGATGTTTTCCTCATTGTTACCGTTCACCAAGCACCACAATAAGGAATAAAATATTTGGCCCAATGTATTGATTTCAAATTTAGGCCTTTTTTTACAGGCACCTAACACTATCTGCCTATTTGTTTATGTAGCGTATTACACTAATCCAGGCACAGCAGTAACCACTGATTTAGGGGAATATCTCTTTTAGGGCTAGTATTTAGGCCCTGGATGAAAGGTATCCTTTTATGGACAGATTTACACTTGGCCTGCAACAGCTGGGACACCAGATTCAGGGTATTGCTATATTGGCAGGTTAATTTCACCCCAGAAAAAAATATTTGTGTAAGCGGACACTATGAAATCTGGCCTGAAACTGTTTGGACACCAGATCCAGGGTATTGCTATATTGGCAGGTTAATTTAACCCCAGAACAAAATATATGTTTTGACGGACACTATTCTATTTTGCCAGCCACAGCTGAAACCACTGATTTATGTTATTGCTATTTTGGCAATTGAATTTCACCCCAGAACAAAATATATGTTTTTGCGGACACTATGAAACGTGGCCTGCAACTGCTGGGACACCAGATTCTGGGTATTGCTATTTTGGTAAACCATCAAAAAATGTGGTGATAAGAAAGCACTTGTAGTCCGTTGCTAATGGCAATCACCAGCAAAAAATGCATACAATGGATGATGCCAGCAACGGACTACAAGTACCACAATGGACATCCTACATAAGATGAAATTTATGTGGATGTGGCAAGAATTCAGAACAAACACAGAACCAGAGATAGGTGCACGCTGCCATCACACTAAACCCTCACACTGATGTTAAAAATTGAGAGTTAGTTCGACATATCCTACTAGGAGGACGTGTCTTAAGCCTCGGGCACCAGCGTCAAGGTCTCTCAAGTAGCCCGTGGGCCCTAACACTCACCTACCTGCGCCATATGGGCGATATCAGCGGCCAGTGGGCAATTACAGGAGCATTAGGACGACTCACAAACATCTCCTCTGTTACCTCCAGCATGTGGCCATGCTTGCAATGGGAGGTGGGAGGTGTCTATGAGCCCTACCCAAGACTGACTGATATAGCCCAAGGCCAAGCAGGTGCACCCAAATGTGACCTGAGGTTGAAAAACAGGCACATTTAAAATGGAGTTTATACACCTCCATACATATATATATATAAACCATCAAAAAATGTGGTGATAAGAAAGCAGGATGCGCTCATTATATTTTGCCAGCCACAGCTGAAACCACTGATTTATGGTATTGCTATTTTGGCAATTGAATTTCACCCCAGAACAAAATATATGTTTTGGCGGACACTATGAATCCTGGCATGCAACAGCTGGGACACCAGATTCAGGGTATTGCTATTTTGGCAAGTGAATTACACCCCAGAACAAAATATATGTTTTGGCGGACACTATTATATTTTGCCAGCCACAGCTGAAACCACTGATTTATGGTATTGCTATTTTGGCAATTGAATTTCACCCCAGAACAAAATATATGTTTTGGCGGACACTATTATATTTTGCCAGCCACAGCTGAAACCACTGATTTATGGTATTGCTATTTTGGCAATTGAATTTCACCCCAGAACAAAATATATGTTTAGGCGGACACTATGAAACGTGGCCTGCAACTGCTGGGACACCAGATTCTGGGTATTGCTATTTTGGCAATTGAATTTCACCCCAGAACAAAATATATGTTTTGGCGGACACTATGAATCTTGGCCTGCAACAGCTGGGACACCAGATTCAGGGTATTGCTATTTTGGCAAGTGAATTACACCCCAGAACAAAATATATGTTTTGGCGGACACTATGAAACGTGGCCTGCAACTGCTGGGACACCAGATTCTGGGTATTGCTATTTTGGCAATTGAATTTCACCCCAGAACAAAATATATGTTTTGGCGGACACTATTATATTTTGCCAGCCACAGCTGAAACCACTGATTTATGGTATTGCTATTTTGGCAATTGAATTTCACCCCAGAACAAAATATATGTTTTGGCGGACACTATGAAACGTGGCCTGCAACTGCTGGGACACCAGATTCTGGGTATTGCTATTTTGGCAATTGAATTTCACCCCAGAACAAAATATATGTTTTGGCGGACACTATGAATCCTGGCCTGCAACAGCTGGGACACCAGATTCAGGGTATTGCTATTTTGGCAAGTGAATTACACCCCAGAACAAAATATATGTTTTGGCGGACACTATGAAACGTGGCCTGCAACTGCTGGGACACCAGATTCTGGGTATTGCTATTTTGGCAATTGAATTTCACCCCAGAACAAAATATATGTTTTGGCGGACACTATGAATCCTGGCCTGCAACAGCTGGGACACCAGATTCAGGGTATTGCTATTTTGGCAAGTGAATTACACCCCAGAACAAAATATATGTTTTGCCGGACACTATGAAACGTGGCCTGCAACTGCTGGGACACCAGATTCTGGGTATTGCTATTTTGCCAGATTAATTACACCCCAGAACAAAATATATGTTTTGGCAGACACTATTCTATTTTGCCAGCCACAGCTGAAACCACTGATTTATGGTATTGCTATTTTGGCAATTGAATTTAACCCCAGAAAATAATCTATCCTTTGCCAGACAGCAGTCAGTATTATACTTGTCTAGCCAAAGCTGGAACACCAGATTTAGGGGATTGGTATTTGGGCAATTGTATTTAACCCCTTAATAAAATATAGAAATTTCTATCCTGAGTTTCTAGGGGTGACAATTAGCACAGCCAAGCCCCTGATGTAGGATATAGCAAAAAAAAAAAAAAAACTAGTATTGATGGATTGATGGACTTGGTGGCAGCTTCTTCTGGTGCACCACAAGTCACAAAATGGCCGCCGATCAACCCAGAAAATAAGTGACAGAAAAACGCTCTGTGCAGCCTAAAAACCAGCGAGCAAGTAACTAGCAGAAGTTCAATGATTCTCAGCTGTAAATCGATCCGTTCATTAGGTGCTGTTGCTGACTTTAACCTGCCTAATCTCGCCCTGACAGAAGCTGCGTCCTCTCCCTACACTAATCAGAGCAGTGTGACGTGCGGCGCTACGTGACTCCAGCTTCAATAGAGGCTGGGTCACATGCTGCACTTGGCCAATCACAGCCATGCCATTAGTAGGCATGGCTGTGATGGGCTCTTAGGGCAAGAAGTAAAACGCTAGCTGATTGGCTGCTGTGCAGCCCTTCAGAAAGCGGGAAGTAATCGACGAACACCGAACCCGAACTTTTTTGAAAATGTCCGAGTTCGGGTCCGGGTCCCGGACACCCCAAAATTCGGTACGAACCCAAACGATGCTCGAACTGTTCGCTCAACACTAGTCCCTAATCTCCATCAGCAGAACAATCCAGAATCCCAAGTTGAAAAAGAAAGATGGATTAAGCTGCAATCAGAAAGCAGAGTAATAAGTGAACTACCGGATGTTCTTACAAGTGGAAGAACACCAGAAAGGATCCGCAGAAGGAATGCAGATACAGAATTGTTAAAACTATGTAGACACAGAAAACAACTCTTTCTCCGGAGGTGCCTACTATTAAGGAGAAGCCTAGACCCAATCAACTACGATAGGGTGTATTAAATCCTAATACCGTGTCGAGACGCAAGAATCATTCTTGAAAAGTACCATGACAAATCAGGACACTTTGGCGTGCAGAAAACAGAATCTACCATCCGCAGAAGATTCTACTGGATTAGAATGAGAGGAGACATTGAAAATTGGTGTCCAGAGTGTTCTACCTGTGCGGTTGGAAGAAATGAAAGACATGACCAAAGAGCACCCTAGCATCCCATTGTAAGCCGAACACCGTTAGAAATAGTTGCCATTGACCATGTGAAGCTGGAGCCAAGTTGCTCGGGATATACCTACGCTATGACAATAATTGACCACTACACCAAATTTGTTGTAGCTGTACCTGTTAAAGACTTGACAGCCAAAACCACTGCAAATGTGTTCTGGAAAAATTTCCTGTTGCCCTATGGATGCCCTGAAAAAATCCTTACAGATCAAGAATCCCAACTTTTCCAAGAACTGTGTTCATTTCACAATTGCCAAAACATTCAGACCACAGCTTGCCATCCCCTAGGTAATGGGCTTTGTGAAAAAATGAACCAAACTTTGATCGAAATGTTGAGAGCAGTACCGCCCGCTACTAGTGAGGAGCGAGCACCAAAGTGTTCGGGTGTTCGGGTACTCAGTCCAAACACATAACGATATTCGTGCGCTCGGCCGAGCACGCAAGTATAATGGAAGTCAATGAGAGACAACCAGGGACCCCCTGCTTGGATGAGGGGAGGGTGCCTGGTCCATTGGAAAAAGTCAGAAAGTGACAGAAACACCACCGAAATGGATCTGCGACAGCATGGGGACCATGTCTGGGTACATCTTGGACTCCAGTGTCTCTGCTGGGAACCATGTTGTCCCAGTTGTCCGCCACTTTTACATAGCGTCAAAATCACGCCAAAAATCCTGCCCCCTTAAAAAAATTAAAAAAAAAATTTTTAGAGGTAAAATTGTTAGGAAACATTCTTTCCTGTATATTCAATTGTATATACAGTGCAAATGCTGCAAAAAATTACAAGGAAGAAGCACTCCGATACAGCCTGTATATCACATAAAGGAGGGCATCATACACACGCTTGAAAAATTATGATTGATGGCCTGATGGTGACCCTCAAAAACATTTGGAGCAAGGGCCTGCTGGTTACCCTCTAAAACATTATAGTTGAGGGCCTGAAGGTGAGCGGACCCTATAAAAAAATTGTAGTGAGAGCCTGAAGGTGAATGAACCCCATAAAACATTGCAGTGATGGCCTACAGGTGAGCAGACCATATAAAACAATGGAGGTGAGGGCCTGAAGGTGATTGAACCCCATAAAACATTGCAGTAATGGTCTACAGGTGAGCAGACCGTATAAAACTTTAGAGGTGAGGGCCTGAAGGTGATCAAACCCCATAAAACATTGCAGTAATGGCCTACAGATGAGCAGGCCATATAAAACATTGGAGGTGACGGCCTGAAGGTGAGGGAAGCCCATAAAACCTTGCAGTAATGGCCTACAGGTGAGCAGACCGTATAAAACATTGGAGGTGAGGGACTGAAGGTGAACGAACCCTATAAAACATTGCAATGATGGCCTAAAGGTGAGCAGGCCATATAAAACATTAGTATTGAGGGCCTGAAGGTTATCGAACCGCATAAAACATTGCAGTAATGGCCTACAGGTGCCCAGACCGTATAAAACATTAGAGGTGAGGGCCTGAAGGTGAGCGAACCCCATAAAACATTGCAGTAATGGCCTACAGGTGAGCAGACCATATAATACATTGGAGGTGAGGGCCTGAAGGTGATCGAACCCCATAAAACTTTGCAGGTTTGGTCTACAGGTGAGCAGACAGTATAGAACATTGAAGGTGAGGGCCTGAAGGTGAGCGAACCTCATAACTATAACACATTGCAGTAATGGCCTACAGGTAAGCAGATCATATAAAACAATAGAGATGAGGGCCTGAAGCCAAGGGAACCACATAAAACGATGCAGTTATGGCCTACAGGTGAGCAGACGGTATAAAACAATGGAGGTGAGGGCCTGAAGCCGAGCGAACCCCACAAAACATATATTCTGTATGGAAGAGGAGGCGGATGAGAAAACAAGATTCAAACATATACCTTTTTTTGCGGTGAAAAGGGTGCATCTGAATCTTGTGGATTGAGTACATTATAAAGCATACATTTAAATTGCGTTTTTGTTCCTCATTAGTTCAGCTTTCCTCTGGTGGAGAGAAGTCAGGGGCAATCCAGGCCTTGTAAAAAAAATTCTGAGTCAACCTGTCAGCATTGTCAGTGGACAAGCGGATACGCTTATCTGTTATAATGCCACCAGCAGCACTAAAAACACGCTCAGACAATACGCTGGCCGCAGGGCAGGCCAGCACCTCCAAGGCGTAGAGGGTAAGTATGTGCCACGTGTCCAGCTTGGACACACAGTAGTTGTAAGGCACTGAGGGTTTATTTAGGATGCCGACACAGTCTGCAATGTATTACTTCACCATCTTCCAAAACTTTTCCCTCCTTGTAGCACTAGGCCGCGCTTCAGGGTGAGATTGCTGTGAGGTGTCCTGAAAGTGTCCCATGCCTTGGAAAGTGTTGCCCTGCCTCTGTTGGAACTGCTGTGTGTTCCCCTTGTCTCCCTTCCTCGGTTGCCTAAGGAAGTATGGACTCTGGCGGCCACATTGTCAGATGGAAAATTTTGGAGCAATCTGTCAAGAAGTACCTTCTGGTATTGCACGGTTTTACTCGTCCTCTCCACCACAGGAATGAGAGATGAGAAGTTCTCTTTGTAGCGGGGGTCGAGAAGGGTTAACACCCAGTAATCTATGTTACCTAAAATGCATATAACGCGAGGGTCGCGGGAAAGGCAGCCTAGCATGAAGTCAGCCATGGTGCCAGAGTACCAACAGGCAAGACGTTGATGTCAACTTCAGGATGACTCTCCATACCCTCCTCCTCCTCCTCCTCCTCTTCTGCCCATCCACGCTGAACAGATGAAATTAAAGTTCCATGGGTATTAGCCTCTGTAGCAGAGGCAAGTTTCTCCAGCTCCGCCTTCTCCTCCTCTTCATGGCCCAATTCGCGCTGAGAAGACAAACTGGGGTGGTCTGGCTATCACCCTGTGTCTTCTCTTCCCCCATTACCTCATCTTCCACATTCAAAGCATCCTCCTTAATTGTGAGCAGCGATCGTTTGAGTAGACACAGCAGTGGGATGGTTACGCTGATAATAGCATTATCTCCACTAACCATCTGTGTGGATTCATCAAAGTTTTTTAAAACCTTACATAGGTCTGACATCAATGCCCACTCCTCGCTTGTGAATAGTGGCAGAACTGCCCTCTGTTGCTCACAAAGCCTGGCCAACATGTAGAACGTAGAGTTCCACCGCGTGCTCATGTCGCACAACAGTCGGTGAGCTGGATACCGTAAGCTCAGCTGCAGCATTGACAGACTGGCTGAAGCTGTGGATGACTTTTGGAAATGGGCACACAAACGACGCACCTTCAGTAGTAGCTCCTGCAAATTGGGGTAGGTTTTGATAAACCGCTGAACCACTAAGTTTAAGATGTGGGCTAGGCATGGAATGTGTGTCAGGTTGCCGAGCTCCAAAGCCGCCACCCAGTTAAGGCCATTGTCAGACATAACCATGCCTGTTTGTAGGTTGAGTGGCGAGAGCCACAGCTCGGTCTAGTCCCTTATACCCTGCCATAGCTCTGCGGCAGTGTGCTGTTTGTTTTCTAAGCAGATCAGCTTCAGCATGGCCTGTTGACGATTACCCATAGCAGTGCTACACTGTTTCCAGCTAGCAACTGATGGCTGACTGCTGTTGGAGGTGGAAGTGGAGGAGAAGTGTGGGTTGGAGCCAGTAACATAGCTGCTGGCGGAGACCCTTATGGACGTAGGGCCTGCAATCCTGGGCGTGGGTAGCACCTGTGCCATCCCAGGGTACAACTCACTCCCGGCCTCCGCAACATTCACCCAGTGTGCGGTCAGGAAAATGTAGCATCCCTGGCCACCAGCACTTGTCCATGTGTTCCGTGGTGAGGTGGACCTTCCCAGTAAGTGCGTTGCTCAGGGCACGGGTGATGTTATGGGACACATGCTGGTGTAAGGCGGGCACAGCACACTGTAAAAAATAGTGGCGGCTGGGGACTGCGTATCGAGGGATGGCCGCCGACATCAGGCTGCAGAAGGCCTCAGTGTCCACAAGCCTAAATGGCAACGTTTCAAGGGCCAATAATTTTGAAAGTTGCGCATTTAGTGCTATGGCCTGTGGTCATGGGAGCGTATTTGCGCTTGCGTTCAAATGCCTGTGTTATTGACATTTGGACGCTGTGCTGGGACAGGGAAGTGGATGTTGTTGCTAACGATTCATGCGAAGGTCGAGGGGCATCCTGGCCTGCGCATTCGACAGGGGATTGGCCAGCAGTGCGTAACACAGGGAAAGAGGAGGCAGTGTTGGGACCCGTAGACCCAGAGTGTGGACCCAAGCGTTGTGCTCACTTATTAGGGTGCTTGGATGCCATGTGGCAGGTCATGCTGGTGGTGGTGAGGTTGCTAGTGTTCACGCCCCGTCTTATTTTGGTACGGCAAAGGTTGCAAACTACCACTCTTTTTTCGTCTGGGCTTTCCTCAAAAAAGCGCCATACTGCAGAACACCTACCCCTTGGCAAGGTAGATTTACGCAACCGGCTGCTCGGTGTAACGGTTGCGGGCCTGTTTGGTGTGGGCCGACGCCTCCCTTTTGCAACCCCATTGCCTCTTTCAGACTGTTGCGGTGCTGCGGATCCCTCCCCCTCTGTTATGCTGTCCTCGCTCGGCTTTTCACCTTCCCATGTTGGGTCAGTGACCTCATCGTCCACCACCTCCTCTCCCACTTCCTTACTTTGCTCATCCTCCTGACTTGACCTAACCACAACCTCAGTGATTGACAACTGTGTCTCATCATCATCCACCTCGTGAACGAATGATTGGCTCAAAAGGTTGGGAATCAGAGTTACCTCTTTAAGCGTCCTTGGCAAGAGAGCCAAACCAAGTACTGGCGATGAAAAGAGGTCATGTGAATATCCGAGCTTGGGATCACTTGTTTGGCCAGACGCGACATGGTGGGAGGAAGGAGGATCAGAGTGAGGATTCAGTTGACCAGACTCTTGTCTACAGAGACTGGACTTAGTGGAAGAGAGGTTGGTGCTTAACCGACTTGAAGCATTATCTTCTGCAATCCAACCAACCACCTGTTTGCACTGGTCTGACTTGCACAGTGTTGTCCTGCGCCGCCCAGCTAAGTTGGACATGAAGCTGGGTAAGGTGTTTTTTTTTGTTTTTTCTGTTGCACTGGCAGAAGGCACAGTTTTATTTTGCCCAGGGCCACGGCCTCTGCTTGCACCATCAGCATCACGCCCACTTCCCCGTCCCTTTGTGCTCAGCTTCTTCATATTAATGGTTTTGTCTGTAGATGTGGCGCAGATTGTTTTCCTGTCCTCTAAAGACACAGTTTTCTGTTGCACGACAGTACTGGATACAGAAAAATACAGATTTTGGCGACTACACTAGGCCCAAGAGAATGTAATTTTTACGATACACACTGTATTGAGATGCAGTAAGGTACTGGATGCAGAAAAATACAGATTGTGGCCACTACACTAAGCCCGAGATAATGTAATTTTTAATATACATACTGTATTTGGATCTAGTTCTATACTGGATACAAATTTGTCCCAAATAAAATGTATTCTCTGCTTGGATACTGTATATACGGTTGCGGCCTAAAACGCACACACAGATGTGCCCAAAACTAGTTCACTATGGCCAAAATATAAATCATTCTCTGCTGGAGTTATTAATATAACGGTTGCTGATTGAAGTTTAGGTTAATTTCCCCAGAAAAAATAATTTCTTTCATGGTGCAGTGTATATCTCAGTAGCAGGCACACTGTGGTGAATAAGCCCCTTTTTATAAAGTCTGCCCAACACACTGCTTTATGATGGTGCAGTGTGTATCTCAGTACCAGGCACACTATGGTGAATAAGCCCCTTTTTATCATGTCTGCCCAACACACTGTTTTATGATAGCATATTGTAGATGTCACTAATCTGAAATCTTTCTGTCGTTTAGAAGTTTCAGTAGTTAAAAAAGCGATTTTCAAGCGCTGCACTATCTGTCCCTTCCTGGTGACGCCTGTCCCTGATAGTGCTGAAGCAAACCCATTCTTAAAAAAAAAAAAAAAAGGTGCTGCACTGCTGTCAAACACACACTTTAGTCCTTAAAAGGACTGTTACTGTAGGTCTTTCAATAAGGTTTTTGGAGTAAAATCAGTAAGTTTAGAGCAAAATGCTGTCCCTACCTACTGTCTGCTCTTCCTGAGGCTGAATGATCCGAGCCCCGGACCTCAGCTCCTATATGAACTGGTATCACGTGTTCCTGCCAGCCAATCAGTGTAAGGCTTACAGCTAACATGGCTATGGCCTTACACTGATGGGAATTAGTTACCTGGAGCTTGATTGGCTGCTTAGAAGGCGCCAAACGTGCGGGGATGAGACTTGAGCAATGCGACAAACACACGTGGTGCTCGGCCGAGTAAAGCCGAGCGCCGAACATAGCGATGCTCGAGCCGAACCAATACTCGGCCGAGCATGCTCGCTCATCACTGCCCTCTAGCAGAAGTTATTGGCCAACTCTACTACCTCAACTGATGTATACTTACAACAATACCATTCCTTGTTCCACTGGGTACACCCCATATTACCTGATGTTTGGTCGTCAGGGGAAATTGCCTGCAGATCACACCCTAGATGTACAAGTTCCAGATTCAATCAACCCTCTACCAAAAACAGATTGGGTGAGTGAGCATGAAAAACTCCTAGCTGGTGCCCAAGAGATTGTCCAGATCCGCATGGAGAATGCTTGCCGAAAACAACAAAGAGACTATGATCAGTCCACTAGAGCAGAACCTTTCAAAATTGGTGACCAGGTGTGGCTGAAAGACAACCATCGCACCAGCAAGTTGGATAGCAAATGGGAAAGAGAACCTTACACCATTACAGGCAAATTACTAAAGGGGCAGTGACATGCTAAAACATAACTTTTAATAATGTTTGATATAAATAAGGATAAAAAGAAAGCCCCTTACAACAAAAAACAGCTGGGTCTGAGGAGAAAAACACACTTTGACAGTAACATCAAGAGCGTATGCACAGAAGTGTCTTGTGTATGGGTACGTTCTAATCCTGGGGCATAAGACAAATTGTATGTACACACATCTCAGTCCACCCATCCAAGAGTGGAAAACACAGTTGCGTTATCCAGGGGAGGGGGAGGGGCAGGAGTGTAAAGAGGCAGTCACAGTGGACAATTGTGTACAGTCCCGGCAGCAAGCTGTCCCTGTTAGTCCCTGCTTAGCCTGTTTAGCCCTCACAGCCTAACACGGGGTCCTTGCCCCGCAAGGGGTGGCCCCGCCCGGAACCTGACCCTACACTGGAATCCCTAAGGGTCCCTGCTTGGAGTCTGAGACTATAATAGATGTTTACTAAGATGAGGAAAAGTGGGAAATATAGTAACTGTTTATTTACACTTGTCCCTATAGTGGATTAGTAGCAAGGTCAAGTGAAAAAATAGCTAGGGTATATTCGCGAGTTCCTACGCGTTTCTTCTTCTAAATATACTATGTCTGTAAGTTAAAAGCCTTAAGAGTCGTCAGGGGACACAAGAGCTATATGGTGAGCTAACTCCTACTAAACAGAGGTGGATAATGGGTTTAGGGAGTAAAAGGTGTGCTCAAACCGCATGAGGAGGTGGTTTTGCGTTGTCCGCAGCAGGCGTATGGCTTTAAATCCGGACTCAGGCATAAAACGCCAGACCACCTCTGTTGCAGAATTGTATTGAAGGGTATCTGCAACATAAACACAGTGTAGGTGCAATCAGAATGGTGAACCGATGCAGCCGCAGATAAGCTAGTCCACGAAAAAGTGGAAAGTTGTACTTACATGTATCTTAGGATGGGCATATGGCCTTAATCCTGGACCTGGGCATCGGACTAGAGCAGGTCTGTGTCTGTTGGCATTGGCAGCGCCTGTAGACGCGCTGCCATGTTTAAATAGTGTAAGGGGTGGAAGTTAACCTTCCGTTTGTGCGCATGCGCCAAATTCGCGTTCATTTATGCGCATGCAATACAATTTGCATTATATGCGCATGCGTCAAAATTCGCATGCGCCAAAATTCGCGTTACATGCGCATGCGCAAAAATTTGTGTTGCATGCGAATGCGCAAAAATACGCGTTTATGCGCATGCGCTCAAGGTCGTGTCCATAGGGGTCAAATACTGGACTGGATTTTAATTGCCGGTCTGGGTTTCGGCAGCCCCTGGCTGTCCTTAAAGAGGCAGCTGGGCTCAGCAGCAGGATCTCTGTGTTGGGATCAGAGGTTTCGCCGGACTGGAGGGCTGAGACCCGTGTGCAGGGGAAACAGGCCCCCTAAAGCCTGCTGTGGACTACTGGAGGCAGAACTGCTAACAAGGTGACTTGTGTCATATGAACTTTCCATTTGGGTGTGAAATAACACCAAAGACTGCAAAGTGACATGTTGTTTTGTGCAACTGCCGTACATGTGAATAAACACTGAAGTTTGGGTTAAGAACTTTTATTTTGCCTCTGTACTGCGTCCACTAGCCTATCTACCAGAGCGAAACCCCACAGTACCTAAATAATATGTCCAGAATCAAAGTGGCTCCAATTGGTACATAACTCCCTCTATTTTCCAAGGACTTTCATGTTATCTGTCTTTGTTATTTATTTATTAATTAATTATTTGAATTTTTTACAAAAATTTTAGCTTTTTCCTCTCCCCCCTCCCGAAGTTCATGAACGCAATGACAGTAATAGTAAATGATGTCTGAGTGTCACTGACATACATAGCTGTGGGTAAACACATGTTATGCAGCGCCAGCACATGTGTTATGCTTTTTCTTATTCCAAAGCTTCTACTAATTTTCCCTTATCAGGGGCAGATGATGTTGAAACACACATGGTTTTGAGAAAAATAAATAAATAAATAGGGGTTTGTTCGGACAAAGCGTCCAAAAATGGGAGCAGGATGTTTGCCTATATTTATACACACACAAGTGTTACCTGTCAGAAAAAGAGTAGCTGGTTTTGAACAAGCCTAAAAAATTCCTTTTAAAGGCAACATGTGGTTAGGATTAAAATATAAAGTTGAATTAATATTTTTACTGTGCATCCTCCAATTATTCCTAAACTGTCTTTGTCTATGCTCAAAAATATTCTATGTGATGCATGTATGTTATGTAAAAAAAAAATAATAATCTCACGCTACCTCAGAAGACTTCCATGCACACTGAGCAGAGCTGTATATACCTTGGCTTTAATTGCTCACTGCACATGTCTGTATTTCTGGAGAGCATGGAAGACTACTGCGCCAGCAAGATATTTTGCTCAGCCGATACGGACATCAGGAAACAAAGGGAAGGTGTGGGAGAGGCAGAGGGCAGGTCTTGGAGAAAGAGCCTGAGAGTAGGAATATGATTTGTGACTCTGCTCAGTCAGAACAATGCTCCGAGGACTCCATGAGGTACCAGGTCATGATGTCATAGACTTTTTTCAAAGTTGGTTATTCACATGAATACAATACTTTCCAGCATAGAAATAGACAGTTTAGGAATGACTGGATGCACAGAAAAAATATGTAATCAGCTCTATATGTCAATACTAACGACAGGTTCCCTTTAATTGGGAGTAGTAACAGTACAATGTGGATGTGGAAAAGGTAGGACAATTTTGGCATGTGGCAGCAACAGTAGGGGCAGCCGTAGCAGCACAGCATGAAACAGACAAGGCAGTAGATTGGATGTGTATTGGTGGAATAGTAGTGTTGGCTGTGTAGCATTAAAAATAGACACAATTAGGCTAGGTGTCCCTAATCACGACCAAGGACAAGGTATCAACCTCTATAGACTACTTACAAACAAAGATACCCTTTCAAAATTAACTTTTAATCAGACCGTTAAAAAATATATTGGGTCCCATACACTATTATAAGCCCAACGCGTTTCCTTAGCGTATTGCTAATTCATCAGGGGATCCGTCATATTAAAGGACGTAATCATAGACATTCATAGTCATTGCAAAAGGTAAAAGATTATACTTATCAATCAGATGAACACAGAGGAAGGAGGAACTGATGATGTCCAGCCTTGCAAAACAGCCCAATGTGCGGCACCAGAATTTCAATAAGGCAATATTCAATACGGCTCGGAGCCCATGATAGCCCCAGCTCGTTCCACACAGTCCAGGCGGTAGTCCACGGACCAGTCAGGATGGCGTGCGCGTGTTGGCAGGAGCACCTGCGCTGAATCTGCCTGATTTAAAAGGCCGCGGGTAGTTTCTGAACCCGCCCCTAAGGTGACGCAGAGTGTCACGTGATCGGACTAACCAATCGGTGCCGGTCACGTGACCCAACCGCGCCCCCCTCCAGGGAAGCTGGTAAGCCACATCTCTCATCACATGATAGTGTGAGGAGGAGTGGCCAAAGGTCCTACAGCTCGCCTGTAGAGAATCGGGCGAATGCATCGGGGTAGGAAAAGAGGAGGGAGGGACAAAATCCTCGACTCATCCTGTCCCCATCACTAACAGATAGGTAATGCCAGCATATAAAGATTACGGTTTCGGCATAATACACTGAAGCTTAGAATTGACAGGAACCTCACTGTCTATCAGGACAAAGACATAAACTATTGTTCATTACACTCTAAGGCCACATAAGAGTGGCCATTCACCAGAGCAGGGAGATCAGACGTACCCATGCATGTATCAGTAGTTCCATTTATTGAAACCACATGTCTACCTAGAGAATTACAACAGTAGACCTAAAGGATAAAATTGCTGATGCACACATTAGTAGTTGTAATTAAATAACCCCATGTCTACCTAAATGGATGTAAACACTTTTAGGATAACCGTATGACACAAAAATATATCTCTGGATATATGGTGAGGATGTTCAGATATAGCAACCAAAAAGGAGCTGATCATTAAGGCCAATAAGGGCCATGGTGCGTAGTTCGTAGATCCACCACGTTTCACGTTGGAGGAGCTTACGATTCCAATCCCCTCCTTGTATTGGTTTGGGGATGCATTCAATTCCAATGAATCTAACCCCCTTATAAGATCCTCCATGATGGATAGTCACATGTGTCGCTAGTGACTTATCTCTTTTGTGTTTGAGATCACCCAAATGTTCTCCCACTCGACGTCTGAGCTCCCTTGTGGTTTTGCCAATATATTCCAGCCCACACATACATGTGGCTTTATATATAACCCCTTCTGAGCGACAGTTGATGAATTGTCGAATGGAGTACACTTTTTGAGTGACCCTACTTTCAAAGGAACGACCTTGTACAATATGGGGGCAAGCTACACAGCCGCTACAACGGTAACAACCAACCACAGGTTTTAGCAGCCTTATCCCCTCCGGTGTCGAACAAGGTCGTTGGTAGTGGCTGTGAATCAACGAGTCCCTCAACGAACCTCTTCTGCTTGATTATCATACATGGCAATGAGTCGCACTAGACTTTGCTTGTCCTCTGTCTCCCGACTCTCAGATGTAGAGGATGGGGACAGCAAAGCTGCGCGATCACTCCTCAGTGCCCTTTGGTACGCTCCCTTTAAAATCTTCCTAGGGTAGCCTCTTTCAAGAAACCATTTTTGTAGGTCCCTAGCTTGTTCCTTAAAGGCACCCAAAGAGGAACAATTTCTTCTCAGGCGAAGATATTGTCCTGTTGGTATGCCTTTCTTAAGAGGGAAGGGATGATAACTCTCCCATCTAAGAAAGGAATTGGTCGCTGTTCCCTTTCTGTACACCTGCGTTAGTATCTCACCATTACTGTCAGTACGGATCTGCACATCCAAGAAATTAAGAGTATCACCACCCCATTCATAGGTACATTTTAGGCCTACATGGTTGATGTTCAGTGCATCAATCAGATTTACAAAGTCTTGTTCAGTACCACGCCAAATCACAAAGACGTCGTCAATGTATCTGGCCCACATGACGACGTCCTCTGTGAGATGGCAGGTAGGCTCACCAAGAGAGGGAGGAATCAGGATATTCCAAACAAGGGAGGGGGAGAGGTAGAGGCCAAACGAGAGGCAGAGGCCAACGGAATCAAAAATTCGGAGGACCACATTTTTTAGAACAAGTGAACACTTATCAGTTGAGAACAAGGAAATCCTCAACCCGAGGCCAAACGCAGAGAGATTAGAAGTAGTAAGAACAGGTACTCCCAATCAGATTATCAATCTTTCTAATAGGCCCCTTACTGAGGCAGAGCTGTCCATTCTGAGTAAGGGTCTGTCATTCGTCCCTACCCCCTTCGCATAATACCTTTAATTGGGTTAAAGATCTGACTCTCTTTTCGAGAAAACTTCATTGGCGTAAGCATTTCGCCCTGGTCAATCGAAAGGAGAGTAGAGAATTAGGCGTACTGGTGGATATCCTACAGGATGTACGCCTTCTCTTCAATCTAGAAGAAATGCCCATTGAAGGTAAGGGTCCCTTTACCAATTTGAAACCTAAAAGTGATTTAATGCCACCTAAAGGCGACCTGGGTTGCATTGATGTGTTTCTAGATAAAGTGATTGGGGATTTGGAGGCTCTGGACAGGGAACACATAAGATATAATTGCACCAGACGACCTAAAGGTGGGCAGACAATGTCATAGAGCAGCAGGTAATGCCAGCAGAATGCTTGGGTGTATAGGGAGAGGCATTAACAGTAGAAAGAGGGAGAAAGAGCACTAGTGAGACCTCATTTGGAGTATTGTGTGCAGTACTGGAGACCATATCTGCAGAAGGATATTGAAACTTTGGAGAGAGTTCAGAGAAGAGCTACTAAACTAGTACATGGATTGCAGGACAAAACTTACCAGGAAAGGTTAAAGGACCTTAACATGTATAGCTTGGAAGTAAGAAGAGACAGAGGGGATATGATAGAAACTTTTAAATACATAAAGGGAATCATCACGGTAAAAGAGGAGAGAATATTTAAAAGAAGAAAAACTGCTACAAGAGGACATAGTTTTAAATTAGAGGGGCAAAGGTTTAAAAGTAATATCAGGAAGAATTACTTTACTGAGAGAGTAGTGGACGCATGGAATAGCCTTCCTGCAGAAGTGGTAGCTGCAAATACAGTGAAGGAGTTTAAGCATGCATGGGATAGGCATAAGGCCATCCTTCATATAAGATAGGGCCAGGGGCTATTCATAGTATTCAGTATATTGGGCAAACTAGACTAGCCGTTCACCACCGCCATCTCCTTGAGACTGTGAAGGCTGTGAATCAGGGCACAATATCTCAGGTACCTCTTCAAGCATGCTTGGCGAGAGAGCCAAACCAAGTACTGGTGATGAAAAGAGGTCATGTGAATATCCAAGTGCGGGATCACTTGTTTGGCACATGGCGGGAGGAAGGAGGATCAGAGTGAGGATTCAGCTGACCAGAGTCTTGGCTACATAGACTGGACTTCGAGGAAGAGAGGGTGGTGCAACCGACTGAAAGCATTATCTTCTGCAATCCAATCAACCACCTGTTTGCACTGGTCCGACTTGGACACTGTTGTCCTGCGCCGCCCAGCTAATTTTGAAATGAAGCTGGGTAAGTTGGATTTTTTTTTGTTTTTTCTAGTGCACTGGCAGCAGGCACTGTTTCATTGCGCCCAGGGCCACGGCCTCTGCTTGCACCATCAACAGCAAGCCCAGGGCCAGGGCCTCTGCTTGCACCATCAGCATCACGACCTCTTCCCCGTCGCATTGTGCTTGCCTTCTTAATATTAATGGTTTTGTCTGTAAATGTGGCGCAGATTATTTTACTGTCTGCTAAAGACAATTTTTTCAGATGCAGGACAGTACTGGATACAGAAAAATGCAGATTTTAGACACTACACTAGGACAGAGATAATATAATTTTGAGGATACACACTGTATTGACTTGCTGTAAGGTACTGGATACAGTAAAATACAGATTTTGGGCAATACACTAGCCCAGAAATAATGTAATTTTGACGATACACACTGTATTGACTTGCAGTAATGTACTGGATAAAAAAAAAACTGATTTTGGTCAATACACTCGCCAAGAGATATTGTAATTTTGACGGAACACACTGTATTGACTTGCTGTAAGATACTGTATACAGAAAAATTCTTATTGTGGGCAATACACTAGGCCAGAGATAATGTAATTTTGACGACACACACTGTATTGGCTTGCTGTAAAGTACTGGATACAGAAAAATACATATTTTGGGCAATACACTAGCCCAGAGATAATGTAATTTTACAATACACACTGTATTGGCTTCCAGTAAGCTACTGGATACAGAAAATTACAGATTTTGGGTACTACACTAGACCAGAGATAATGTAATTTTGATGATGCACACTGTATTGACTTGCAGTAAGGTATAGGATACAGAAAATACTGATTTTGGGCAATACACTAGCCCCAAGATAATGTAAATTTGACGATACACACTGTATTGACTTGTTGTAAGGTACCAGATACAGAAAGATACAGATTTTGGGCACTACACTAGGACAGAGATAATATGATTTTTACAATACACACTGTATTAACTTGCTGTAATTTACTGGATATAGAAAAATACAGATTTTGGCCACTACACTAGGACAGAGATAAAGTAATTTTCACAATACACACTGTATTGGGTTCCAGTAAGGAACTGGATACAGAAAAATGCAGATTTTGGCAAATACACTAGCCCAGAGATAATGTAATTTTTACAATACACACTTAATTGACTTGCTGTAATGGATACAAAAAAAATATAGATTTTGGGTAATAATGTAAATTTAACGATACATACTATATTGACTTGCTGTAAGATACTGTATATAGAAAAATACAGATTTTGGGCAATACACTAGCTCAGAAATAATGTAATTTTTACAATACACACTGTTTTGACTTCCAGTAATGTACTGGATACAGAAAAATACTGATTTTGGGCAATTCACTAGTCCTGTAATTTTTACAATACACACTGTATTGACTTCCAGTAAGGTACTGTATACAGAAAAATACAGATTTTGGCCAATACACTAACCCAGAGATAATGTAATTTTTACAATACACACTGTATTGGCTTCCAGTAAGGTACTGGATACATAAAAATGCAGATTTTGGCCAATACACTAGCCCAGAGATAATGTAATTTTTACAATACACACTCTATTCACTTGCTGTAAGGTACTGGATACAAAAAAAATATAGATTTTGGACAATACACTAGCCCAGAGATAATGTAAATTTGGCGATACACACTGTATTGACTTGCTATAAGGTACTGGATACAGAAAAATACAGATTTTGGGCAATACACTAGCCCAGAGATAATGTAATTTTTACAATACACACTGTATTGGTTTCTAGTAAGGTACTGGATACAGAAAAATACAGATTTTGGGCACTACACAAAAAATGCCATTTTTAATATACACTCTGTATTCGGATTTAGTTCTATATTGGATACAAATTCGTCCCAAATAAAATGTATTCTCTGCTGGAATACTGTATAAATGCACACACAGATGTTAACTATGGCCAAAATATAGATCACTTTCTGCTGGAGTAATTAATATTATGGTTGCGGATTGAACGCACACACAGATGTGGCAAAAGTTAGGTTAACTACCCCAGAAAAAATAATTTCATGGATGATACAGTAAAGATCTAAGTACCAGGCACAATGTAGTGAATAAGCCCCTTTTTTATAATATCTGCCTAACACACTGCTTTATGATGGTGCAGTGTATATTTCAGTACCAGGCACACTGTAGTGAATAAGCCACTTTTTATAATGTCTGCCCAACACACTGCTTTATGATGGTGCAGTGTATATCTCAGTAAGAGGCACACTGTAGTGAATAAGCCCCTTTTTATAATGTCTGCCCAACACACTGCTTTATGATGGTGCAGTGTATATCTCAGTAAGAGGCACACTGTAGTGAATAAGCCCCTTTTTATAATGTCTGCCCAACACACTGCTTTATGATGGTGCAGTGTATATCTCAGTAAGAGGCACACTGTAGTGAATAAGCCACTTTTTATAATATCTGCCCAACACACTGCTTTATGATGGTGCAGTGTATATTTCAGTAAGAGGCACACTGTAGTGAATAAGCCACTTTTTATAATGTCTGCCCAACACACTGCTTTATGATGGTGCAGTGTATATCTCAGTAAGAGGCACACTATAGTGAATAAGCCCCTTTTTATAATGTATACCCAACACACTGCTTTATGATGGTGTAGTGCATATCTAAGTACCAGGCACACTGTAGTGAATAAGCCCCTTTTTATAATATCTGCCCAACAAACTGCCTTATGATGGCGTATTGTAGATGTCACTAATCTGAAATCTTTCTGTCTTTTCGAAGTTTGGGTATTTTAACCCCTTCAGCCCCCCTAGCTTAAACACCCTTAGTGACCAGGCTACTTTTTACAATTCTGCACTACACTACTTTCACCATTTATTGCTCCGTCATGCAACTTACCACCCAAATGAATTTTACCTCCTTTTCTTCTCACTAATAGAGCTTTCATTTGGTGGTATTTCATTGCTGCTGACATTTTGACTTTTTTTGCTATTAATAAAAAATGACCAAAATGTTTGCAAACAAATGACATTTTTCATTTTCTGTTGTAAATTATTTTAAAAAAAACTACATTTCTATATAATATTTTTATATTTTTTTATATATATTTATATTAAATTTATTGTTCTACATGTCTTTGATAAAAAAAAAAACAATGAGTGTATATTTATTGGTTTGGGTAAAAGTTATAGCGTTTACAAACTATGGTGCAAAAAAGTGAATTTCCGCATTTTGAAGCAGCTCTGACTTTCTGAGCACCTGTCATGTTTCTTCAGGTGCTAGAATGTCAGGATAGTATAAATACCCCCCAAATGACACCATTTTAGAAAGCAGACACCCCAAAGTATTCGCGGAGGGGCATGGTGAGTTCATGTATCATTTCATTTTTTTTCGCAAGTTAGCAGAAAAGGACACTTTATGAGGGAAAAAAAAATATAAAGTTTCCATTTTTGCTAACTTCTGGCAAAAAAATAAATAAATCTCCCACTGACTCACTATGCCCCTCAGTGAATACCTTGGGGTGTCTATTTTCCGAAATGGGGTAATTTGTGGGGTGTGTTTACTGTTCTGGCATTTTAAGTGGGGCTAAATTGTGAGCAACCTTGTAAAAGGTGCCCTGTGAAATCCTAAAGGTACTCGTTGGAATTGTGGCCCCTTTGAGCACCCAGGCTGCAAATAAGTGTCACACATGTGGTATCGCCGTACTCGGGAGAATTGGGGAAATGTGTTTTGGGGTGTATTTTTACATATACCCATGTTGGGTGAGAGAAATATCTCTGTAAACTGACAACTTTGTATAAAAAAATTTAAAAAGTTGTGGTTTACAGCGATATTTCTCACACAAAGTATGGGTATATATAAAAATACACCCCTAAACTAATTGCCCTACTTCTGCTGAGTACGGCGATACCACATGAGTAACACTTTTTTGCAGCCAAGATGCGCAAAGGGGCCCTAAAACCAATGAGTACCTTTAGGATTTCACAGGGCATTTTTACGCATTTGGATTCTCGCGCGTTAGGGCCCCTAAAATGCCAGGGCAGTATAAATACCCCACTTGTGACCCCATTTTGGAAATAAGACACCCCAAGGTATTCTGTGAGGGGCATGGCGAGTTCACAGAAAAAAAAAAATTTGGCACAAGTTAGCGGAAATTGATATTTTTTATTTTTTACAAAGTCTCATATTCCACTAACTTGTGACAATAAATAAAAATTTACATGAACTCACCATACCCCTCACAGAATACCTTGAGGTGTTTTCTTTCTAAAATAGGGTCACATGTGAGGTGTTTGTACTGCCCTGGCATTTGAGGGTCTCCGCAATCATTACACGTATGGCCAGAATTAGGAGTTTCTGCGATTCTCCTTATATTGAGCATACGGGTAATGAGATTTATTTTTTTTCCGTTTAGCCTCTGGGCTGAAAAAAATAAATAAATGAACGGCACAGATTTCTTCATTCACATCGATCAATGTGGATGAAAAAATCTCTGCCAAAATCAGTGACTGCGGTGCGGTGGGCTGGGCGCTAACTACCTAAAAAGTAGCTAACTAACTGGCGGTGATAGGGGACCCTTATGCCCCATTCACACATCCGCAATTCTGTTTGCGGAACGGAATTGTGGACCCATTCATTTCTATTGGGAAAGACTTTGTCCCGCTCGGATCCGGAATTACGGATCTGCACTTCCGGGTCTGCACTTCCTTTCCGCAAAAATATAAAACATGTCATATTCTTGTCCGGACATATAGTTCTGGCAATGTGCGGATCTGCAAAATGCGGAAAGCACATTGCCGGTGTCCGTATTTTGCGGATCTGCGGATCCGTTGATCCGTGGATCCACGGATCCGCAAAACACATATGGAAGTCTGAATGGAGCCTTACAGGGGTGTGATCAATGACAAGGGGTGATCAGGGGGTCTAGATGGGGTGATCAAGGGGTTAGCAAGGGGTTAATAAGTGACGGGTAGTGTAGTGTGGTGCTTGATGCAACTTTACATAGCTACCTGGTCCTCTGGGGGTCGATCCCAGTAAATGGGACCACCAGAGGACCAGGTAGCAGGTATATCAGACGCTGTTAACAAAACAGCTTCTGATATACCAGTTTGATGCGATTTATTTCGCATCTACAGCCTGCCAGCGATGGATCATCGCTGGCAGGCTGCAGTATGACTGCCGAGACGCGCATGCGCGCTTTCACAGGAAATTTTGCGTCTCGCGAGATGACGCACGGATGCGTCCAGCCAGAGCAACAGGCTTCCCTGATAGTGCTGAAGCAAACCCCTTCTTAAAAAAAAATAAATAAATGGTGCTTCACTGCTGTCAAAAACACACTGTAGTCCTTAAAAGGACTTTTAGATATTTCAATAAGATTTTTGGAGTAAAATTTTTATGTTTAGAGCAAAAGTCTATCTGTAACCTGCCGACTGTCTGCTCTCCCTGATGCTGAATGAGCCGAGCGCCGGACCTCAGCTCCTATATGAAATGGTATCACGTGTTCCGGCCAGCCAATCAGTGTAAGGCTTACAACTAACATGGCTATGGCTTTACTCTGAGGGGAATTACTTACCTGGACCTTGTTTGGCTGCTTAGAAGGTGCTAAACGTGCAGGGAGGAGAATCGAGCAGTGTGATGTATACACGTGGTGCTCGGCCGAGTAAAGCCAAGCATATTGATGCTCGAGCGGAACCAATACACCGCAGAGCATGCTCGCTCATCACTAATTGAGACTCCATTCTCCCGGGTGAATTTCCTTGCAATTGAGTATGCAGCTATAATGTTCAGTGAACCCTTTATGTGAACTGCTGATATTTCTTTGGTCCATCTTTCGGCCCATTCCATGAGAAGACTGCATTCCCTGAAAAGATTGCGGTTTCTTGTTTCCCCCTGTTTGTTTATTGTCCGACTGGATTAGGACATTGTGGTCTTTCAGCTGGTCCTGAAAATGAAGCAATGCTGCTCTCTGCTCCCTCCAATTGGAGAACTTTCTGGAGTCCATGGCACTCTACTACTTTTGTACCCTCAGATTGTCGACATGAGCACCCCAACCCCAAGAGGAGGCATCCGTAGTGAGGCGAATCTGGGTCTGAGATTGCAGTCTTCTCCCTTTTGAAGGCGATTGGGTGATATCCACCACTTGAGTTGTTGACGCTTAGACCATGATATCACAAACTTCCTGTTCAGGGAGTGATAACTCCTGTCCCACGCTGTTAAGATGGCATGCTGTAGTCCCCTGAAGTGAGATTTTGCCCAAGGTACTGCAACCACTGAAGACGTTAATAGACCCAATACAGACTTGACCCACGGAAACAATATTTGGGAGAAGAGATCAGGTGTGATATGTTTCTGTGGATGTCCACTATCCTTTCTGAGGACAGTGTGACATTCATTTAATTTGAATTCAATATGAATCAGAGATAATTTATGGTGTAACGCTTCTGCCAGAACCACTGCTACCTTCGAGAACACCCTGGGTGCTGATGATATCCCGAAGGGCAAACAGGTGAACTGCAGATGAGATATTCTGCATCGAGTCTGAACCGCTATTTTCAGATATTTCCGATGTTTCGGAAGGATTAGAATGTGTAAATAGGCCTCCTGGAGATCTATTGATACCATATACTGTAGCTGTTCTCTTCCAGTAGTGAGATTACTGAGCAGATTGATTCCATTATGAACTTTTTGTTGGCAATATATTTGTTTAGGTATGTTAGATCTACCACTAGCCTCCACTTGTGTCCTAGTTTGGGTACTAGAAAGATCTTTGAATATAAGCCTTCCCCTACTTACGCACACGGCACCGGTAGCTTTTTCTTTGAAATATTCTAGTAGTTAAACGATCACCAGATTTATTTGATTTATGAGATATCAATCTGGAGGGTATTTTGTAAATTCCAAGACGTAATCTCTTTAAATAGTGGAAACAACCTAGGCATCGTTTGATGTTTCTCTCCACGCTGTGGCAAACTCCTTTAATCTTGCTCCTACCAGAGGCTGAGGACTGGCGTCATTGTTCTGCAGGTTTCTTATCCTTTTTCTGAAATCAGGTCTCTCTTGTCTGTTTTGAAATCTTTTTCTTAGCATATCTGGTCGAGACCTTCACTGTCTTCATTAATGTTTATGGCTTACAATATTGTGGGAGGGTATTGTGTACCTGCTTTTGTCCCATAGCTTTTATTTATTTGATATATGTTTTTTTGGTAAATAATGAATGGGAATATTTGATTAATGTTGTTTACTGAAATCTTCTTTGTCTGTCAAACTGCTGTCTGTTCCGAAATCTAGGGGATCTTCTTTTTTGCGACCAAAGGGATCTAAAGGGCCTCTTTTTCATTTCTGTAAATTTAGTAGCCTTCTGATCATTTAGTAGCTTCCTCATCATTTAATAACTCTTGAATTTTCTCCAACTGTGGACCAGAAAGAGACAGGCTGGAACGGAAGGTTACAGAAGTGAAACTTGGACAAAAGGTCATCTGACAATTGCTTAATCCACACAGTTCTCCTGGAGGCATTAATAAGCGCCAAGGAACCAGATGCAAATCGCAAAGAATCTAGTGGAGAATCACACAGGAACTCAGTTGCATTTTTTATAACTGGAATACATTTAAAAATGTCCTCCCTTTGGACCCCTTACTTCAGGTCATGGGATAATTGGGATAGTCAGATCCTCAGAGACGCATATGTTTTTTTAAGGAGGGATTCTGTCTTTTTATTAACAGGATCCCTAATTAGGGAAGCCTCTTCAAAAGTAAAAACTGCCTTTTTTGACAATTTGGCCACTGGAAGATCTATTTTAGGGACCGACATCCATTCTTTGTATGTATCATCCGCTAACTTACTGTATATGCATATTTGAACCTGGAACTTGGATCTGGTTTCTTATCTGGTCTTCCCCTATATTGTTTTAGCCAATCATTTCGCAGCGGGTGCCCTCGAAATGCTTAATCTCCAGTTTTGGGAACATAGACCAATTTATCACATTTTGACTTGTTAGAGACGTCTCTGTCAGATTTAATAGTGTCCTTGACAGATTTGAGAAGACAGCCTAGTTTCTCTTTACAGAATAGCATCCTCCATATCTTTTGAACCTGATTTTATTTCACCCCTAGACAAGGATCTGTCAGATGACCAGATACACTGTGGAGGAGAATTTTTATGAGATCTTTTTACTTTCTTATTTGAGGCTCTGATTTCATCAAATATAGAAGATAACTGTGCCTTAAACAAGCCCAAAAAGCCACTGTTTTGAGAGGGAGGAGACTCAGATTCCACAGAGGTGCAGCCCTGACACAGATCAGAAGGAGCATCATCTAGCATAGGTTGCTGGCAATTTCTGCAGGAGCAGTGTCTAGACTTCCTTTTCCTCTTAAGACATTCCTACTGAGAAGCAGACATCTGATTAGAAATAATGAGTATCAGCAAACAGCACTGTCATACTTCAAAACACTGAAAGAGGGTCCCCCAGAGAGAGAGACAGACCGCATCCAAACCTATGCGAGATCTTGTCAATAGAAAGTTATCCCCCTACGTTATCCTTACTTACCCTGGCGAGAAGCGGGATTAGCATCCTGGCGAGCGCACATCGCTGCTGTGGCACAGAAGCTAAATACTTCCGGGACCCACCAGAGTGATGGCGCACTCGCGAGACAACGCAATTCCCCAGTATAATCTTGGGCCTGGTCCACTATGGCACATGTCTCTCTCTGCCTCAACATCAACCCACATCTATCTAGAGGGAGGCAAGCAGAGAATGGAGCGAGGTGCTGCATGAATGCACTGGGTAAAACACTCACCTCCATCTTCAGGGTGAGGGGCTAAAGTATCACACTTGGGTGATGGTCTCTTCTAGGGTTACCTAGAGAAAATTAAATACATGTCTTTGTGTGTTCTGTCAGGTTTTATACTGAGAGGTACTATACTAATTAATCAATATATGGCTTGTTAATTGGTCTCTATTTCTGATTGTACCTAGGGGACTTAAGAATGTGGTGTGTGCTGCCAAGGACGATGAGGAAAACTGCACCTCTGAACGGCAAATAAGCCCATATTTTTTTCCACTTATACATGCCAAAATAGGCTTTAGAACATATAACTGCACTGTTGAACGGCAAATAATACTTTGTGTTTTCCCCTAATTAACAGCAAAAAAAGCTGTAATTTTCGCACTTCAACACACAACGGCTAATATGCCCTTTTTTCCCCACTAATACACGGAAAAAAAAGGCTTTAGAACATATAACTGCACCGCTGAACGGCAAATATTTTTTTTCCACTAATACACCCCAAAAAAGGCTGGAATTTTCTCACTTCACCACATAACGGCTAATAAACCCCTTTTTCCCTCTTATACCCACCACAAACACTTTAGATCAGGCATCCTCAAACTGCGGCCCTCCAGCTGTTGTAAAACTACAACTCCCACAATGCCCTGCTGTAGGCTGATACCTGTAGGCTGTTCAGGCATGCTGGGAGTTGTAGTTTTGCAACAGCTGGAGGGCCGCAGTTTGAGGATGCCTGCTTTAGATCATATAACTGCACAACACAAGGGCTAATAAGAAATATTTTCTTGTAATAAACCCTGTTAATAGCTGTATCAAACAGCATTTGCAGCCCAATAACAAGAACGATTTGCTAGAATTGCAGAGTTATATAATGGCTATTTGGATCCCCTTTCAGTGCAGCAAGGTGTAATAAGATTGCTTCTATTACCCAGGCTGTACACTCCCCTATAGGACCCTGTTCTCCTTTTATAGTGTAGAATAATTCCTCCCTATCCTTTCCATACACTTTTAATGATCTTTCCCTGAACTTCTATTCAGTAAAATAAAAGTTTGCAAGTCTTTCCTAGCACTGTCCCTAGCGCCTGCTTATGTCTCTCCCTGCACTAAGTACACTGGAACATGGCTGAATCCAAGATGTCTGAGGCTATTTATAGGGCTGTGACATCACAGGGCTGGCTGCTGATTGGCTGCATGCATGGCATTGTGGGTGATCCCGCTTTCCCAGAGTTCTTTGCTCCATGTCCAAACACATGCAGCAGCCATTTTAGGAAAAAATGCAATTCGTTACCACAAAGTGTCAGGAAATTCGGATGCATTGCGAATTAAATTTTTTCTTAAACTCAGATCGAATTCCACAACGTCAACTTCGATTTGCGCTTTACTTATTGTGTTTCCTGAGATTCAGCCCTGTGTTCTTGCACCATGCTACCTATGGAGGTGAGCTGATGCAGCTCTTCTTATTTCTCTATATCTCATATATATTGTCTTGTAGATGTAAATAGAAATGTTCTTCCACCACCAAATATACAAAGAAGTTCCTAACCATAATTATCACCAGTCATAATTATAGTGGTGTCTTCATATGATGCTAATGTTTATATTGTCTTGTACATGTCAATAGAAATGTTCTTCCACCACCAAACATACACGGAAGTTCCTGGCAATTAGTGTTGAGCGAACAGTTCGCGCATCGTTCGGGTTCGTACCGAATTTTGGGGTGTCCGGGACCCGGACCCGAACCCGGACATTTTCAAAAAAGTTCGGGTTCGGGTTCGGTGTTCGTCGATTTCTTCCCGCTTTCTGAAGGGCTGCACAGCAGCCAATCAGCTAGCGTCTTACTTCTTGCACTAAGAAGCCATCACAGCCATGCCTACTAATGGCATGGCTGTGATTGGCCAAGTGCAGCATGTGACCCAGCCTCTATTTAAGCTGGAGTCACGTAGCGCCGCACGTCACACTGCTCTGACTAGTGTAGGGAGAGGATGCAGCTTCTGTGAGGGCGAGATAGGCAGGGAAAAGTCAGCAACAGCACCTAATGAACGGATCGATCTGCAGCTGAGAATCAGTGAACTTCTGCTATTTACTTTGATTGCTGGTTTTGGCTGCACAGAGCGTTTTTCTGGCACTTATTTTCTGGGTTGATCGGCGGCCATTTTGTGACTTGTGGTGCTCCAGAACAAGCTGCCACACATCCATCAATGCTTCAATACTATTTTTTTTTTTGCTATATCCTCCATCAGGGGCTTGGCTGTGCTAATTGTCACCCCTAGAAACTCAGGATAGCAATTTCTATATTTTATTAAGGGGTTAAATACAATTGCCCAAATACCAATCCCCTAAATCTGGTGTTCCAGCTTTGGCTAGACAAGCATAATACTGTCTGCTGTCTGGCAAAGGATAGATTATTTTCTGGGGTGAAATTCAATTGGCAAAATAGCAAAACCATACATCAGTGGTTTCAGCAGTGGCTGGCAAAATATATTAGTGTTTCCTCCAAAACATATATTTTGTTCTGGGGTGAAATTCACTTGCCAAAATAGCAACACCCTAAATCTGGTGTCACAGCTGAGCCTGGCAAACTATATTAGTATCCGCAAAAACATATATTTTGTTCTGGGGTTAAATTCACTTGCCAAAATAGCAATCCACTAAATCTGGTGTCACAGCTGAGCCTGGCAAACTATATTATTATCCGCAAAAACATATATTTTGTTCTGGGGTGAAATTCACTTGCCAAAATAGCAATACCACTAAATCTGGTGTCACAGCTGAGCCTGGCAAACTATATTAGTATCCGCAAAAACATATATTTTCTTCTGGGGTGAAATTCACTTGCCAAAATAGCAATCACCCTAAATCTGGTGTCACAGCTGAGCCTGGCAAACTATATTAGTATCCGCAAAAACATATATTTTCTTCTGGGGTGAAATTCACTTGCCAAAATAGCAACACCCTAAATCTGGTGTCACAGCTGAGCCTGGCAAACTATATTAGTATCCGTAAAAACATATATTTTCTTCTGGGGTGAAATTCACTTGCCAAAATAGCAATCCACTAAATCTGGTGTCACAGCTGAGCCTGGCAAACTATATTAGTATCCATAAAAACATATATTTTGTTCTGGGGTGAAATTCACTTGCCAAAATAGCAATCCACTAAATCTGGTGTCACAGCTGAGCCTGGCAAACTATATTATTATCCATAAAAACATATATTTTGTTCTGGGGTGAAATTCACTTGCCAAAATAGCAATCCACTAAATCTGGTGTCACAGCTGAGCCTGGCAAACTATATTATTATCCGCAAAAACATATATTTTGTTCTGGGGTGAAATTCACTTGCCAAAATAGCAATCCTCTAAATCTGGTGTCACAGCTGAGCCTGGCAAACTATATTATTATCCGCAAAAACATATATTTTGTTCTGGGGTGAAATTCACTTGCCAAAATAGCAACACCCTAAATCTGGTGTCACAGCTGAGCCTGGCAAACTATATTAGTATCCGCAAAAACATATATTTTCTTCTGGGGTGAAATTCACTTGCCAAAATAGCAACACCACTAAATCTGGTGTCACAGCTGAGCCTGGCAAACTATATTAGTATCCGCAAAAACATATATTTTCTTCTGGGGTGAAATTCACTTGCCAAAATAGCAATCCACTAAATCTGGTGTCACAGCTGAGCCTGGCAAACTATATTAGTATCCGCAAAAACATATATTTTGTTCTGGGGTGAAATTCACTTGCCAAAATAGCAATCACCCTAAATCTGGTGTCACAGCTGAGCCTGGCAAACTATATTAGTATCCGCAAAAACATATATTTTGTTCTGGGGTGAAATTCACTTGCCAAAATAGCAATCCACTAAATCTGGTGTCACAGCTGAGCCTGGCAAACTATATTAGTATCCGCAAAAACATATATTTTGTTCTGGGGTGAAATTCACTTGCCAAAATAGCAATCCACTAAATCTGGTGTCACAGCTGAGCCTGGCAAACTATATTAGTATCCGCAAAAACATATATTTTGTTCTGGGGTGAAATTCACTTGCCAAAATAGCAATCACCCTAAATCTGGTGTCACAGCTGAGCCTGGCAAACTATATTATTATCCGCAAAAACATATATTTTGTTCTGGGGTGAAATTCACTTGCCAAAATAGCAACACCCTAAATCTGGTGTCACAGCTGAGCCTGGCAAACTATATTAGTATCCGCAAAAACATATATTTTCTTCTGGGGTGAAATTCACTTGCCAAAATAGCAACACCCTAAATCTGGTGTCACAGCTGAGCCTGGCAAACTATATTAGTATCCGCAAAAACATATATTTTGTTCTGGGGTGAAATTCACTTGCCAAAATAGCAACACCCTAAATCTGGTGTCACAGCTGTGCCTGGCAAACTATATTAGTATCCGCAAAAACATATATTTTCTTCTGGGGTGAAATTCACTTGCCAATATAGCAACCCCTAAATCTGGTGTCACAGCTGAGCCTGTCAAACTATAATAGTATCCGCAAAAACATATATTTTGTTCTGGGGTGAAATTCACTTGCCAAAATAGCAATCCACTAAATCTGGTGTCACAGCTGAGCCTGGCAAACTATATTAGTATCCGCAAAAACATATATTTTCTTCTGGGGTGAAATTCACTTGCCAAAATAGCAATACCCTAAATCTGGTGTCACAGCTGTTGCAGGCCCATTGTAAATCTGTCCATAAAGGATACCTTTCATCCAGGGCCTAAATACTTGCCCTAAAAGAGATATTCCCCTAAATCAGTGGTTACTGCTGTGCCTGGATTAGTGTAATAAGCTACATAAACAAATAGGCAGATAGTGGTAGGTGCCTGTAAAAAAGGCCTGAATTTGAAATCAATACATTGGGCCAAATATTTTTTTCCTTATTGTGGTGCTTGGTGAGCGGTAACAATGAGGAAAACATCTAGTAAGGGACGCGGACGCGATCGTGGTGGTGTTAGTGTACCCTCTGGTGCTGGGAGAGGACGTGGCCATTCTGCCACAGCCACACGTCCTAGTGAACCAACTACCTCAAGTTCCAGTACCCGCCAGAATTTACAGCGATATTTGGTGGGGCCCAATGCCGTTCTAAGGATGGTAAGGCCTGAGCAGGTACAGGCGCTAGTCAATTGGGTGGCCGACAGTGGATCCAGCACGTTCACAACATTATCTCCCACCCAGTCTTCTGCAGAAAGCGCACAGGTGGCACCTGAAAACCAAGCCCATCAGTCTGTCACATCACCCCCATGCATATCAGGGAAACTGTCTGAGCCTCAAGTTATGCAGCAGTCTCTTATGCTGTTTGAAGACTCTGCTGGCAGGGTTTCCCAAGGGAATCCACCTAGCCCTTCCCCTGTGGTGGAAGACATAGAATGCACTGATGCACAACCTCTGATGTTTACTGATGATGAGGACATGGGAATACCACCTCATCGGAGTCCGCACGTCTCTGATGATGACGAAACACAGGTGCCAACTGCTGCGTCTTTCTGCAGTGTGCAGACCGAACAGGAGGACAGGGAGGAAGACTGTGTGGAAGACGATGCAGGGGACGATGAGGTCCTAGACCCCACATGGAATGAAGGTCGTGCCACTGACTTTCATAGTTCAGAGGAAGAGGCAGTGGTGAGACCGAGCCAACAGCGTAGCAAAAGAGGAGCAGGGGGCAAAAGCAGAACAGCCGCCGCCAAGAGAGTTCGCCTGATACAGGCCACCGCCACCAGGGACCGAGCACCCCAAAGGCAGCTTCAAGGAGTTCCCTGGCATGGCACTTCTTTAAACAATGTGCTGACGACAAGACCCGAGTGGTTTGCACGCTGTGCCATCAGATCCTGAAGCGAGGCATTAACGTTCTGAACCTTAGCACAACCTGCATGACCAGGCATCTACATGCAAAGCATGAACTGCAGTGGAGTAAACACCTTAAAAGCAAGGAACTCACTCAGGCTCCCCCTGCTCCCTCTTCTGCTGCTGCCTCGGCCTCTTCCTCCGCCTCGGGAGGAATGTTGGCACCTGCCGCCCACCAAACAGAGGATGTGCCAGCGACACCACCACCTGCGTCACCAAGCATCTCCACCATGTCACACGGCAGCGTTCAGCTCTCCATCTCACAAACCTTGGAGAGAAAGCGTAAATTCCCACCTAGCCACCCTCGAGCCCTGGGCCTGAATGCCAGCATTTCTAAACTACTGGCCTTTGAAATGCTGTCATTCAGGCTGGTGGACACAGAACAGCTTCAAACAGCTGATGTCCATGGCTGTCCCACAGTATGTTGTCCCCAGCCGCCACTACTTCTCCAAGACAGCCGTGCCTTCCCTGCACATGCAAGTGTCCGATAAAATCAAGTGTGCACTGCGCAACGCCATTTGTGGCAAGGTCCACCTAACCACAGATACGTGGACCAGTAAGCACGGCCAGGGACGCTATATCTCCCTAACTGCACACTGGGTAAATGTAGTGGCGGCTGGGCCCCAGGCGGAGAGTTCCTTGGCGCACGTCCTTCCGCCGCCAAGGATCACAGGGCATCATTGTTTGCCTCCTGTAGCCTCCTCCTCCTACTCGGCTTCCTCCTCCTCTGCTTCCACCAGCTCATCCAGTCAGCCACACACCTTCACCACCAACTTCAGCACAGCCCGGGGTAACGTCAGCAGGCCATTCTGAAACTCATATGTTTGGGGGACAGGCCCCACACCGCGCAGGAGTTGTGGCGGGGTATTGAACAACAGACCGACCAGTGGTTGCTGCCGGTGGGCCTCAAGCCCGGCCTGGTGGTGTGCGATAATGGGCGAAATCTCGTCGCAGCTCTGGGACTAGCCGGTTTGACGCACATCCCTTGCCTGGCGCATGTGCTGAATTTGGTGGTGCAGAAGTTCATTCACAACTACCCCAACATGTCAGAGCTGCTGCATAAAGTGAGGGCCGTCTGTGCGCGATTCCGGCGTTCACATCCTGCCGCTGCTCGCCTGTCTGCGCTACAGCGTAACCCGGCCTTCCCGCTCACCGCCTCATATGCGGCGTGCCCACCAGGTGGAACTCCACCTTGCACATGCTGGAGAGACTGTGCGAGCAGCAGCAGGCCATAGTGGAGTTTCAGCTGCAGCACGCACGCGTCAGTCGCACTGCGGAACAGCACCACTTCACCACCAATGATTGGGCCTCCATGCGAGACCTGTGTGCCCTGTTGCGCTGTTTCGAGTACTCCACCAACATGGCCAGTGGCGATGACACCGTTATCAGCGTTACAATACCACTTCTATGTCTCCTTGAGAAAACGCTTAGGGCGATGATGGAAGAGGAGGTGGCCCAGGAGGAGGAGGAGGAGGAGGAGGAGGATGAGGGTCATTTTTAGCACTTTCAGGCCAGTCTGTTAGAAGTGGCTCAGAGGAGGTTTTTGCAACAGCAGAGGCCAGGTACAAATGTGGCCAGCCAGGGCCCACTACTGGAGGACGAGGAGGATGAGGAGGAGGTGGAGGAGGATGAGGATGAAGCAGGTTCACAGCGGGGTGGCACCCGACACAGCTCAGGCCCATCACTGGTGCGTGGCTGGGGGATACGGAGGACGATGGCGATCGCCTCCCACAGAGGACAGCTTGTCCTTACCTCTGGGGAGCCTGGCACACATGAGCGACTACATGCTGCAGTGCCTGCGCAACGACAGCAGAGTTGCCCACATTTTAACGTGTGCGGACTACTGGGTTGCCACCCTGCTGGATCCCCGATACAAAGACAATGTGCCCACCTTACTTCCTGCACTGGAGCGTGATAGGAAGATGCGCGAGTTCAAGCGCACGCTGGTAGAGGCGCTCCTGAGAGCATTCCCAAATGTCACAGGGGAACAGGTGGAAGCCCAAGGCGAAGGCAGAAGAGGAGCAAGAGGTCGCCAACGCAGCAGTGTCACGGCCAGCTCTTCTGAGGGCAGGGTTAGCATGGCAGAAATGTGGAAAAGTTTTGTCTCCACGCCACAGCTAACTGCACAACCACCTGATACGGAACGTGTTAGCAGGAGGCAGCATTTCACTAACATGGTTGAACAGTACGTCTGCACACCCCTCCACGTACTGACTGATGGTTCGGCCCCATTCAACTTCTGGGTCTCCAAATTGTCCACGTGGCCAGAGTTAGCATTTTATGCCTTGGAGGTGCTGGCCTGCCCGGCGGCCAGCGTTTTGTCTGAGCGTGTATTCAGCACGGCAGGGGCGTCATTACTGACAAGCGCGGCCGCCTGTCCACAGCCAACGTGGACAAGCTGACGTTCATAAAAATGAACCAGGCATGGATCCCACAGGACCTGTGCCTCCCTTGTGCAGAATAGACATTTCCCTCCCCATCAACCATGTATTCTTGTACTCTGGGGCACTTCTTTATTGAATCCTCATTTTTTTACTTTACCATGATCTTGCGGTGCAACCCAAAGTTGAATGAACCTCTCCTCTGTCTGGGTGCTGGTCCAAAATACATGAGAGTGACATTCTCCGTTGGTGGTTGATATGACGCATGATTCCTTGCTGTGGGACCTCTCTCCTCTGTCTGGGTGCTGGTCCAAAATACATGAGAGTGACATTCTCCGTTGGTGGTTGATATGACGCATGATTCCTTGCTGTGGGACCTCTCTCCTCTGTCTGTGTGCTGGGCCTAAATAAATGAGAGTGACATTCTCCGGTGGTGGGTGATATGACGCATGATTCCATGCTGTGGGACCTGTATCCTCTGTCTGGGTGCTGGTCCAAAATACATGAGAGTGGCCTTCTCCGGTGGTGGGTGATATGACGCATGATTCCATGCTGTGGGACCTGTATCCTCTGTCTGGGTGCTGGTCCAAAATACATGAAGTGACATTCTCCGGTGCAGGGTGATATGACGCATGATTCCTTGCTGTGGGACCTGTATCCTCTGTCTGGGTGCAGGGGTCAGAGTCTCTCAAAGTGGCCTTCTCTTGTGGTGGGTGATGTGAAGCTGATGTTTGTGCCATCTGACATGGTTGCCGGGGTCCCATTAAATGGTGTCCTACTCCTGTGGTGGGTGATCTAAATGCCTGATTCTCTGCTGTGAAAACCCCTCTCCTCCGCCTGGGTGCAGGGGTCAAAGTCTCTCAAAGTGGCCTTCTCTTGTGCTGGGTGATGTGAAGCTGATATTTGTGCCATCTGACATGGTTGCCGGGGTCCCATTAAATGGTGTCCTACTCCTGTGGTGGGTGATCTAAATACATGATTCTCTGCTGTGAAAACCTCTCTCCTCCGTCTGGGTGCAGGGGTCAAAGTCTCTCAAAGTGGCCTTCTCTTGTGCTGGGTGATGTGAAGCTGATGTTTGTGCCATCTGACATGGTTGCCGGGGTCCCATTAAATGGTGTCCTACTCCTGTGGTGGGTGATCTAAATGCCTGATTCTCTGCTGTGAAAACCCTCTCCTCCGCCTGGGTGCAGGGGTCAAAGTCTCTCAAAGTGGCCTTCTCTTGTGCTGGGTGATGTGAAGCTGATGTTTGTGCCATCTGACATGGTTGCCGGGGTCCCATTAAATGGTGTCCTACTCCTGTGGTGGGTGATCTAAATGCCTGATTCTCTGCTGTGAAAACCCCTCTCCTCTGTCTGGGTGCTGGTCCCAAATAAATGAGAGTGGCCTTCTCCGGTGGTGGTTGATATGACGCATGATTCCTTGATGTGGGACCTGTATCCTCTGTCTGGGTGCTGGTCCAAAATAAATGAGAGTGGCCTTCTCCGGTGGGGGTTGATATGACGCCTTATTCCTTGCTGTGGGACCTCTCTCCTCTGTCTGGGTGCTGGTCCAAAATACATGAGAGTGGCCTTCTCCGGTGGTGGTTGATATGACGCATGATTCCTTGATGTGGGACCTGTATCCTCTGTCTGGGTGCTGGTCCAAAATAAATGAGAGTGGCCTTCTCCGGTGGTGGTTGATATGACTCATGATTCCTTGATGTGGGACCTCTCTCCTCTGTCTGGGTGCTGGTCCAAAATACATGAGAGTGGCCTTCTCCGGTGGTGGGTGATATGACGCATGATTCCATGCTGTGGGACCTGTATCCTCTGTCTGGGTGCTGGTCCAAAATACATGAGAGTGGCCTTCTCCGGTGGTGGGTGATATGACGCATGATTCCATGCTGTGGGACCTGTATCCTCTGTCTGGGTGCTGGTCCAAAAATACATGAGAGTGGCCTTCTCCGGTGGTGGGTGATATGACGCATGATTCCATGCTGTGGGACCTGTATCCTCTGTCTGGGTGCTGGTCCAAAATACATGAGAGTGGCCTTCTCCGGTGGTGGGTGATATGACGCATGATTCCATGCTGTGGGACCTGTATCCTCTGTCTGGGTGCTGGTCCAAAATACATGAGAGTGACATTCTCCGGTGCAGGGTGATATGACGCATGATTCCTTGCTGTGGGACCTGTATCCTCTGTCTGGGTGCTGGTCCAAAATACATGAGAGTGACATTCTCCGGTGCAGGGTGATATGACGCATGATTCCTTGCTGTGGGACCTCTCTTCAATTGATATTGGTTAATTTTTATTTATTTTATTTAATTTTAATTCATTTCCCTATCCACATTTGTTTGCAGGGGATTTTTCTACACTTTGCTGCCTTTGGCAGCCCTCTAGCCCTTTCCTGGACTATTTTACAGCCTTTTTTGTGCCTAAAAGTTCGGGTCCCCATTGACTTCAATGGGGTTCGGGTTCGGGATAAAGTTCGGATCGAGTTCGAATCCCGAACCCGAACATTTCCGGGAAGTTCGGCCGAACTTCTCGAACCCGAACATCCAGGTGTTCGCTCATCTCTACTGGCAATAATTATCAACCAGTCATAATTATAGTGGTGTCTTCATATGATACTAAAGACTGGGAAATCCAGGATCGTGAAGAGTACATTCTGCCCTATTTCTTCTCCTCCCTTCCTACTTTATCTCTATAAGGTAGTGATGGGCGAACATCAGCTGGGACGATTCGTGAACGCGATCAAATGTTCGCGAAACGCAAGTTCGCGGCAGGCCCCATTCACTTTAATGGCAGGCAAACCTGAAAAACCTTCAGGTCATATTTGCAGCCACCAAATACTTACTAGAAGTGCACAAATAGTCCCACAACATGGACAGTGACATACCAGAAGGGGATCATTGGCAAAAATTCCCACAAAAAATATTTTTTTTTAATCAGGGGCCATTTTTATGCTTCTTAAAGGGAAATTCTCGAAAATGTGCCCCAGGAGTACGGGCCCTAAAAATTAGGCATTCACCAGACAGAAAATAAATTGTGATTATGTGGCTCGAGATACTTTCTGTGGTCAATGGATACAAATTTTACTGTAGGCCACTGGAGTACGGCCCCCAAACATCAGTCATTCACCAGAAAGTGGCTAGAGGTACATTATGCGGATACCAATTTTGTGTGTGTGTGGTATATAGTGTGTGGTACAGTATCTCACAATAGTGAGTACATCCCTCACATTTTTGTAAACATTTTATTATATCTTTTCATGGGACAACACTGACAATATGACACTTTGATACAATGTAAAGTAGTCGGTGTACAGCTTGGATAACCGTGTAAATTTGATGTCCCTAAACATAACTCAACACACAGCGATTCATGTCTAAACCGCTGGTAACAAAAGTGAGTCCCCCCAAGTAAAAATGGCTAAATTGTGCCAGAGGTTGTATGAGTGCTGCCAGCTTTGCTGCAGAGGGTAAAGGGGTGGGAGAAGGGGGTTTACCTGTCAGTGCTCAGACCATACGTTGCACACTGCATTAACTTGGTCTGCATGGCTGTTGTCCTAGAAGGAAGCCTCTTCTAAAGATGATGCACAAGAAAGCCCGCAAACGTTTTTCTGAAGACAAGCAGACTAAGGATATGGATTACTGGAACCATATCTTGTGGTCTGATAAGACCAAGAGAAAATCATTTGGTTGAGATGGTGTCAAACATGTGTGGCAGCACTCAGGTGAGAAGTACAAAGACAAGTGTGTTCTGCCTACAGTCAAGAATGGTGGTGGGAGTGTCATGGTTTGAGGCTGCATGAGTGCTGCCGGCTGTGGGGAGCTACGGTTTATTGAGGGAACCATGAATACCAACATATACTGTGACAGACTGAAGCAGAGCATGATCCCCTCCTTCAAAAACTGGGACGTAGGGCAGTATTCCAGCATGATAATGACCACAAACACACCTCCAAGGTGACTACTGCCTTGCTAAAGAAACTAAGGGTAAACGGAAGGTGGAGGAGTGCGAGGTCTCTAACATCCACCAGGTCTGTGATGTAGTCTTGGAGGAGTAGAAGAGGATTCCAGTGACAACCTGTGAAGCTCTAGTGAACTCCATGCCCAAGAGAGTTAAAGCAGTGCTATAAAATAATGGTGGCCAGTGGCCACACAAAATATTGACACTTTGGGTACAATTTGGCCATTTTCACTTAGGGGTGCACTCACTTTTGTTACCAGCGGTTTAGACATCAATGGCTGTGTGTTGAGTTATTTTGAGGGCAACCAAATTTACACTGTTATACAAGCCTTACACTGACTACTTTACACTGTATCAAAGTGTCTTATATTCAGTGTTGTCCCTTGAAAAGATATAATAAAATATTTACAGAAATGTGAGGGGTGTATTCACTTTTGTGACATACTGGTATATAGTGTGTGGCAGAAAAATGGTTGTGCAATGTGCATGTGATTGATATTTCTCTGCTGTCCATATACAGGTCCTTCTCAAAAAATTAGCATATTGTGATAAAGTTCATTATTTTCTGTAATGTACTGATAAACATTAGACTTTCATATATTTTAGATTCATTGCACACAACTGAAGTAGTTCAAGACTTTTATTGTTTTAATATTGATGATTTTGGCATACAGCTCATGAAAACCCAAAATTCCTATCTAAAAAAATTAGCATATCATGAAAAGGTTCTCTAAACGAGCTATTAACCTAATCATCTGAATCAACTAATTAACTCTAAACCCCTGCAAAAACTCCCAGCCTGGATCATTACTCAAAACCGCAATCATGGGTAAGATTGTGGAGAAGGACCGATTCCAGACCTTGGGGGACCTGCGGAAGCAGTGGACTGAGTCTGGAGTAGAAACATCCAGAGCCACCGTGTACAGGCGTGTGCAGGAAATGGACTACAGGTGCCGCATTCCCCAGGTCAAGCCATTTTTGAACCAGAAACAGCGGCAGAAGTGCCTGACTTGGGCTACAGAGAAGCAGCACTGGACTGTTGCTCAGTGGTCCAAAGTACTTCTTTCGGATGAAAGCAAATTTTGCATGTCATTCGGTAATCAAGGTGCCAGAGTCTGGAGGAATGCCTGAAGTTCAGTGTCAAGTACCCACAGTCAGTGATGGTCTGGGGTGCCATGTCAGCTGCTGGTGTTGGTCCACTGTGTTTTATCAAGGGCAGGGTCAATGCAGCTAGCCATCAGGAGATTTTGGAACACTTCATGCTTCCATCTGCTGAAAAGCTTTATGGAGATGAAGATTTCATTTTTCAGCACGACCTGGCACCTGCTCACAGTGCCAAAACCACTGGTAAATGCTTTACTGACCATGGTATTACTGTGCTCAATTGGCCTGCCAACTCTCCGGACCTGAACCCCATAGAGAATCTGTGGGATATTGGGAAGAGAAAGTTGAGAGACACAAGACCCAACACTCTGGATGAGCTTAAGGCCGCTATCGAAGCATCCTGGGCCTCCATAACACCTCAGCAGTGCCACAGGCTGATTGCCTCCATGCCACGCCGCATTGAAGCAGTCATTTCTGCAAAAGGATTCCCGACCAAGTATTGAGTGCATAACTGAACGTAATTATTTGAAGGTTGCCTTTTTTTGTATTAAAAACACTTTTCTTTTATTGGTCGGATGAAATATGCTCATTTTTGAGATAGGAATTTTGGGTTTTCATGAGCTGTATGCCAAAATCATCAATATTAAAACAATAAAAGGAACTACTACAGTTGTGTGTAATGAATCTAAAATATATGAAAGTCTAATGTTTATCAGTACATTACAGAAAATAATGAACTTTATCACAATATGCTAATTTTTTGAGAAGGACCTGTATACCTACATGCTACAGACATAGTGCTGTGATGTTACAACAATACGTCGCAATCTTCTCAATCGTCGCAATCGCGATTATTTAAGAACACTCTATATGCATATATAAAGCTATTGTTCTGCCATCCATGTCAAATGTAATCAAAAATAGATGTAATGTAAAATTACTTACAGTTATCAGAAGTTCATTCTCACATTCACTAAAGTTGCTCCCAACCGATTTTTGCCTGTCTCAGCAAACTATTGGCAGTATCCAAAGTAGGCTCTGGCCGTATTGTGAATCACGCTCGTGCGCAATTAACACAACTCAAAATATTGAAAATTCAAAAAGTATTTTGTGTAAGCAGGTATATCGCACCCCTCTAACAGTATTTTGTGTAAGCAGGTGTATCGAACCCCTCAGTATTTGTCGGAAACAGGTATATCGCACCCCTCAATCAGTATTTGGTGGAAGCAGGTATAGTGCACCCCTCAATCAGTATTTGGTGGAAGCAGGTATAGTGCACCCCTCACTCAGTATTTGTCGGAAACAGGTATATGGCACCCCTCACTCAGTATTTGTCGGAAACAGGTATATGGCACCCCTCACTCAGTATTTGGTGAAAGAAGGTATATCTCAGGCCTCAATCAGTATTTGGTGGAAACAGGTATATGGCACCCCTCAATCAGTATTTTGTGGAAGCCGATGTATCACAGGCCTCAATCTATATTTGGTGTAAGAAAGTATTTCACTCCCCTCTATCAGTATTGTGTTGAAACAGGTATATAGAACCCCTTAATGAGTATTTGCTGGAAGCCGGTATATCAAACCTCTTAATCAATCTTTGATGGAAGCCGGTGTATCGCAGGCCTCCCTCTATATTTGGTGGAAGCCGGTATATCAATCCCCTCTATCAGTATTTTGAGGAAACAGGTATCTTGAACCCCTTAATGAGTATTTGCTGGAAGTCGGTATATCAAACCCCTTAATCAATATTTGGTGGAAGCAGGTATATGAATCTCCTCTATCAGTATTTTGTGGAAACAGGTATATGGCACCCCTCAATCAGTATTTTGTGGATGCCGATGTATCGCAGACCTCAATCTATATTTGGTGGAAGCCGGTATATCAATCACACCCCAAATTCACACCCCTCAATCAATATTTTGTGGATGCCGGTGTATCACGCCCCTCAATCAGTATTTTGTAGAGGCAGGTATATCGTACTCCTTAATCATTTTGTTGGGGGGGCAACAGGTGTATATCACACCAGTTGCAATTAGTTATTCCAATAGCACTTGTCCATCTATGTACCTGTGATATCTCAGCAGAACCGCACACAACTACTGCACAATACAAATGCACTATAATATACTTTAGATGTTAGAAAGTATATTATAAGTATATCACACCTCTCAGGATGTCACACCTTTTGATAGCATACCTATACCAGTCCTTAACCCATTCAGGACACATGAGCGTAACGGTGCGGCATGATTCCTCGAAGTCCTTAAGGACACATGACGTACTGGTACGTCATGTGTAGTTCCGATCACTGCCGCACGGCTGGCAGTGATTGGAACTGGGTGCCTGCTAATATCATTCAGCAGGCACCCTGTGACAATGCGCTGGGGGGTCCTGCAGCGCTAATGCAAGATTCTGATCCCCGCGGTTCGTGACTGCAGGGATCAGAAACTTCAAATTGCTTTTTATCATATAGTTAACCCCCCCCCCCGCCTGCAGCCCTGTGTCCATTGTGCATGCGGGCGCAGCAGGGGGGGAGGATTGCGTGCGTGCGGGAGGCGTGCGGCATAGTGGGGGGCAGGTGCGCGATTATCTGCCCGCCCCCCATTTATTCTCAGGATGGCGGAGTGGTTGAATCAGAGTTTTAGCTCATTGCTGACACTCTGATTCAGATGTCAGCCGTTTTAACCCCTTCCATACCGCGGTCCGTAGGGACCGCAGTATGGTAGGGGTTAACAGGGAGTGAGCTCCCTCCCTCTCCCATCGTGCCTTTGCAGCCCCCAGACAGGATGGGATCGCAGAGGGAGGGAGCCCCCTCCATCCCCTTCCCCCATTGCTCAGTTGTGGCAGACGGGGAAGTTTCCCATGGCAACAGTGCGCCTTCTTACCCTTAGTTCACACTTGCGCGTTTTACAGCGCGTTCGAACACGCTGTAAAACGCTCAACAGGAGAAAAGTCATGTTTCCCTATGGGCATGGCTCTCACCAGAGCGTTTTACAGCGCGTTTGAACGTGCTGTAAAACGCCCTACGCTCAAGTTCTTGAGCTTCTTTAGGGCGTTTTGTCGTGCACCCATAGACTTCAATGGGAACGCACGTAAAACGCGCATTTAACACGCGTTAAAGTGTAAATATGCCTTTTTCAATTGGTCTCCAGAGTCACGAACGCGCGTATGACGCGCGTTTCCTATTTGCAAAAACACGCTGTAATACGCGCGACAAAAACGCGCGTAAAACGCGCATCTCAGAAACGCTCAGGTGTGAACCCAGGGTAAGGCATCCTGCTGTCCATGGTGCTGAACAGATCTGTGCTAAAGGCAGAGATCTGTTCAGACAAAACTGTAAGTCAAATACAGTACAGTACACTATATACTGTAGTGTACTGTATTGTATTATACAGAAATTAGACCCACTAGATCTTCAAGAACCAAGTGGGTCTGGGTCAAAAAAATGTTAATAAAAGTGAAAAAAAAAGTAAAAATAAAAAACACATTTATCACTGATTAAAAATAAAAAAAAATTCAATTCCATACACATGTTATATATCACTGCGTCCATAACGACCTGATCTATAAAATGGTCATGTTACATTCCCTGCCCGGTGAACGCCATAAAAAAAAACTAAAACAATGATGAAATTGAAATATTGCCCACCTTACTTCCCAAAAAAGGTAATAAAATTGATAAAAAAAGTCATATGTACGCCAATATAGTACCATTCAAACCGTTGCGTTGTCCCGCAAAAAATTGAGACCCTAAATGAGACAATCGCGAAAAAAATAAAAAAAACTATGGCTCTCAGACTAAAACATGATCTTTTGGTTTCAAAAATGCTTTTTTTATGTTAAACGGAAAGCAAAATAAAAAGTAGACATATTAGGTATAGTCGCGTCCGTAAGGCTCTGCTCTATGAAAATACCACATGACCTAAACCCTGAGATGAACTCCGTAAAAAAAAAAAAAAACGGTGTAAAAAAATGCATTTTTTGTCACCTTACATCACAAAAAGTGTAATATCAAGCGATCAAAAATTCGTATGCCCCCCAAAATCGTGCCAATCTAACCGAAATCTTATCCCGCAAAAATGATACCTAAACTGAGACAATTGCCTAAAAACTGAAAAAACTGTGGCTCTAAGACTATGGAGACACTAAAACATTATTTTTTTTGTTTCAAAAATGATATTATTGTGTAAAACCTAAATAAATAAAAAATAGACATACATATTATGTATCGCCGCGTCCATAAGAACCTGCTTTATAAATATATTACCTGATCTAACCCCTCAGGTGAACAACATAAAAATAAAAACTGTGACAAAAAAGCAATTTTTTGTCACCATACATAACAAAAAGTGTATTGGTAAGCGATCAAAAAAGGCGTATGACCCCACAATGGTGCCAATCTAGCCGTCAGCTTATTCCGCACAAAATGATACCCTAGATAAGACAATCGGACAAAAAAATAATAAAAACTATGTCTCAGACTATGGAGACACTAAAATGATTTTTTTTTGTTTCAAAAATTATATTGTTGTGTAAAACTTAAATAAATTTAAAAAAGTAAACATATGGTTTTTGGAAGGTTTTTGCTGGACTGTTTTTTTGACGCCATGTCCCATTTGAAGCCCCCCTGATGCACCTCGAGTTTGTACCACCTAGAGTACAAACTCCAAAAAGTGATCCTATTTAAGAAACTACACCCCTCAAGGTATTCAAAACTGATTTTACAAACTTTTTTAACCCCTTAAGTGTTCCACAAGAGTTAATGGCAAATGGAGATGAAATTTCAGAATATCTATTTTTTATTACTTTGCCTCAAAAAGTGTAAAATAGAGCAACCAAAAATCATATGTACCCTAAAATAGTACCAAAAAAGCTGCCAGCTTATCGCGTAGTTTCTACTCTAGGGGTGCATCAGGGGGTCTTCAATTGGGACATGGTGTCAAAAAACCAGTCCAGCAAAAACTGCCTTCCAAAAACCACACGGCACTCCTTTCCCTCTACGCCCTGCCGTGTGGTCGAACAGTAGTGTACAACCACATATGGGGTGTTTCTTTAAACTTTAGAATCAGAGTAATAAATTTTGAGTTTTGTTTGGCTGTTAACCCTTGCTTTGTTACTGGAAAAAATTATTAAAATGGAAAATCTAGCAAAAAAGTTAAATTCTGAAATTTCATCTCCATTTGCCATCAACTCTTGTGGAACACCTAAAGGGTTAACATTTATAAAATCTATTTTGAATACCTTAAAGGGTGTAGTTTCTTAAATGGGGTCATTTTTGGGTGGTTTTCTATTATGTAAGACCCACAAAGTGACTTCAGACCTGACCTGGCCCCTAAAAATGGGTTTTGAAAACTTCAGAAAATTTTTAAGATTTGCTCCTAAACTTTAAAGCCTTGTAAGGTAAAAATGGGGGGCCCCCACACCCCAAAAAAAAAAAAAAAATGGCATTCCCAAAATGATCCAGGCATGAAGTAGACACATGGGGAAAGTAAATTAATAACTATTTTTGGAGTTATTACTTCGAATTATAGAAGTAGAGAAATTGAAAGATGGAAATTTGCTAATAAAAATGATTTTTTTAAACTTTATTTTACCTGTGTCATGAAGTACAATATGTGACAAAATAAATCTCAGAATGGCTTGAATAAGTAAAAGCGTTTTATAGTTATTAACACATAAAGTGACACTGGTCAGATTTGCAAAAATGGCCTCGTCCTTAAGGTGAAATATGGCTGTATCCTTAAGGGGTTAAAACGCCTTTGTGGCCCTATAAGCTAGCATTTGGTGTCACTAACAGTCTGTCCCTGCTCCACAATGCAACCTCTCCCTACACTGACAAAACACAGAATGTAAAATGGCTACCAGATCAGGTTCATTTATAGGGTAGGAGGTGTGTCCATGTGCTGAAAAGTCTCAATTGGCTGTCCTGTCCCACCTGATGGATGTGTCATTGGTAGTGTTGAGCAACTCCGAACTGTATAGTTCGAGTTCGCACCAAATTTTGGGGTGTTCGGGACTCGGACCCGAACATTTACCTAAAAGTTCAGGTTCAATGTTCGACGACTTATATGGCGCTTGAAAGGCTGCAAAGCAGTCAATCAACAAGCGTCATACTACTTGCCCCAAGAGGCCATCACAGCCATGCCTACTATTAGCATGGCTGTGATTGGCCAAGTGCAGCATGTGACCCAGCCTCTATTTAAGCTGGAGTCATGTAGCGCCGCCCGTCACTCTGCTCTTCTCAGTGTAGGGATAGGATGCAGCTGCTGTGAGGGCGATATTAGGCAGGAAGACTCAGCAAAAACACTTAATGAAGTGATCGATCAACTTCTGTTAGTTCATTGCTCAGTGGTTTTTAGGCTGTCCAGAGCATTTTTCTGTCACTTTTCTCTGGGGTGATCGGGCGGCCATTTTGTGATCTTTTGGTGCACCAGCATGGATTGTTGTGTTTTGAGGTGCCACCAAGTTCAACATACATTTCTGGGTTCAATAGTAGCCTTTTTTTGGGCAATATCCTACATCAGGGTTAGTGCTTATTGTCACACCTTGAAGCACAGGATAGAAATTGCTATATTTAATTGAGGGGTGAAAATCAATTGCCAAAATACCAATCCCCTAAATCAGTGGTTTCAGCTGTGTCTGTCCAAGTGTAATACTGTCCGTAAAGGATAGATTTTTTCTGGGGTGAAATTCAATTGCCAAAATACCAATCCCCTAAATCTGGGTTACCAGCTGTGGCTGGCCAAGTATAATACTGTCCATCAAAGGATAGATTTTTTTCTGGGATGAAATTCAATTGCCAAAATACCAATCCTCTAAATCTGGTGTTCCAGCTGTGGCTGTCCAAGTGTAATACTGTCCGTCACAGGATACATTTTTTTTCTGGGATGAAATTCAATTGCCAAAATACCAATGTCCTAAATCTGGTGTTCCAGCTGGGCTGGCCAAGTTTAATACTGTCCGTCAAAGGATAGATTTTTTTCTGTGGTTAAATAAAATCCTTGAAATAGAAATCTTAAACATCTGTGCTTTCCTCTGTTCCTCTCCAAGTGTAATTCTGTCTGCAATAGGGTATATTACATTCAGCGTGTCAGTGTCTGAATACAAAGGCCTAAAAAATAAATCCTCTATATTTGCACACGCTACTGTGCATCTCCAAGTGTATTTCTGTCCGTAAAAGGGTATATTACACTAAGTGTATAAATACAAGGATGAAAGCGTAATCTTCTATATTTGCAGACACTATTGTGCATCTCCAGGTGTAATTCTGTCCGTAAAAAGGATACCTTTCAGCCAGGGCCTAAATACTAGGCATAAAATTGATATTCGTCTAAATCTGTGGTTTCTGCTGTGCCTGGATTAGTGTAATATGGTACATAAATAGATAGCTAGATAGTGTTAGGTGCCTATAAATAAAGGCCTCAATTTGAACTCTATACCTTGGGCCAAATAAGTTTTTCCTTATTGTGGTGAACGGTAACAATGAGGAAAACATCTAATAAGGGACACGGACATGGTTGTGGTGGTGTTAGTGGACCCTCTGGTGCTGGGAGAGGACATGGCCATTCTGCCACAGTTACAGGTCCTAGTGAACCAACTACCTCAGGTCGCCAGAATCTACAGTGATATTTGGTCAGGCCTAATGCTGTTCTAAGGATGGTAAGGCCTGAGCAAGTACAGGCACTAGTCGATTGGGTGACCGACAATGGATCCAGCAGGTTCACATTATCTCCTACCCAGTCTTCTGCAGAAAGCGCACAGGTGGCACCTGAAAACCAAGCCCATCAGTCTGTCACATCACCCCCATGCATATCAGGGAAACTGTCTGAGCCTTAAGTTATGCAGCACTCTCTTATGCTGTTTGAAGACTCTGCTGGCAGGGTTTCCCAAGGAAATCCACCTAGCCCTTCCCCAGCGTTGGAAGACATAGAATGCACTGATGCACAACCACTGATGTTTCCTGCTGATGAGGACATGGGAATACCAGCCTCATCGGAGTCCACACGTCTCTGATGATGACGAAACTACAGGTGCCAACTGCTGCGTCAGGGAGGAAGACTGTGTGGAAGACGCAGTGCAGGGACGATGAGGTCCTAGACCCCACATGGAATGAAGGTCGTGCTACTGACTTTCAGAGTTCAGAGGAAGAGGCAGTGGTGAGATCAAGCCAACAGCATAGAAAAAGAGGGAGCAGGGTGCAAAAGCAGAACAGCTGTCGCCAAGACAGTTTGCCTGCTTGTTTTTCTTACAGTTCGGGAATAGTTAAATGACAATAAAACCAGACACATAAAGAATAAGTAATTTATTCAGTATGTAAAAGCTTGCATATATAAAAATTAGAATATTAAACTCAAAAATAGCATATAGCACTTAAATAAGATCAGCATATATAAGAATAGCACTTCAGCAGAAACAACACTTACTTCACCGTCAAGCAGTCAATGATTATGACGCATCCAGGCATAAGCTTCAGGAGTCTCCCGAGTCAATGTGACGGGAATCTTCAACTAGACAAGCGTCCTCATCTAGTGAATCAGATTTGTTCACACTTTACCAGGAAACCTCCCAAGGCTATATACCAGTTCTCGTTACACAACCATGACTTGCATCCCACATGCCCACTGTGGGCACCTGGGAGGCGTTGTCAGTAAACAAGCCATCCATTCAGTCAGGAGGGGCCAACTCCCACCAGGATGTTTTGGCTCTTGATAAAACCAGCGTCTCATTGTCTGATAACCAACATTCCAATAAACATTGCAACAGCATCTCTATTATTATCATTCTAAAATATACTTATAATACAAGAGAGACTCTATTTTAAAATCCCATTCACGTTGCATTACACTGCTACAGGCCACCGCCACTCAGGGACCGAGAACACAAAGGCAGCTTCAAGGAGTTCCCTGGCATGGCACTTCTTCACACAATGTGCTGACGACAAGACCCGAGTGGTTTGCACGATGTGCCATCAGAGCCTGAAGCGAGGCATTAAAATTCTGAAACTTAGCACAACCTGCATTACCAGGAATCTACATGCAGAGACACGGGCTGCAGTGGGGTAAGCACCTTCAAAATCAAGAAAGGGCTCAGGCCCCTAATGCTCCATCTTCTGCTGGTGCTTTGGCCTCTTCCTCCGCCTCAGGAGGAATGTTGGCACCTGCCGCCCAGCAAAAGAGGATGTGCCACTAACACCACCAATGATCTCCACCATATCACACGGCAGCGTTAAGCTCTCCATCTCACAAACCTTGGAGAGAAAGCAGAAATTCCCACCTAGCCACCCTCGGGCCCTTGGCCTGAATGCCAGGATTTCTAAACTACTGGCCTTTGAAATGGTGTCATTCAGGCTGGTGGACACGGACAGCTTCAAACAGCTGATGGCGATGGCTGTCCCAGAGTACGCTGTTCCCAGCAGCCACTACTTCTCAAAGAGAGCCTTGTCTTCCCTGCACAACCAAGTATCGGATAAAATCAAGTGTGAACTGCATAGCGCCATCTGCAGCAAGGTTCACCTAATCACAGATACGTGGACCAGTAAGCACGGCCGGGACGCTATATCTCCCCTAACTGCACACTGGTTAAAAGTAGTGGCGGTTGAGCCCCAGGCAGAGAGCTGTTTGGTGCACGTACTTCCAACGCCAAAGATCGCAGGGCATCATTCTTTGTCTCCTGTTTCCTTCTCCTCCTACTCGGCTCCCTCCTCCTCTTCTTCCACCTACTCATCCAGTCAGCCACAGACCAGCAGGACGTTCTGAAACTCATGTGTTTGGGGGACAGGCCCCACACCGCGCAAGAGTTGTGGATGGGTATAGAACAACTGACCGATGAGTGGTTGCTGCCGGTGAGCCTCAAGCCGCCCTGGTGGTGTGCGATAATGGGCAAAATCTCGTTGCAGCCCTGGTTCTAGCCGGTTTGATGCACATCCCTTGCCTGGCGCAAGTGTAGAATTTGGTGGTGCAGAAATGAATTCACAACTACCCGACATGTCAGAGCTGCTGCATAAAGTGCGGGCCATCTGTGCGCGCTTCGGCATTCTCATCCTGCCGCTGCTGCGTCTGTCTGCGCTACAGCGTAACTTCAGTCTTCCCGCTCACCGCCTCATATGCGACGTGCCCACCAGGTGGAACTCCACCTTGCACATCCTGGAGAGACTGTGCGAGCAGCAGCAGGCCATAGTGGAGTTTCAGCTGCAGCACGCACAGGGAGTCGCACTGCGGAAACAGCACCACTTCACCACCAATGACTGGGCCTCCATGCGAGATCTGTGTGCCCTGTTGCGCTGTTTCGAGTACTCCACCAACATGGCCTGTGGCGATGTTGCCACTTCTATGTCTCTTTGAGAAAACACTTAGGACGATGATGGAAGAGGATGTGGCCCAGGAGGAGGAGGAGAGGATGAGGAAGAGGGGTTATTTCTAATCACTTTCAAGGCAAGTCTTTTAGAAGTGGCTCAGAGGGAGGTCTTTTGCAAGAGCAGAGGCCAGGTACAAATTTGTCCAGCCAGGGCCCACTACTGGAGGAGGAGGAGGACAAGGATGAGGAGGAGATGGAGGAGGATACGGATGAAACATTTTCACAGCAGGGTGGCACCCAATGCAGCTCTGGGCAATCACTGGTGCGTGGCTGGGAGGAAACGGAGGACGATGACGATACGCCTCCCACAGAGGACAGCTTGTCTCTACCTCTGGGAAGCCTGGCACACATGAGCGACTACATGCTGCAGTGCCTGCGCAACAACAGCAGAGTTGCCCACATTTTAACGGTGTACTTACTTCACTGGGTAGCCACCCTGCTTGATCCCCGGTACAAAGACAACGTGCCCACCTTAATTCCCACATAGAGCATGATAGGAAAATGCTTGAGTACAAGCGCACGCTGGTAGACGCGCTCCTGAGGCATAACCAGCTGACACGGGGGACAAGTGGAAGCCTAAGGTGAAGGCAGAGGAGAGAGCAAGAGGTCGCCAATCCAGCTGTGTCATGGCCAAGCTCCTCTGGAAGGCAGGGTTAGCATGGCGGAGATGTGGAAGAAGTTTTGTCACAGCACCACAGCTAACTAGTACCACTAGATGACAGGGAATGTGTTAGCAGAGCGCAGCCTTTCAACAGCATGATTGAACAGTACGTGTGCACATGCCTCCACGTGCTGACTGATCGGTTCGGCCCCATTCAACTTCTGGGTCTCCAAATTGTCCACATGGCCAGAGCTAGCCTTTTATGCCTTGGAGGTGCTGGCCTCGCCTTGCGGCCAGTGTATTGTCTGAACATGTATTTAGCATGATAGGGCGTCACCTTACAGAAAAACGCAGCCGCCTGTCCACAGCCAACGTGGACAAGCTGACGTTCATCAAAATGAACCAGGCATGGATCCCACAGTACCTGTCCATCCCTTGTGCAGAATAGACATTTATAACTGTCTCGCCTCAACCATACATTCTTGTACTCCAGGGCACTTCTTTATTGAATCCTCTTTTTTAATTGTACCATTATTTTGGGGTGTCTGGGTGCCAGAGGCCTACATTTCAGCTAATCGCCTACTGCCTTGGTGCATGAAATTAACCTCTTTTGCTGTCAAATAACCTCTCCTCTGTCTGGGTGTCAGGGGCGTAAATAACTGAAAGTGGCCTGTTCCATTGGTGGGTAACATGATGCCTGTTTTTGCTGCTATGGGACCTTTCTCCTCTGTCTGGGTGCTGGGGATTAAATTAATGAAAGTGGCCTGTTCCATTGGTGGGTAACATGATGTCTGTTTTGCTGCTATGGGACCTCTCTTCTCTGTCTGGGTGCTGGGGCCTAAATAACTGAAAGTGGCCTGTTCCATTGGCGGGTAACATGATGTCTGTTTTGCTGCTATGGGACCTCTCTTCTCTGTCTGGGTGCTGGGGCCTAAATAACTGAAAGTGGCCTGTTCCATTGGTGGGTAACGTGATGCCTGTTTTGCTGCTATGGACCTTTCTCCTCTGTCTGGGTGCCAGGGGCCTACATTTCATATAATCGCCTGTTGCTTTGGTGGGTGACATTATCCTCTCTTTGATGTTGAATGACCTCTACTCTGTCTGGGTGTCAGGCGCCTATATGTTGTTTAATCATTTGATGTCTTGGTGGGAGATATTAAACTCTTTTTACTGTCAAATGACCTCCCCATTTTGTGGGTGTCAGTGGCCTACATTTCGTTTAAATGCTTGCTGTCTTGGTGGAAGACATTAAACTCTTTTTACTGTCAAATGACCTCTCCTCTGTCTGAGTGTCAGGGGCCTACATAAATGATAGTGGGCTGTTCCATTGCAGGTTGACCTAAGGCCTGTGTTGCTGTTACGGGACCGCTCTATTCTTTGCGGGTGCCATAGTCATCCTGAATTAGTAAATGAGGCCTGTTGCACTTTTGGGTGAAATCAATACTGTCTTGGCGTGATTTTAACTCTCCTCTTTGTGGCTGCCATGGGTCTGAATCTGTGAATGAGGCCTGTGACATTGCTGGGTGAAATCAATACTGTCTTGGCGTGATTTTTAACTCCTCCTCTTTGTGGGTCTTGTGGGCCTGAATGTTTAAATAAGGCCTGTGGCCCTGCAGGCAGACATGATTTCTTCTTGGCTGTGATGACAACTTCAACTCCCATGTACAGTATGGTTGCCATGGCCCTAAGTCTGGGAATGATGCCTGTGGCACTGCAGGCAGACCTGAATCCATTTTGGCTGTGATATGAACTTCAACTCCCATAGCATTCCCACCTGACTCCACCCCAACCTCCTATTCCACCTCCTCCTCAAAGTTGCCAATTGATATTGGTTAATTTTTATTTATTTTATTTTATTTTAAGTCATTTCCCTATCCACATTTGTTTGCAGTGGGTTTACCTACATTTAGCTGCCTTTTTCAGCCCTCTAGCACTTTCCTGGGCTATTTTACAGCCTTTTAGTGTCCAAAGTTCAGGTCCCCATTGACTTCAATAGGGTTCGGGTTCGGGATCAAGTTTGGGTCAAGTTCGGATCCCAAACCCGAACATTTCCGTGAAGTTCGCCCGAACTCCTCTAACCAGAACATCCATATGTTCGCTCAACTCTGTTTATGACTAGTCTGTAGGATATGTTATTATTGTTATTTATTTTGTTATTTAGGAGTTATTCAACAGGCCATGCAAGTGTTTTCCATCTTCTTCTGACTTTGGAGGCTGTGCTCCATTCTTTCTTGGTAGCCTGTGCTGACTGGGTCACTTAACTTCTTAGATGGTCAGATCAGCAGGCCCTTGCTCAAAATGTTTTGGAGGGTCACCAGAAGGCCATCAAGGATAATTTTTCAAGGGTGTGTATGATGCCTGTTCCTTGTAATATTCGGCAGCCCTTTCACTTAGTGCATAGGCTTTATGAGTGTAGGAGTCCCACTACCTTTACTATTGTACTATTGTACCACAATGGCAATGAGGCCCTCCTTTATGTGATATACATGCTGTTTTCGGAGTGCTTCTCCCTTGTAATTTTTGTTTCCTAACAATTTTTCTTGTGAAATAGGTTGTTTTTTTTTGTTAGATTTATTTTTTATTTTTTTGGGGGTTGTGCGTATTTTAGTCAGTCTGTAAAAGTGGCAAACATCTTGGACAACATGGTTCCAGCAGTGACCTGGGAGTCCAAGGTGCATCCAGACATCCTCCTCATGCTGTTCCCGATCCATTTCGGTGGTGTTTCTGTCACTTTCTGACTAGGAGTTGAGCGAACTCAAACTGTGTAGTTTGGGTTCATACAGAACCCAGTTTATCGTCGATTCTTCCCGCTCTTTGAAAGGCTGCCAATCAGCAAGCGTTTTAAATCTTTGCCCTAAGAAATCATCACAGCCATGCCTACTAATGTGCAGCATGTTACCCAGCCTCTTTATTATCTGAGTCACGTAGTGCCGCACGTCACTATGCTGCTGTTAGTATAGGGAAAGGTTGCTGCCAGTGCTCCCAGGAGAGATTAGAAAATAAATCTGTTGAACCTGGTCGTGTGAAATCTTCAAGCTACAGCAATTATCGAGGGAGGGTGCTACTGCAATCCTACATTTTGTACCCAGCCCAGTGATACTGCAAAGTGTTTTTTTTTTTAATCCATCTGTTACTGAGGTGGGGGTAGGAGGCCATTTTAGCCACTGCAGTGTCCTTTGAACTGCATGTGACCTGCATGTGTGCCAGCCTGCCAGGGAAATCCGTCTATTCCTTTTGGTAGCTTAGTGAAGGAAAAAATCCCTTTTCTGGAAGTTAAGTCCCCTACATTACCTTTTGCATAATTTAGGGGTGGCATAGTCCATTTCTGTAGTCTGGGGCAAAAATCTGTATTGTGGTCCTATATAGCACATTTGCATACAACGTACCAAAACATATTTTCAATTTTAGCAGTGAAATAGTGCATCAGTGTATTTTTGGGAAACAAATTCCTGGTCCACAAAGCAGTTGTTCATACAGCATACAAATCAGGGCCGGACTGGCCTACCGGGATACCGGGAAAATTCCTGGTAAGCCGGTAGCTCTGACTTCCGCAAGCCGGCCGCAGGCACACTGGGCTCCATGGCAGGCACAGCAGCAGAGGTGTAGGCATGTAGCTTGCGCTACTGGCCTGGCTGCTGGCGTGGCACACAGCCGGCCGACCTGTGAAGAGGAGCCTGATGCCTGCTGCTGCAGTGCGCTCCGCCTCCCGGTCACTGTTTGTGGCCCCGAACTTTACTTCTGGCGCTGCCCGCACTGAATCTGTGACATGTAAATATACCTGTCTGGCTGGTGGCTGCCGGCTGGGGGCGGGCGGGTGCAGCAGACAGTATTCATTCACATCGAGGGGTGGGGGCGGAGTGCCCCGAGCCGCGCTCTGCAGTTCCAGTGAGTGCTAGGCTAGCTGGTGAGGTGGTGTGTGGTGAGGGCCTTTTTAAAGTTCTTGTTCCAGTTGTATACGAAGATGTTCTCTAGGCACTTGTATCCAAGTTGGTCTTATCTTGTAGCACACTACACAGTTCTTATCCCTCACTGCCCTTTTTTCCTAGACGCGTTTCGGGGTAACAAGGTGACCCCTTCTTCAGTGGATGAAGCCGAAGCTGAAACCCGGGTCGGGCTGTGAGGAGAGATCTTGTATTGCCATTATATGTTCCAAATCTAGTAAGTGCAATAAAATATTTTTATGTGGATATCTGAGGCTATGCTTCACTATGTTCGGTGATTTCTGATACACACGGCAGGGGAAGCGCTGCAAAGGATACTTTTGAAAACAGCCGAGAAGCCGGATCAGTGTTTGTCCAACTACTGGCGACTTGAATATACTTGCGCTTGTGAGTATTTTATCGTCTGCAGCGTTTTAACCTTGTTTGCAGTGCTTCACTATGGTGTGAATTTTGTATCACATAGGGGGCATCGGTGTGGCGTTTTGTTATTATCCTGAACAGAAGAAGCCGATTATAAATCTAGTATCCGGAGTTTGCCCTGAAAGCAGCGCGGTTCCTGTTTATATTAAGAGTGTTGAGCCTGACTGCTCCGCTCAGAACAACGCCGGAGAAGTACACAATTGAGGGGTGGTAATGTACACCGCTATTTGTTTTTAATATATGAATGGTACTGTGAACTTGTATTTATACTGGGAAAGTCCTGCAGCTACAGCTCGACATTTAGAGCGCTAATACAGCTTGAGTCCAAGAGTGTTTTGTTCCATCACATCCGGTGGCAACATCCTCTTTAATAGCTGCACACAACTACTGGAGAGTTTTCTATTACGATCCAAAACTCTGCAACTCTATTTCAGCTACAACTATAGGTTGCAATTATATTCCAGTTACAATTACAGATTGCTATAGGAATATTTTATTACGCATATGGTGCGCAAATTGGCACTTTGACCGAACCGGTACTTGGAATATATCAGTGATTTTACAGCGCATGAATTTGTTTTTATTGTTTTTATATTTTTTATTCTTATCTTTATTCTTTTGCACTTATATTGTATATGTAGCTCATATAGACTCTGGGCTGGCCACCCACAGTCTGTAATAATTTTTATTATTTTAACATTTGAATATTGATATTAAATTATGCTATCTAGCACCTTTTACTGCATATGACGATCATTCATTGTTCCATCTGACAGTGAGTGCCCCCCGATTTGTTTTTTTATTTATATATACTTATTTTGTTTTTTTCAGTTGTATGAATTTACAGTTGTGTTCAAAATGATTCAACCCCCACTGAAATTGAGTGTTTTGGCCAGTTTGACATTGATTTTGATCATTTCAGTCATCTTGTTTACAATTAAATCAAAGAGGCCCTTGTAAGTCAGACAAATATAACATAACATTTATAATGAAATAACCACAAATGTCTTTTCTGTGCTGACATCATTATCAGTTTTATTCAACCCCCAAGTGACATTCAATCTTAGTACTTAGTACAACATCCTTTTCCAGTTATAACAGCTTTTACACGTGAAGCATAGCTTGACACAAGTGTCTTGCAGCGATCTACGGGTATCTTCGCCCATTCTTCATGGGCAAAAGCCTCCAGTTCAGTCACATTCTTAGGCTTGCGCGCTGCAACTGCTTTCTTTAAGTCCCACCAGAGGTTCTCAATCGGATTTAAGTCTGGTGACTGCGATGGCCACTTCAAAATGTTCCAGCCTTTAATCTGCAACCATGCTCTAGTGGACTTGGAGGTATGCTTGGGATCATTGTCCTGTTGAAAGGTCCAACATCTCCCAAGCCTCAGGTTTGTGACGGACTGCATCACATTTTCATCCAATATCTCCTGGTACTGAAGAGAATTCATGGTACCTTGCACACGCTGAAGCTTCCCTGTACCTGTAGAAGCAAAACAGCCCCAAAGCATGATTGACCCCTCGCCATGCTTCACAGTAGGCAAGGTGTTCTTTTCTTCATAGGCCTTGTTCTTCCTCCTCCAAACATAGCGTTGATCCATGGGCCCAAACAGTTCTAATTTTGTTTCATCAGTCCACAGAACACTATCCCAAAACTTTTGTGGTTTGTCCACATGACTTTTGGCATACTGCAGTCGACTCTTCTTATTCTTTGGAGACAGCAAGGGGTGCGCCTGGGAGTTCTGGCATGGAGGCCTTCATTACGCAGTGTGCGCCTTATTGTCTGAGCTGAAACTTCAGTACCCGCATCTGACAAATCTTTTTCAGTTCCTCAGCAGTCACACGGGGACTTTTCTCCACTTTGCGCTTCAGGTAGCGCACAGCAGTCGAAGTCAGCATCTTCTTTCTGCCACGACCAGGTAGCGTTTCAACAGTGCCCTTTGCCTTGAATTTGCGAATGATGCTTCCTATGGTGTCTCTTGGTATGTTTAACATCTTTGCAATCTTCTTATAGCCATTGCCTTCCTGTGAAGAGAAATCACCTCTTCTCTTGTCTTCCTGGACCATTCTCTTGACTTCACCATGTCTGTAAACACACCAGTAAATGTCTAGAAGGAGCTGAGTATCACAGTCATTTTACATCTGCCTAATTGGGGCTTATTCTGCTTGATTGCTGCTCCTTGACATCCACAGGTGTTTTCAATACCTGATCGAAAACACTTGAATGAACCTCTGTTCTTAAGAGTGGTCGTCTTTAAGGGGTTGAATAATTGTGTCAATGAAGAAATCACAAAAAAACATTTAATACTGTATTACAAAAACAATTGATGTCATTTTAGTTGCATTTGGTTCTTTAAAAAGTCCTTGTAAGATTTCATTCTGAACACAATTACAAATGTACACTAAATTCCCTAAAACCCTTTACAGCATTGGGGGTTGAATAATTTTGAACACAACTGTAAGTGGTGAAAGTTATTAGTGCACCCCTCCCCATTTTTACTGTGGTATCTTATGTGCCCCCATATATTGTTCCTAGAGTCGCCACTGCGCAGAGGCCAAGTCACGGTAATGCTAGGGTGAGGCCCGACCTGTGTGTGATATAATATATATACACGCTCGCGGTGTGTGTGTTTGGGGCTGGTATGCAACTTTTTCCAGGGCTGGTTTTTATCCCCAGTCCGGCCCTGGTAAAATTCCTATTTTAAATTTCAGCACTGAAATAGTGCCTTACTGTGTTTTAGGGAAAATAGCGGTATTCCTGGTCCACAAAGCAGTTGTGCATACAGCGCACAAATACCTACGTTTAATTTCCAGCCGTTAAATAGTGCATTTGTGAATTTTGGGGAAAAAGATGTGTTCTTGGTTCAGAAAGCAGTTGTGCATACAGCGCACAAATACCTATTTTAAATTTCTGCACTGAAATAGTGCATTAGTGTTTTTTTTGAAAAAAGCCACATTCTTGGTCCACAGAGCAGTTTTCAATAAACCGCACGAATAACTATGTTTAAATTTCAGCAGTGAAATACTGCATTAGTGTATTTAGTGGGAAATAAACCCGTATTGTTGTTACACACAGCAGTTTGGCATACAACACACAAAAGCCTTTTTTAAATTTAGCAATGACATACTGCATTTCTGTAGTTTGTTGCAATAAACACTGGTTTTGTGATACTTAGCAGATCTGAGGCCTCCCCTGTATTTCAGTCATTTAAAGTAACCTATTGAACTCCACATTTACATAGTTGGTTGCAAACACACAGGTTTTGTGGTAGATAGGACATTAGTGGTGTACGCTGCATTTCTGACAGTCCAAATTAAACCGTTAACCTCTGCATTGTTTGTTTGAAAAATCAAATTTTTGCTGATTGTGAAGTAATTGTATTGAAGTTGCTCCGTTACACTGTTGTTTGACCTAAAGAAATTTATTCTGACAGCAGGCACCGCCTTACTGTTAGTGAACTTAATTGTTGATTATTGGCAGGTAAATGCAGCAGTCTCTTATGCTTCTTTATGACTCTGTTTGCAGGGTTTCCCAGGGCCATAACCATAGCCCTGCCCCAGAAGTGGAAGAGATTGAGTGCCCGGATGCCCAGCCACTTAGGTTTGAGGAGGAGGACATGGGAAGACCACCGCGGCTTGTCTCTGATGATGACGATACACAGGTGCAAACTGCTGCGGCTTTCTGCGGTGTGCAGACCGACAAAGAGGAGCATGGGTGAAGACTTAGGTAGAAGATGATGTTGAGAACGATGAGGTCCTACACCCCAAAATATACCACTGAAATCCATGTTTTCCATGGATGGTGATAAAATCATAATTTTTAGGCCAGGAGTACCTTTGCGGCCTGCGCTGCATATGTGGCCGGGACAATAATATAGTTAATCCGTCTGGGAGTTCAGGGTTGACATATTCCAATAATTTGCTGTCAAGTAACCCTGCACTGCAGAACTTGACCCTGAACCCGAGCCCCATTGAAGTCAATGGGGACCCAAACTTTGGGCACTAAAATGGCTGTAAAATAGCCCAGGAAAGGGCTAGAGGGCTGCAAAAGGCAGCAAAATGTAGGTAAATCCCCTGCAAACAAATGTGGATAGGGAAATGACTTAAAATAACATAAAATACTGAAAAATAATAAATAAACATTCTAAACCTGAGCCCAAGTGAGTGACAATGGCACCTGTCACCCAGCAAACAGAGGATGTGGCAGCAACGCCACCACATCTGGCACCATCACATAGCATCTCCACCAAACTCCATTGAAAGTGTTCAGCTATCAGCTGTCCATCTACCAAACACTGGAGAGAATTAGAAAGAGGAAGTAGGAGCCATCCTGGAAGAAGGCCATTTTTGATTTGGTATTCACAAATTGCAATTTGGTATCTGATATTACTGTAGGGAAAGCTTAGGATCCAGTGATCACCAGTCGGTGTGGTTTTACTATCAGTACAGTGACTGAGTCACTCCACACAAAAACAAAAAGTTTTAGATTTTCGGAAAACAGACTTTTCTAAAATGAGATCAGTGGTATACGAGTCCCTATCAGACTGGAACAATTTCAAAAGAGTCTAAGAGAAATGGGACTACTTAAAAGTGGCACTATTGAAGGCAACAGAAAAGTGCATTAGGCTTGTCAGTAAAGGCAAAAAAAGGAAGAGACCACTGTGGTACTCAGCAGACGTGGCCAAAATCATTAAAAACAAAAAGATGGCATTTAGTAAGTATACACCCAGTAAACACCCAAAACGAGGATGACCCGGAAATCTATAAGACAGTGGCACCTGTCACCCAGCAGAGGATGTGGCATCAACGCCACCACATCTGTCATCGTCTCCAAGCATCTCCACCAAATCCCATGAAAGTGTTCCGCTATCAGATGTCCATCACTGGAGAGAAATAGAAAGAGGAAGTACCCCCCTACCTATGGCTCTGAATGCCTTATTTCAAACTTCCTGGTCCTTTGAAATGCTGTCATTCTGTCTTGTGGACAGTTTTAAAAACCTTATGGCTGTCCCACAGTACGTGTATCCTAGCCGCCGCTACTTTTGCAGGCGAGCCATCTCTTCCCTGCACAACCAAGTGGCGGACAAAATCAGGTGTGCACTGCGCAACGCTATCTATGGCAACGTCCACATAACCAACAACACAGTGGGTAAATGTAGCGGCTGGCCCAAAGGCAGATAGCATTTTTGAGAATGTCCTTTCACCCCGAGGATTGCTGGGCATTTCTCTTTGTATCCTGTTACCTCCTCCTCCTCCTACTCGACTTCCTCCTCCTCTACCTCCTCCTCATCCACTCAGTGTAACACCTTCACCACCCACAGCAGCACAGTCAGGGGAAATGACAGCAGTCTGTTTTAAAACTTGTGTGTTTGTGTGAAAAACCCCACAACGCGCAGGAGCTGTGGACAGACAGATGATTGGTTGGTGCCATTGAGCCTTCAGCCCGGCCTGGTGTTGTGCGCCGAAGGGGCAAAATGTTATAGCAGGTCTGGGCCTAGCCGGTTTGACGCACATCCCCTGCCTGCCACATGTGCTGAATTTGGGGTGCAGAAATTCCTAAACACCAGACAGTGAAAATCAATTCAGTTAATGGAACACACACAACACCCCCTTTCACTCAAACCATTAACAAACTATTTACAAATTTACCTAAAAACATTTAAAATAACTATAATGCAGCTAAACTAACCATACAAACAAACAAAACTATATACACGCCTTATCCTTAACTTAAGGCCAGCCAATTACAAGTGGCTCGAAGGGTGGGTTCCTGCACCAAAATAGGCCCTGGCCTGGAACACAATTGTCCAGCCAGGGCACAGTTCTAGAGGATGAGGAGGATAAGTAGGATGAGGAGGAACCATGTTCTCAGCAGGGTGGCAGCCAAGCCAGCTCATGGGCAGCTGGGTCACCATCAGCACCTCAGAAGGCTGAGTTAGCATTGGCGAAATGTGGGAAAGCTTTTTCATCACGCCACAACAACCTGCACCACCAGCAGATCTGGAACGTGTTAGCAGGAGGCAGCATTTTAGCAACATGGTGGAAGAGTGCACATACTGACTGAATGGTTTGCCCAGGGCGTAGCTACAGGAAGCATGGGAAGCTACTGTTTTGGGTCCCTGACCTATAAGGGGCCCATCCAGGAGGAGGAGAAGGAGAACTAAAAGACTTTGTCAGGGGCCCCTCAACAGTATTATACAATGAAATTATATACAGTGGCAGTATAGACAGTATAGAAAGCGGATAGAAAATTAACCCAAACAGCCTCACACCCTACACACTCAACACCCCTCCTTTTCACTCAAACTATTAACAAACTATTTACAAATTTACTTAAAAACATATTAAAATAACTATAATGCAGCTAAAGTAACTATATAAACAAACAAAACTATATACACGCCTTATCCTTAACTTAGAGCCAACCAAATACAAGTGGCTCGGAGGGTGGGTATCTGCACCAACATAGGCCCTGGCCTGGAACACAATTGTCCAGCCAGGGCACAGTTCTGGAGCATGAGAAGGAAAAGGAGGAATGCTGGGGGATACAGAGGACACAGACGATATACCTCCCTCAAATAGGATAGCTTGTCCTTGCCTCTGGGCAGCCTGGCAGACATGAGCGACAACATGCTGCAGTGCCTGTGCAACGACCGCCCAGTTACTGCCAATTCTAACTTTTTGCTGATTACTGGGTGGCCACCCTGCTGCATCCCAGTTACAAGGACAACGTGCCAGTCCTTAATTCCCTCACTAGAGTGTAATAGGAAGATGAGCCCGCTAGTAGACACGCTGCTGATGGCATTCACACCTGACACCGTGGACTCAGTGGAAGCACAAGGAGAAGGCAGAGGAGGAGGAGGAAGAATTTGCCAATGTAGCTGGGTCACCACCAACGCCTCAGAAGGCAGGTTTATTATTGGCAAAATGTGGAAAAGCTTTGTCATCACGCCACAACAACCTGCACCACCAGCAGATCTGGAATATCTTAGCAGGAGGCAGCATTTCAGCAACATGTTGGAACAGTACACGTGCTGACTGATGGGTCAGCTACAGGGGAATAGCTACAGGGGAAGCTGGGGAAGCAACTGCTTTGCGGCCGTGACCTAGAAAGGGTCCATCCAGGAGGAGGAGTAAAGGACTTTGTCAGGGCCCCCTCAACAGTATTATACAATGAAATTATATACAGTGGCAGTATAGACAATGTAGAAAGCGATCAGAACAGCTGCTGGGCCTGGTCTGAGAGAGCGATCTTTAGTAGCCACAGGCATGGCGGCATGAAAGGAAGGGGTTGAGCAAAAATTACTGGGGAGGGGGGCCCCATTCAAAAATTTGATGTGGTGCCCAATCATTTCTAGCTACGCCACTGGGTCTGGCCCATTCAACTTCTGGGTCTTCAAATTGGGCATATGTCCCGAGGTTGTCCTTTACGCCTTGGAGGTACTGGCCTACCCCGCAGCCACTGTATTTTCTGAACGTGTGTTTAGCACGGCAGTGGGCATTATCACAGACAAGCGCAGCCGCCTGTCCACAGACAATGTTGGCAACTAAGCTTTCGTTTATTAAAAAGAACCAGACATGGATCCCACAAGACTTGTTTGAACCTTATGCAGAATAGACATGTATACCAGCCTCACCCAACCATTGTTGTAAAATAAAAAATAAAAAAACTGTTATTGGACACTACCTTTGGCTTCACGGCCCAAAAAGGCTTTATTTCATGCAAGAATGTAACCGCCAATTGTAAGTTCCCTGTCAGGTATGCAGTGCAGGGGATTGTAACTGGCAAAAATGGTAATATTTTACCCAACAATTTAAAATCTATCCTTTGCCGAACAGTATTAAACTTGTCCAGCCACAGCTGAAACCCCAGATTTACTGTATTTCTATTTTTGCAACTGATTTTCACCCCTGAAAAAAATATATCCTTTGACGGACACTATGAAACTTGTCCAGTCACAGCTGGAACACCAGATTTACTGTATTTCTATTTTTTTCAACTGTATTTCACCACAGAACAAAATCTATCCTTTGACGGACACTAGGGAAATTGTCCAGTCACAGGTGGAACACCAGATTCAGGGTATTGCTATTTTGGCAATTAAATTTCACCCAAGAAAAAATATACCCTTTTACGGACAGATGTAAACTAGGCCTGCAACAGCTGGAACACCCGATTTACTGTATTTCTATTTTGGCAATTTAATTTCACCCCAGAACAAAAATCTAACCTTTGACGACACTATTAAACTTGGCCAGCCACTGCTGGGACACCAGATGTATGGTATTGCTATTTTGGCTATTAAATTTCACCCCTAGAAAAAATATATCCTTTGCCGGACACTAGGAAATTGTCCAGTCACAGCTGGAACACCAAATTCAGGGTATTGCTATTTTGGCAATTAAATTTCACCCCAGAAAAAATATACCCTTTTACGGACAGATTTAAACTAGGCCTGCAACAGCTGGAACACCAGATTTACTGTATTTCTATTTTTGCTACTGACTTTCACCCCAGAAAATAATATATCCTTTGACGGACACTAGGGAAATTGTCCAGTCACAGCTGAAACACCAGATTTAGGGTATTGCTATTTTGGCAATTGAATTTAACCCCAGAACAAAATCTATCCTTTGACGGATACTATTAAACTTGTTTAGTCACAGCTGGAACACCAGATTCAGGGTATTGCTATTTTGGCAATTAAATTTTAACCGAGAAAAAAAGTATACCCTTTCCTGGACAGATTTAAACTAGGCCTGCAACAGCTGGAACACCATATTTACTGTATTTCTATTTTGGAAACTGAATTTCACCCCAGAAAATAATAAATCCTTTACCGGACATTATTAAACTTGTCCAGTCACAGCTGGAACACCACATTTACGGTATTGCTATTTTGGCAATTGAATTTCACCCCAGAAAATTATCTATCTTTTGACGGACACTATTAATCTTGGCCAGCCACTGCTGGGACACTAGATTTACGGTTTTGCTATTTTGGCTATTAAATTTCACCCCTAGAAAAAAATATATCCTTTGCCGGACACTATTAAACTTGGCCAGCCACAGCTGAAACCACTGATTTATGGTATTGCTATTTGGGCAATTGAATTTCACCCCAGAACAAAATATATCCTTTGCCGGACACTATTAAACTTTGCCAGCCACTGCTGGGGCAACAGATTTACGGTATTGCTATTTTGGCAATTGAATTTCACCCCAGAAAATAATAAATACTTTGCCGGGCACTATTAAACTTGTCCAGTCACAGCTGGAACACCAGATTTACGGTACTTCTTATTTTGCAACTGAATTTCACTGCAGAAAATAATATATCCTATGACGGACACTATGAAACTTGTTCAATCACAGCTGGAACACCAGATTTACGGTATTGCTATTTTGGCAATTGAATTTCACCCCAGAAAATTATCTATCATTTGCTGGACACTATTAAACATGGCCAGCCACTGTTGGGACACCAGATTTATGGTATTGCTATTTTGGCTACTGAATTTCACCCCAGAAAATAATATATCCTTTGACGGACACTAGGGAAATTGTCTAGTCACAGCTGGAACACCAGATTCAGGGTATTGCTATTTTGGTAATTGAATTTCACCCCAGAAAGAAAATACCCTTTTACGGACAGATTTAAACTAGGCCTGCAACAGCTGGAACACCAGATTTACTGTATTTCTATTTTGGCAACTGAATTTTACCCCAGAAAAAATAAATCATTTGTCGGACACTATTAAACTTGTCCAGTCACAGCTGGAACACCAGATTTACGGTATTGCTATTTTGGCAATTGAATTTCACCCTAGAAAAATATATCCTTTGCCGGACACTATTAAACTTGGCCAGCCACAGCTGGAACACCACTGATTTATGGTATTGCTATTTGGGCAATTGAATTTCACCCCAGAACAAAATATATCCTTTGCCTGACACTATTAAACTTTGCCAGCCACTGCTGGGACACCAGATTTACGGTATTGCTATTTTGGCAATTGGATTTCATCTTAGAAAATAATATATCCTTTCCTGGACACTATTAAACTTGTCCAGTCACAGCTGGAACACCAGATTTACGGTATTGCTATTTTGGCAATTGAATTTCACCCCAGAACAATGTTCTATCCTTTGCCGGACACTACTAAACTTAGCCAGTCACTGCTGGGACACCAGATTTAGGGATTGCTATTTTTGCAATTGAATTTCACCCCAGAAAAAATCTATCCTTGCCAGACAGCAGACAGTATTACACTTGGCTAGCCACAGCTGGAACACCAGATTTAGGGGATTGCTATTTTGGCAATTGAATTTAACCCCTTAATAAAATATAGAAATTTCTATCCTGAGTTTCTAAGGGTGACAATAAGCACAGCCAAGCCCCTGATGTAGGATATAGCAAAAAAAAACTAGTATTGATGGATTGATGGACTTGGTGGCAGCTTGTGCTGGTGCACCACAAGACACAAAATGGCCGATCAAAGTGACAGAAAACGCTCTGTGCAGCCTAAAAACCAGTGAGCAATTAACTAGCAGAAGTTGAATGATTCACAGCTGTAGATCGATCACTTCATTAGGTGTTTTTGCTGACTTTTCCCTGCCTAATCTTGCCCTCACAGAAGCTGCGTCCTCTCCCTACACTAATCAGAGCAGAGTGACGTGCAGGCGCTACGTGACTACAGCTTAAATAGATGCTGTGTCACATGCTGCACTTGGTTAATCACAGCCATGCCCTTAGTAGGCATGGCTGTGATGGCTTCTTAGGACAAGAAGTAAAACGCTAGCTGATTGGCTGCTGTTCAGCCCTTTAGAAAGTGGAAAGAAATCGCCGATCAACAGACCCGAACCCGAACTTTTTGAAAATGTTCGAGTCCAGGTCCGGGTTCCGAACACCCTAAAGTTCGGTGCACGAACCTGAACTATCCAGTTCGGGTTCGCTCATCCCAAATTGTGATCCGAAATCCCATGGTGTCCATAGTTAACCTCTTAAATATCATGTGAACCTTTATTATTAGTGAAAACTAAATCAATACGTGATAAACTTCTATGAGTTTTGGAAAAATACAATTTTTTTAGTCTTAGGGTGCATTACTCTCCAGTTATCAATCCAACCCAATTCTTCTATAATATTTTTTAGTTTAGATCCTGTGCACGAATTCTGGGTGATTCCTATTCTACATCTATCTAATTTACTATCCATTACATTATTAAAATCTCCTGTACTCCTGTGATTAAAAGTGATTTATCCCCCACTAAGCACAAAATCGTGAATTTGTAATAGAAAATCTATTTTGAAAGGTGGTGGTATATAAACATTTGCTATTATCCATGGTTTTCCTTCCAACAATCCATTAGCACGTAACAATCCATTAGCACGTAACGGCCTTCTTTATCTATAACTGTTTTTAATATTTTTATATCTATGTCTCGGTGTATTAATATGCTTACTCCTCTTGCATATGATGAATAGACTGAGTGGAAGGTATGCTGCACCCACGGCCTAGTCACTTTACATGCAGTCTCACCTGTCAGATGCATTTCTTGCAAGCAAACCATTGCGGGTAAAGACCTTTGTATTGCATCAAAAACTGAATTTCTCTTACACCCCACTTAGACCTCTAATATTCCATGAAACTATTATAAAACCTATCTATGTTAGTTAAACCTCTCAGAAATAACACAATGTAGCAAAAATCGCCAAAAAAACAAAACAAAAAAGTGTCCTTTCTTTCTTGACCAGTGTAGTATCTCGTCTCTATCCCTGACCGATAATAGGTTAAAAATTATTGGTCTAGGTCTTGTTCCTGGGGGAGGCAATTTTACCAGAGACATATGGGCCCATTGTATAAAATTTTTAGGATTTGAAATATCGTACCCTAGTTGTTTCATTGACTATGTTTGTATGAAGGCACACATGTCCTGTCCCTCTGTACCCTCCGGGATCCCCAAGCATATTAAATTGGCCCTTTTGGACCTATTTTCTAAGTCTAGCATTTTTTTTTTTTTAATTCCCTGTTTTCTTCCTTTTAAGTATTTTTTTCCTTAACCGTTGTTTGCAAAAGGTCCTCAGAGTCTGATATTCTTTTCTCTGCTTCTATCAATCTATCTTTATATTTTTGTAGATCCGCTCTGAGGAACCCTACAAGACTACCTTACATTTCCACCTGGAGAGAGAGGTCTTGTTTTGCCAAACTACAATTTTTAATTTCTTGAAATATATCTTGCAGGCTAGGTACCTGCTCTTCAATAAGAGCATTTTTCTCTGCATCTTTTAGGCTTCTTCTACCACTCTCTCCAGCCTGGGAGTCTCTCATGTAACTTCGGGTTTACACTATCTTCTAAACAGAAAGACACGCCCTCCCGATCTCCAGATGTTTCATCTTTTCTTTTCTTTGGGGGGCTAGTCTTTCTGCTCATGTTAAATAAGAGTTGTTGTTTTGATCTTTCTGGTCTTTTAAACATTGGGGAGATAGAGATATTTAAATCTAATTGCCCCTTCCCCTTTTTTCCTTCCCCCTGTCTGGACATTTCAAAAAGGGATAAAAACCAAAAAAGAAACCGAGGTCAAAGACAGATAAATATCACACATTGGAATAAAATCTCTAGCGGTGGTTCACTCAGGTGATTATATGGATTGGTGCTACAAGCCTAAGCAGAGGGACACTAACCCTCTAACTGAAAATAGTATAAAATCAATTGAAATCAAATCATAGGCGAGCACTCCATCTGGTAAGTGAAAGTCATGGACGATTTATTAAAACAATCTACTGCACAATGTGCATACACACATAATAAAACAACCTAAAAACAACTGTATATAAGCGAATAAGGAATCATACATTCATTACGATGTCAGCAAAGTATAAATATACAAAATACTGATATATCTCCAATTGGATGTGTTGAGTTCTGATTCAATACTGTGTGAACCTAAAACCGCAGTTGTAGGGCTATTGTCTTAGTGTCAGAGTCTCTCCCATACTATACAGCCGTGATTATCTTGAGTCAATTGGTATTTGTTCACTGTGTTAAAAAATATTGCGCACTGTAAGTACTCAGTGCTATTTATTCCATATTGCCATTTAGGATTTTCTTTCACCAGTCCTTTGGCATATCAATAAAAGAAGTTGCTTCCTCTTACCTCTCCTGTATGTATCGGGAGGTAGATAGAAAGTAACCGCAAGTTTCAAGCGGAGATGGCGTCTCCCGTCGTGCTTACCCGGCAAGTCCCCTGAGGTCTCGCGATATTCAGCGTGATTTCTCCTTGTTGCCTGGGTAGCGTGTTCCACAAGCGGGATATAATCGTGCAGGTTTCAACTTGTATTTCTCTTACAGCATGGCCATGCTTAAACTGTATGGAGGTCTTTAGTTTTTAGGCGATCCAAACCAGGCGCGTTTCAGGATATCTCCGATCCCTTCCTCAGTGGTATCGCCTATGTCGCTCTGCCTCCATTTTTATACCTGCAAGGGTTTAATCGAATTTGTGGTACTGGATTTTTAAGAACCATATTACGTTATTGGTTCAATTGGATTTGCCAAAAAAGTCCATGTTCTGGTTTTTCAACATGTCTATTCAATTTACCCATGATTGATCGCCTCTTTTTGCAACAAATTATACATCTAATACACAGTGATCAAACTCCATATTCTTAAATTAAAAATACCTTTGCTCACTTCATACTTCTCATCAACATACCATATAAATATACATAAACTATAGCAAGTGGATAATATATGCCTAATAATAAACATCTGACTATCTGATGAAAAATTCTTTCAAAACGCACCTGCGTTTTCGGTGCGATTTATATGCGCTTTTATTGCATTCATGCGTTTTTCAACAGTGTGATCCTTACATGTATCCTAATCTTCCAATGAAGCTTTTTATTCTAATACTGTATGTTGCACACAAAAACACAAAACACAAAAACAAATTCAAATCTTCTATTTTAGGGATAGACTACATGTCCTCAGTTATTTTCTATGTCAGTTAAAATATATATAAACTTCACTCTTAATAATTTGATACTTTAGTGTTTGGGTATATTGTCAAAAACATCCTATATATAAACACAAAATATAATAATGTATACTGTATATTTGATAATTAAACCACTAGTTGTCTGGTGGAAATTCCTTCAGAACGCACCTGCGTTTTTGACGCGTTTTGTATGCGTTTTTATTGCATTTGTGCGTTTTTCCAACAGTACAAACCCTCCATGTATCTCTATTATTCCAATCAAACTTTTTGTTCTAAATATCACACAAAGCGGAAACAGGTGTCACTTTATAGTGGACTTGAATCTTCTACTTTGGAGGATGAACCATATAGCCTCAATTATTTTCTGTTTCTACCCTCTCTATAATTATATGTGCATGGGCTTCACTCTTAATAGTTTAATGATGTAGTATTTTGATAGAAGTAATTAGGTTGAGGGCCCATGATCGAGACGGCGTCACAGTGTCGGAAAACGGCCAGACTGCGACACCCAGGTCGATACATGGGCACCCAGCCTATAAAAACCAAACAGTTCTGCTTCCGAATTTAATCCCATTGGTAGTAGTGTTACAAATTCATAGATCCTCCGTGATTCGATTCTTGACATTTGTTTTATGTAGAAACAGAAAATAATTGAGGCTATATGGTTCATCCTCCAAAGTAGAAGATTCAAGTCCACTATAAAGTGACACCTGTTTCCGCTTGTGTGGTATTTTGAACAAAAAGCTTGATTGGAATAATAGAGATACATGGAGGTTTGTACTGTTGAAAAAAGCACAAATGCAATAAAAACGCATACAAACGCTGTCAAAACGCAGGTGCGTTTTCTGAAGGAATTTCCCACCAGACAACTAGTGGTTTAATTATCAAATATACAGTATACATTATTATACTTTGTGTTTATATATAGGATGTTTTTGACAATATACCCAAACACTAAAGTATAAATTATTAAGAGTGAAGTTTATATATATTTTAACTGACATAGAAAATAACTGACATGTGATCTATCCCCTAAAAAGATTTGAATTTGTTTTTTGTTTTTTGTGTGCAACATATTAGAATAAAAAGCTTAATTGGAAGATTAGAGATACATGTAAGGATCACACTGTTAAAAAAACGCATGAATGCAATAAAAACGCATACAAATCGCACCGAAAACCCAGGTGCGTTTTTGAAAGAATTTTTTCATTTGGATCGCCTAAAAACTAAAGACCTCCATACAGTTTAAGCATGGCCATGCTGTAAGAGAAATACAAGTTGAAACCTGCACGGTTATATCCCCGCTTTGTGGAACGCGCTACCCAGGCAACAAGGAGAAATCACGCTGAATATCGCGAGACCTCAGGGGGACTTGCCGGGTAAGCACGACGGGAGACGCCATCTCCGCTTGAAACTTATGGCTACTTTTTATCTACCTCAAGATACGTACAGGAGAGGTAAGAGGAAGCAACTTCTTTTATTGTTATGCCAAAGGACTGGTGAAAGAAAATCCTAAATGGCAATATGGAATAAATAGCACTGAGTACTTATAGTGCGCAATATTTTTTGACACAGTGAACAAATACCAATTGACTCAAGATAATCACGGCTGTAAAGTATGGGAGAGACTGTCACTAAGACAATAGTTCTACAACTGCGGTTTTAGGTTCACACAGTATCGAATCAGAACTCAATACATCCAATTGGGGATATATCAGTATTTTGTATATTTTTACTTTGATGACATTGTAATGAATGTATGATTCCTTATTCGTTTATTACAGTTGTTTTTAGGTTGTTTTATTATGTGTGTATGCACATTGAGCATTCGATTGTTTTAATAAATTGTCCATGACTTTCACTTACCAGATGGAGTGCTCGCCTATGATTTGATTTCAATTAAATATCACACATTATAATAGATCTATTTCCTCCTAATCTATTCCCTCCTGAATTTACTCGGTGATATGGTCTTGGTCCCTGAACTATATACCCGAACAGACCAAGCGGTAAACAAAGGGTCCAGGAAAACAAAAAAACAACAATACCCCAGAAGATTAATACCGCAACCTGAAATGGGGGTGATTATAAGTAATTAATACCATTAGAATAAGTCTGTTAGTTCAATTGGTTCATGCACGGTAAAAGGTTAGTCCATAAACTTATACAAGTGGAGAAATCAATTCCTTACACCGTCTCTCTTACCCGCTATAGAACTATGGTCAGTTCAAACCCGTTTTAGCAAGTTAACATTTGGGTTAATATGGTTAAACCAGCTTGATTTTATATCCACGGTTAATAGGCAACAGTAAGGAAAAAGTTTTCAGTTATAAAGCAAACAGACCATTTTTCACATACCACGTGTCCAGGGCTCAACATTAATAAAAGAGGAAAGGTAAGTGTGCTTAATATGTTTAGTTTAATACATTTTCAGTTATAGGACAACCAACAGTTTTCCGAAGCTCTCATACCCAGGAGGTCGTTTTTTGCCCAGTTCTCTGAGGCGCCTGCAGTACAGAGTAAGTATGCTGCAATATCCGAGTGTGGAGGCAGGAGGAAAATACATATGGACCTTTCCAGCCCAACTGATTTTCTTTTGCTTTTCCCCTTTTTTACCCCCACTCTCTGTCTTCCGCTGAGGCAGGCTTAATAGCACTTTCTCCGTGCTTGCAGATATTAAGTTTGTAGCTCTCTCCTTTTTCTCTCCAGATGCAACCCCTCAGCAACAAACAAAGAGGCAACTCTTCCTCCTCCAAATGCACACTGTCAGAGGCGCTGTCCGGTACGTGGCCTAAACCCGGGATCCAGTCTTCCCTGCTGCCTCAGACTCCCCTCGATATTCACCCGCCACTCTCAAATACTCTCACCTCGCTTCCGTTGCAGCAGCGTCCCGTTTAACAGTTGGAGCTCAATTCAAAGGACAGCAGCAGCGCGTCTCTCTTCAGCGCTTGGAGACCATGGCAGGAGGGAGGAGGGATAGGCGCGTCATACATCTGAGATGATTATCTACATGCGGCCCCAGGCTCCTTTGATTGAGCGGCTCCAGGCGTCCCACTACGGTCAGCAGGTCTGATCGAACGACGCCCTAGCAGGGCAGGCAGGGCGAGCGGGCATGGCGGCAAATCATTTGCCTCACATCAGGCTGGGATCAACGGTCGTGTGGGAGGTGCGAGCGGTGGAGGGAGTTGATGTCTCTATAATTGATTTGTAACCGAAGTTCAATAAAGAAGTTGGCAACATTTTTCCTGGATGCTGGAACCTCTCTTTTGTTTGTGCAACAAGGACTTGTCCGGTCTTTTCCGTGCAGAGGAAACGTATGGTGAGCTGGGATATATGGAATGGATTATAAAAAATCATATCCTTTAGGTTCATGAAAATGTAGAGTAACCCGGTCCTATACAATGCAGATGTCTGGAGGGGAGAAGAATGCAGGGCTTCAAAGTGAGAGATAGGGTAGATAGATTCTAACCGGATGGACCACATGTATACATCTATCTGTCCTATCTCTCCCTGGAAGCCCTGCAATATTCTCCCCCTCCAGACTTCTGCATTGTATAGGGCCGGGTTACTCTACATTTTTCATGAACCTAAAGGATATGAATCTCTATGTCAAGTCCACAAAGATAAAGCAGAGCTGAATTAATTTAGTGGGGTAAGTTTACCTGAAGTTGGGGTAAGTTTGCCTGCAGTTCTATGTGACTCGAGAACACCTGGTGGCTTCAGAACAGTCTACAAACTCCGCTCTGCTGGATGACAGTGTCGGTGCTACCCGCTGCTTGTCAACCCCTTTCTGGCGATGTCTAGCCTGGGTTATGTTACACTCCCGCCTGTGTATAACCAAGCATTGCAGCGAAAGGCTTATTCTGCAGCCTGACCTGCGATCGATGATCCAGGCTGCGCACTGGAGGCAGCTGAAGGGAACCCCCAGCAGCCGGGGACCGTGACTGACTCGTCCCCGAGTGGAAGGGGAATTGATACCGCTGCAGAGCTGGGGACGCTCCACACCCAGGCCCAGGCAAGCTGATTCCTCACTAGCTTCTGTGCTCTGACGGGCAGAGGACGGCTGGGTGCTGCTCGATGGCTGGAGCACGGAGTTGTGTGGCGCTGATCATGTATGGGTCGTGCGATAAGAGGTAACCATGGCTCTTCAGAGACAAAGGAGAGAATGGCAGAGCCGCTGCTGAACCCCGCCAGTCCAGCTCCCCTCTGGCTTGGAGGAATCAGCTCTCGGCACAGCAGGATGCGTTACCGCAGTGTTCTGTTCCCAGACTCTATGTGCCAGTGGGGTGTGGAGTGATGTGTGCCGATTAGTATTGTGGTCAAGCTCCTCTGCAATTTAATATAGACTGTTCCTAATGTTTAGGCAATACTGTTCTAAGCGCCATGTTATTGTTATAGGCTTTATATATATATATATATATATATATATATATATATGTAAATTGAATGTATAAATACATAAGAGGTTCCATAAATGTAACTAAATAAGTGTAAATAAACTCATTGATTGATAAAAGAAAAATAAATTGATGAAAAAATACATAAATAAATTCATCCATAAATTATTAAATGAAATAATCAATCAATATTATACTTGATTTAAAAAGATTCATCTATATTAAAATATACCAATAAATTAATAACTGAATACAGTACAAATTCATGCATAAATAAAGTTATATACATACATGATTACACAAATTCATCAATATATAAATATATCAACAAAGATATAAATAAATAAATACATATAAAAATGAATCCAGAAATACATAAATTGATCTATAAATACATGATTAAAAACATTCACGCATATAGAAATAGTTCAATGCGTAAATAAATACATTAACCCCTTCCCGACAGGGGCATAACTACCATAGCGGCAGACCATGCGGCTGCTATGGGGCCCAGGGCAAGAGGGGGCCCAGTTGGGATCATCCCTTCTTCTACTAGGGGTGAGAACTTGGTCAGGACTCTACCCTCTAAAGAAACAACTTTTAGCAAATGGGGCAGTGGAAAAAAATGGTCCAAAGGTCACTGAGGGGTTTAGTCGTAAACCCCTCTGTCCTGTGAGGGGAGGCCTGGTTTGATCCTTGCTATGGGGCCCTTAGACATGGTGACAGCGCTAAGGCCCCAGCTGTTACACACAGCCAGGGATCTCAGCTAACCAGCCCGAGACCAATGAGGGCGGTCCCCGGCCAGCGATCGCTCTAATTGGCTAGTTTTTACAGACTAGCTAATGAGAGGATTTGAATGCCGGGTGAAAGGTTCTGATTCCTGCCCCCTCCTGATTTTATGAATGGCGGGTGGGCGGGCACGCAATCCCACTTGCACCCCCGTCTCCCCACTAATATTTAAGGATGGCCAGAGTGGCTTCACAGAGTGTCAGCATGGCCGTTTAACCCTTTCATGCTGCGGTCCATCGGGACCGCTTATATGGAGAGGGGTTAACAGGAGGGAGCTCCCTCCTCTCCCATCAGGGCTGCTGTGCCATTGCAGCCACCCGATACTTGACCTAGAGCCCTCCTCCTCCCTTCATCAGCCGCTGCTCTGTTGTGGCAGCGGCTGATGGTTACCATGGCAACCAGATGCCTTCACAGGCTTCCGGCTTGCCATGGTAAGGCTAAGATCAGGCTTCTGCTAAAGGCAGCAGCAGCCCGATCAGCCTGTCACAATACACTACAGTGCACTATATACTGTACTGTAGTGTATTATATTACATCAGACCCATTGGATCTTCAAGAACCAAGTGGGTCTGGGTCAAAAATGTAAAAAAGTGAAAAAAGTAAAAAAATAAAATAATGAATTTCTTCTTATAGCCGCACATTTATCACTAATAAAATATACTACACATGTTTGATATCACCGTCCATAACGACCTGATTCTATAAAAAAGTCATTTTACTTTCCCTCGCCGTATAATGCCATAAAAAAAAAAAATATGATAAATTTGAAATTTTGCCCACCTCACTTCTCAAAAGGGTAATAAAAGTGATCAAAAATGTTGTATGTACGCTAAAATGGTACCAATAAACTGTCACCTCATCCCGCAAAATTGAGCCCCTTACATGAGACAATCGCTCAAAAATGAAAAAAATATGACTCTCAGACTATGGAGACACTAAAACATTTTTTTTTCTAGAATTCTTTATTGTGTTAAAGTAAAATAAATATAAAAAATTACACATATTAGGTATCTCCACATCCGTAAGAACCTGCTCTATAAAAATATCTCATGAACTAACCCCTCAGGTGAACGCCGTAAAAATAAAATAAAATGGTGTAATAAAAGCCATTTTTTGTCATCTTACATCACAAAAAGTGTAATACAAAGCGAACAAAAAGGCGTATGCCTCGCAAAAATAAAACTAATCAAACCGCCATCTCATCCTGCAAAAAATTAGCCTCTACATGAGACAATCGGCCAAAAATAAATAAAATATGGCTCTCGGACTATGCAGACACTAAAATATGATTTTTTTCTTCAAAACTAATATTATTGTGCTAAAGTGAAAAAAATTTAAAAAAGTATACATATTAGGTATTTCCGTGTCCATCAGATACCATCAGTTTACGACCACATATGGGGTGTTTCTGTAAGCTACAGAATCAGGGCAATAAATATTGAGTTTTGTTTGGCTGTTCACAGCAGGTGTCCAGCCTGGCAACCCAGTACTCCATGGGGTCATCACTGGTCATGCTGTCGGAAGCACCAACGGACCCCATGTAGTCAGCCACCATGCGGGCCAGTCGCTGTTGGTGACTGCTGCTGCTGGGTCGCACAGGCTGGTAGAACTGCCTCATCTCACACATAAGATCACCGACTCGGCTGGTGCTGCTGGGTGAGATGAGCGCAGGGTCGGTGCAATGATTTTTGCCAACACAAGCGAAGCTTCATTTTGGCACCTCTCCCCATGATCACATTATGACCCTCTACTGTGTCACACTCCCCCATGGCACATCATCCCCCATGTCACATTTCTCCCCCACCATGGCACAGACTACAGACATTTGATTTTTCCCCTCCCATCATGCCACCGTGACCCCACCCCCATTAATGTTGTGCGCTCATCACCTACCACCTACCCTACCGCAGTCGACAGTCTGTCTGGACTGGCCTGGGCTGGCTGTGTGAGTCACAGTTACCAACAGCTGCTCCAGTCCCTGCTGCTGCCCACCGCGGAGCCACTCGCTAGTTGCACACACCCTGAGTGATCCCGTGACCGTGTTACCGTGCTGCCGCTTTGTGAGTGGAGTCCGAGTCGCATGGCACAAGCAGGCTGGGGTGGACGGCCGGCAGCACTGCGGCGCAACTTGCCTCAAGTGATTGAAAAAAAAGGTTCATTTTTCGCCTCCCTTCTCTGCGCCCCTAAGGCAGCCGCTTGGTCTGCTTTTATTATAGCACTGACCCTGGATGAGAGGGGACAACTGGAGAGTGAGGCAGAGGGTTGGCCTCCTCCAGCTGAGCGGAGCAGATTGGCCCGCAGTTTTTGGATACGGGCATCCCCCACCTGGCTGGGATGAACTGCTCCAGTTTCCACTTGCAGCGAGGGTCTAAAGGGTGGCCAACCAAAATTCATCCCTCTCCTTAATTTGCCTGATCCGGAGTCCCCCGGAGGCAGCACAGCATGTGGGCAGCCATGGAAAAGAGGACAGCCCTCTGTAACTCTTCTTGGCTGCCCGGGACCATGACCTCTTGGTCCTCCTGCTGCAGCTGCCTGTGGGAATCGCCCACCCCGAACTAACGGTGGCCCCAGCATCGGCTCTCCCTCCTGACCAGGCCCAGACTCCTGGACATCATCAAACACGCCAACAAATTCCTCCTCCTCGTCCTGGCCTGGTCTTGGTGGAGCAGTGTTGCCTCTTCTTGCTCCACCAAGGCCCTTTCCCCAGCCTCGAGCAGGCAATCCTAGTGTCCTGTCCAGGAGGAACACAATGGGAGCACCTCATTAAGACGGACAAGCTCCCCACTGACTAGCATTGGTCGCCTGCTCAAATGGGGCCAATACATGGCAGACCTGGTGTATCTGCCCCCACTCTGGTGTATCTGCCCCCACCTCAGGGCGGCATCACAGCTGAGATGCCGCCACATATGATGATCCTCCTCGCCGCCTCGGAGGGACACCCAATGGGCAGTAAAGCTTATATACCATCCCTGCCCATGCCTGCTCGTCCAGGCATCCATTGTCAGATGCACCCTATCGCTGACAGCATGATCCAGCGACAGGGATACATTCTGCACAACGTGCTGGTGTAGTGCAGGGACGCCGGTCCTGGCAAAGAAATGGCGGCTGGGGACATGCCATCTGGGTTGGGCCTGCTCCAACATCTGCCGGAATGGATTGCAGTCCACAATATTGAAGGGCAGCAGATGTTGGGCGATAACCCTTGCCAGGAGCCCATTGGGTGAATGCACACATTGGTCATCGGGGCATAGGCCGCGGTGCATTCAAATGCCTCGGCAACCGACGGCTGGCGCCGGACGGCAGTATAGGCGATAAAGGAGGGTGCAGAGGAGGCAGAAGTCTAGCTGCCGGTACCAGTACCTCTCGGAGAGGAGTGGGGAGAAGGTATGCATGGTTGGAAGGGGGTGGGTGACTGCAGAACAGTGGCAGGAGCTGCTGTCCCCTGCGCACTGATTTTGGCACTGCTGCGACCACCCTGCATCTGGTCCCACTCCCGCCAGTGGTTGACTTTCAGGTGCTAAGTAAGGGCAGTGGTACCATGCTGAGCAACAGACCTCCCTCTCTTCACCCTGGCTTGACACAGCTGACAATTTGCAATAGTCTGATGCCATGTAGTGATGAGCGGCAGGGGCTATATTCGAATTTGTGATATTTGACAAATATTTTGTAGAATATTAGTCATATATTCGCGAATATTCGAAAAAAAGGAACATATAGCAATATATGGAATATATTGCTATATATTAGTTTTTCGAATATTCGTCATTTGTCATCATCCATCTGAAGTGAACACTGAACAGAACACCTTATTCCTCCCTGCTTAGGGTGTCTGGTTCCCAACAAAACAGTTCTTATCTGTCCGGGCTCCCTAGGATTTTAGCCGGCTCCAGTCAGTGCCCGTTGCCGTGCGCATGAAGCGTCCCCATCACCATGGAAACGCCTCAGGGTAAAATATACCATCGGATCTGAGTTTTCACGACCTCACAACAGCGAATAGTTTTGTCATAAGACTATGCAACCAATAGAGGGCGCTGTCCAAAGGTTATGAACAGCGCCCTCTATTGGTTTCATAGCTTTATGACAAGACTATTCGCTGTTGTGAGATCATGAAAACTATGTGCCTACCTTCCTCATCAGTGCTGCTGTCAGCTGACAATGGAGGTGGCACCCATTCTAGGTCACCCTCCTCTTCATTGCCTATAATGTCAGACCCAGGGCAAAACAGTGGTGGACTGAGGGGAACAGCAGACGTGGAGCCCCTGACCTGGCTCTGCTGTCCCCTGGGTCTGACTAAGTGCGGGGTTCTGTGGCTGCAACCACCCAGCACCAGTTGGAAGGGATGTCAGGGGTACTGACAGGCGGTACCCCCTCCTCCTCCTACATCCCTTCCAAAAGGTCCTGCGCATCCGGCAGACTAAACTGCAACTCACTATCCTGCATTAACTCCCCCAAGATGTCTCTCTCACTGTCGCTGCCAAACAGGAGCAGGGACGATTCATGGGGGCTGGTCCTGCAAGAGGCGGAGTGCTGCACGCTGCTCGGAGCCTGGGCAGAGAACTCCGTGACACTGGCTTGTGTTACAAAAGCCTCCACTGCCTCGGGCGTCCTGAGATTAAATACGGCGGCTGCTACTCTGAAAGAAATTCCGGATGAGGCGGACACCCCTGACTCAGGATGAAAGAAATCCAGCACTGGAGTCACAACTTGAAAAAGCCAAAATTACCTTTGTTCCGTTGCATTAAAATACAAGCTACAGCTCTGCCTTAAAACATGGAAACACTCCCGGTCTACTGCTTCAGACACACCTGTCCTTAATCATGACCACCTGACACCTGCGCCCGTCCCTACGTGGGTAGAGGAGCAGCCACATGCTGGCAGTAGTCCAGCACTGGAACTAACTCCCCTACCATGACCACGGCTGTCTGCACGCCCATGTGCAGTCATGATGATGTGGGTTTGTATATGCACCTAAAAAATTTTTAATAAAGAGGGAACTTGGGCAAACTTTATTGGGGCGGGGACAATAGGGCAATAATGAAACAAAATATACAAAAAACCCAAAAACAGTAAAACTATTTTTTTTCACACACTATAGACGCAGACACTAACTGAAGCCTAAAACACTGAGACTAAAAGCATTTTTTTTTTGTTTATTTTTCACTGACAAAAGACGAAAACACAAATTATTAAACAAACTGAACACTAACAAACTGAGAAAATAAGACTTTTTTTCTTTTTTTTTCTTTTTTACACACACAAAAGACGCAGACACTAACTAAAGCCTAAAACACTGAGACTAAAATCTTTTTTTGTTTTTTTCACTGACAAAAGACGAAAACACTAATCACTACACAAACTGAACACTAAAAATAAGACTATGACATGTTTTTTCTTTTTTTAACACACAAAAGACGCAGACACTAACTAAAGCCTAAAACACTGAGACTAAAATACTTTTTTTTCACTGACAAAAGACAAAATTTACGAAAACACTAATCCCTACACAAACTGAACACTAAAAACTAATACTAAAATAATTTTTCCACACACAAAAGACGCAGACACTAACTAATGCCTAAAACACAGACTAAAAGCCTTTTTTGTTGTTTTCTTTGTTTTTTTTTAATACTGACAAAAGACGAAAACACTAATCACATTCACTACACAAACTGGACACTAGAACACTAAGACTAAGAGACTTTTTTTTTAATCACAGACAGACAGAAATAGACAGCTATACCCTACACTATCCTATATCCCTATCTAACCTAAAGTAGACCATGGCCTGGAAACTATCAGCTAAACTATTTCCTAACTCCCACTAACTAACTATATGGATTTATAACCAAGTGGTACTGCGCTGGTAAGTACATAGAACAAGTTGTAGTGAGGGAGAATGGGGTTTTGGCGATATCCTATCTACCGAAATGCACACAGGTCTGCAGTGTAATTATATCTCATACAAACAGTGTACCTGTGTGTACATTGGTTCAGTCCTACAGTCCGCCGTAGTCGTGTCTTTGCCGGAATCTGGGATAGTAGATATCGCAAGTCCCAAAGTCCAAATGGTATCTGGAAGCTGAAAGCTGGATTCACTTAGATGGCGTGCTGCTTGGTGCCCCGAATCATTTCACCTACAACTTTGTCTTCTTTAACCACTCCCGGACCGCCGTGCGCAGGATTGCGCCCTGCGGGCGGCCGGGATCTTCTGAGTGGACGCCTCGGCGCGTCCTCCTCGCGTCTGGAGAGTTGAACTACAGCCTGCCAGCGATGATCAATCGCTGGCAGGCTGTAGATGCGATATAAATCGCATCAAACATGTATACCAGACACTGTTTTGTGAACAGCGTCTGGTATACCTGCTACCTGGTCCTCTGGTGGTCCCATTTGCTGGGATCGACCACCAGAGGACCAGGTAACACAGTACAGTTGCACCAAACACTACACTAACCCCCCCTCACCTATTAACCCCTTGATCACCCCATCTAGACCCCTGATCACCCCCTGTCATTGATCACACCCCTTTATGTGTCCATATGTGTTTTGCGGATCCGTGGATTCACGGATCCGTGGATCCGATCCGCGATCCGATCCGCAGATCCAATCCGCAGATCCTCAAAACACGGACACCGGCAATGTGCTTTCTGCATTGTGCAGATCCGCACATTGCCAGAACTATATAGAAAATGCTTTCTTGTCCGCAATTGCGGACAAGAATAGGACATGTTCTATATTTTTGCGGAACGGAAGTGCAGACCGGAAGCGCGGATCCGTAATTCCTGATCCGAGCGGGACAAAGTCTGTCCCCATAGAAATGAATGGGTCCGCAATTCCGTTCCGCAAACAGAATTTCGGACGTGTGAATGGGGCATAAGTGTCACTTATCACCGCCAGTTAGTTAGCTACTTGTTAGGTAGCTAGCGCCCAGCCCACCGCACCGCAGTCACTGATTTTGGCAGAGATTTTTCATCCACATTGACCGATGCAAATGAAAAAATCTGTGCCGTTCATTATTTTTTTTTCAGCGCAGAGGCTGAACGGAAAAAAATCTCATTACCCGTATGCTCAATATACGGAGAATCGCAGAAACTCCTAATGCTGGCCATACGTGTAATGATTGCGGAGACCCTCAAATGCCAGGGCAGTACAAAAACCCCACATGTGACCCCATTTTAGAAAGAAGACACTCCAAGGTATTCCGTGAGGGTATGGTGAGTTCATGCAAAATTTTATTTTTTGTCACAAATTAGTGGAATATGAGACTGTAAAAAAAAAAAAAACAATTTCCGCTAACTTATGCCAAATTTTTTTTTTTTCTGTGAACTCGCCATGCCCCTCACGGAATACCTTGAGGTGTCTTCTTTCCACAATGGGGTCACATGTGGGTATTTATACTGCCCTGGCATTTTAGGAGTCCTAAAGCGTGAGAATCCAAATGCGTAAAAATGGCCTGTGAAATCTGAAAGTTACTCATTGGTTTTAGGGCCCCTTTGCGCATCTTGGCTGCAAAAAAGTGTCACTCATGTGGTATCGCCGAACTCAGGAGAAGTAGGGCAATGTGTTTTGGGGTGTATTTTTATATATACCCATGCTGAGTGTGAGAAATATCTCTGTAAATGACAACTTTTTAAATTTTTTTATTCAAAGTTGTCAATTTACAGAGATATTTCTCTCACCCAGCATGGGTATATGTAAAAATACACCCCAAAACACATTGCCCTACTTCTCCTGAGTACGGCGATACCACATGTGTGCCACTTTTGCAGCCAAGATGCGCAAAGGGGCCCAAATTCCAATGAGTAACTTTTAGGAGGGCATTTTTGCGCATTTTCTTCTCACGCTTTAGGGCCCTAAAATGCCAGAACAGTACAAATACCCCACATGTGACCCCATTTTGGAAAGAAGACACCCCAAGGTATTCGCTGAGGGCATAATGAGTCCATGAAAATTAAACTTTTTGTCAAAAGTTAGCGGAAAGGGAGACTTTGTGAGAAAAACAATAAAAATCAATTTCCACTAACTTGTGCCAAAAAAAATCTTCTATGAACTCGCCATGCCCCTCATGGAATACCTTGAGGTGTCTTCTTTCCAAAATGGGGTCACATGTGGTATTTCTACTGCCCTGGCATTTAGGGGCCCTAAAGCGTGAGAAGAAAATGCGTAAAAATGCCCTTCCTAAAAGGTACTCATTGGATTTGGGCCCTTTGCGCATCTTGGCTGCAAAAAGTGTCACTCATGTGGTATCGCCGTACTCAGGAGAAGTAGGGCAATGTGTTTTAGGGTGTATTTTTACATATACCCATGCTGGGTGAGAGAAATATCTCTGTAAACTGACAACTTTGTATAAAATTTTTAAAAATTGTCGTTACAGAGATATTTCTCACACCCAGCAGGGGTATATGTAAAAACACACCCAAAGCACATTGCCTACTCTCTGAGTACGCATACCACATGAGTGACACTGTTTTGCAGCCTGGGTGCGCAAAGGGGCCCTAAAACCAATGAGTACCTTTAGGATTTCACAGGCCATTTTTATGCATTAGGATTCTCACACTTTAGGGGCCCCTAAAATGCCAGGTGAGTATAAATACCCCACATGTGACCCCATTTTGGAAAGCAGACACCCCAAGGTATACCGTGAGGGGCATGGTGAGTCCACAGAATTTTTATTTTTTGGCACAAGTCAGCGGAAATTTTTTTTTTTTTTTTTTTATTTTGTTTTTTACAAAGTCTCATATTCCACTAACTTGTGACAAAAAATAAAATTTTACATGAACTCACCATACCCCTCACAGAATACCTTGGGGTGTCTTCTTTCCAAAATGGGGTCACATGTGCGGTATTTATACTGTCCTGGCATTTTAGGGGCCCCTAAAGCGTGAGAAGAAGTCTGGAATCCAAATGCGTAAAAATGCCCTGTGAAATCTTAAAGGTACTCATTGGTTTTAGGCCCTTGCACGGCTGCAAAAAGTGTCACACATGTGGTCGCCGTACTCAGGAGAAGTAGGGCAATGTGTTTGGGGTGTATTTTTACATATAACCATACTGTGTGTGAGAAATATCTCTGTAAACGACAACTTTTAATTTTTTTATACAAAGTTGACAATTTACAGAGATATTTCTCTCACCCAGCATGGGTATATGTAAAAATACACCCCAAAACACATTGCCCTACTTCTCCTGAGTACGGCGATACCACATGAGTGACACTTTTTGCAGCCAAGATGCACAAGGGGCCCAAATTCCAATGAGTAACTTTTAGGAGGGCATTTTTACGCATTTTCTTTCTCACGCTTTAGGGCCCCTAAAATGCCAGGGCAGTATAAATACCCCACATGTGACCCCATTTTGGAAAGAAGACACCCCAAGGTATTCGCTGAGGGGCATAATGAGTCCATGAAAAATTAAACTTTTTGTCAAAAGTTAGCGGAAAGGAGACTTTTGTGAGAAAAACAATAAAAATCAATTTCCACTAACTTGTGCCAAAAAAAATCTTCTATGAACTCGCCATGCCCCTCATGGAATACCTTGGGGTGTCTTCTTTCCAAAATGTCTGTCCTTTCCCTGAAGACGCCAGTTTATCTGGTGAAACATGTTGGGGGACAGAATCTGTTGATTTTAGCTCTGCTCGAGTTGCTAAACACTGAGTAGGGAAACAGTAGGAAACAGTTATTTACTTTAGGGTGTATGTTCACAGCACCGAGTACCCTGCAGGATTAGTCAGGCAGGTAGTTATACACTGATTGCAAACTTGTGGGAAGGTTAGGAGGGTAGTGCACACCCTCCGTTACCACTAGCAACCTGTGCGATAGCAGTGTGCAAATTCGAGCAGTAGTTTTAACAAGTGTGTCAAAACTCACAAACATTTTTAGAGAACTACTAATAAAAGTGAAGTTTTACTGATTTAAATATTAAGGGTAAAAGTGGTGAATTGAGCTCAATTGAGCAAAGTTTTTTTGATACCACATGAGTGACACTTTTTGCAGCCTGGGTGCACAAAGGGGCCCAAATTCCAACGAGTACCTTTAGGTTTTACATGGCGGCTCACAATTTAGCCCCGCCCAAAATGCCAGAACAGTAAACACACCCCACAAATGACTCCATTTCGGAAAGTAGACACCCCAAGGTATTCACTGAGGGGCATAGTGAGTCCATCTGAGATTTTTTTTTTTTTGCCAGAAGTTATCAGAAATTGAAACTTTTTTTTTTTTTCTCAGAAAGTGTCATTTTCCGCTAACTTGTGAAAAAAAATGAAATGATACATGAACTCACCATGCCCCTCCGCGAATACTTTGGGGTGTCTTCTTTCTAAAATGGTGTCATTTGGGGGTATTTATACTTTCCTGACATTCTAGCACCTGAAGAAACATGACAGGCGCTCAGAAAGTCAGAGCTGCTTCAAAATGCCGAAATTCACTTTTTTGCACCATAGTTTGTAAGCGCTATAACTTTTACCCAAACCAATAAATATACACTTATTGGACTTTTTTTTATCAAAGACATGTAGAACAATAAATTTAGAGAAAAATTTATATAGAAATGTAGTTTTTAAAAAAATTTACAACAGAAAGTGAAAAATGTCATTTTTTGCAAAAATTTCGGTCATTTTTGATTAATAGCAAAAAAGTAAAAATGTCAGCAGCAATGAAATACCACCAAATGAAAGCTCTATTAGTGAGAAGAAAAGGAGGTAAAATTCATTTGGGTGGTAAGTTGTATGACCGAGCAATAAACGGTGAAAGTAGTGTAGTGCGGAATTGTAAAAAGTGGCCTGGTCATTAAGGGTGTTTAAGCTAGGGGGCCGGGGGTTAAGGATGTCCCAGTGTTTCTTTATAATTTTCTTGAAATGGGGCACCTGATTGTTGTATGGTGTGATGTAACACTCATTGATGAAGAACAGCGTCTGTTCGAAACGCATTGGAGGCAATATTCTGGCACCTGTGGTTAGCCGTAACCACGAAGTGACGTCACTCACTGCTCCTAGTGAGCGCAAAATTCTGCTTACTCCTACCTGCATGCAGCATTGCGCCACCGGCCAGGGCACCAAGCAGCACGCCATCTAAGTGAATCCAGCTTTCAGCTTCCAGATATCATTTGGACTTTGGGACTTGCGATATCTACTATCCCAGATTCCGGCAAAGACGCGACTACGGCGGACTGTAGGACTGAACCTATGTACACACAGGTACACTGTTTGTATGAGATATAAATACAATGCAGACCTCTGTGCATTTCGGTAGATAGGATATCGCCAAAACCCGGTTCTCCCTCACTACAACTTGTTCTATGTACTTACGAGCGCAGTACCACTTGATTATACATTCAGTTTTGCTTTTCCATTGCAGCAGGTTTTGCGGTCCTGCTGCGGTATCGCTGCCAAACAAGAGTGGAGCACACAGAGCGCCACAGAAGCACTTCCAATACAGTTCGTTTGTCGCAATAATAATTGCAAGCTTCAAAGTGAGCAGCCAGCTAGTGTACTACCACTAAATTTACATCCACTTACAGAAATATGGCGGAACTGTGGTGGGATAGAAAGGAAAGAATCCAGAGAGTACAATCTATCTTTGGGACACATTCATTCAATAAATCCAACACTAATAATAATATAAATACTCATTTTCCCTTTATCAGGAATACCTTGCGTGATTTAGAGCAGTGTTTCCCAACCAGTGTGCCTCCAGCTGTTGCAAAACTACAACTCCCAGCATGCCCGGACAGCCTTTGGCTGTGCAGGCATGTTGGGAGATGCTGCTTTAACAGCTGAGGCACACTAGTTGGAAACTACTGATTTAAAGGATATGCTCTCTACAGAATTAAAAGATTTATGGGAAATTATGACATTGGAAAAATATATAGAATGGAACATCATCCCAAAAGGTTTAAAAGTAGAGAAAAAACTATCAGGAGATATGGGAGATAAGGATATAATCACGGAATGGAACCACAACTTCCATGATCTCTCAAGAAGAGCAATCATCTTCATCATTCACAAAGAAGACAAAGACTGATGACCATAAGCAAAGAAATATGTAAATGTAAATCCTTTGAAAGGTGACCATGGAAAGATGACCCTAGTATAAAACCCCTGGTAGAAAATATAAGGATGAGAATATATAAAAAGAAAAGAAATAAAAGAGAAAAAAATGTGGAAATTCAATAGGGACTCATTACCTATGTATATCTTTGAGAATGGAACACCGGAAGATTTAAACTCCCTAGAGACCATAGATGAACTGTCAACACAAATGCTGAGTACTCAGGAACTGTCATTTTCCACACATTACAACTCAGAGAATGAGGGGCCTAGTGCCACGGTGACTATAGCTAATTCAGCGATCACAGAGGCATTAATACACAATACGAATATCCTAGAAGGAAACAGATATAGTCACATTAGCCAAATTATAGACGAAGAGATAGAGGACTCTGACATGGGTGAAATAGGAGACCAGGAACCTTTGGAGAAAAAAGAGAATAGTATCAATGGCAACATTGAAAAAAAGGGAAAGAAATCGGATTGTAGAAAAAATTCTATGGGGAAAACTCACAGTGCAGCTGTCAAAAGAGGAAAATATTACCGTATGTCCAGAATGGAGAACAAAAAAGGCACACACAATTAAATACAGAGGAAGAATTGACCAGCGAAAACCCTGATATAATCACTAAAAAGAAGGGCAGCATTAGGAAAACTGTCAAGCAGGATTTTTTTCAGATCTGAAAATCAGGAAACAAAAAAGAGGGGGGAAATTCTCCAAAAAATAAGAATAAACAACCAATAGGGGAAACTGCCATAGATGAAAACTTGGGGCAAAAAATATATAATCTTATCAATCATGTACTAAGAGGGGGTGAGGAAAGAATCTTGAAAAAGGGTTTAAAGTTTGCTCCTACTATATATTTAAATAAATTTCAGGCCTTTATAGGGATTAGAAGGGTCATGAGGAGATTAGCGTTAAAGAAATATTTCGTGAAAAAAGAAATAAAAAAATAGGTAACATCTAATTATAATAATAAAGCTAAAGAACATCAGACAGAGGAGGAACCTATAGATACATTTAAACATACAGACCCGAAATCTAGGTATACCCCATTACAAGAATATTCCTCTGCCTTCAATAGCTTCATAAATCTAGTGACCAGAGACATAAGAAAAATCCGCCAGCCAAAAAATACTCAATATTTGAATAAGTTCACTAAAGAGGAAAAGAATGCCATTACCACAATGCAAGACAACCATTCTATCATTATTCGATCCGGCTGATAAAGGCGGAGGTATAGTCATTATGAATACTGAAGACTATCATAAGGAAGCAAAAACATCCTGAGTGACAATAGGACATACAAAAACTAAAAAGTGACCCTACAGAACCGTTCAAAAAACAGCTTAAGAACCTTGTCAAAATAGGTAGAGACCAGGGTATCCTTAATAAAAGAGGCCTCTTTCATTATTAACGAACATACGAGAATCGCAGTACTATACCATAACCCGAAAATTCACAAAGATACTCAAAAACCACCAGGGAGACCGATAGTGTCTGGGATAGATTGCCTGACAAGTTCACTCTCAAGGTACGTTGATTAGCAACTACAACCATATGTACAGGCGCTCCCGACATATTTAAAGGACACTAAACACACGTTACAAATTATGAATAACATAGAATGGAAAGAAGGCTACATAATAGGAACTTTTGACGTAAAATCACTTTACACAGTGATAGAGAACAACAAAGGGGTTAATGAGGTTAAACACTTCATGAGAACCGGAGGGACATGCCAGAAGCCCAAATAAACTACTTGGGGAGTGCATTATTTTTTTACCTAAAAATTATTTTTTATATGATGAAAATTTTTACCTCCAGACATGGGGGACCGCGATGGGGACGAGATTCACACCGGGTTCGCAAATTTATATGTCGGTTGGTGATAGCAGCAGTATATCCACCCCAACGGCAGACCCCGGGTGGGCCTTGTCCTCTGGCGGCGTTTATCAATGATATACTGTTTATATGGGATGGGGGGAATAAAATTGTTAGAATTTTTAAAAGAAATCAATAAAAATGAATTTCATCTGGAGTTTATGTCCACATATAGCAATAAGGAAATTAATTTTTAGATTTAACTATTTATGTGGAGGGGAATAAATTATTAGCAGACATACAATAAACCTACTGATGCCAAAAGCTTTATTGCCATGGAGAGCTGCCACCTACCAAGGTGGCTAGAAAACATACCAAGAGGTCAATTCTTTAGAATCAAAAGAAATTGCATGGAAATAAATTAATATGAAAGGGAGGCGGAGCTTCTACATAGAAGATTTGAGTACAAGGGACATGATAAAACAAAACTGATACAACAAAAATAGAAATAAACCAATTAAATAGACAGACTTTGATAATGGAGGGCCAGATTAGAAAGAAAATAACTGAAAAGAAGTAGAAATGATAATTCCACCAATCATCACACCAAACAACAACCAGGTGCCCCATTTCAAGAAAATTATAAAGAAACACTGGGACATCCTTAAAGAAGACAAAGTTGTAGGTGAAATGATCCCAAAAGAACCCAAATTTGTATTCAGAAAGGCACAGAACGTAGGCAACAAAATTGCCCCTACCAGTAAATGTACGGGAATGAATCAGAATAGTATAACAGTGAGCAAAAGACAGAAGAAAGGGAGGTTATCCATTATAAACACCTCATAACCTGTAATAGTACCCTTCCACCACTAAAAGGGTATACGGGTTCAATCTCCCTTTCTCGTCCTCCTCCTCCTCCATCATATCAACATGCTCCTAATGATTTAGTGGGTCAGCTCGACAGCAGGCCCTCGTCCACAAAATTTTTAACATGGTCAGCTCGGCAGCAGGCCCTCGTCCACTAAATTTTTAACATGGTCAGCCCGCAGCAGGCCCTCATCCACAAATTCTTTAACATGATCAGCTCGGCAGCAGGCCCTCGTCCACAAATTTTTAACATGGTCAGCTCGGCAGCAAGCCCTCCACTAATTTTTACATGGTCAGCTTGGCAGCAGGCCGTCCACCTACAAATTTTTTAGATGCTCAGCTCGGCAGCAGGCCCTCGACCACTAAAATTTTAACATGGTCAGCTCAGCAGCAGGCCCTCGTCCGCAAATTTTTACATGTTGATCTCAGCAGCAGGCCCTTGTCCACTAAATTATTAACATGGTTAGCTCGGCAGCAGGCCCTCGTCCACTAAATTTTTAACATGGTCAGCCCGGCAGCAGGCCCTCATCCACAAATTTCTTAACATGATCAGCTCGGCAGCAGGCCCTCGTCCACAAATTTTTAACATGGTCAGCTCGGCAGCAAGCCCTCCACTAATTTTTTACATGGTCAGCTTGGCAGCAGGCCGTCCACCACAAATTTTTAGATGCTCAGCTCGGCAGCAGGCCCTCGACCACTAAAAATTTTAACATGGTCAGCTCAGCAGCAGGCCCTCGTCCGCAAATTTTTACATGTTGATCTCAGCAGCAGGCCCTTGTCCACTAAATTATTAACATGGTTAGCTCGGCAGCAGGCCCTCGTCAACAAAATTTTTACATGTTGATCTCAGCAGCAGCCCATGTCCACTAAATTATTAACATGGTTAGATCGGCAGCAGGCCCTCGTTGACAACATTTTTAACATGGTCAGCTCGGCAGCAGGCCCTTGCCCACAACATTTTTACATTGTCAGCTCAGCAGCACTGAGTGCTGCCCAAATACCCCTGAAGAAGCCAGTGTGACTGGTGAAACATGTCGGGGGCAGTTTTAGGTTTTAAATTAAGTCTATACTATTGCTGGCTAGCAAAGGTGGATAGTCCGGCTGGACACGCTAACATTGACAATGGTCACACTATATATAACACTGAGGTGGAGTTACCCCGAGCTGTTCAGCTAATATAGCTATTTAGTTTGGCTGTTATAACAAGATAAGTTGAACCATCAGACTTAATGAGGGTCAATGTTTAGTTCACCGATACTATGTGGCTAAGTGTCAGTCGCGGTCAATAGTAGCAATTTACACACATTCAATATTGGCTACTGCTTCCTTGCTAATCAGCCAAACACAGTTAGGGGATAGAAGTGATTGCTCTTCTACTGAGCATCTCTGAGTCATAGTATCAGGGTAGGAGAAAGTGCACATCTCCTCACCCAGCTAGTTACGATTGTGTATACTGCCAGCATAATATAGGCTTTAGTTTTTATACAGTTTGTGGCTCTATTATTTAGTTATTTTGTGTGTTTTAGAAGAATCAATAAAAGTGACATTTTACATAGGACCTGGGTCAAGACAGGTGTAAAGCCTAAGTTGGCATCAGTATTTACATTATTGTCAGTCTGTAAAAGTGGCGTACTACTCAGACAACATAGTTTACAGCAGTGACCTGGGAGTCCAAGATACATCCAGACATCCTCCCCATGCTGTTCCCGAACCATTTCAGTGGAGTTTCCATCAATTTCTGACCCTTTCCTGTGAACCAGGCACCCTCCCTCTTCAGAGCAGGGGTGCCTGGTTTAATGCTTGGTTCTCCCATTGACTTCCATTATTCTCGGGTGCTTGGCAGAGAACCTGAGCATCCTGAGGTGTTCTACTCCAGCACCTGAGCGCTTTGGTGCTTGACCTCTATATATATATTAGATTGTGGAGTCAGCACTGGCTATTGAGGAGAGACAAGGAGTAGTTGATGTGTAGTGTATACTGCCCTTATTGTTCCTATATGCTATGTTCCTGCTGCTCCCTCTGGGTGCCACCAACCTAGACCACTAAATGCCTCTGAGATGTCTCTTTGTCTCAACCCCAAAGTAATAGTGCATTTTTCCCTCCTTCAGGTTCCTCACTCAGAGACCCCTTCCCTCATCACCTACAAAGAAAATTCCAGTCTTTAAATTAATTATGGGAAATAATTGCAATTGGCTCAAACCCAGGTTGTGTCATCTGCTCCATTTATATCATGTGAAATGTCTTGTAGATGTAAATAAAAATGTTCTTTTCCCATCAAAGATACAAGGAAGTTCCTAAAAACAATTACCAGCCAGTCCTAATTATAGTGGAGTCTTTATAAGATGCAAGTGATTGGGAAATCCAGGATTGTGGAAGAGTGCGTCTTGCCTTATATCTTCTCCCCCCTACCGTCTACATCTCTATAAATGGTGAGTCCTTCCCCTGGATGGTTCATATCTCCATTGCTCAGCAGATATGGCACCGGTGACCGTCTCTCTCGTTCTTCTCATGCTGTGCTGTGCAGGAGCCTTATCAGATGACCCACTACCAGCAGGTAATTCTACTAAATGTGCTGATAAGTTACAGGGATAAATGAAGAACATTCAAAGGTGTGTCTAAAAGCTGGTTAACATATTTCACTCGTGTCTGGCTAGCTGCCGGTGGTGGATACAACTGGTGGCCAAGTTGAGCTCCAGCATAATGTCCATTGCTGCACTGAGAAATGTCCAATGTATACTACTAAACACAAAAAAGACACCCTGCAGCAATGATATCACATCCATCGTGTGCATGACCACTGCTGCCAATCACTGGCCTAAGTGTTTATAAGCCACTCATGTGACTAGGATCAGAACATGGCTGGCTCTGAAGATGCAGGACATATAAAAGGTAATATGGCTCCTGACTCTAGGCCCTGGTTTGGGATAAGTTTTTAAAATCTTGGAAATCTTTGTCATGATCTCTGTCATTCTCTCATTCTCTTCACTGTTCTTCCTCTTCCTCTATTTCCTTAATGTTTATTAGACATGAACACTTTTTTCATGATTCAGTTAAGACTCCACAGTTTTTTTCTTGTTCAACAACCTTAAATTAGTTGAAGCTCTAATTGGCAAATGTCCACCCTGTCCCTTTTCCACATGTCTACTCCACCATTTAATCTTTATTAGGTCATCATTTGGGTTTCATATGTAGATCGGGAATGCTTTCTAATGTCACGGTGCGGTTTACCATGACGTGGGTTTCCATGTAGGCTGGCTGCACGTCCCTTGGCGTACTGGCTGCGGGTGAATCCTTGCAGGCTGGTTGCTAGGGGCTGCGTGCTAGCTGCGGTACCGTTGGTGTCCCTGCCTGTGGTTGCGTGTACCCCTTTGGCAGATAGGGCTTCCTGCGGGTTTTGCAGGATGGTTGCCTTTGCTAGTGGCAACATCCTGTACTGCAGCTTTCGGTGCTGCAGTTCCTTGTTTACCTCTGACCTGCCGGTAAACCTCCTGTTTGGACCTGAATCTTTAACCCCCCTGTAATGCTCTGTGGGTGTGTTCCTGGAGCCTCAAGGTCAGTCTTCCTTGGTTTGTTTGCTATGCTTTGTTTTGCCCTGCCTGTTTCTGTTCTATGCCCTTTGCTACTGACCATTGGGGGCCTTTATGCATGTATCTGTCCTGCGCCTAGCAGAGTATATTTGCACCTAGCAAATATATATATATATATATATATATATATTTTTTTTTTTTTTTTAATACTAAACAATATATGGGAAATACGTATATTTCCTATTAATACACCCCGTAAATGGCTGTATCACAGAACTTGCACCCCAATCACAAGCAAGGTTTGCTGGAATTAGTGATGGATCATATAGTGCAAACAACCTAAAAGCAATCTGGATCCCCAATAAGTGCAGCAAGGTGTAATAGAATCGCTCCTATTACCCAGGCTGTACACTCTCCTATTGCACCCTTTTCTCCATTTATAGTCTAGATCAGGCATGTCCAAACTCCGGCCCTCCAGATGTTGCAAAACTACAACTCCCATCATTCCTGGACAACCTACAGCTATCATCCTACAGAAAAGCATGATGGGAGTTGTAGTTTTGCAATGCCTGGTCTAGATGATGCCTCCCAGTCCTTATCCTTTCCCTACACCTTGAATAATCTTTCCCTGAACTTGTAAATTGCTTTTTCAGCACAATGAAGTCTTTCCTAGCACTGTCCCTAGCGCCTGCAGACGTCTCTCCCTGCACTAAGTACACTGGAAAATGGCTGAATCCAAGATGGCTGAGGCTATTTATAGGGCTGTGACATCACAGGGGCTGGCTGCCGATTGGCCGCATGCTTGGCATTGTGGGTGATCCCTCGTTCCCAGAGTTCTTTGTCTTCCATGTCCTAACACGTACAGCAGCCATTTTAGGAAAAACTGCAATTCGTTACCACGAAGCGTGAGGAAATTCGTATTCTGTGCAAATCTAATTTTTCCTGAAATTCGGATCGAATTCCACTTCGTCAACTTCGATTCGCTCATCTCTAATGACTACTGACTGAGATGCCAACCTGGTAAAGGTCAGATGGAGAGGGTAAATGTGGAGACATAACAGAGTGAGAATACGGGTACATAAATGTGTAGATGTCACTGTCAAGATGGTGGACATCTGCTAATACATCAATGACCTTTAAGTCCAGAATCAACTCAGCGGAGAAGAAACAATCGACGCCAGCATTCAAAAGATTTTTTTTTATTCCCCTCCATATACAGAATAAATCATTGCTCAGAAAATGGTCCACCCAATGGTTCCATCTACAGTAAAATATGTTCAATCCAAGCTAACAGAAAAACTGTGTTTTTTTTTTTTTTTTTCAACCACCACCTTCATTGTAGAGTGAGGGATCAATGTTTGTTAGAAGTCCGCAAGGACAGAGCCATGGAATATTTACTGCACTAAACACAAACAGCACAGGCTTCAGGTTTTGGTTTTATTGTTATACTTCTGATCCTTCTGAAGGAGGCAGTTCTGTCCATAGAAGGAAAATCTTTCCACCAGGCAGTGTCCAACTGGGGTGTCTAGGGCCCATCTGTAAAATTATTTCTAGGGACCCACACTATATGTACATGAAAATTTTACCTGCTCACACAGCGGCAGGCAGCAAGATGTTTTAAGATAATTATGGGCGCTCCTGCATCAACTTCGAGAAGGTGGGTCCCTGAGGAAAGAGGACACTGGCTGAGCTGCATCTGTACCTAGAAGTCATCTCAGCCACCCGATGTATCTATAATAATAAACTGAGTAGTTTGTTAAAGGGGTTGGCCCTACTCGGACATTGATGGCATATCAATCACTAGCATATGCCATCAGATAAGTTCAGGTCCCACCTCTAGCACCCACTCCTATTTCCAAAACAGGGACCCCGAAGTGAACGCATGCGCAGCCACCCTCACCCATGTTCTGGAAATGGGCGTGGGTACTAGAGTTGGAACCTGCACCTATCTGACATTGATGGCATATCCTAGCAATATGCGATCAATGTTTGAGATGAACTAATGCCTTTAAATAGGCTACCCAGTTTTTATATAGAGATAAGCTAGTTGAAATTTTGTGCTTGGGGACATGGGTGCCCAACTTTGTCAGGGGCCCACCGGGTAATTCACCTATTCCCCTGTGGGCCAGTCCGAGCCTGCTCTTTGGTATATACTGCTATTACATGAATATTAGACATTTGAATATTGGATGCTATTGACATCATTTTACAGTGTTGTAATTCATATCATCATATGCAGAAAAGCCTGGAACCTGCCCTGATCCGACTATGGTGTGTATACGTGCCATTTTCCCATCACTATGCCACTCTGACACAGACTGCCCTGGAAAAAAGAAGTGCTGTACCCCAGCATGTCAACAGAAGTGCCAGTACCCCTCTGAAGGTATGTGGAAATAAGTTATTATACATGTGCAGGGGAAATCACCGGAAGAGGTGAACAAATCTGTAAAACTTCTCTTTTCTGTCTGTTGTGTAATATAAGATTCTTTCTGGTTGTCTGTGTATCTATGGATTAACCTGAAGGTCCTGCTCCCATCACATTTCTAATAATGGGGTCTTCCATTGTTGCAAAAATATCATTTTGTTCCCTTAGTCACCAATGCTTGGATGCGACTGCTATTTCTGCAATTCCTGGAGTTAACCCCCTTCTAAAAGTTACCTCTATAGTTAACCCCTTCTGCACCATGCAACATTTTAAAATGAAGTCTCCTTATTCTTTACATAGATTTCAAGTCTTCTGGAATTTTGAAAACCTCTCACCTTTTTCTTCTTTTATTTGCAGATATGTATTTACCCTAAGCCTGAGGGCCCCCCAACCAGAAGATCTGTGATGTTGGTTGCACAATTGGTTGTGAGAAGGTGTGAAGTCTTCATTCCATGCTGAAGTGGATTATAAGAATAGACACCATGCATAGGATTTCTTCCCAAGAATAAAACAGTGGTCCCTGCAGTGCCACATGAGATGCAATAAATCTGAATTATATCCACATTTGTGCTTATTGTCCTAAGTGACCCTGAGAAGAACATGGAGGGGAAGAGAAGCCTGCCCGTGGTTGTCATGTAACTTCAATGATTAGGAGAGCAAAAAAATAACTAAATGAATGCAGAACTATTTACTAGCACAGTGAGTACAGTATATACTCAGACTGAGTACTAGAGAAAGATGTGAAGGACCCAGGCTCTAGTACCATAATGGGACAAAATAAAACAACATTTGTCTGACTTTGGAGCCAGTCACCTGCCACTAGAGTCTATTTCCCATTAAAAACTATTAAACAGAGTTAGGCCTTGGGAATAATTTCCTCTGGTGGGCTCAAGGAACTTCAGTCTGACACCATATATACTATTATATCTGTATTTCAAAGCTCCAACTGGAGGTTCCTTCAAAGCCTTCATAAAGACAAATGTAATTTGCTCTTGCAAATCTTTGACCAAATTATTGAAAACACCAACTCATTGGGTGGATATTAGTAGAGCAAGGTAAGTCGCTCCACATTTTGGGTGGAAAGGCAAGTTCTCCTCGGGGTAACTATGGCCCCCAGCTGCACTAAACACCCACTCTGATGCCACACTACTGACCGGGCAGGAAAGCTTGTCCTGGGCAAATAGGGCCAGTTGCGGCCACAAATCAAGTTTGGCTGCCCAATAGTCCAGGGGATCTTCCATGTGAGATGGCAGGGCGCAGTCCAAGTATGCCACCACCTGCTGGTTCAGGTTCTGCTCCATGTCTTGCTGTTACTTGTGGGTGGTTTCTTCACCAGGCAGGTGAATAAAAGTGCAAATCAGGGACTCTAAACTTAAGTTGCCACTGATGGAGCTGGTATTGTTTCTGCCCCCCTCCCCCATCCCTGTCCAGCAGCTATGGCAGTGGAACGTGAGTGCAGAGGGCCCACCCAGTCAGACCTTCGTGAGGATGAGCGATGGCGCACATAGGCAGCAGCTGGCTACATAGGATGTCTCAACAGTAGTTGAATTTATCCTCCCTCTCAGCGGGTGGAAAAAAGGCCCCCATTTTGGACTGGTACCAAGGGTCTAACATGGTGGAGAGCCAGTAGTCATCCCTCTGCCGAATGGTGATAATTTGGCTGTCACTACACAAGCAACTGAGCATGCATCGGGCCATTTGCGCAAGTGACTCGGAGGGACCTCCGTGCCTCCATCTCCACTGCGTACTGCCATGGTGTGTTGGGGTCATCTGCTTGGTTTTGCTCATTGCCCTCTAGCACCTTCTGCTCCTCCCATCCTGTCACTTTTGCCGAAAACCACCCATTTCTGTATACATTGTTTGTGTGTGAATGTCCTCCTCCTTCTCCTCTTCCTCCTCCAGTTCATCCCCCACAGGGCTCAGGTGGCCGTGAGGTGTAGGCACCACATCTCCTGTCTTCTGTCAAGCCAGAAGACAGAATCTGTACTAGTACCTGAAGCAGTAAAATGATGCTGTTCATCCCATAGTCCTTGCTCAAAAGGCTTGAGCAATCAGCAGGTGCCACGCATGAGCTGCCACTGGATAACTGCTCGCAACACCAGCTCCCATGCAACTCTAATCATCACTACTTGCCCGCCTACTGGAGGAAGCAGCTGATCTCTTCTCCAGATCTTGGCTGGGCAGTAGCTGCTGACTGTCCACTAGAATCTTGTCCACTCTGAAAAGTGGAGCCAAGCCGACGGCTTACAATACTTTGCAAGCTGAGGGAACAGAAAATGACAGAGGCAGGTTCAGAACAGCTGGGGGCACAGAGCTTGTTCTCGAGCCATGGCAACTAATTACGGTGTCAGAGAAACCCACACACTCCTGGCTCGGAGTGTCTAATGTCACTTGCTACAAAGTAGTAGACCAGGTCAACCATTCAAAGACTTCTGGGTTTCTGGTCAAGACACCACCGCTAGATGACACTGGCAGCTCAGGCCTGTTGCTGTGACTGCTGCTGCCAACCCCCCCCCCCCCCCCCTTCTTCTGCTGCTACCTCTGCCTGCTCCAGAAACATTTTGGCCAGTGCCCGTTCCCTTATAAGGGCCTGTCACCTGTCTGTCCAACATGCTGTAAATTAAAATAATTTTAAAGGTGAAAAGAGCAATACTATCAGACTGCAAGTTCACCACAAAAGCAAGGATACATGGATATATGTTTATATATTTAAAATAAATTCACCCCAAAACTGGTTGTATCAGACAGCACTTTCAACCCAACAACAGATACTAGGATTACTGCACTTACTGTTGTTGTAGTAATTTCCTTACCCCGTGCTCACAAGCACGTGTATCAGCTCCTTTTGTGTAAGGAAAGGCCGCACTATTCCAGTAATGCTTTAAGATGCTTCATGGTTGAGATCTGGTGAGAGACTGCCCTCTTCCAGACTTTCTTTATTTACATAGACCAAGGGATAAGAAATAGGAAGTGGGCGGGCCCAACACCTGACCACTCCCTTCAGGTACAGTACAGTCATACAGGAAGTGATGTCACACACATAGAAAGAATACCACAACATGTCTCTTAGTCACCACTAGGGGGAGTCTTGTTCAGCACCGATCAGTGATCAATGCTCAACAAGGCTCACCAGGATTCTTATGTGGGCCTACTTATAGGAACAGCGTCACCATCTCCAGCGGTTGATCAGGCACGCTGGAAATAACGAATGCACGTTCCTTTCCATATATTGTTCTCTTAATAAATGCATACACGCCAAGCCAATAAATCCGCCTTTTGGGCGGAGGGCCCCAGCCGGCATCTATCCATTCGGCAAGAAAACACTGCTTGCTGCGTCTCTATATCCGCAGCAAGATATCCACTTCCGGTGGTTTACACACTGAGAGACATGATGACAATATTAGAAAACACATCATAATAATTTCCACAACAGTCCCTCCTCTTTGTCATATGCTGCTCAGTGTCCCTCGATGATTATTCCTCAGCATCTGGTTGATGGTTTGGTCTTCAGGGCAACTCGTACTCGGTTGGTTATACATCAGGCATATAGAATTAATGGAAACAAAAAACATAAGTACATGCCCGGATCCAATGGAAAACCAAGGAGCCCTAAAACCTCCCAATCAGCTGCAACGTAAGATTCAGGGACAAGCTTTACCAGGACACATGACCCTCTGACATTAGGGGAAATTACCTTATAAATGGCTAACCCGCATAGGAAATAGTACAGACCTGTCAACTCCAAACAAGAACTTCTGACAGTCACGGGCCTCCAGTAATAACTGCCTCACAACTGGGGGACCCCACCAACCGATCTTCTTTACCTCATCTGCGGGCCGCCTAGCTGCCGGACACCCATACAGGATTAACAAACAAGGAGCCAGTGCTACTATTAAACCTATATCTGATATTACCCTCTGGGATGTGCTACTAACAAATGTCTTCTTGTGGCCCTTGCCAATTTGAGGTGCCTTCCCTTCCTAAGAATGAAAGTAAACAAGTAAACAAAAGTGATACTCCTCATCCTTTGATGTAGTTGAACAGCTTCTTGCTGTGACTGTTGTGGATCCAGTTGTCTTGTCCCTCGAACTTCAGAGAGGTTGGCGTCTTCAGCAGCACCTGGAATGGCCCAAGATATCCCGGCTCTAGTCCTGTCTTTGGATGTTTCTTTAGCACGACCCAATCGTCTGTATAACTAGAAAGAACACTGGTTATTGAGTCTAGGTCTGGGAGAGACTCCCGAACCCGGTGGTGGACATTAAAAGGGCTACAGCAGAACATTCAGGCCATGGGTCAGCTGTGATTTCTCCTTGCAAAAATCTGACCCAACTACTGTCAAAGAAAAGGCAGTCGTGATGGTTCTTGAGAAAATTGACAGTTAATAGGTTAGAATGGTTAGTAAAAAGTTTGAAAATGGGTGTTTTCTACACCACTTCCCCCGCCCCTTCTCATCGTCCTCTAAACCAGGACGAAGAGAAGCTGGGTTCAACATGGTGCATCATCTCAAGGTTAGATGGAGAGATGAGGGAGGGATGAGAGAGAGAGAGAGAAAGAAAGAGAGATGAGAGAGTATTGGAGTCCGTAGTTTTAGTTGGACGGGAGTAGACGATAGTGTTAGTTCACACTGTCTGGGACTTTTGAATGCCCTGTTGCCGGAGCTCGATGGATTTGTGCAGCCACAGTTCTGCCTTCTGGAGGGAACCATGGCTTTGGGGTCTAGTCGTGCTTGTGAGCACGGGGTAAGGAAATTACTACAACACTGTTTAAAACAACCTAAAATCTGTAGTAATAGAACACTTTTAGTAATTCTAATTAGTGCAACAAGGTGTAATAGAATAGCTCCTATTACCCAGGCTGTACACTCCCCTATTGGCCCCTGCTCTCTCCCTACAGTGTGGATAATGCTTCACTGTCATTTCCCTACACTATGAATAATCTGTCCGTGAACTGCTCAATAGGTTTTTCGGTGAATAAACTCTTTCCTAATCACTGTCCCTAGTGACTGTAACGTCTCTGCCTGCACTAAGTTCACAGGAAAATGGCGGACACGGGGCAGGAGGAGGCTTTTTATGGGGCACTGAAATTACAGGAGGCGGCTATCTGCTGACTGTCAGTCTGCATGGCATTCTGGATGCTCCTTCATTCCTGGGCTTCATACTTTCACTTTGTAACATGTGGAGCAGTGCTTTATGTGCATCTGATGTCAACAAATCACCTGGGAGACATCCCCATTTACTCTGAGCTTTCCCACGACCATGTACATATATCACAGGAGTAAGAGCCATTGTTGGAGAAGGCAAATTTAGCTACAAGGTGGATGTCATGGGGAAGGTTTTTGTATTTGAAATGTATATATTTTAGGGATAACAATATACATGGGATATATCAGGTCGTCCTTCCTTGAAGTTAAGGTTTTTGAAGTAGGAAAAATGGGCACTCATAAGTATATGGATGTCTCTGACATGGGAGACTAGGTTAGATTCTGACTGGGTCAGAGTATCACCGAATTACAGTTTTTCTGGGTTTCCTGGTGTCCAATGGGTGGTATCTACCATAAGTGTTTACAGAAAGAACAAACGCTGTACTGGAGACAAGGTCCAGAACAAGGGTCATTGATGCACATGGTGAACAAGTGCCAGCTTATATAAACACAGTGCGGTAGCGTCTCTTTATCGTGTCTCCGCTCAGGATCCGCGCGATCATCTACAGTGTTAGATGAAACTGTACCCCTCCGGTCCGCATCAGGCTGAAGAATCTAAGATATCCAGTCAGCAAGTACAGGGAATATGCGCCATACCCTGTATGGTAAGCTGCACTGGTAAGCTGCACGTGCTATCACTGCACACCGCTGACAAGAGACCCGCCACTACAGCGAGACTCCCGAGATCGATGTGGAAGTGAATGCTGTACCACAGCGAAGGGAGTAGTGGTACCCAGGCCCGGGTAAGATTAACTCTGCAATTTGTTAAGCACCCAATAAGGAGATAAGTAGTGGTGGGACGCCGCCACATACTTATTGGAGCAGGACGCCGCTCTACAGTTGGTGACTTAAGAAGGGACTCTATATTTCCATTTTGAAACTACTGGCCAGTAAATGGATCAATCACTTTATACTGTATAGGACAGCTGGTCCATTAATGTTACTTCAAGTTCTATTTCCAGATTACTTATTAACTGGAACTGAACTTATTCTGTTACCATTTTAAGGACCATTACGGCTCTTGGGCTGAACTACTAATTCCTTTGTACCGCACACTAGATTTGTGCTCACATAGTTGGTACCAATAGACCTATTTGACATCTTTTAACAGTAGTTTCTGTGGTTCATTGATAAGAATATCACTCAGCCGGACAATTTATTCTAGCTGTGCGGCCACTCTTGGATTACTAGTGCACTGCTATACATTTACGGGAGACATTTTGAATGACTTGCTGCGATTTTTCATTATTGCTGCTATTTCAATACTGCTGCTATTTGTATTGTTCAAACCTTGCCGTTATTTTATTATTGCCTCCATTTCTTAATATTGCTGCTATTTGTGCTGTTTGATTTTATTTGATTGAGTAAACTTTATTTTATATATACTTCCGTGTGGTCCGGACTATCTGAGTGTGCCCAGTCACATTACATTGTTAAACCTGACTTTATCTGACCTTGTGCGACATTTTCCTCAATAACATGTATTTGCACATGTTGGTTCCAACTTGCCTTATCTAGGGAGATTAGGTGGGGGGTTAACCAATTGACAAAAAGCTGGTGTAGGAAAGAGGGTTTTGGGTCCCTCGAGATTTAGGCCAACTCCTTTGTTGGCTACAGGCTCTATCATAGGGATGGGCTGCATCCCAATGGAGAAGGTGGCTAGAAGGTTAGATGAGTGTTTAAACTTGGGACTGGAGGGAGGGTAATTACATTATTGGAGGGGAAGATAGAGACCTGGGACGAGATAATGGGACTGGGAGAGGGAAGGAAGGAGGGACTAGAACAGTTTATAATGAAAGGTGTAGGGTAAAAAAATATATATTATTTTTGGGACATGAAATGTATTTTCAAGAAACTCACTTCAGGGAGATCAGGATTGCCAACTAGTGTTAAGCGAATCGAAGTCCACAAAGTGGAATTCAATCCAAATTTCCGAATAAATTTGATTTGCAGCAAAGCAGAATTTACTTGTGCTTTGCGGTAATTAATCAATTTCCCTTTGCCGGGAAAAGAACAAAAAAAAATCATACTTATCTCATCCATTTAAGCACTAAGAGTGCCGTGAGATTTCGCACTGGATCTACAATCAAGATGGCAGATAATGGCTCCTCACAATCAAATGGGTGAACATTACAGCCAGGGAGAAAAAACCTCCCTGGATGTGAACTACGGACTTCAGGTCCTTTGACAACATTTCTATTTTATTAAGGTCACTTAACCATTCTTTGTTTTAGAACGACTTGTGTGCTTAGGGTCATTGTCTTGCTCCATGACCCATGTTCTTTTCAGCTAATGGACAGATGTCCTGACATTTTCCTTTAGAAATTGCTGGTATAATTCAGAATTCATTGTTCTATAAATAATGGCAATCCTTTTTGGCCCAGATGCATCAAAACAGTATAAAATCTGAGATGGCAGGTTACAGACGTTCGGCGCAGAGGGGAGGGAAGGAGAGTACCCTTCCACTAGGGAGAAGAAGGAGTGGTAATCCCTAGCTCACCTGGCACTGGCTGCCCTGACGTCCTTAGATGGGCTGCTAACCTGTACGCCGATCATGTGCCTCGTCCCAGGCTTACCTTGAAATAAGCCCTAGGTAGTGAATAGGGCGGTGGGAGCACTAGTCCTCACCACTGGCACCTAGGGTAACAACAGGGAAGGGACAAACTACACAAACACAATCAACAATCCCTGAAGGGAGACAACAAACAGGAGAGAACAACAGGTGTGAACCAGAGATCCAACAGCTCCAATTCCAATGGCTCCATGGCAACAGTTGTCCACCTGAAGTCAGAATAAAAGATCTGGAAGGAAGGTCTATATCTGGCAACAAGGGAAGCAGAAAGGAGAATGTATAGTAGCTGGGAATGGCTGACAGAGAACATGTCACGCCGCCCAAAAGGGAGAGAGTTCGTGCACCCCTGTCTACCACCCAAGCCTCTGTCACTACCTACTTGCACTTGCCCGTCCTAAACAGAGCACAACTGGGCGGCGGTCCCTAACCTCAGTAAGTGCGGAGGAGAGGAGGAGGACAGAGACAGATAGCGGCGTAGTGGCAATAGAAGCAGACTGAGAAAGGCTATATGGCGACTCACTTACGGGGTACAAACACTGAGGTCGTGTCAATACAGAAAAGGGAGACAAGACGAGTCCGTAAACGAGCTAAGGGGTCAAACCAGGAGGTCTTGTCAGTACACAGGGGAAATACGAAGTCAGGTCAGGTAACAAGCCGAAGGTCAATCCAAAAGGTTGCCTCAGGTTCAAGGGAGCAAGAAGTAGAGGGTCAAAAACTAGCATAGGTCCAAATACAAATAGCACATAAGTAGCAGTATCAGAGAGACCTAGACAATTGCTCACAGGCAACCTGTGGTCAGCAGGTTGCCTGTTCAAATACTGCAGGGCAGAGGTCATGTGACGTGGCCAGCGTCACATGACCTGCCCAGACCTCTGCAGCCGAGCGTTGAGTGCCCAGCTTAGTGCTCAACCCCTACAGTGTTTCCATGGGAACGGAGAATGCCGGCTGCACAGAGAGGAAGCGTGCGGCCGGTCGCGCACTGCCCCCCGTTGCCCTGGTGACCAGGACGCCGAGTGGTTCTCCGCTCAGCACTCGCAGCAGAATATGGCGTGCGTCTGTGCTGCCGAGACACAGCACAGCACCGGCGACGAGGGAGGGAAGAGGCGCGCAGCCGGAGCCCTGTGACAGAACTGCTGAAAGGAAAAGCTACAGATTCCTAAATGGGACAAAAAGGATCGCAAACCTAAGCAGGGAAACCTGGACCAGAATCCTTTCTCACCATTAGATCATGGAGCGACCCCTTGAGAAACTGAGCATGTAGCCACCCGCTGTGACCTTATGACCCCAGGTACAAAAGGCTTAGTGATAGGCCCAAACCATGATACTTCCACCACTATATTTCACAGATAGGATGAGGTTTTGCTGGAATGCAGTGTCCCCCTTTCTCAAACATAACATTTCTAATTGAAACCAAAAAGTTCTATTTTAGTTTCATCCATCCACAAAACATTGTTCCAATCAGCCTTCTGGCTTGTCCAAGTTATATTTTGCAAACTGCGGATGGGCACAAATGTTCTTTTTGGAGAATAGCTGCTTTCTCCTTGCAATCTTGCCATGCTCAACATTGGTCATCAAGATCTGAAAGGAGGAAGTCTGACACCTGACACCCCTGCCGTTGAGCTGTTTCAAGAGGAGGCAGCGCTCCCTGTGAGTTTATTAGACTGCACTTCATCTCAGAAGTTGCAGTAGTGCAGTGTAATGATGAGTACTTGCTCCGTTTACTTGAATGGAGCAATTGCTTGTAAATACACTATGTTACCACTATGAGCAGTGCAGTGTCATGAAGAGGAATCGGTGTTTGCATGGAGCACTGCCTCCTCTTCAAACTAATGATAGGAGGGGGTGCTGGGTGTCGGACCGTTGTTAATGGAATATGGATGACCTATCCTAACCATTGGTCATCAATATAAATGCTCGGCCAACCCCCTTAAAAGATGGTTTTGTAATCTTTTCCAGTCTGATGGGTATCAGCAACTCTTTTTCTGAAGTCCACAAAATTCTTCTTTGCACACACTTCCACAAATTTGTTGTGAAGACTTTGATAGATCCCTGTTCTTTAATTATAACAGGTTAACTACTTACGCCGAATCGTCATCCATTTGACTGAAAAAACCTAATTCTATTTTCACCTTTAAATTATCTGCTAATCCTAAAGGTTTGTCTATCTTCACCATGCATGTGATATTGGATTACTTTCCTTAATAAAATGATGATATTGTTGAATCATTTGGTTTATATGGTTATTTATATCTATTTTTGGCAAATGGTATTCAAAATATAGAAAATGTTGAAGAATTTCAAGCGCCACAGTAGCTAATTTGTGAAATGAACATTTGTGTGACAGTATATGATGATAAACTGATAAAATATTTTCCTGCCAGTTCACCTCCTTCCTCCCATCTATTTTATGTAACTATCATTTCAGCAAAACATGGCCAACATCCCTCAAACCCCTTTCGCACCTATACGGTATATCCCAAAGCCTTTAACAATGTTGCTAAACTACCTTAGACCAGTATATGGTCCTGTGATTTATCCCTATTTCACCCCAAAGTGATAGTATGTTTTTCCAGCTTTACCGTTCCTCACTGTCAGCCCCTTCCCGTATCACCTAAAAAGAAAATTCCAGCTACTAAAAGAACATGCACATCAAAATTTTGAAAGTAAATCCTTTGACCTAAAACCATTCATATCACCTACCAAATGTCTTGTAGATATAAATGGAAATTTCCTTCCACCACCAAAAAAAAACAGGAAGTTCATGAAAATAATTATCAGTTAGTCTTAATTAGAGTGGAGTGTTTATATCATTCCAGAGATTGGGAAATCCAAGATGATGCAACAGTATGCCCTGCAGCTTCTCCTCCCTACCTTCTAAATCCCTATAAATGGTGAGTCCTTCCCCTGGATGGTTCATATCTCCAGTGCTCAGCAGATATGGCACCGGTGACCGTCTCTCTCGTTCTTCTCATTCTGTGCTGTGCAGGAGCATTAGCAGACAACGGCAAACCACGAGGTAATCCTAATAAGCATGCTGATGTGTCATAGGGATAAATTGAGAACCTTCTAAGTGGCATCTAGTGGGTGGTTCCCATATTTCACTGGTTTCTGGCTAATTGCTTGTTCTGAATATAACTGGTGACCAGGCTGAGCTCCTGTCTCATGTCCAGAGCTGCACTGAGAAATTTTGCCCGCATAGGAAGAGGTCCAGTGGTAAAACTCTCTGCTCTGGGATACATTTTAATATTTCAGACATCTTTGTCATGATCCTTCCCTGTCATCGTCTCCATCTCTTCACTGTTCTTCCTCTTCCTCTATTTCCTTTATCTCTATTGAGCATCACAGTCCAGAATAACATGAACATTTTATTCTTGATTCAGTCAAGACCCCACTAATTTTTCTCCAAAGTCTACATATATCCTCCCCCTTTCTACTCCAACATTAAACGTTGAATAGGTCACCATGTGGGTCTCTTATAGCTAGATCAGAAATGCTTTCTAAACACTGAGAAACATTTACCATGTGTCTGACCAGTCTGACCAGTAGAGCACATTTTTGCCATGGACGTGTTAATTATTGTCACCATCAAAGAGATTTGTGGACATACAGATTATGGCTACTTTCACACTCGCGTTTTGGCTTTCAAAAACGGATCAGTTTTGCCCTAATGCATTCTGAATAGAAAAGGTTTGCTTGCAGCATTTTGGTGTCCGTCTGACGAAACTGAACCAAACAGATCCTGGCACACAATGTAAGTCAATAGGGACAGATCTGTTTTCTCTGGCACAATAGAAAACGGATCCGCCCCCCATTGACTTTCAAAGGTGTTCAAGACAGATCCATCTTGCCTATGTTAAAGATAATACAAACGGGTCCGTTCAAAAGGGATGCAGACGGTTGTATTAGCTGAATGGAAGCGTTTTTGCAGATCCATGACGGATCTACACAAAACGTGAGTGTGAAAGTAGTCTACAGAGGTTGTGTTGTGTCGTGTGCATATGGAGACGGGGGAAATTCTCCAGACTTGTGGAGACATGTGTAAATGTGTAGATGTCACTATCCTGGCGGTGGACATCTGCCAATAAATTCATGACCTCTACGTTCATAAGTCAGTGGTGTAGGGACAATCAACACCAGCATTCAGAAGATACTTTTATTCCCCTCCATATAGAGAATGTGTCATTGCTCACTAACTGGTCCCCCAATGGTTTCATCTCCAGTATGTACAATCCAATGCTGGGCGGAAATCAGTGAATTATATTCAACCACAAAGACAGAGCTATGGATGCATCTATTGTGCTAAATGCAAACAGCACAATCTTCAGGTTTTAATTTCATTGTTACTCTGATCCTCCTGGAGGAGACAATTCTGTATATACAAGGAAAATCTGTCCACCAGGAATAAAGCCGGTGACAGATGGGACGATGGGACGAGCATGCTGATTTTTTAACCTTCTTGATAACACATCAGTATCTGCACGACAAGTTTTTGACGCTTCAACCTCTTTAATTACAGAGAAACCAGGAATGTGCCCACCAGAATTATTGATAGAGTGTATTCATCCTATTCCTCGTGATCTGTGCAACTTTGACAATGACTGCAGTGGAAATAGGAAGTGCTGCACGTATAAATGCAATAAAGAATGCAGAGATCCCTTCAAGTGTAAGTATAGACGGAGTTTGTCACCTTGTTTAGGAGGCCGACAGATTTATGGTGAAATGACCAGCTCCACCTGATCTGTCAATATCTGCTTTAAAGCAAAAACATTGCAGTGGTAGATTCAGCTTCACTGGTGGCAGGCAGACCAGCAATTATCAGGACTGTAACTGAATCACAAGACTGAGGATTAAAGTGATGAACACATTAATGTTCCAAGTTCTGGACCTGTGAGCCCCCATATATCTTAATACGATAGCTCCACATGGTTCTGTGTGCTCCTATAGAATTAATGTTTCTACTGCCATTACATACATTTCCAATAATTACATAATTTATATATCTGTACTGATCCTGAGTTACAACCTGTATAATGCTCCAGAGCTGAACTCGCTATTGGATTTGATAAGAGGTGGTAAAGGGCCTGGTATAATGATCAGTTGACATGAGGGGCGGAGCTCCTGTGCTCTGTGTGGAGGAGAAGAAGGAAGTAGAGCAGTGAAGGACGGTTGCGCGAACTTGGATTCCAAATTCTGTTATGGTCCATGGTAGCGAATCCATAACGGGATTCTAAGATAACCCGAACCCGAATGTTGGACACCGAACTTAAAATACATGTTCGCTTAACCCTAATCAGCGCTCAATAATTCTCTCTTCTCACGGCTTTTCCTTCTCTATTTGCAGATAAACCTGGGAAATGACAGCGGTGAACACACTCCGGGTTGGATCTGCTGCCCCAAATGCTAAGTCTGAATACAAACCCATTAAAGGCAGATTTCTTCTCATTCTCAGCAATCATAGTGACATTTATCAATGTAATAAAGCAGAAGATGAAGAATGAGACTGAAATTTATCATTACACAACCTACAGAATTATATGATTCTATGTGTAAAGAAAAATATCAATAACGCATGCGTATCAAAAAAACATTGTATTGATGTATCAGTTCATAGTATCTAATCAGATGATTGACAATACAGAACAATTAAAACCAAATTAAAACAAAACTGACTGTTGGTGCCTGATTGTTGAGAGGATAGTAAAGTGCTAATTCATATTTGTCATAGTCAGTAGATAAGCTGCTCGATACAAAACTGTGTAGCTGGCTCAAAGAGTACAGTCGTGGCCAAAAGTTTTGAGAATTACATAAATATTGGAAATTGGAAAAGTTGCTGCTTAAGTTTTTATAATAACAATTTGCATATACTCCAGAATGTTATGAAGAGCGATCAGATGAATTGCATAGTCCTTCTTTGCCATGAAAATTAACTTAATCCCAACTTTCCACTGCATTTCATTAAAGGACCTGCTGAGATCATTTCAGTAATCGTCTTGTTAACTCAGGTGAGAATGTTGATGAGCACAAGGCTGGAGATCATTATGTCAGGCTGATTGGGTTAAATGGCAGACTTGACGTGTTAAAAGGAAGGTGATGCTTGAAATCATTGTTCTTCCATTGTTAACCATGGTGACCTGCAAAGAAATGCATGCAACCGTCATTGCTTTGCATAAAAATGACTTCACAGGCAAGGATATTGTGGCTACTAAGATTGCACCTCAATCAACAATTTATAGGATCATCAAGAACTTCAAGGAAAGAGGTTCAATTCTTGTTACGAAGGCTTCAGGGCATCCAAGAAAGTCCAGCAAGTGCCAGGATCGACTCCTAAAGAGGATTCAGCTGCGGGATCGGAGTGCCACCAGTGCAGAGCTTGCTCAGGAATGGCAGCAGGCAGGTGTGAGCGCCTCTGCACGCACAGTGAGGAGAAGAAAAGGTAAGCGCTATCATCAGTCCTGTGTCATGCCAACAGTAAAGCATCCTGAGACCATTCATGTGTGGGGTTGCTTCTCATCCAGGGGAGTGGGCTCACTCACAATTTTGCCCAAAAACACAGCCATGAATAAAGAATGGAACCAAAACACCCTCCAACAGCAACTTCTTCCAATAATCCAACAACAGTTTGATGAAGAACAATACATTTTCCAGCACGATGGAGAACCGTGCCATAAGGCAAAAGTGATAACTAAGTGACTCGGGGACCAAAACGTTGACATTTTGGGTCCATGGCCTGGAAACTCCCCAGATCTTAATCCCATTGAGAACTTGTGGTCAATCCTCAAGAGGCGGGTGGACAAACAAAAACCCACTAATTCTGACAAACTCCAAGAAGTGATTATGGAAGAATGGGTTTCTATCAGTCAAGAATTGGCCCAGAAGTTGATTGAGAGCATGCCCAGTCGGATCGCAGAGGTCCTGAAAAAGAAGGGCCAACACTGCAAATACTGACTCTGCATAAATGTCATGTAATTGTCGATAAAAGCCTTTGAATCGTATGAAGTGTGTGTAATTATATTTCACTACATCACAGAAACAACTGAAACAAAGATCTAAAAGCAGTTTAGCAGCAAACTTTGTGAAAACTAATAATTGTGTCATTCTCAAAATTTTGGCCACGACTGTACATATTAGTGATTGGTGATCACACTACCTAACACCCAGCTACACTATATCACTATCTAACCTAAACTGACTATCTCCCACTAACTATCTGTATTATATATATAAACTAACTAACTATCTAATGTAATGTGACATCCCAGCACTATGTCTGTAGCATGTATGTATGGACAGCAGAAACTATCACACTACCTAACACCCTGCACTGGAACCTATCAGCTACACTATATCACTATCTAACCTACACTGACTATCTCCCACTAACTATCTGTATTATATATATAAGCTAACTAACTATCTAATGTAATAACGCAGCAAAGCACAGAGCACAGCAAAGACACTGCTGTCTCTCAGAATTGCAAAAATGGCAGAAAATCGCTGCTGAGGAGGTTCTTATATACTAAAGGGGTAGACAACTTTCCGATTGGTTGCTAGGGATGTTGCTAAGCTCAGACAAAGACATTGCAGCCTTCATTGGGCCACAAGCAAAAAGAGAGGTTACTGATGAAAAAAAGCAGAATATTCGAGAAATACGAATATATAGCACTATATTCTAAATATTAGTGTATTCTTGAAGTTGCGATATTCGTGATTAAAATTTGCGATTCGAATATTCACGCCAACACTATTCACTTGTAAACTTCTGGAATGGACGGTGGTCACCTCTGACACAGTGACAATGATTGACCAGAGAAGTGATGTGTCCCACAAGTGGCATGTCACTGGATCACATGCAGCATGAGGAACATTTTGCAGCTGCGGTCAGTGATAGCTACAGGGACAGACATGATCCTAGCCTGGTCTAGAAGTTTAGCAGAGACTGGAGCACAGGAAATGTAGCTATGGAGTGAAGGAGCTTAAACTGAGGTGAGTAGGCTTCAGGTCCAGTGGAGAGAACCAAAGTTTGTTAAGCTGAAGAACCCCTTCAATCAGTGGCAGATGTCTAAGAGGATTATTCGTCATTGCCTCAGATAAGTGGCACATTTAGATGAATATGACAGATGGGATCACCGCTTGTAGATATCTTGTGATCTGTCACCTTCTAATTAATGGGTGTGCACCACTATAAATATCGTTACAGAAGAACAGCCCAGAGGGTAGGTAAGGATCTGTATCATCCCTAATTACTCAGCAGTAGAGATGAGCGAACACCTGGATGTTCGGGTTCGAGAAGTTCGGCCGAACTTCCGAAAATGTTCGGGTTCGGGATCCGAACTCGACCCGAACTTTATCCCGAACCCGAACCCCATTGAAGTCAATGGGGACCCGAACCTTTAGGCACTAAAAGGCTGTAAAGACTCCTGGAAAGGGCTAGAGGGCTGAAAAAGGCAGCAAAATGTAGGTAAATCCCCTGCAAACAAATGTAGATAGAGAAATGAATTAAAATAAAATAAAATAAATAAAATTTAACCAATATCAATTGGAGACAGGTCCCACTGCAAGGAATTATGCGTCATATCACTCAACACTGGAGAAGGCCACTTTCAGTTATTTCGGCCCCAGCACCCAGACAGAGGAGAGAGGTCCCACAGCAAGGAATCATGCGTCATATCACCCACCACCGAAGAAGGCCACTCTCAGTTATTTCGGCCCAGCACCCAGACAGAGGAGAGAGGTCCACAGCAAGGAATCATGCGTCATATCAACCACCACCGGAGAAGGCCACTTTCAGTTATTTCGGCCCAGCACCCAGACCAAGGAGAGAGGTCCCACAGCAAGGAATCATGCGTCATATCACCCACCACTGGAGAAGGCCATTTTCAGTTATTTAGGCCCCAGCACCCAGATCAGAGGAGAGAGGTCCCACAGCAAGGAATCATGCGTCATATCAACCACCACCAGAGAAGGCCACTCTCAGTTATTTCAGCCCAGCACCCAGACAGAGGATACAGGTCCCACAGCAAGGAATCATGCGTCATATCAACCACCACCGGAGAAGGCCACTCTCAGTTATTTCAGCCCAGCACCCAGACAGAGGAGAGAGGTCCCACAGCAAGGAATCATGCGTCATATCAACCACCACTGGAGAAGGCCACTTTCAGTTATTTAGGCCCAGCACCCAGACAGAAGAGAGAGGTCCCACAGCAAGGAATCATGCGTCATATCAACCACCACTGGAGAAGGCCACTTTCAGTTATTTAGGCCCAGCACCCAGACAGAGGAGAGAGGTCCCACAGCAAGGAATCATGCGTCATATCAACCACCACCGGAGAAGGCCACTCTCGGTTATTTCGGCCCCATCTCCCAGACAGAGGAGAGGTTCATTCAACTTTGGTTTGCACCGCAAGATCATGGTAAAGTTAAAAAATGAGGATTCAATAAAGAAGTGCCCGGAGTACAAGAATACATGGTTGAGGAGGAGGCAGTTATAAATGTCTATTCTGCACAAGGGAGGACAGGTCCTGTGGGATCCATGCCTGGTTCATTTTTATGAACGTCAGCTTGTCCACGTTGGCTGTGGACAGGCGGCTGCGTTTGTCAGTAATGACGCACCCTGCCGTGCTGAATACACGTTCAGACAAAACGCTGACCGCCGGGCAGGCCAGCACCTCCAAGGCATAAAATGCTAACTCTGGCCACGTGGACAATTTGGAGACCCAGAAGTTGAATGGGGCCGAACCATCAGTCAGTACGTGGAGGGTGTGCAGACGTACTGTTCAACCATGTTAGTGAAATGCTGCCTCCTGCTAACACGTTCCGTATCAGGTGGTTGTGCAGTTAGCTGTGGCGTGGAGACAAAACTTTTCCACATTTCTGCGATGCTAACCCTGCCCTCAGAGGAGCTGGCCGTGACACTGCTGCGTTGGCGACCTCTTGCTCCTCCTCTGCCTTCGCCTTGGGCTTCCACCTGTTCCCTGTGACATTTGGGAATGCTCTCAGGAGCGCTTCTACCAGCGTGCGCTTGTACTCGCGCATCTTCCTATCATGCTCCAGTGCAGGAAGTAAGGTGGGCACATTGTCTTTGTACCGGGGATCCAGCAGGGTGGCAACCCAGTAGTCCGCACACGTTAAAATGTGGGCAACTCTGCTGTCGTTGCGCAGGCACTGCAGCAAGAAGTCGCTCATGTGTGCCAGGCTCCCCAGAGGTAAGGACAAGCTGTCCTCTGTGGGAGGCGATCGTCATCGTCCTCCGTATCCCCCCAGCCACGCACCAGTGATGGGCCTGAGCTGTGTCGGGTGCCACCCCGCTGTGAACCTGCTTCATCCTCATCCTCCTCCACCTCCTCCTCATCCTCCTCGTCCTCCAGTAGTGGGCCCTGGCTGGCCACATTTGTACCTGGCCTCTGCTGTTGCAAAAACCTCCCTCTGAGCCACTTCTAACAGACTGGCCTGAAAATGCTAAAAATGACCCTCATCCTCCTCCTCCTCCTCCTGGGCCACCTACCCTTCCATCATCGCCCTAAGCGTTTTCTCAAGGAGACATAGAAGTGGTATTGTAACGCTGATAACGGTGTCATCGCCACTGGCCATGTTGGTGGAGTACTCGAAACAGCGCAACAGGGCACACAGGTCTCGCATGGAGGCCCAATCATTGGTGGTGAAGTGGTGCTGTTCCGCAGTGCGACTGACGCGTGCGTGCTGCAGCTGAAACTCCACTATGGCCTGCTGCTGCTCGCACAGTCTCTCCAGCATGTGCAAGGTGGAGTTCCACCTGGAGGGCATGTCGCATATGAGGCGGTGAGCGGAAGGCCGAAGTTCCGCTGTAGCGCAGACAGGCGAGCAGCGGCAGGATGTGAACGCCGGAAGCGCGCACAGAAGGCCCTCACTTTATGCAGCAGCTCTGACATGTCAGGGTAGTTGTGAATGAACTTCTGCACCACCAAATTCAGCACATGCGCCAGGCAAGGGATGTGCGTCAAACCGGCTAGTCCCAGAGCTGCGACGAGATTTCGCCCATTATCGCACACCACCAGGCCGGGCTTGAGGCCCACCGGCAGAAACCACTCGTCGGTCTGTTGTTCAATACCCGCCACAACTCCTGCGCGGTGTGGGGCCTGTCCCCCAAACATATGAGTTTCAGAATGGCCTGCTGACGTTTACCCCGGGCTGTGCTGAAGTTGGTGGTGAAAGTGTGTGGCTGACTGGATGAGCTGGTGGAAGCAGAGGAGGAGGAAGTCGAGTAGGAGGAGGAGGCTACAGGAGGCAAAGAATGATGCCCTGCGATCCTTGGCGCGGAAGGACGTGCGCCAAGGAACTCTCCGCCTGCGCCCAGCCGCCACTACATTTACCCAGTGTGCAGTTAGGGAGATATAGCGTCCCTGGCCGTGCTTACTGGTCCACGTATCTGTGGTTAGGTGGACCTTGCCACAGATGGCGTTGCGCAGTGCACACTTGATTTTATCGGATACTTGGTTGTGCAAGGAAGGCACGGCTATCTTGGAGAAGTAACATAGTAACATAGTAACATAGTATATAAGGCCGAAAAAAGACATTTGTCCATCCAGTTCGACCTGTTTCCTGCAAGTTGATCCAGAGGAAGGCAAAAAACCCCTGTGAGGTAGAGCCAATTTTCCCCACTTAAGGGGAAAAAATTCCTTCCCGACTCCAATCAGGCAGTCAGAATAACTCCCTGGATCAATGACCCATCTTTAGTAGCTATAGCCTGAAATATTATTACGCTCCAGAAATACATCCAGGCCCCTCTTGAATTCCTTTATTGTACTCACCATCACCACCTCCTCAGGCAGAGAGTTCCATAGTCTTACTGCTCTTACCGTGAAGAACCCTTTTCTATGTTTGTGTACAAACCTTCTTTCCTCCAGACGCAGAGGATGTCCCCTCGTCACAGTCACAGTTCTGGGGATAAATAGATGATGGGAGAGATCTCTGTACTGACCCCTGATATATTTATACATAGTTATTAGATCTCCCTCAGTTGTCTTTTTTCTAGAGTGAATAACCCTAATTTTGATACCCTTTCAGGGTACTGTAGTTGCCCCATTCCAGTTATTACTTTAGTTGCCCTCCTCTGAACCCTCTCTAGCTCTGCTATGTCTGCCTTGTTCACGGGAGCCCAGAACTGTACACAGTACTCCATGTGTGGTCTGACTAGTGATTTATAAAGTGGTAAGACTATATTTTCATCACGGGCATCTATGCCCCTTTGATGCAACCCATTATCTTATTGGCCTTAGCAGCAGCTGCCTGACACTGGTTTTTACAACTTAGTTTGTTATTTATTAAAATTCCTAGATCCTTTTCCATGTCAGTGTTACTGAGTGTTTTACCATTTAGTATGTACGGGTGACTTGCATTATTCCTTCCCATGTGCATAACTTTACATTTGTCAGTGTTAAACCTCATCTGCCATTTCTCTGCCCAAGCCCCCAATCTATCCAGATCCCTCTGTAGCAGAAAACTGTCCTCTTTAGTGTTAATTACTTTACACAGTTTAGTGTCATCTGCAAAAATTGATATATTACTGTGCAAGCCTTCTACAAGATCATTAATAAATATATTGAAGAGAATAGGGCCCAATACTGAACCCTGAGGTACCCTCACTAGTGACAGTGACCCAATCTGAGTGTGTACCGTTAATAACCACTCTCTGTTTTCTATTACTGAGCCAGTTACTTACCCACATACAGATATTTTCTCCTAGTCCAAGTGTTCTCATTTTATATACTAACCTTTTATGTGGTACAGCATCAAATGCTTTGGAGAAGTCCAGATATACGACATCCATTGATTCGCCGCTGTCAAGTCTAGAACTTACCTCCTCATAGAAACTGATTAAATTAGTTTGACATGACCGATCCCTCATGAAGCCATGCTGATATGGTGTAATTTGCTTATTTTCATTGAGATACTCCAAGATAGCATCTCTCAGAAAACCTTCAAACAGTTTACCAACAACAGATGTTAAACTTACCGGCCTATAATTTCCAGGCTCTGTTTTTGGCGGCTGGGAACAACATACTGTGGGACAGCCATGGACATCAGCTGTTTGAAGCTGTCTATGTCCACCAGCCTGAATGACAGTATTTCAAAGGCCAGTAGTTTAGAAATGCTGGCATTCAGGCCCAGGGCTCGAGGGTGGCTAGGTGGGAATTTACGCTTTCTCTCCAAGGTTTGTGAGATGGAGAGCTGAACGCTGCCGTGTGACATGGTGGAGATGCTTGGTGACGCAGGTGGTGCTGTTGGTGGCACATCATCTGTTTGGTGGGCGGCAGGTGCCAACATTCCTCCCGAGGCGGAGGAAGAGGCCGAGGCAGCAGCAGAAGAGGGAGCAGGGGGAGCCAGAGTGAGTTCCTTGCTTTTAAGGTGTGTACTCCACTGCAGTTCATGCTTTGCATGTAGATGCCTGGTCATGCAGGTTGTGCTAAGGTTCAGAACGTTAATGCCTCGCTTCAGGATCTGATGGCACAGCGTGTAAACCACTCGGGTCTTGTCGTCAGCACATTTTTTGAAGAAGTGCCATGCCAGGGAACTCCTTGAAGCTGCCTTTGGGGTGCTCGGTGCCTGGTGGTGGTGGCCAGTAGCAGGCGAACTCTCTTGGCGGCGGCTGGTCTGCTTTTGCCCCCTGCTCCCTCATTTGCTATGCTGTTGGCTCGGTCTCACCACTGCCTCTTCCTCTGAACTATGAAAGTCAGTGGCACGACCTTCATTCCATGTGGGGTCTAGGACCTCATCGTCCCCTACATCGTCTTCCACACAGTCTTCCTCCCTGACCTCCTGTTCGGTCTGCACACTGCTGAAAGACGCAGCAGTTGGCACCTGTGTTTCGTCATCATCAGAGACGTGCGGACTCCGATGAGGTGGTATTCCCATGTCCTCATCATCAGGAAACATCAGTGGTTGTGCATCAGTGCATTCTATGTCTTCCACCACTGGGGAAGGGCTAGGTGGATTTCCTTGGGAAACCCTGCCAGCAGAGTCTTCAAACAGCATAAGAGACTGCTGCAGTAACTTGAGGCTCTGACAGTTTCCCTGAAACTGTCAGAGCCCTCAGAACTAAATATATGTTTTTGCGGACACTATGAATCCTGGCCTGCAACAGCTGGGACACCAGATTCAGGGTATTGCTATTTTGGCAATTGAATGTCACCCCAGAACAAAATATATGTTTTGATGGACACTATGAATCCTGGCCTGCAACAGCTGGGACACCAGATTCAGGGTATTGCTATTTTGGCAATTGAATTGTCACCCCAGAACAAAATATATGTTTTGGTGGACACTATGAATCCTGGCCTGCAAACAGCTGGGACACCAGATTCAGGGTATTGCTATTTTGGCAATTGAATTTCACCCCAGAACAAAATATATGTTTTGCAAGACACTATGAAACGTGGCCTGCAACAGCTGGGACACCAGATTCAGGGTATTGCTATTTTGGCAGATTGAATTTCACCCCAGAACAAAATATATGTTTTAGCAGACACTATGAAATCTGGCCTGCAACAGCTGGGACACCAGATTCAGGGTATTGCTATTTTGCCAGATTAATTTCACCCCAGAACAAAATATATGTTTTGGCGGACACTATTCTATTTTGCCAGCCACAGCTGAAACCATTGATTTATGGTATTGCTATTTTAGGAATTGAATTTCACCCCAGAACAAAATATATGTTTTAGCGGACACTATGAAATCTGGCCTGCAACTGCTGGGACACCAGAATCAGGGTATTGCTATTTTGCCAGATTAATTTCACCCCAGAACAAAATATATGTTTTGGCAGACACTATGAAATCTGGCCTGCAACTGCTGGGACACCAGATTCAGGGTATTGCTATTTTGCAAAATTAATTTCACCCCAGAACAAAATATATGTTTTGGCGGACACTATTCTATTTTGCCAGCCACAGCTGAAACCATTGATTTATGGTATTGCTATTTTAGGAATTGAATTTCACCCCAGAACAAAATATATGTTTTAGCGGACACTATGAAATCTGGCCTGCAACTGCTGGGACACCAGAATCAGGGTATTGCTATTTTGCCAGATTAATTTCACCCCAGAACAAAATATATGTTTTAGCGGACACTATGAAATCTGGCCTGCAACTGCTGGGACACCAGATTCAGGGTATTGCTATTTTTGCCAGATTAATTTCACCCCAGAACAAAATATATGTTTTAGCGGACACTATGAAATCTGGCCTGCAACTGCTGGGACACCAGATTCAGGGTATTGCTATTTTGCAAAATTAATTTCACCCCAGAACAAAATATGTGTTTTGGCAGACACTATGAAATCTGGCCTGCAACTGCTGGGACACCAGAATCAGGGTATTGCTATTTTGCCAGATTAATTTCACCCCAGAACAAAATATATGTTTTAGCAGACACTATGAAATCTGGCCTGCAACTGCTGGGACACCAGAATCAGGGTATTGCTATTTTGCCAGATTAATTTCACCCCAGAACAAAATATATGTTTTAGCGGACACTATGAAATCTGGCCTGCAACTGCTGGGACACCAGATTCAGGGTATTGCTATTTTGCCAGATTAATTTCACCCCAGAACAAAATATATGTTTTAGCGGACACTATGAAATCTGGCCTGCAACTGCTGGGACACCAGATTCAGGGTATTGCTATTTTGCCAGATTAATTTCACCCCAGAACAAAATATATGTTTTAGCAGACACTATGAAATCTGGCCTGCAACTGCTGGGACACCAGATTCAGGGTATTGCTATTTTGCAAAATTAATTTCACCCCAGAACAAAATATATGTTTTGGCAGACACTATGAAATCTGGCCTGCAACTGCTGGGACACCAGAATCAGGGTATTGCTATTTTGCCAGATTAATTTCACCCCAGAACAAAATATATGTTTTAGCGGACACTATGAAATCTGGCCTGCAACTGCTGGGACACCAGATTCAGGGTATTGCTATTTTGCCAAATTAATTTCACCCCAGAACAAAATATATGTTTTAGCGGACACTATGAAATCTGGCCTGCAACTGCTGGGACACCAGAATCAGGGTATTGCTATTTTGCCAGATTAATTTCACCCCAGAACAAAATATATGTTTTGGCAGACACTATGAAATCTGGCCTGCAACTGCTGAGAACCACTGATTTATGGTATTGCTATTTTAGGAATTGAATTTCACCCCAGAACAAAATATATGTTTTAGCGGACACTATGAAATCTGGCCTGCAACTGCTGGGACACCAGAATCAGGGTATTGCTATTTTGCCAGATTAATTTCACCCCAGAACAAAATATGTGTTTTGGCAGACACTATGAAATCTGGCCTGCAACTGCTGGGACACCAGAATCAGGGTATTGCTATTTTGCCAGATTAATTTCACCCCAGAACAAAATATATGTTTTGGCGGACACTATGAAATTTTGCCTGCCACAGCTGGGACCACCAGATTCATGGTATTGCTATTTTAGGAATTGAATTTCACCCCAGAACAAAATATATGTTTTAGCGGACACTATGAAATCTGGCCTGCAACTGCTGGGACACCAGAATCAGGGTATTGCTATTTTGCCAGATTAATTTCACCCCAGAACAAAATATATGTTTTAGCGGACACTATGAAATCTGGCCTGCAACTGCTGGGACACCAGATTCAGGGTATTGCTATTTTGCAAAATTAATTTCACCCCAGAACAAAATATATGTTTTAGCAGACACTATGAAATCTGGCCTGCAACAGCTGGGACACCAGATTCAGGGTATTGCTATTTTGCCAGATTAATTTCACCCCAGAACAAAATATATGTTTTGGCAGACACTATGAAATCTGGCCTGCAACAGCTGGGACACCAGATTCAGGGTATTGCTATTTTGCCAGATTAATTTCACCCCAGAACAAAATATATGTTTTGGCGGACACTATTCTATTTTCCCAGCCACAGCTGAAACCACTGATTTATGGTATTGCTATTTTGGCAATTGAATTTCTCCCAGAAAATAATCTATCCTTTGCCAGACAGCAGACAGTATTATACTTGTCTAGCCAAAGCTGGAACACCAGATTTAGGGGATTGGTATTTGGGCAATTGTATTTAACCCCTTAATAAAATATAGAAATTGCTATCCTGAGTTTCTAGGGGTGACAATTAGCACAGCCAAGCCCCTGATGTAGGATATAGCAAAAAAAACTAGTGTTGATGGATTGATGGACTTGGTGGCAGCTTCTTCTGGTGCACCACAAGTCACAAAATGGCCGCCGATCAACCCAGAAAATAAGTGACAGAAAACGCTCTGTGCAGCCTAAAACCAGCGAGCAAGTAACTAGCAGAAGTTCAATGATTCTCAGCTGTAAATCGATCCGTTCATTAGGTGCTGTTGCTGACTTTTACCTGCCTAATCTCGCCCTCACAGAAGCTGCATCCTCTCCCTACACTAATCAGAGCAGTGTGACGTGCGGGCGCTACGTGACTCCAGCCTAAATAGAGGCTGGGTCACATGCTGCACTTGGTCAATCACAGCCATGCCATTAGTAGGCATGGCTGTGATGGGCTCTTAGGGCAAGAAGTAAACGCTAGCTGATTGGCTGCTGTGCAGCCCTTCAGAAAGCGGGAAGAAATCGACGAACAACGGACCCGAACCCAAACTTTTTGAAAATGCCTGGTTCGGGTCCGGGTCCCGACACCCCAAAATTCGGCACGAACCCGAACGATGCTCGAACTGTTCACTCAACACTACTCAGCAGTCATTGAGATAACTTGCCCAGTTCCACTTCACTGTTTTGTTTTGCGTTGGCGTGTTCAGTTTGCACCCATAGAGCTATCTTGCTACTATGGTCTACTTTAGATCCCTATGCAGCAAGCTACTGGGGAGTGTGTAGAGGATGGGAATGGTAGTTGTGGCTTTGAAGGTGGTAGTAGTACTCAAAGTTCTAGGTCCTCTAGGGCAGTGTTCCTCAATTCCAGTCCTCAGGGCCCACCTGCGGGTCATGTTTTCAGGATTTCCTTAGTATTTAGCAGGTGATATAATTAGTGTCAGTGCATCAGGACTCACCTCAGGTACTCATTCTGTGGGATATTCTCAAATCATGACCTGTAGGTGGGCCCTGAGGACTGGAGTTGAGAAACACTGCTCTAGGGTGAAGTAGCTGAAGGACACACCCTTTCTTCCTTTGAGATACAGACCCCAAACATGCACAGATCCAACACCCCAAACACCAGCTGCCACCACCGACTTTGACGTAAGCTGGAAACTGCAAAAGCTCACAAGCGTTCTGCTTACAATCAATCCCGCAGTCACCAGTTCAGACAATGGATTCTTTAGAGCAAAAAGGTAAACTTATAAAGGGTAATATTTTATCTTTAAAAAATTGTGCAGTGGTTACAAAAACTTATGTAAAATAAGACAAATAAAAATAAACAGTAAGAGTAAAAAAAAGGGAGAAAATACAGTAATAAGAACTTACTACCCCCAGGATACAGGGAAAAAAATGGATACCCGTCAGCTCGGCTGTGACTCCCACACGGTGTAACAAATAAATTATGTCCATGCAACATTTTTAAAGAACCAGGATTGGTTTTCAGTTTCCAGTTGGCCCAGTCATTGACTATCCAAATCCCAGTTGTTCCATTAGGGAGGGGGGTGGATTAATGAGGGGAGTGCGGAGCATTGAATATTGAAATTTTCTTTGTCTGAAACTTTTCAAATACCCCTCCAAAATGAGTCCCCTTCCTTAAGTCACCTTGGGAATCCTTATACAACAGATACAGCGCATATAATCCCATAATAGTTATTACATGTAAGTACTTCCACATAATATATGTATATATATATATATATATATATATATATTTACAGTTGTGTTCAAAATTATTCAACCCCCACTGAAATTGAGTGTTTTGCCCAGTTTGACATTGATTTTGATCATTTCAGTCATCTTGTTTACAATTAAATCAAAGAGGCCCTTGTAAGTCAGACAAATATAACATAACATTTATAATGAAATAACCACAAATGTCTTTTTCTGTGCTCACATCATTATCAGTTTTATTCAACCCCAAGTGACATTCAATCTTAGTACTTAGTACAACATCCTTTTCCAGTTATAACAGCTTTTAAACGTGAAGCATAGCTTGACACAAGTGTCTTGCAGCGATCTACGGGTATCTTCGCCCATTCTTCATGGGCAAAAGCCTCCAGTTTAGTCACATTCTTAGGCTTGCGCGCTGCAACTGCTTTCTTTAAGTCCCACCAGAGGTTCTCAATCGGATTTAAGTCTGGTGACTGCGATGGCCACTTCAAAATGTTCCAGCCTTTAATCTGCAACCATGCTCTAGTGGACTTGAGGTATGCTTGGGATCATTGTCCTGTTGAAAGGTCCAACGCCTCCCAAGCCTCAGGTTTGTGACGGACTGCATCACATTTTCATCCAATATCTCCTGGTACTGAAGAGAATTCATGGTACCTTGCACACGCTGAAGCTTCCTGTACCTGTAGAAGCAAAACAGCCCCAAAGCATGATTGACCCCGCCATGCTTCACAGTAGGCAAGGTGTTCTTTTCTTCATAGGCCTTGCTCTTCCTCCTCCAAACATAGCGTTGATCCATGGGCCCAAACAGTTCTAATTTTGTTTCATCAGTCCACAGAACACTATCCCAAAACTTTTGTGGTTTGTCCACATGACTTTTGGCATACTGCAGTCGACTCTTCTTATTCTTTGGAGACAGCAAGGGGTGCGCCTGGGAGTTCTGGCATGGAGGCCTTCATTACGCAGTGTGCGCCTTATTGTCTGAGCTGAAACTTCAGTACCCGCGATCTGACAAATCTTCTTTCAGTTCCTCAGCAGTCACACGGGACTTTTCTCCACTTTGCGCTTCAGGTAGCGCACAGCAGTCGAAGTCAGCATCTTCTTTCTGCCACGACCAGGTAGCGTTTCAACAGTGCCCTTGGCCTTGAATTTGCGAATGATGCTTCCTATGGTGTCTCTTGGTATGTTTAACATCTTTGCAATCTTCTTATAGCCATTGCCCTTCCTGTGAAGAGAACATCTCTTCTCTTGTCTTCCTGGACCATTCTCTTGACTTCACCATGTCTGTAAACACACCAGTAAATGTCTAGAAGGAGCTGAGTATCACAGTCATTTTACATCTGCCTAATTGGGGCTTATTCTGCTTGATTGCTGCTCCTGACATCCAATAGGTGTTTTTAATACCTGATTGAAAACACTTGAATGAACCTCTGTTCTTAAGAGTGGTCAGTCTTTAAGGGGTTGAATAATTGTGTCAATGAAGAAATCACAAAAACATTTAATACTGTATTACAAAAACAATTGATGTCATTTTAGTTGCATTTGGTTCTTTAAAAGTCCTTGTAAGATTTCATTCTGAACACAATTACAAATGTACACTAAATTCCCTAAACCCTTTACAGCATTGGGGTTGAATAATTTTGAACACAACTGTATATTCATAGTATAACTTATTATACATGTTATATTCTGTTATTCTGTACTCCACCCAATGTTACTACATAGAACAAATTTCTCCTGTTGAAGCACTTGTTCCTTAGAAATATCCAGCTGCAAGCTCACCCCATTTTATTTCTTTTTGTCATGGTAGTGTGAGTGGAACAACTAGCCAACTGATTTGACTTCTCTAGTTTTCCCCCTTTAACTTCCGTACAGGGATCTGGACTTTGCTGCAGCGAACTCACAATTGTATGGTATTTATGTGGTTTGCTGCTGACTCAAGGGGTCAGAGACACCATGCAGAGTAATGAGGGCTCAGGCAAAATCATAGGCAGGGACAGAAAGATGTTATGGAATATAGATATTCTGCATTATGGTAAAATGTCCCAGGTCAGGGTAATACGGTAATCAGGCACTTGGTCTGGTCAGGCAGAATAGAAGCAAAGTCAGGAATCAGGCAGCGATCAGTACATAGTCAGACAAAAAGATTAGCACACCTTCAGAGGGACCAGCAAGCCAGACAAATCTATTTCTCAGGTACCTTCACCTCCGGAAAGGTAACTTAGGAATTCAGATGTGACCAGCCACTGGATAGACAAAGTTAGGAGGCCTACCCCACAGTTTTATACTATTTATTTTCCTCTTGTTATTTGTTTTGCTTTAATGGGCTACAATTAAAATGGCTGATCTCTGTCCACTATCTTCATTTTTAGCCCCTTAAAGCAAAACAAATAACAAATGAAAATAAATAGTATAAAATAAAAATTAAAGAAAATATAGAACAAAGAAAGAAGTGCAATATGGATCAGAAGTACTAGATGTATAGACAGCAGAGTGACTAATAGATAATCTCCTCTGCTCCACTATGTAGTTGAAAGAGTAAAAAAGAGAAAAATATAAAAAGGAAAGGAAAAATATATATTTTTAAAAAGATATACTTAAAAACATCTATTTATATGTTATAACTGTTTGTCAATAGAAAATGTGTCACTTTTTAAAAAATGCATGAAACGCACTAAAAACGCATAAAAACGCAGGTGCATTTTTTTATATTGTGCGTTTTAGAACATATACTTATTCAGAATATTATTCAGTAACAATCAAACCAATTCTTTCCTGGTGAGAATGTTTCCAAACCTAAGTATACTCTATGAATTGCTACCACTATTGTTAGTCTGTTATAATGTTAATCTGGTATACTATAGGTCTATGGACCCCATACTAATTTAAGATTGAAAATCCACCTCACACAGCACTCAATACACTGCAACAAACAGTGTCCTGTGTCAAAGAACGAGTGAGCAAACTAACACGTGGGACGCCACGTGGGAAGCCAAACAAAAGGAACTACACGACTTGACTTGTCGTGAAGTAGGAGACTCGGCTGGAGATGCAGGGCAGCTCCTGGGTAGACATTGATGTGTTAATGTTGAAGCAAAAGACAGTTTATATATATATATATATATATATATATATATATATATGCACATTGATACTGTAGACATAAGATTTAACCCAGGGGAAATTCTATCCATTACGTTAGATGGATGAGACATTTACATGAATCCTAATAGGGATGAACAACTATTTAATATTACTACAATTATGAACATTGATTCCTGAAGGAAATTTTAAATACAATTAATATCTGTATCAAGTAAGGCTACTTTCACATCTGTATTTTCAATCCGTCATAGGATCTTAATAGCAAGAAAACGCTTCAGTTTTGTCCACATTCATTGTCAATAGAGACAAAACTGAACAAAACAAATGCTCCAAAATGCAGTCCGCTCCGCTTTGTTGCGCCTCCATAGCGGACAGAAAAATGCTGCAAGAAGGAGCAATAAGGATCCGTCCAGACAAATAATGTAAGTCAATAGGGATGGATCTGTTTTCTCTGTTTTCTCTGCCACAATATAAAAAGGATTCCTCTGGAACCCATGGCTACAGAAGACATAATACAACCGGATCCGTTCATGACGGATGCAGGAGGTTGTATTATTGTAACAGAAGCGCTTTTGCAGATCCATGATGGATCCGAAAAACGCTAATGTGAAAGTAGCCTAACTGCACTGATTATTTACCATTATTTTAAACTAATATAATTATGAACAGTAATTAACTACCTCTTTGGATTAAGTAATACCACTAACAAATCTCTGGACTGAATAACATCACTAATCATTTAATATTTGGACTAATCAACATAATTGATTCCTTTTAGGATATATATATATATATATATATATATATATATATATATATATATATATTATATATATATATATATATATATATATATATTGTAAGAGGGTGCAAGGTACCGTGGTCGATGGCAGGTACGTGTCACCGAGGTTCCTGGCCTCGTTGAGGTAAGAGCCGGGTTTTCGTGTGTCAGCAGCAGCTAGTGCTGTTTGACACCTTGTTTTTAGTTTGGCTGCAAAGCCAATCCGGGCCGGCTCTTACTGGGAGTAGGCAAAGAGTTGGGTGGGTGCCTATTCCCCACGGTCCAGACCGGACTTTATCCGGGCCTTTAAAGGCAGCCTCCTCAGCAGCTGAGTGTGATTGTCCTGGAGCTGCTGTTAGGCTGTGGAATCACTTGAGTTTGGGAGTGCTGATCCATGCTGTGCTGTGTGGAGTTCTCTGAGCTGGAAGCAAGACCCCAAGCAAGGAGGAGTGCAGACGGCCTGGAAGCCGGAGGTCGATCGCCTTGCGGCTGGACTGACAGCCAGGTGCGAACCTGCACCTAAAGCCTCTCAGGTGACTGGAACCTGTTTTGGACTATTTTGTTTTGCTGCACGTTTTCTGTTGGGTGTGAATTAACACCAAGTGACTGTTTGCTGTGTATTTGCTACAAGTGTGAATTAAACACTGTTTGCTACACTTTCTGGACTCCGTTTTGCCTCTATACTGCACCCGCACTGCTATCTACCAGAGCGACTTCCACAATATATATATATATATATATATATATATATATATATATATATATATATATATAGTATTTTTTATACTTTTATATTTCCAGTCAGTATTTTTTATCATGTTTTCTTGATAGTGGTCAATATGTACTGACTCATATAAAAGAATTTGATTTCTGCTATGAATGCTGCTTACAGTACATTGTGTTTTAAAATAAGGTTTTGATTAATTTTTATTTATAGTGATTTGTCTATTTTATGTATGGGGTATATTAACTTGTGAATTTTCAAGGTAGTTCCAGATGATTGAGTGCCTGTTAATATCCATAAACATAGTACCGTACGTGCCCAGATCTACCAGCTGATCTTTATGGCGATTTCAGGAAAACATCAGGAATGTTCAGTTTTTCCATTTTCTCTAGTTGCTTCTTGTGAAATCTATAACCTGAGGGGAAAACTTCAGACTGTAGTCATGAAAATACATTGACGTATAATAATAAAATATGAAAATGATATGAAAAAGTGCCATCTGATATTGTTATATGACAGTGACATATGGTATTTAAAGTGTACCTTATTTATTTTTAAGAATACATAATGGCTGTGCTTCACTGTACACTTTTGACTATAAAGGAACAGTTATTTTTGAGCTTCCCAAATTTCTTTTTAGGCCATATCATTCCCTGCTTCAGCTGCACAGCTAGATGTATTTCACTCAGAAGCAAGGGTGTTTTCCTTCTTTCAGCACTGTACTGCTAAGACATCCTTTCCCTTACATCCCACTTTATTTGGTTTCAGCTCGGGCACCCACAGAACAGATACTATAAGAAGGGGTAAATCACACTTACAGACACACAGAAGGCTCCTGCTATGTTCAGAAGCTTTGTTAAAGATCCTTTGTGTAGAAGATCCATTTTATAAGACTAACAATTAGAGATCAGTTCATTTCTCAAAAATTCGATTCAGTCGGCTCAATGAATTTTCAGAAAAGATTTGATTGGATCGAATTTATTCGTGGCAAATTGTGTTAAAAACAACTATTTCCAAGCTGCAGAGAGCCTGTATAGTGGTGTAGAAGACTGTGCCTTGCAGTAACACGCATAGGAAGTCTGCTGTGGTAGTGAAATTATACTGTGAGTCCGTATGGCATGCAGATGACAGGCGTCGCTCTTAGAATCGCTGCACACTTCACTTATTTGGGCAGTCACGGGCCAAAACTGACCAAATAACTCAAGTATGAAAGCCTTACAGGTTAATGTTAGCGTTAAGAAGAATCGCACTTCTTTTCACTGTCTTCAGCTAATTCCACATAGATGTCTACAGAACCTGTTCTATTAAACGCTTATACAAGTAGAGCCCTCGACAGAGGGGAGAGGGTGTCAGCAGTAAGTTTGTGTTGACGTTACTAATTATTTTGCCCTTCCTCTGATCCGTCAGAACAATAAACCACAAAAACGGATCCTGTCAGTGGAGCATCCGCCTTCACTTGGTCAGCATTTGCTCAATAATCCATCAGATTTGCTAATGCCAAAACAAACAGGAGTGGATCCAAAACAGAGATGACATGTGAATGGAATCATTGCACGTCTTCTGTGTTTTCTAAACACTCCTGCTTTTGACAAATCAGAAGAAGGGTCAAAAATGATGATGTCAACCAGGCAAAAGGGAAAATAATGGCCCAGTCATGAAGTGTGGAGGGTCAGAACACCAAGAGAAGTCAAAAGAGTGGCCCAGTGACAGTGGTGAGGTGGCAGCAGCATGAGGAAATCACAGAGTGGCACAATGACAGAGTGTTGATGTGTCAGCAGCAGCATGAGCGGACCACAGGGTCGCCCAGAGACAGAGTTGTGAGTTTGCAGTAGCATGAGCAGACCACAGAGTGGCAAGGTGACACAATGTTGAGGTAGTAGCGGCATGAGGAAACTACAGAGTGGTGATTTGGTGGCAGCATGAGGAGATCACAGAGTGGCACAATGACAGAGTGTGGAGGTGGAAGCAGCAACATGAGGAGACCACAGAGTGGTGATTTTGCAGCAGCATGAGGAGACCTGAGAGTGGCACAATGACAGAGTTTGCAGGTGGAAGCAGCAGCATGAGGGGACACAAACTGGCCCAGTGACATAGTGTTGAGGTAGCAGCATGAGGAGACCATAGAGTGGCAAGGTGACTTAGTGAAGAGTTGGCAGCAGCATGAGGAGGCCACAGACTGGCCCAGTGACAGAGTGGGGAGTTGGGTGGCGCTAACAGAACCCGCTGAGGATTGTGGGTGAAAGAAGGAGCACTTGACATCAGATGTGTGGCATCAGGAGGGTGGCAGGATCAGAATAGTAGCTGAGGCAGGTAGCCAGAAGAAACCGGTCTCTTTTGTCAAAGTGTTGGTGTGGCAACATGGATGATCTAGTCTGATGCATCAGGCATTGGTGTGGGTGGAAATTCTAGCTGATCCACATCTGATCCATCTTGACAAAGGTCAGTCTCTACACATTTTGGGTGGACAGGCGAGTAACTAAGGCCCCCACCGCACCCGCTCTGATGCCACATTACTGGTTGGGCAGGAAAGCATTTTCAGAGCAAACTCACACAATTGCAGCCTCCAGTTTTGCTGCCCAGTAGTTCAGCGGATCTTCAATGACGGCTGGCAGGGTGCTGTCCAAGTATGTCACCACCTGCTGGTTCAGGTTCTGCTCGAGGGCTAGCTGCTGCTGGTGAGTTACTGTTTGGTGAAGAAGGGACTGTGTGTCCCGAAACGCGTTTGGGCTGTACCAGTACTGGAGGACCTACGGACCACAAGTGACATCCAGACCCCAGGAGTGCTCCAATACACCGTGCACAGTGTATCCGATGTGAGAAGAGGCCGCATCATTATCCACTACCACCATCTATCGCCACGTGTGACGCCGACCTGAAGCTCAGCAGGCGGGAAAGATCGGGACTCTGAGCGCTCACAAGCCTCGAGCATTTACTGCGCGCATCAACACAGAGCGAATATCGGCAATTTGAAGATTGGTAACGTAGCCAGTGAGGCACCCGACCAAATATTGTTATAGAGCTAACAAGCGGTTTGGAAACTTTGTTGTGCTATTTCACCTAACGGCTGACCCGATAAGTATATTATTAAGGGGATACAAATACCGTTACCAATAAATACTACTGCCAAAGTGTACTCTACTGCTGTTCTGCACCCATATTAAGACCAGCTACGCTGTTGAGGAGAGATACAGCCTCCGTACTATTTAATATAACACCCTATTAAGTGGTGACCCATCCCTATATATTCAGCAACTTTTGAAAGACACTATGAACTTTTTGGGACTCATCTAAAAAGAACTATATCATTACATATGGATTACTATTGACTATTTTAGCTGGACAATCTGAGCCCACATAAGGAATCACCTACTTTTCTGCCATATTAACACTTTGTTGTGTGGTCAGGAGATAAATACAATTTTGTTACCCCTCCTATCCCTCCCACACAAAATTAATTTATAAATTTTTATGTAAAAAAATTTCTAATTTTTAAATTTTTATGGAATAATTTTTTATGTGTGAACTTCTGTTAAGAAATATTTTGTGTATATCCTATATCTATTTGCCGGATCCGGTTTCTTCTATACTTCTATATTTATATCTTACTGAATATTTATAATAAACTACTCTATATTTTTAATCAACATTTTTAATCAGCATTTTCCAGTGCCTAGATAAGGAGTGCCCTCCACAACTACTTCTTTCTTATTGATTTACTCTTTTGGGTGAGGGCGTCACCCAATGAGAGAGCACCACTACCGTGTGTACCAGTGGGTGAGCCAGTGTTATCCAGACACTGTATGGCGGTGTTATCCAGTCACTGTATGGAGGTGTTATCCAGTCACTGTATGGTGGTGTTATCCAGTCACTGTATGGTGGTGTTATCCAGTCACTGTATGGAGGTGTTATCCAGTCACTGTATGGTGGTGTTATCCAGTCACTGTATGGTGGTGTTATCCAGTCACTGTATGGAGGTGTTATCCTGTCACTGTATGGAGGTGTTATACAGTCACTGTATGGAGGTGTTATCTAGTCACTGTATGGAGGTGTTATCCAGTCACTGTATGGCGGTGTTATCCAGTCACTGTATGGAGGTGTTATCCTGTCACTGTATGTTGGTGTTATCCAGTCACTGTATGGAGGTGTTATCCAGTCACTGTATGGAGGTGTTATCCAGTCACTGTATGGCGGTGTTATCCAGTCACTGTATGGAGGTGTTATCCAGTCTCTGTATGGTGATGTTATCCAGTCACTGTATGGAGGTGTTATCCAGTCACTGTATGGTGGTGTTATCCAGTCACTGTATGGCGGTGTTATACAGTCACTGTATGGAGGTGTTATCCAGTCACTGTATGGTGGTGTTATCCAGTCACTGTATGGCGGTGTTATACAGTCACTGTATGGAGGTGTTATCCAGTCACTGTATGGTGGTGTTATCCAGTCACTGTATGGTGGTGTTATCCTGTCACTGTATGGTGGAGTTATCCAGTCACTGTATGGAGGTGTTATCCAGTCACTGTATGGTGGTGTTATCCAGTCACTGTATGGTGGTGTTATCCAGTCACTGTATGGTGGTGTTATCCAGTCACTGTATGGAGGTGTTATCCAGTCACTGTATGGAGGTGTTATCCAGTCACTGTATGGCGGTGTTATCCAGTCACTGTATGGTGGTGTTATCCAGTCACTGTATGGAGGTGTTATCCAGTCACTGTATGGTGGTGTTATCCAGTCACTGTATGGAGGTGTTATCCAGTCACTGTATGGAGGTGTTATCCAGTCACTGTATGGAGGTGTTATCCAGTCACTGTATGGTGGTGTTATCCAGTCACTGTATGGAGGTGTTATCCAGTCACTGTATGGAGGTGTTATCCAGTCACTGTATGGAGGTGTTATCCAGTCACTGTATGGAGGTGTTATCCAGTCACTGTATGGAGGTGTTATCCAGTCACTGTATGGTGGTGTTATCCAGTCACTGTATGGAGGTGTTATCCAGTCACTGTATGGAGGTGTTATCCAGTCACTGTATGGTGGTGTTATCCAGTCACTGTATGGAGGTGTTATCCAGTCACTGTATGGAGGTGTTATCCAGTCACTGTATGGTGGTGTTATCCAGTCACTGTATGGAGGTGTTATCCAGTCACTGTATGGAGGTGTTATCCAGTCACTGTATGGCGGTGTTATCCAGTCACTGTATGGTGGTGTTATCCAGTCACTGTATGGAGGTGTTATCCAGTCACTGTATGGTGGTGTTATCCAGTCACTGTATGGTGGTGTTATCCAGTCACTGTATGGAGGTGTTATCCAGTCACTGTATGGAGGTGTTATCCAGTCACTGTATGGTGGTGTTATCCAGTCACTGTATGGTGGTGTTATCCAGTCACTGTATGGTGGTGTTATCCAGTCACTGTATGGAGGTGTTATCCAGTCACTGTATGGAGGTGTTATCCAGTCACTGTATGGTGGTGTTATCCAGTCACTGTATGGAGGTGTTATCCAGTCACTGTATGGTGGTGTTATCCAGTCACTGTATGGTGGTGTTATCCAGTCACTGTATGGTGGTGTTATCCAGTCACTGTATGGAGGTGTTATCCAGTCACTGTATGGTGGTGTTATCCAGTCACTGTATGGCGGTGTTATCCAGTCACTGTATGGTGGTGTTATCCAGTCACTGTATGGTGGTGTTATCCAGTCACTGTATGGTGGTGTTATCCAGTCACTGTATGGAGGTGTTATCCAGTCACTGTATGGTGGTGTTATCCAGTCACTGTATGGTGGTGTTATCCAGTCACTGTATGGAGGTGTTATCCAGTCACTGTATGGCGGTGTTATCCAGTCACTGTATGGAGGTGTTATCCAGTCACTGTATGGTGGTGTTATCCAGTCACTGTATGGAGGTGTTATCCAGTCACTGTATGGTGGTGTTATCCAGTCACTGTATGGTGGTGTTATCCAGTCACTGTATGGAGGTGTTATCCAGTCACTGTATGGAGGTGTTATCCAGTCACTGTATGGAGGTGTTATCCAGTCACTGTATGGAGGTGTTATCCAGTCACTGTATGGTGGTGTTATCCAGTCACTGTATGGTGGTGTTATCCAGTCACTGTATGGTGGTGTTATCCAGTCACTGTATGGTGGTGTTATCCAGTCACTGTATGGAGGTGTTATCCAGTCACTGTATGGAGGTGTTATCCAGTCACTGTATGGTGGTGTTATCCAGTCACTGTATGGTGGTGTTATCCAGTCACTGTATGGTGGTGTTATCCAGTCACTGTATGGTGGTGTTATCCAGTCACTGTATGGAGGTGTTATCCAGTCACTGTATGGAGGTGTTATCCAGTCACTGTATGGTGGTGTTATCCAGTCACTGTATGGAGGTGTTATCCAGTCACTGTATGGTGGTGTTATCCAGTCACTGTATGGAGGTGTTATCCAGTCACTGTATGGAGGTGTTATCCAGTCACTGTATGGAGGTGTTATCCAGTCACTGTATGGAGGTGTTATCCAGTCACTGTATGGTGGTGTTATCCAGTCACTGTATGGAGGTGTTATCCAGTCACTGTATGGTGGTGTTATCCAGTCACTGTATGGAGGTGTTATCCAGTCACTGTATGGTGGTGTTATCCAGTCACTGTATGGTGGTGTTATCCAGTCACTGTATGGTGGTGTTATCCAGTCACTGTATGGTGGTGTTATCCAGTCACTGTATGGAGGTGTTATCCAGTCACTGTATGGAGGTGTTATCCAGTCACTGTATGGTGGTGTTATCCAGTCACTGTATGGTGGTGTTATCCAGTCACTGTATGGAGGTGTTATCCAGTCACTGTATGGAGGTGTTATCCAGTCACTGTATGGAGGTGTTATCCAGTCACTGTATGGTGGTGTTATCCAGTCACTGTATGGAGGTGTTATCCAGTCACTGTATGGAGGTGTTATCCAGTCACTGTATGGAGGTGTTATCCAGTCACTGTATGGTGGTGTTATCCAGTCACTGTATGGAGGTGTTATCCAGTCACTGTATGGTGGTGTTATCCAGTCACTGTATGGAGGTGTTATCCAGTCACTGTATGGTGGTGTTATCCAGTCACTGTATGGAGGTGTTATCCAGTCACTGTATGGAGGTGTTATCCAGTCACTGTATGGTGGTGTTATCCAGTCACTGTATGGAGGTGTTATCCAGTCACTGTATGGTGGTGTTATCCAGTCACTGTATGGAGGTGTTATCCAGTCACTGTATGGAGGTGTTATCCAGTCACTGTATGGTGGTGTTATCCAGTCACTGTATGGAGGTGTTATCCAGTCACTGTATGGAGGTGTTATCCAGTCACTGTATGGTGGTGTTATCCAGTCACTGTATGGAGGTGTTATCCAGTCACTGTATGGTGGTGTTATCCAGTCACTGTATGGAGGTGTTATCCAGTCACTGTATGGAGGTGTTATCCAGTCACTGTATGGAGGTGTTATCCAGTCACTGTATGGTGGTGTTATCCAGTCACTGTATGGAGGTGTTATCCAGTCACTGTATGGAGGTGTTATCCAGTCACTGTATGGTGGTGTTATCCAGTCACTGTATGGAGGTGTTATCCAGTCACTGTATGGTGGTGTTATCCAGTCACTGTATGGAGGTGTTATCCAGTCACTGTATGGAGGTGTTATCCAGTCACTGTATGGAGGTGTTATCCAGTCACTGTATGGAGGTGTTATCCAGTCACTGTATGGTGGTGTTATCCAGTCACTGTATGGAGGTGTTATCCAGTCACTGTATGGTGGTGTTATCCAGTCACTGTATGGAGGTGTTATCCAGTCACTGTATGGAGGTGTTATCCAGTCACTGTATGGTGGTGTTATCCAGTCACTGTATGGAGGTGTTATCCAGTCACTGTATGGTGGTGTTATCCAGTCACTGTATGGATGGTGTTATCCAGTCACTGTATGGTGGTGTTATCCAGTCACTGTATGGTAGGTGTTATCCAGTCACTGTATGGTGGTGTTATCCAGTCACTGTATGGTGGTGTTATCCAGTCACTGTATGGTGGTGTTATCCAGTCACTGTATGGTGGTGTTATCCAGTCACTGTATGGTGGTGTTATCCAGTCACTGTATGGTGGTGTTATCCAGTCACTGTATGGAGGTGTTATCCAGTCACTGTATGGAGGTGTTATCCAGTCACTGTATGGTGGTGTTATCCAGTCACTGTATGGTGGTGTTATCCAGTCACTGTATGGAGGTGTTATCCAGTCACTGTATGGAGGTGTTATCCAGTCACTGTATGGTGGTGTTATCCAGTCACTGTATGGTGGTGTTATCCAGTCACTGTATGGTGGTGTTATCCAGTCACTGTATGGTGGTGTTATCCAGTCACTGTATGGTGGTGTTATCCAGTCACTGTATGGAGGTGTTATCCAGTCACTGTATGGAGGTGTTATCCAGTCACTGTATGGTGGTGTTATCCAGTCACTGTATGGTGGTGTTATCCAGTCACTGTATGGAGGTGTTATCCAGTCACTGTATGGTGGTGTTATCCAGTCACTGTATGGAGGTGTTATCCAGTCACTGTATGGTGGTGTTATCCAGTCACTGTATGGTGGTGTTATCCAGTCACTGTATGGAGGTGTTATCCAGTCACTGTATGGAGGTGTTATCCAGTCACTGTATGGAGATGTTATCCAGTCACTGTATGGAGGTGTTATCCAGTCACTGTATGGAGGTGTTATCCAGTCACTGTATGGTGGTGTTATCCAGTCACTGTATGGTGGTGTTATCCAGTCACTGTATGGAGGTGTTATCCAGTCACTGTATGGAGGTGTTATCCAGTCACTGTATGGAGGTGTTATCCAGTCACTGTATGGAGGTGTTATCCAGTCACTGTATGGTGGTGTTATCCAGTCACTGTATGGTGGTGTTATCCAGTCACTGTATGGAGGTGTTATCCAGTCACTGTATGGTGGTGTTATCCAGTCACTGTATGGAGGTGTTATCCAGTCACTGTATGGAGGTGTTATCCAGTCACTGTATGGAGGTGTTATCCAGTCACTGTATGGAGGTGTTATCCAGTCACTGTATGGTGGTGTTATCCAGTCACTGTATGGAGGTGTTATCCAGTCACTGTATGGTGGTGTTATCCAGTCACTGTATGATGGTGTTATCCAGTCACTGTATGGTGGTGTTATCCAGTCACTGTATGGTGGTGTTATCCAGTCACTGTATGGAGGTGTTATCCAGTCACTGTATGGAGGTGTTATCCAGTCACTGTATGGTGGTGTTATCCAGTCACTGTATGGAGGTGTTATCCAGTCACTGTATGGTGGTGTTATCCAGTCACTGTATGGAGGTGTTATCCAGTCACTGTATGGTGATGTTATCCAGTCACTGTATGGAGGTGTTATCCAGTCACTGTATGGAGGTGTTATCCAGTCACTGTATGGTGGTGTTATCCAGTCACTGTATGGAGGTGTTATCCAGTCACTGTATGGATGGTGTTATCCAGTCACTGTATGGAGGTGTTATCCAGTCACTGTATGGTGGTGTTATCCAGTCACTGTATGGTGGTGTTATCCAGTCACTGTATGGTGGTGTTATCCAGTCACTGTATGGAGGTGTTATCCAGTCACTGTATGGTGGTGTTATCCAGTCACTGTATGGCGGTGTTATCCAGTCACTGTATGGAGGTGTTATCCAGTCACTGTATGGTGGTGTTATCCAGTCACTGTATGGAGGTGTTATCCAGTCACTGTATGGAGGTGTTATCCAGTCACTGTATGGTGGTATTATCCAGTCACTGTATGGTGGTGTTATCCAGTCACTGTATGGTGGTGTTATCCAGTCACTGTATGGAGGTGTTATCCAGTCACTGTATGGAGGTGTTATCCAGTCACTGTATGGAGGTGTTATCCAGTCACTGTATGGAGGTGTTATCTAGTCACTGTATGGAGGTGTTATCCAGTCACTGTATGGTGGTGTTATCCAGTCACTGTATGGTGGTGTTATCCAGTCACTGTATGGTGGTGTTATCCAGTCACTGTATGGAGGTGTTATCCAGTCACTGTATGGAGGTGTTATCCAGTCACTGTATGGAGGTGTTATCCAGTCACTGTATGGTGGTGTTATCCAGTCACTGTATGGTGGTGTTATCCAGTCACTGTATGGAGGTGTTATCCAGTCACTGTATGGTGGTGTTATCCAGTCACTGTATGGTGGTGTTATCCAGTCACTGTATGGAGGTGTTATCCAGTCACTGTATGGAGGTGTTATCCAGTCACTGTATGGTGGTGTTATCCAGTCACTGTATGGTGGTGTTATCTGGTCACTGTATGGAGGTGTTATCCAGTCACTGTATGGTGGTGTTATCCAGTCACTGTATGGTGGTGTTATCCAGTCACTGTATGGAGCTGTTATCCAGTCACTGTATGGGGGTTTTATCCATTCACTGTATAGAAGTGTTATCCAGTGACTCTATGGTGGTGTGATATATTTATGGTATGAATGTAATACGTAGTCCCTGTGTTATTATAAATTGGAGATTCTATGTGTTTTGTGCTCTTGTCTATATACAGATTCCTGCTTCTTGTACATTGTGCTGTGTCTGTATTTGCCGGTTCAGCACATGAGTCTGGTTGAGCACAGTCCTCACCCCTGACCACCAGGACCTCTCCCTGCTCTACACTGCTATGTCTTATTTCAGTGTGAATGAGCAGGAATTACATTTCTCGGCCACCAGTAATAATTTTATGCATCAAGATGGACGGTCAATGATAAATTTCAGTCTCATTTTTCATCTTCTGCTTTATTACATTGATAAATGTCACTAAGATCGCTGAGAATAAGGAGAAATATGCCTTTAATGGGTTCGTATTCAGAATTAGCATTTAGGGCAGCAGATCCATCCCAGAGTGTCTTCACCGCTGTCATTTCCCAGGTTTATCTGCAAATAGATAAGGAAAAGCTGTGAGAAGAGAGGATTATTGAGCGCTGATCAGTATCCTCCGTTGTGAGTGGCACCAATGATAGTGGTATCAAGACAATGACAGAATAGCGAGTTCAGCTCTGGAGCATTATACAGGTTGTATCTCAGGATCAGTACAGGTATATAAATTATGTAATTATTGGAAATGTATGTAAAGGCAGTAGAAACTTTAATTCTATAGGAGCACACAGAACCTTGTGGAGCTATCGAATTAAGATATATGGGGGCTCACAGGTCCAGAACTTGGAACATTAATGTGTTCATCACTTTAATTCTCAGTCTTGTGATTCAGTTACAGTCCTGATAATTGCTGGTCTGTCTGCTGCCAGTGAAGATGAATATACCACTGCAATGTTTTTGCTTTAAAGCAGATATTGACAGATCAGGTGAAGCTGGTCATTTCACCATAGAGCTGACGGCCTCCTAAACAAGGTGACAAACTCCGTCTATACTTACATTTGAAGGGATCTCTGCATTCTTTATTGCATTTATACGTGCAGCACTTCCTATTTCCACTGCAGTCATTGTCAAAGTTGCACAGATCACGAGGAATAGGCTCAATACACCCTATTAATAGAGTTGGTGGGCACATTCCTGGTTTCTCTGTAATAAAAGAGGTTAAAGCGTCAAAAACTTGTCATGCAGATACTAATGTGTCAATGTGACTAATGTCAAGAATTTTAAAAAAATCAGCATGCTCGTCCCATCGTCCCATCTGTCACCGGCTTTATTCCTGGTGGACAGATTTTCCTTGTATATACAGAACTGTCTCCTCCAAGAGGATCAGAGGTAACAATGAAATTAAAACCTGAAGATTGTGCCGTTTGCATTTAGCACAATAGATGCATCCATAGCTCTGTCTTTGTGGTTGAATATAATTCACTGATTTCCGCCCAGCATTGGATTGTACATATTGGAGATGAAACCATTGGGTGGACCAGTTAGTGAGCAATGCTACTTTTATTCCCCTCCATATAGAGAATGTATCTCCTGAATACTGGTGTTAATTGTTCCTACACCACTGACTTATGAACTCATGAATTTATTGGCAGATGTCCACCGCCAGGACAGTGACATCTACACATTTACACATGTCTCCACAAGTCTACAGTATCCTTTAACAGGTTATCATCCCAGTCTCCTCTAGTTGGATTAGTTATATTGGAACCAACAGGTGAGAAGACATACGGAGAAACATTCAACATGACGCAGAACAGGTTGTCTATCTGTTGAGGACCCAACATGTTAGTGCTTTACATGGACTGAGTTTTTACTTCAGTGGCCAAGTGTGATGCTTCAATTTCTCTGTGACACTGGTTTAGGGTACTTTCATAGTAGCGGCATAGCTATCTGGCAGACTGTTCCGGCGGGTGAACAGCCTACCGGATCCGCCATGCCTCAAATACCCGTGCACTGCTGTGCTGCCACTCCGTCCCTATTGACTAGAATGGGGCGGGGGGCAGAGCTACGGGCCAGCCCGGCAGTGCACGGCTGGAGATCACCGAACTAAAAGTACTGCAGGTCTGACTTTTTAGTCCGGCGATCTTTGCCGTGCACAGACACACTGCACCGTAGATTATAGTCAATGGGGACGGAGCGGCAGCACGGCAGTGCACGGGTACTTGCGGCATGGCGGATCCGGCAGGCTGTTCACCCGCGGGACCAGCCTGCCGGATAGCTATGCCGCAAATGTGAAAGTACCCTTAATAGATCTGTACACTTCCTGTTGGGTTTCCTTGTAGATGACAGCTGATCGTTGAGGGTCCATAGGGTGCATTCACATCACCATTTAGCTTTCTGTTCTTCTGATCCGTCAGAAGAAGAGAGAGAGAAAAAAAAAACAGCATCCTGAAAAAAAAAACTATCTTGTTGCATCAGTTATGCATAGGATTGCATATGATCCGTTTTTTTTACAGGATCCAGTAAAAAAACAGATCCTGTTGCATCAGTTGTCATCGATTTGAACCATTTCCGTCTGAGATCCATTTTTTTAGATGGAAACAAAAGTACCGCATGCAGTTTTTTCCTGTGTAAAAAACGGATCTCAGACGGAAATGGATCAAATGGATCCGATTTTTTTACTGGATCCTGTTTTTTTTGACGGATCAGAAGAACGGAAAGCTAAACGGTGATGTAAATGCACCATTACATATTTAATACGGTTGAAAAAAGACATAAGTCCATCAAGTTCAACCAAGGGACACTGGGGATGTGAATCACAGAAGGAATATAGAATTCATCTAAACCCTTTTTAACACTGTCCACTGTCCTGCTGTGACCATGTCCTGAGGAAGACTATTACACAGATTCACAGTTTTATGAGATCCTTCTAACATAAAGGTATTGTCCAAAGCATACAGCCTTTTTAGTAGACCGTATTTACTATGAACGAAGCAGTTGAGGAATGGGAATGGAAAACTTCAATGGAAAGAGTTTGTACAGGGATTATAGAGGCGTTATTGCATTCTGACACTCATCTGACCCCCAATGCTTTCTACTTTCTGGTCCAGACTCAATACCCAAGAAATAACAAGTGATGCCTGCTAAAAGAGGACCTTTCATTACCCTAAAAAATCTAAGCTAAGTTTTTCAGACATGGAGAGCGGCGCCCAGGGATCTCCCTGCACTTACTGTTATCCTCGGCACCGCTCCGTTCTCCCAGGATAGGCTCCGGTAACTTCAGCTCTTCGGCTCAACTGGGAGGAGCCTGCCCTTTTTGTCCTGGGCATCTCCTTCTCCCAATAAATTCCGAGGCTATGAGCTGAGCGCTGCGAAAAGGAGATGCCCATGAGAACAAGGGCAGGCTCCTCCCAATTAAGCCGAAGAGCTGAAGTTACCGGGGCCTATACCAGGAGAACGGAGCGGCGCCCAGGGATAATAGTAAGTGCAAGTAGATCCCTGGGTGCTCTCCATGTCTGTATACTTAGTTTAGATTTTTTTAGGGTACTGAAAGGTCCTCTTTAATTGTTAAGTAGGATAACCACTTTTGAAAGTGATTGGATGAGCAGCATCTCCAGGCATTTTGCAGCATCATGACATCAGATTTGGAAGAAGAGGCCAGTGGGAACTAGGTAAGTGTCAAAGGAGGGGCATTGGGAGATCTGTAAGAATTTCCCCCGTCCCCATACGCACACGACACAAGTTCTTTAGACTACTTTCACACTCGCGTTTTGTGCAGATACATCATGGATCTGCAAAAACGCTTCCATTCAGATAATACAACCATCTGAATCCGTTCTCAACGGATCCGTTTGTATTATCTTTAACATAGCCAAGACGGATCTGTCTTGAACACCTATGAAAGTCAATGGGGGACGGATCCGTTTTCTATTGTGTCAGAGAAAACAGATCCGTCCCCATTGACTTACATTGTGTGCCAGGACGGATTTGGTTGGCTCAGTTTCGTCAGACGAACACCAAAACGCTGCAGGCAGCCTCCAGAGCGGAATAGTGACTGAACGGTGGCAAACTGATGCATTCTGAGCCGATCCCTTTCCATTCAGAATGCATTCGTTTTTTACCGTTTTTGAGAGCCCTGAACGGATTTCGCAAACAGAAAGCCAAAACGCAAGTTTGAAAGTAGCCTTAATCTGTATGTCCACCAATCTCTTTAATGGTGACAATAATCAACACATCTATGGCAGAAATGTGCTCTACTGGTCAGACTGGTCAGACACGTGGTAAATGTTTCTCAGTGTTTAGAAAGCATTTCTGATCTAGCTATAAGAGACCCACATGGTGACCTATTCAACGTATAATGTTGGAGTAGAAAGGGGGAGGATATATGTAGACTTTGGAGAAAAATTAGTGGGGTCTTGACTGAATCAAGAATAAAACGTTCATGTTATTCTGGACTGTGATGCTCAATAGACATAAAGGAAATAGAGAAAGAGGAAGAACAGTGAAGAGATGGAGACGACGACAGGGAAGGATCATGACAAAGATTTCTGAAATATTAAAATGTAACCCAGAGCAGAGAGTTTTACCACTGGACCTCTTCCTATGCGGGCAACATTTCTCAGTGCAGCTCTGGACATGAGACGGGAGCCCAGCCTGGTCACCAGTTATATTCAGCACAAGCAATTAGCCAGAAACCAGTGAAATATGGGAACCACCCCTTAGATGCCACTAAGAAGGTTCTAAATCCTATCCCTATGACACATCAGCATGCTTATTAGGATTACCTCGTGGTTTGCCGTTGTTGTCTGCTAATGCTCCTGCACAACACAGAACGAGAAGAACGAGAGAGACGGTCACCGGTGCCATATCTGCTGAGCAATGGAGATATGAACCATCCAGGGGAAGGACTCACCATTTATAGGGATGTAGAAGGTAGGGAGGAGAAGCTGCAGGGCATACTGTTACATAATCTTGGATTTCCTAATTTCTGGAATGATATAAACACTCCACTCTAATTAAGACTAACTGATAATTATTTTCAGGAACTTCCAGGTTTTTTTTTTGTGGTGGAAACACATTTCTATTTATATCTACAAGGCATTTGGTAGGTGATATGAATGGTTTTAGGTCAAATGATTTACTTTCCATAATTTGTGCATGTTCTTTTAGTAGCTGGAATTTTCTTTTTAGGTGATAAGGGAAGGGTGCTGACAGTGAGGAACGGTAAAGCTGGAAAGACATACTATCACTTTGGGGTGAAATAGGGATAAATCTCAGGACCATATACTGGTCTAAGGTAGTTCAGCAACATTGTTCAATGCTTTGGGATATACCGTATAGGTGCGAAAAAGAAAGGGGTTTGAGAGATGTTGGCCATGTTTTTTTGAAATGATAGTTACATAAAATAGATGGGAGGAAGGAGGTGAACTGGCAGGAAAATATTTTATCAGTTTATCATCATATACTGTCACACAAATGTTCATTTCACAAATTAGCTACAGTGGTGCTTGAAATTCTTCAAAATTTTTTACATTCTAAATACCATTGGCCAGAAATAGATATAGATAATTAAGGAAAGTAATCCAATATCACATGCAGATAATTAGCAGATAATTTGAAGGTGGAAATAGAATTAGGTGTTTTCAGTCAAATGGATGACGATTCGGCGTAAGTAGTTAACCTGTTATAATTAAAGAACAGGGATCTATCAAAGTCTTCACAACAAAATTGTGAAAGTGTGTGCAAAGAAGAATTTTGTGGACTTCAGAAAAAGAGTTGCTGATACTCATCAGACTAGAAAAGATTACAAATCCATCTTTTAAGGGGGTTGTCCGAGGATTTATATTGATGACCAAGGGTTTGGATAGGTCAGCAATATTCGATTAGCAGCAGTCCGACACCCAGCACCCCCTCCTATCATCAGTTTGAAGAGGAGGCAGTGCTCCATGTAAGCACCGATTCCTCTTCATGACACTGCACTGCTCATAGTGGTAGCATAGTGCAGTTACAAGCACTTGCTCCATTCAAGTAAACGGAGCAAGTACTCATCATTACACTGCACTACTGCAATTTCTGAGATGAAGTGCAGTCTAATAAATAGAAAGTGCTGCTCACAGGGAGCGCTGCCTTTTCTTGAAACAGCTCATCGGCAGGGGTGTCAGGTGTCGGACTTCTTCCTTTCAGATCTTTATGACCAATGTTGAGCATGGCAAGATTGCAAGGAGAAAGCAGCTGTTCTCCAAAAAGAACATTTGTGCCCATCTGCAGTTTGCAAAATATCACTTGGACAAGCCAGAAGGCTATTGGAACAATGTTTTATGGATGGATGAAACTAAAATAGAACTTTTTGGTTTAAATGAGAAATGTTATGTTTAAGAAAGGGGGGCACTGCCTTCCAACCAAACCTCATCCTATCTGTGAAATATAGTGGCGGAAGTGTCATGGTTTGGGCCTATTTGTCACAAGGGTGTAACGACCTATTACTGAGCCTTTTGTGTCTGGGGTCATAAGGTCACAGCGGGTGGCTACATGCTCAGTTTCTCAAGGGATCGCTCCATGATCTAATGGTAAGAAAGGATTCCAGTCCAAGTTTTCCTGCCTAGGTTTGCAATCCTTTTTGTCCCATTTAGGAATCTGTAGCTTTTTCTTTGAGCAGTTCTGTCACAGGGCGCCGGCTACACACCTCTTCCCTCCTGCGCCGCCGGTGCCCTGCTGTGTCTCGGCAGCATGGACTCCTGCCATGTCCTGCTGCGAGCGTAGAGCGAGCGCTGAGCAGAGAACTCGGCGTCCTGGTCACCAGGGCAACAGGGGGGGCAGTGCGGGCCCGGCCACATGCTTCCTCTCTGTGCAGCCAGCATTCCCCGTTCCCTTGGAAACACTGTAGGGGTTGTGCGCTGAGCTGGGCACTCAGCGCTCGGCTGCAGAGGTCTAGGCAGGTCATGTGACGCTGTCCGATTCACATGACCTCTGCCCAGCAGTATTTAAACAGGCAACCTGCTGGCCACAGGTTGCCTGTGATCAATTGTCTAGGTCTCTCTGATACTGCTACTTCTGTGCTATTTGGATTTGGACCTGTGCTAGTTTTTGGCCTGCTGCTTATTGCTCCCTTGAACCTGACGCGACCTCTTGGATTGACCTTCGGCTTGTTACCTGACTTCGTATTTCCCCTGTGTACTGACGTGACCTCCTGGTTTGACCCTTTGGCTCGTTTACGGACTCGTCTTGTCTCCCTTTTCTGTATTGACACGACCTCAGTGTTTGTACCCCGCTAATGAGTCGCCATATAGCCTTGCTCAGTCTGCTACTATTGCCACTACGGCGCCCGCCTATCTGTCTCTGTCCTCCTTCTCTCCTCCCCACTTACTGAGGTTAGGGACCGCCGCCCAGTTGTGCTCTGTTTGGGGGGGACAGAGGCTTGGGTGGCAGACAGGGGGTGCACGAACTCTCTTCCCCTTGGGAATTCTCCCTATACATTCTCCCTTTCTGCTTCCCTTGTTGCCAGATATAGACCCTCCTTCCAGATCTTCTATTCTGACCTCAGGTGGACAACTGTTGCTGTGGAGCCATTGGAACTGGAGCTGTTGGATCTCTGGTTCACACCTGTTGTTCTCTCCTGTTTGTTGTCTCCCTTCCGGGATTGTTGATTGTGTTTGTGTTGTTTGTCCTTTCCCTGTTGTTACACTAGGTGCCAGTGGTAAGGACTAGTGCTCCCATTTCCCTATTCACTACCTAGGGCTTATTTCAAGGCAAGCCTGGGACGAGGCACGTGATCGATGCACAGGTTAGCAGCCCATCTAGGGAGGTCAGGGCAGCTAGTTCCAGGTAAGCTAGGGGTTACCATTCCTTCCTCTCCCTAGTGGAAGGGTACTCTACTTCCCTCCCCTCTGCGCCGCACGTCTGTAACCTGCCATCTCAAATATGATACTGTTTTGATGCATCTGGCCCAAAAAGGATTGTCATTATTGATAGAACAATGAATTCTGAATTATACCAGCAATTTCTAAAGGAAAATGTCAGGACATCTGTCCATTAGCTGAAAAGAACATGGGTCATGGAGCAAGACAATGACCCTAAGCACACAAGTCGTTCTAAAACAAAGAATGGTTAAGTGACCTTAATAAAATAGCAATGTTGTCAAAGTACCTGAAGTCCGTAGTTCACATCCAGGGAGGTTTTTTCTCCCTGGCTGTAATGCTCACCCATTTGATCGTGAGGAGCCATTATCTGCCATCTTGATTGTAGATCCAGTGCGAAATCTCACGGCACTTCACACTGGATCCTTTATCAATGGCAGCAGCCGGCTCTTCGTGCTCAAATGGATGAGATAATTGATTTTTGATTTTTTTTGTTCTTTACCATTAAGGGAAATTGATTCATTACCGCAAAGCACAGGTAAATTCTGCTTTGCTGCAAATCAAATTTATCCTGAAATTCGGATGGAATTCCACTTAGTGAAATTCGATTCGCTTAACACTAGTTGGCAATCCTGATCCCCCTGAAGTGAGTTTCGTGAAAATACATTTCATGTCACTAAACTAAAATATATATATTTTACCTTACACCTTTCATTATAAGCTCTCCTAGTCCCTCCTTCCATCCCTCTCCCAGTCCCATTATCTCGTCCCAGGTCTCTATCTTCCCCTCCTTTAATGTAATTTCCCTCCCCCCAGTCCAAAGTTGGGGGTTGGGTCCCTCGAGATTTAGACCAACTCCTTTGTTGGCTACAGGCTCTATTATAGGGATGGGCTGCATCTTAATGGAGAAGGTGGCTAGAAGGTTCTCCTGTTTCACTGGTGTAATAGATCTGAACAATTGATGTGAGGTTCTCATGTAGATTAAAGCTGATCGCTGAGGGTTCAAAGAGGTTCAGATCCTTCTCCAAAAACATGCAATCTGCTCAGTAGACAGTAGCCATAATGAATAATAGGGGTTCTCTAGGAGGAAAAAATCATTGGAAAGCGCTTGGTGTGGGATTAGAAAACAGTCATGTCCCGCAACTGTGAAACTTACCTGACCCCCACTGGTCTATCTATACTCGTCTGGTCTCAATACCCAAGAAATGCAAGGAGACGCCTGCGTAATAGCTGATGTAGATCACCGCTGTTGAAAGTTATTGGATGAGCAGTCATCTCGAGGCATTTTGCAGCATAGTGACAGCAGATCAAGAAAAAGAGACCACTGGGCACTCGTTAATTGTCAAAATAGGAGCATTGGGGGAATCAGTGGGATTGAAACCCCCAGACAACCTTTTTAGTATGTACTGTCCAATAAAGGGGCTGAAATACTTTAGATACATTTTGTTGGAAGGGTCATTCAAAAATACATGTTGCTGGGACTTCAGAAATCCCTTTAATAAAAACAATAATCACCATGTCTATGTCAAAAATATGCTCTACTGGTCAGACACATGGTACATGTTACTCAGTATTTAGAAATATACTGCCAACAATGTATGAGGAAAAATCTAAGTTTACCAGATTGTAAACCCTCAACATAGTAACATAGTAACATAGTATATAAGGCCGAAAAAAGACATTTGTCCATCCAGTTCGACCTGTTTCCTGCAAGTTGATCCAGAGGAAGGCAAAAAACCCCTGTGAGGTAGAAGCCAATGTTCCTCACTTAAGGGGAAAAAATTCCTTCCCGACTCCAATCAGGCATCAGAATAACTCCCTGGATCAACGACCCCTCTCTAGTAGCTGTAGCCTGTAATATTATTACACTCCAGAAATACATCCAGGCCCCTCTTGAATTCCTTTATTGTACTCACCATCACCACCTCCTCAGGCAGAGAGTTCCATAGTCTTACTGCTCTTACAGTGAAGAATCCTCTTCTATGTTTGTGTACAAACCTTCTTTCCTCCAGACGCAGAGGATGTCCCCTCGTCACAGTCACAGTCCTGGGGATAAATAGATGATGGGACAGATCTCTGTACTGACCCCTGATATATTTATACATAGTTATTAGATCTCCCTCAGTCGTCTTTTTTCTAGAGTGAATAACCCTAATTTTGTTACCCTTTCAGGGTACTGTAGTTGCCCCATTCCAGTTATTACTTTAGTTGCCCTCCTCTGAACCCTCTCTAGCTCTGCTATGTCTGCCTTGTTCACGGGAGCCCAGAACTGTACACAGTCCTCCATGTGTGGTCTGACTAGTGATTTATAAAGTGGTAGGACTATGTTCTCATCACGGCCATATATGCCCCTTTTGATGTAACCCATTATCTTATTGGCCTTAGCAGCAGCTGCCTGACACTGGTTTTTACAACTTAGTTTGTTATTTATTAAAATTCCTACATCCTTTTCCATGTCAGTGTTACCGAGTGTTTTACCATTTAGTATGTACGGGTGACTTGCATTATTCCTTCCCATGTGCATAACTTTACATTTGTCAGTGTTAAACCTCATCTGCCATTTCTCTGCCCAAGCCCCCAATCTATCCAGATCCCTCTGTAGCAGAAAACTGTCCTCTTTAGTGTTAATTACTTTACACAGTTTAGTGTCATCTGCAAAAATTGATATATTACTGTGCAAGCCTTCTACAAGATCATTAATAAATATATTGAAGAGAATAGGGCCCAATACTGACCCCTGAGGTACCCCACTAGTGACAGTGACCCAATCTGAGTATCTACCGTTAATAACCACCCTCTGTTTTCTGTCACTCAGCCAGTTACTTACCCACATACAGACATTTTCTCCCAGTCCGAGCATCCTCATTTTATGTACTAACCTTTTATGAGGTACGGTGTCAAATGCTTTGGAGAAGTCCAGATATACGACATCCATTGATTCGCCGCTGTCAAGTCTAGAACTTACCTCCTCATAGAAACTGATTAAATTAGTTTGACATGACCGATCCCTCATGAAGCCATGCTGATATGGTAGAATTTGCTTATTTTCATTGAGATACTCCAATATAGCATCTCTTACAAAACCTTCAAACAGTTTACCCACAACAGATGTTAAACTTACCGGCCTATAATTTCCAGGCTCTGTTTTTGGACCCTTTTTGAATATTGGCACCACATTTGCTATACGCCAGTCTGGTGGAACATTCCCTGTCAGTATGGAGTCCGTGAATATCAAAAATAAGGGTCTGGCTAGGACATCACTTAATTCCCTTAGGATACGGGGTGTATGCCATCCGGTCCTGGCGATTTGTCTATTTTAATCTTTTAGGTCGCTGCTGTACTTCTTCCTGGGTCAGACAGGGCACTTTTAAAGGGAATTTACTTTTACATTTTGCATTTCATCTGACAGTTTATTTTCCTCAGTGAAAACAGTGGTGAAGAAAATATTTAATAGCTTGGCTTTATCCTCATCGCTTTCTGCAACTCCCCCTCATTGCTATGTAGAGGGCCGACTCCTTCAGGTTTATATTTTTTACCATTTATATAATTGAAAAACATTTTAGGTTAGTTTTGCTCTCTTTGGCAATTAATCTCTCGGTCTCTAGTTTGGCAGTTTTTATTAGTTTTTACATATTCTATTTTTTTCCTTATAGTTTATCAGTGCTTCCTGGCTCCACTCCTGTTTTAATGATTTATATGCTTTCTTTTGTCATTTATTGCTTTTTTACGGTTCTATTTATCCACATTGGTTTCTTCTTATTTCTTAGCCTTTTATTCCTATAAGGTATGTACCTCTCACAATTTGATGTTACAATGCTTTTAAAAATCTCCCATTTTGTGGTTGTATTTTTATTTTTGAGGACTTTGTCCCAGGTAGTTAGGCCTATGGCCTCGCTTAGTTGGCTAAATTTAGCTTTTTTGAAGTCCGGTATTCTTGTTCCTCCCTGTAGAAACTCTCGTTTGAAGGATAATTGGAAGGTTATTACTTTATGGTCACTATTTCCCAGGTGTCCCCCGACCTGCACGTCTGTTGTTCTATCAGGTCTATTGGTTAATACTAAGTCCAGTATGGCCGTCCCTCTAGTTGGGTCCTGAACCATTTGGGAAAGGTAATTGTCCTTGGTTATTGCCAAGAACCTGTTTCCTTTATAGGATGTACAGGTTTCAGTTTCCCAGTCTATATCTGGGTAGTTGAAGTCCCCCATGATAATGACTTCATTATGATTTGCCGCCTCGTCTATCTCGTTTAGTAATAGATTTTCTGCGGACTCTGGTATATTAGGTGGTTTATAGTAAACTCCTATTAGTAATTTATTATTGTTTTTGGCTCCATTTATCTCCACCCACAATGACTCCACATTTTCGTGTCCCTCACAGATGTCTTCCCGGAGTGTGGGCTTTAGACAGGACTTTATGTAAAGGCAGACCCCTCCACCTCTCCGGTTTTGACGATCCTTTCTGAACAGATTGTAACCTTGTACATTAACTGCCCAGTCATAGCTATCATCCTGCCATGTCTCAGTTATTCCCACTGTCATAGCTATCATCCAGCCATGTATCAGTTATTCCCACTATGTCATAGTCCTCCTCACACATCACTAATTCCAGTTCCCCAGTTTTATTAGTCAGGCTTCTGGCATTAGTATACATACATTTGAGAGGTTTATGCATATTTTTTGCCCTACACCTTTCCTTCTGAACTTTTCTAGTCCCTCCTTCCATTTCTTCCCCAGTCCCACTACCTCGCCCCCGGTCTCTATCTGCACTATCTTCCCCTCCTATAATGTAATTTCTCTCCCCCCCAGTCCCTAGTTTAAACACTCCTCCAACCTTCTAGCCATCTTTCTCCCCAACACGGCTGCCCCTTCCCCATTGAGGTGCAGCCCGTCCCTACGATAGAGCCTGTAGCCGATAGCAAACATAATTAAAGACAAAATAGAAGCAATCCGGATCAAGTAAACAAAAACATCTTTATTAATGCATCAATAGTAAAACATAATTATGTGTTAAAAACCAAAAGGTGGTTATTCATTCAGGGCAAAAAAATGCCCTCACAGGAGATAAGCGTCCGCTTAAATGGCAATCAATAACATCTCAATAACATTTTAGGGGGAGCTGATGGGACGTGTACTCCAAAGCAGTTGCAGAATACTTAAAGTGCTAGTGCAAATAGATACCATATACTAATGGCCATCAAAAACCTTTAAGATAGACAATGGAGAAATATACTACAAAGCCAGGTCAAAAATTGTTAAAGTGTCAGTGCAAGTTTAGTTTAATGTGCATACTTAAATCCTGTGTGTCCCTTCAACAAGTACATACATCATCAGTTACCTATTGTTCAATGCCTGTCTCCCGTTTCCCGACACACATTTCACGTGAAATGCTTCTTCAGGGGGTTATAGAGCTGGAATGTGTGTGTCCCTCAACTTAAATATCCTGCCCTATCAAAATAAATGTGACCCACCTGAGAGTACCGAGCTAAACATCACATGCGGCCGTAAGTGGCAAACGTACGCTTCACTCTGGAACGCACAGGTCATCACCTCCGCCGGATGCTGTGTGTATCAGCATAGAATTACCAGTTCCTTCTGCCTCCACATGCCACCATGCATACCAAGGCTGGGTCACATGACCCGCCTTGGAATGTTTGCTAACTCCTTCCGCCGTACAGGCAAATATGCGTTCCAAGGCATGGTCACATGACCCACCGTGGACCGCACAGAGCAAAGAGTACCGATTAAGACATGGCTTTATGAGTATAATTATACATGATTAAACCTATCATAACCATATCAATAATTCTATATATATCATAACATGATCGAATGCCTATTGTAAACATAATCTGCAGTATCCATATACAATCAATCAAATACCATGATTACTTGCTCATGTTATTATCTCTCATCATATACTTAATTAAGTTATTAAATAAATATACAAAAAATAATAAATAATATATAAAAAATTAAAAGTACATAATAGTTAATAATAAAATAAAATAGTGATGAAAATAGAGTGAAGGTGACATGCAGAAATTAAGTGAAACCCCAGGGTGAGCAGTCATAGAAGTGAGAATATAAACAGATGAGAGACAAAGTGTACATAAGCAATTCATAATCAATATCAAATCATTTGGTGTGTAAACATTTTTTGGAAAATTAAAAAATTAGATAAGTGACATAATTCCATGGCCGGATATAATGATGATAATTCATAAAAAGAGAATTAATGTGCAAGCTGCTAATATCATGAACGATTCATCATGAATATTAGTGCTTTTGTGTAAATAAGTATCAATTAACTAAAATATATTACATACAATTCATAAAAAAACAAACAACTGTTAAAAGTTTTTAGCAGATTTCCAAGATTCCGATGAATAGTTTCTGAAGGCATCCAAGCATAGTTCAATTACATCACATGGAATCACATGGAAAGCGCTTGGTGTGGGATTAGAAAACAGTCATGTCCCGCAACTGTGAAACTTACCTGACCCCCGCTGGTCTATCTATACTCGTCTGGTCTCAATACCCAAGAAATGCAAGGAGACGCCTGCGTAATAGCTGATGTAGATCACCGCTGTTGAAAGTTATTGGATGAGCAGTCATCTCGAGGCATTTTGCAGCATAGTGACAGCAGACCAAGAAAAGGAGACCACTGGGCACTCGTTAATTGTCAAAATAGGAGCATTGGGGGAATCAGTGGGACTGAAACCCCCAGACAACCTTTTTAATATGTACTGTCCAATAAAGGGGCTGAAATACTTTATATACCTTTTGTTGGAAGGGTCTTTACAAAAATAAATGTTGCTGGGACTTCAGAAATTTAATTAATGAAAACAATAATCACCAAGTCTATGTCAAAAATATGCTCTACTGGTCAGACACATGGTAAATGTTATTCAGTATTTAGAAAGCTTTACTGGTCTAGATTTAAGAGACCAAAGTGATGACCTATTAAATGTTATATGGTGGTGTAGACCTGTGGGGATAAAACAATGTGTACATCTACCATTGTGGCCCGCAACTAATTATGGTAGTTGTACAAGACTTTGGAAAAGCAAGGAAAACCAATGGAGTCTTGACCGAATAAAGAAATAAATGTTCATATTCTGGATTGTGATGCTCAATAAACATAGAACAATTAGAGGAAAATGAAGAACAATTAAGAGATGGAGACAATGACAGATATTATGGCAAATATTTATTAAATTGTAAAACCTTAGAGCAAGTTCTAGAGCCAGGAGCCTTGGATAAAAGGAAAACAACATTTTTCTTACATTTTTTATGTCCTGCAGCTTTAGAGACACTTTCTGATCCTGGTCCCATGAGTGACATATTAACACTTAGGCCAATGACTGGCAGCAGTGGTCATGGGAACAGTGGATGTGATATCACTGCTGCAGGACCAGAGGCATGTTTGGGTATGGGGTTTTCCTTTAATGTATATATCCCCTGCTCTGATCCAAATTTTTAAAAATCTTTGAAACTCCCTTAAGACATTTTCGAATATGTTCTCCCCCCACCCCCACACACACACTACACAAGCCCTCAATAGGAGAGTGATGACACAACTGACCCTTTAGTTTCCTACAGAGTCTTTTTGTGTCTAGTGGGATCAGTTTCACCACTAGACCTCTACATATGCAGGCAACATTTCTCTGTGATTCTATGGACATGAGACGGGAGCCCATCTTGGTCACCAGTTGCATCAATCACAGGAAACTAGCCAGAAACAATTGAAATATATAAACCAGCCCTTATGTGCCACTAAGATGTAGGATCACCTGGTGGTGGTGGTTTGCTATTGTTGTCTGCTAATGCTCCTGCATAGCACAGGATGAGGACAATGAGAGAGATGGTCGCTGGTGCTGGTCACTGGTGCCATATCTGCTAAGCATTGGGGATATGGACTATCCAGGTGAAGGATTAACCATTTATAGAGATGTAAATGTAGGGAGGCAAAGCAACTCTTCCATAATCCTGGATTTCCCAATCTCTGGTATCATATAAAGACTCCAATATAATTAGTGGCTGATAATTATTTTCAGGAACTTCCTTATACCTTTGATGGTGGAAGAACATTTGGATCTACAAGATATTGCGCATGAGATATAAATGGAGCAGATGACACAACCTATTTTTCAGGCCATTGCGTTTATTTACCATAATTCCTTAGTACAATATAAATGAGAAACTTGAATCTTTAGTCTAGGGGACGAGGGTAGGTTTTCCTGTGTGAGGAAACTTAAGGCAGGAAAATGCACTATTTTTGGGGGTCTGAGATAGAGAGACATCTCAGGGTCATGTACTGGTCTACGTTGGTGGTAGCTACAGGGAGAAGCTGATTTACATGATATATGCACATCAAAACCTATAAATCAGACACTCTTTGTCTCTCCTCAATAGCCAGTACTGACTGCACGATCTGTACTACATCTACCAACTGGTTAGTTCCTCAGTGTGCAGGAGATACTGAAGTATTATTCACTGTCAGCACTGGAATAGTACTGAAAAAGATTTGGCTGCTTCGCCAAATTTCACACAAAAAAAATATTGTTCTGTGACGAATTTATATCATCACAAAGTGAAGTTCTTTGTAAGTAGTGGGTGCAGGGAGGGGCGATTACGCAGCTCCCCATCATTGTACCCCTCAGATGCCCCATTCATAGCCGATTGCGGCATCTGATAGCAATATTACAGTGTAAAATTGTTTTAAAAAAATTAAATTACATTTTGCTTAACTCATCCATTTACTCGTGATCGGCCGCCATTCTCATTGAAGATCTGGCATGAAATCTTGCGCGGCCCATGAAGAGCAAATAGATATTCATAGTAAAGACTTTAATTTCTGGAAATATATAGGAGCCAGCAGGAAAGTTAAAATAATTAACCCCAGCCGTATTCACAGTGAGCGCTGCTCTGTTCTGTGTAGATGGAAATGCCTTAGCAAAGCTCATTTACAGAGCTCTGCTAAGGGATATTTCAGGGTAAGTTTTATCATATAAATGTAAAGTGCTCTAAAATAAAGTGTAGTATAAAAATGTTTCCTATCACTGTCCCTAAACATTAGAAGAAAACAATAAATAAATGTCGGTTATACTTTTAAAAAAATAAAATTCTACATCTTCATAACAAAAATTTGTGGATGTGTATTATGGCAGTAACAGAGGATATTTCAGAGGACCTCATAAGAAGATTTGTTGATGCTCATCAGGCTGGAAAAGATTGCAAAACCATCTCTAAAGAATTTGGACTACACCAATCCACAAATACACAGATTGTGTACAAATAGAGGAAAACAGTGAATATTATTATCCTCCCTAAATGCATAGTGTCTAATAGTCTGCAAACTTACTCTAAGGGAACTCAAGATAACCTCTAAGCAATAGTGATGAGCGGCAGGGGCAATATTTGAATTTGTGATATTTCGCAAATATTTGGGTGAATATTTGCCATATATTCGCAAATTCAAAAATTCATTATTTCCAGTCATTATTTTCTCGATTGCGGAAATCGGCAATTTAAAAATTCGCATTACGAAAATTTGCATTACGAAAATTCGCATTCAACACTACTCCTAAAATCAAAGATATTGCAGCCTTCTCATTGGCCCACAAGCTAGAAGCAGAAAGGGATCATGTGTACTATTGGTTATCTCCAGTCATTATTTTCTTGATTGCAGAAATCGGCAATTTTAAAATTTTCATTACGAAAATTTGCATTACAAAAATTTGCATACAACACTACTCCTAAAATCAAAGATATTGCAGCCTTCTCATTGGCCCACAAGCTAGAAGCAGGGAGGGATCATGTGTACTGTTTTAAAAAAATCTTGAATATTCAAAATTACGAATATATATCACTATATTCTAAATATTTGCAAATTCTCGAAGTGCCAATATTCGCAATAAAAATTTGCAATTCGAATATTCGTGATCAACACTTCTTTAAGCAACTAAATGCCTTTCCCAATGTAGCTAATAATAATGTTCATGAATCTACCATAAGGAGTACACCCAAGAACAATAGTGTACATGGCAGAACTACAAGGAGAAAGCTGCCGCTCCCAATAAAGAACATTGCTGCCTGTCTGCGGTTTGCTAAAGGTCACCTGGACAAACCAGAAGAATACTGAAACAATGTTTTGTGGACAGATGAGACCAGAAGAGAACTTTTTGGTTTAAATGAGAACCATTACTTTTGAAGAAAGGAAAAACCTTGCTCCCCATCTGTGAAACAGATCGTGGTAGTATTATGGTTTGGGCCTGTCTTGCTGTAACTGGGTCAAGATGGCTTGCAGTGATGAGCGAGCATGAAATTGTTCGGTTGTTCGGGTACTCGTTCCGAACACATTGCTATATTCGTGTGCTCGGCCAGGCACCTGAGTATAATGCAAGTAAATGGGAGACAACCAGGCACCCCATGCTCTAAAGAGGGGAGGGTGCCTGGTTCATTGGAAAAGCTCAGAAATAGAGTTGTACAAACACCTGGAAGTCCGGATTTGATGGGTTCGGCTGAACTTACACAAAAAAGTTTGGGTTCGGGATCTGATTTTGACCCCGAACCTCATTGAAGTCAATGGGGACCCGAACTTTGGGCATTAAAATGGCTGTAAAATAGCCCTGGAAGGGGCTAGAGTGCTGCAAATGGCAGCAAAATGTAGGTAAATGCCCTGCAAACAAATGTGGATAGGGAAATGACTTAAAATAACATAAAATACAAAAAAATAATAAATAAATGTTCTAAACCTGAGCAAAAGTGAGTGACAGTGGCACCTGCCACCCAGCAAACAGAGGATGTGGCGGCAACACCACCACATCTGGCACCGTCACCAAGCATCTCCACCGAATCCCATGGAAGTGTTTAGCTATCAGCTGTCCATCTCCCAAATACTGGAGAGAAAGAGAAATAGAAAGAGGAAGTATACCCCTACCCACCCGCGGTCCCTGGCTCTGAATGCCAGGATTTCTAAATTCCTGTTTTTTTGAAATGCTGTCATTCTGTCTGGTGGACAGTTTTAAAAACCTTATGGCCTTGGCTGTCCCACAGTACGTGGATCCCAGCCGCCAGTACTTTTGCAGACGAGCCATCCCTTCCCTGCACAACCAAGTGGCAGACAAAATCAGGTATGCACTGCACAACGCCATTTTTGGCAAGATCCACATAACAACTGATACATGGACCAGTAAGCATGGGCAGGGACGTTATATCTCTAACAGCACACTGGGTAAATGCAGTGGCGGCTGGGCCCGAGGCGCATAGCATTTTTGCGAATGTCCTTCCACCCCAGTGGATTGCAGGGCATTTCTCTTTGCCTCCTGTTACTTCCTCCTCCTCCTTTACCACCCCCTCATCCGCTCACCATAACACCTTCACCACCCACAGCAGCACAGCCAGGGGGAAACGACAGCAGGCTGTTTTAAAACTTGTGTGTTTGTGGGACAAACCCCACACCGCGCAGGAGCTATGGACGGGCATGGAACAACAGACCGATGAGTGGTTGGTGCCACTGAGCCTCCAGCCTGGCCTAGTGGTGTGCGATAATGGGCGAAATATAATAGCAGATCTGGGCCTAGCCGATTTGACGACATAGTAAAGAACAGGTAGAAGAGGTGTCAGTATCACGTGCATTAAAAGACTGTCACTGTGGTAAAACTGTCAGCACATCACCGACTCATGGGGCCCATAAAAGCATCAGACAGTACAAACTAGAGAAACTTAGACCATGGCACATACTCTCCTGCTGGGGGTTAACACCAAGGCGGCCTGCTGCTAAGGCTGTGTTGTATCAGGAGAATAATCTCAAGCAGCCTTGATTGGAGATGAGTGATGGTCATTATGACTGTAGTGACCAGGAGATGGCAGCTTCAAAAAGAAAGGACATAGACATTCTATTGATGGTGAGTACCTTATACAAGAAGTCTGGTCCTAGACCAAAATGACCAGAGGAGGACCAGGGTTAACTGTTACTAAGCCAAGATAAATATATTCTTTGGACTGTATGTCAATCCCGATGCCTAAAGAGTAACATCAGCCCAGTAGAGGCCTACAAAGTGCCACAGCATCAGGGTACAACAGCAAGCAGAGACTGACAAGCTTCTTTTCCTTTACTTCACACTGTAAGTAGTCTAGTGTGACCTGTAGCTGCACCAAAGTAGGGTTTTATAAGCTCATTAACTTTTTTGTCAGTTTAGGACAGGTCAGATATCAGTGGAGATAATGTAGGTCATATTTAAATTACATATACAGTAATTTTTTTTTATTTTTTTTAACAAATTTCTGTTTATTAATTTTTGTTATACATTGTACAAAAACGTAACTGACAATCAAGAGTAGACAAAGGGTTATTGCCTCATCATGAGCAAACAAAAAGCATTGAGTACAATCAATAAAATAGATATATGGTATCATATGCAAGTGAAAAAGAAGAGGCAAATATGGGAAGGAAGAGAGGGTGGGAAAGGGAGGACGGGGGGAAATGGAGGGTCCAGAGGGTAGGGGGACATAGGGAAAAATACTGAATTACAGGAACACAACAAAAAGAAAACCGCCATAGATTGTATGCAAAGCATCGGGGTGACCAGGATGAAATAAAGGGTCCCAAGTCAAGCACCTGGAAGTACATTAATGTTACTAAAGGCAGTTAAGTAGGCCGTCTGCACCTGGGACCTACCCTCGAATTCTCTGAGATGGAGACTCTATCAGCCGTAGTGGGAGACCCCTAGGAACACCATGAGGCCGTCCCTCCGAAAAGAAGGCATAATTAAACAAGTGACAAGGTCCAACGTCAGGGATCAACATATACAGTAATTAAATTGCATATTATATAATTACACCCTGTATTATCCATGCAGCTTTCTGACTCATGGCTGTAGACACTTCACTGTTATAGTTAGTTTACATAGTAATGAGAAGTTGGGTCATCGAACTGCTGTGATGTGTTAGGAGGAGGAGGATCCTTCACCAAGCTATGTAGGTGTGATACGGCCCTGGCACCAACATGATCTGGGCTTGGATACAGGGTGTGACACTCGTGTAGTTCTAGAGGCTCAGTCATCTGAATGTGAAGGTACAAAACCTCACTGCAAGGACGAGGACAAGTCTTCTAATGACGGTACTCATCATTTCCAATTTTTTGCTGTTTGCAGAAGTTGAAAGAGAGGTGTATGGTATAATATGACTTGATATAAGAATCAAACGTGATAAATCCTATGGAATTCCCTTCACACATAATCCTCAATACTGTATATGCCACAACATATATAGGGCAGCAGATATTCTTATTCAGTAGATATAAGATATTCTGACTACTGCTGTATAAAGTGGCAGAACTATGTTCTTATCACGGGCATCTATACCCCTTTTGATGCAAAATATGGCACAACAGTGACATTACCAAGAACTGGAAGTCCCTCCAAAACTGATGAAAAGACGAGAAGAAAACTGGTCTAGGAGGCTACCAAGAGGCCTACAGCAACATTAAAGGAGCTGCAGGAATATCTGGCAAGTACTGGCTGTGTGTTACATGTGACACGGTGCCTGTGAGCCCCACCCGAGGCCCTACCACTCAACCTTGCAAGCATGGTTACATGCTGGAGGTCACTGGTGAGCTGTTTGTGAGTCAGGCCTTACGCTCCCGTAATGCCCAACGGCCCCTGGTATCGCCCATACGGCACAGGTAGGTTGACTGGTAGGGCCTCGGGCTACTTGATAGACCTTGGCGTGGTGTCCGAGCTGAAGACATGTCCTCCTAGTAAGATATGTCGAACTAACCTCTCAATTTTAACATCAGTGTGAGGGTTTAGTATTGCCGCACAGTGCACCTGCCTTTGCTATGGTTATGTTTTTGATTGTTCTCCACATCCACATCATCGTTATAGTATGTAGGATGGTTATTGTGTTGCTTGTAGTGCGCTGCTGGCATCTTCCATTGTATGCATTTTTTGCTGTTGATTGCCACTAGCAACGGACTACAAGTGCAGGATGTGCTCCTTAGATACATGCACAACTGCATATGGGTTGAGCATATCCTGCTTGTTAAACACCACACCACGTTTTCTAATGGTTTAAACCATATTATTTTATTTTTATATTTTTCTTCCCTCTACCTAAAAGATTTCAGTTTGTTTTTCAATTGAGTTGTACAGTTTATAGGTCACATTAAAGGTGGAAAAAGTTCTGAAATGATTTATCTTTGTCTCATTTTTTTACAGCATAGAGACATGACATTTTGAACAGGGGTGTGTAGACTTTTTATATTCACTTGTTGAGCTGGAATGTCCGCCACATCGTCAACCCATATAATCAACAGATCATCTATGTAGCGTCCATACCACTTGATATTATCTAAAAAAGGGTTGGCTTCCGCAAATAAAAATTGTCTTTCCCACCAAGCCATGAAAATATTAATTATGGAAGGCGAAAAGTTCGCCCCCCATAGAAACTCCTGCCAACTGCAATTAATATACCCCATTAAACATGAAAAAATGATGCTTGAGTAGAAATTGCGTAAACTTGCAAATATAATCTTGGAGCTGTGTGGTATAATCACTATAAAAGACCAAAAACCACTGTAAAGCTTGTCTCGCTAATTAATGGGGAATATTGGTATATAGCGATACCACATCTGCTGTTATCCATTCGTAATTAACATTCCTCTCTAAACTGTTGCAAGCTTGCAATACCGTAGGTGAATCTTTCAAATATCCAGAAATTACCGGCACCAAGGGTTTCAGGAGAGAATCCGCCCACTCTGAGTAAGAACAAATACCAGCAATTATTGGTCTCATAGGGGGTGGAAACTCTCCTTTGTGTATCTTAGGTAAAGCATGAAAAATAGAAATGTCGGAATGTTCCGTATATATATATATATATATATATATATATATATATATATATTTCATTTCTTTTTGGCTTAAACTACCCATGGCGGAACCACACTGCACCAAATCTTGCAATTTTTTTCTGATAGAGGGAGAGAGGATTGCTCTACAGTAGGGAGTAAGATGCTGAAACTCCCAACATTTTTTAAATGTGTGATTTAGCCTACATGCACACGACAGTGTTTTTTCTCGGCTTCCGTTCCGTTTTTTTGCGGATCCCATTCATTTCCATGGATCCGCAAAAAAAACTGATGCCTCTTCCGTTTCCTGTCCACGTCCGTATTCCGCATTTCACATCCGTAAAAAAAATATGGCATGTCCTATTCTTGTCCGCAAAAACGGTTTGCGGACCCATAGAAGTCAATGGGTCCGCAAAAAAAACGGAAGCCACACTGAAGCCTTCCGTTTTTCCATCCGCATCCGTTTTTTTTGCGGATGGTTGCTTGCAAACCAGGGCACTTGTGCAGGTACTTTAAGAAACTGTTTCAAGCCGGATCCGCAAAAAAAACGGAAGACACACGGAAACACAACCTACAAAATTTGCGGACACAAGGAAAGGATGTGGATGTGAAAAAAAAAGGGAGACGGATCCGCGATTTGCGGACAGCAAAAAACAACTGTAGTGTGCATGTAGCCTTATACACATAACTATCCATAAGAACAACTGCTCCATCCCTAACAGCTTCTTTAATTACTATATCCAATCTCTTTCTTAATTCATTTAGTGCATTGTGTTCATCCATTGATATGTTGAAATCATTCTTATGTGGAATTGTGCACCCCACCCTTTCCTTTCTTAGTGATAATTTTTTATGTAGTGCACATCGCCTGGTAATGCATACTGTCACGTGACAGGGACCCAAGGCAAACCTCCGGGATATCTTGCAAACAGGACACAAGCAGATAAGGACCAAGAAAACAACAGGGTGCTATATTACACATATATTAAAAGAACATAACAGTACGGCAGTTTAAGCAATAGTGGTAGCACTAACGGTACGCAAGGGAGCCTGCAGCCAGCCTACATGGCACCAGAGACAGGAGTCACAGAGATGCAGACACTGGAATCCACAAACACAGGCCACAGTTCATACACTACACCGCAGCCAGCACGAAGTCCCAAGCAACCAACATACACAGGTGTCAGCCTGCAGCCAGTGCCCGAGGGAGCCCTCATCCAGCCTGCAAGGCAACTGCACAGAGATGCAGACAAGTACACACATTCACAAGCATAGTACACACAAGAAACCGCAGCCAGCATGCAGCCCCAAGCAATCAGTATTGTCTCTTGGCAATCGCTTCGGTGATCGATTGCTGGCGGAATGACTGACGAAGAGTAGGAGCAGGAGTATCTGGACCACAAGTAGATGGGATTGAAAGAAAGCTCCCTTCGGCTGAGGTGGTGGAGCCTTGACTGCCTGAAACTGGGTGTGTGCCACTGGGTGATGTAGCAGTAGCTGCGGCAGGCTGAACCACCACATCGGAGCCACAGTTCTCCCAGGCCTCTTGATGATGACGCTGCATATGTTGACGCAGCGCCATGGTGCCAACATTGGCACCCTGGCCACGTTTCACCTTCTGCCGAAATATTCTACAAATGGCCATGTTAGCCTCCTCTGGCAGCTTCACAAAAAACTGCCACACCACCGAGTACCTTTTTTTCCCCCCAACACTACTCACTGGCTGACTGCTAACGGCACTTCTTCTGTGAGCCTGTGCACCACTCCTTTCCGGGCAGATAGGCTGCTGCAAAGCGGGTGGTCTACCTAATGGCTGATTAGCTCCCGACCTTCCACTGCTGCCACCCTGCTGACTCCCAGCCATGTTAGCGACTTGCTGGCTCAGCCGCTGCCTGACGGGCAAGCTGCCACCCTCTTCTCCTGATGATGATGAAGCCCCTTCTTTACCAGGCTGCCAAGTTTGATCAGCTTCATCATCATCAAGTAGTTTCTACACATCACTGTTGCCTGGGGTGTCTGATGTCACTTGGATGACCGAGTTAACCAATCAAGAACCGCTAGGTTGCTGGTCAAGACACTACCGGTAGATGACATCGGAGCTCAGGCTTCTCGCTGCGACTTCTGCTGCCATGACCCCTTATTCTGCTGCGACCTCTGCTTGCGCCAGAAACATTCAGGCCTCTGCCACTCCTCTGTGCATGGCCTGGCACATCTCTGCCTGACATACTTGTAGCTGAACGAAACAAATTAAATGGAAATTAAACGACTCCTAAAAGCGACAAATATATATATTTCTTTTTGTACTGAAATAGGCCACTAAACGCTTTCACCACAATTAACTGCAGAGATGCACTGAGAATATAGTTTTCTTGTTGTCCAAAATTCGAGCCTATACGCTTTCAGCAAGAGTAAAGTGTCGATACGATTATACGTTTGATCACCAGGGTTCATACAACATAACAAGGGGGTGATACAAGGATTGAATGAGTTAAAATATAACTTTTAATAGATAACTATAAGAAAAAGACCCTTAACTAGATAATAATAAATATTTGGGACACAACTGGACTAGAACCCTGCGTTTTTAGGTTCCAGGAGGACCCAATAACAATTGTGCACGGCGGCACCCGCGAATAATAAAATTAAACCGGTGGTCTTACCGCACCATGTGGATCCGTCCTTGAGTCATGCACTGGCCTCCTAACTGATGCGTATGGAGAGCTCAGAGATAATTTGACCAGGTGTACCGGTGTAAGACAGGTAGGGGAAATGGATAACTTACCCTGGAAAACCCTGCCTAAAGACTTCAATAGCCCTTATACCCCTGCCACGGACCCCCGCGGCCGGGTATGCACCGGAACCTAACCCTGGAATTAATTCGCCCTAATAGGCCCTTTGCTGCCAGGTCCCTACATGCATGTTTCGCAAGGAGTGTTGCTCATCAGGGGAAACATAGGGAGCCTAGGGGCTGTTCACTGGCTGGTCCAATCCTAGATATAAAGGAAAGAAATCCAAAAGAACTTGGAGTGAGGACAACTGATACCGGTCACACTCAGGCGTCTACGGCTGGATGTAGCCTATGTGGCGCTGATTCGCGCCAGTATTTGAGACCTGTGTCCAAATCGAGGCTTGGATGACGTACCTCCCAGACGTGGAGTGCTGCGTGTCAGCCGACGCATGCGCAGCAGCATCCAGTCGATGTGAGAAAGACGTCAGGCCCGCGCTAGTGAATAAGATAACTTCATAGCGCTCGGTCTCGCCTGATATCGCGAGACTCCAGGTGCGGTTGCCAGGAGACAGGGACGCTTCTCCGGCAATCGCTCCTAGCGCATCTTCTATTGTGGAGACACGCTCAATAAAGAATGGCATTTAATGCAAAATAGGTAAAAACCTGAAACTAAAGCTAGGTTATCCTCAAATGTTGAACCGGGCCACTAGCGTCAAGGAATTGGTAAGTGTAAGATCTATCAGAGAGGAAATGGTAGGATTTCGTTTTTGACAGTAATTTTAAACAAAACAGCTAAAGCTAGTCTGCTCATTTAGACCTATAGGAAAGGCTGTTCTTATGGTAAATATCCAGCGTGTTTCTTTCTGGAGTAGGAGACGATCCCAGTCACCTCCGCGGGCTGGGGGCAATTCTCTCAATGCCCATTGCTGTCATACCTTTGGGGTTTCCCTGGTGACACTCATGGATATGCCTAGACACCGGAGTGTCCCTTTTGTTTGCAATGTCGTTAAGGTGCTCGCCCAGTCTGCGGCGCAGCTCTCTCCTAGTTTTCCCAATATATTCCTATTTGCATATGCAGGTGATCTTATAGATAACCCCCAGGGTTTTACAATTGATAAAATCCTTGATAGGAAAGGATCGCTGCAGGTTTGTGCTGTAGAACGTTTTGCCATTCGCCATAATATTGCATGCCACACAACCTCCACATCTGTAGCACCCTACTGTTTTCTGGTCCAGCCATGTACCCCTGTCAGAGGGTGGGGTGTAGTGGCTGTGTACGAGGGAATCTCTGAGGCTGGTGCCCCTTCTGAATGTGATTTCGCGGGTGCCGCCGTGCACAATTGTTATTGGGTCCTCCTGGAACCTAAAAACGCATGGTTCTAGTCCAGTTGTGTCCCAAATATTTATTATTATCTAGTTAAGGGTCTTTTTCTTATAGTTATCTATTAAAAGTTATATTTTAACTCATTCAATCCTTGTATCACCTATACGCTTTCACCAGAAATAACTGCAACAGTACAGTGTGTATATATTTTTCTTTTATGACTGAAATACGCCTGATACGCTTTCAACAGAAATCACAGCAACAGTGCAGTGCGTATATATTTCTATTTTTTTAATGAAATACGCCCTATACGCTTCAACAGAAATCACTGCAACACTGCAGTGTGTGTATATATATATATATATATATATATATTTTTTTTATTTTTTTTTTTTTTTACTGTAATAGGCCCCTATACCCTTTCACCAGAAATAACTGCACAAGTGTCCTGAGAACATATATTTCTTGTTGGACGGAAAAAGGCCACTATACGCATTAACCAGAAAACATTTAAAGAGTGAACTGCGTATATATTTTTCTTGTAGTACTGAAATACAACCCTATACGCTGTCACCAGAAATAACTGCAATATTTTTTCTTTTTTGAATGAAATACGACCCTACACTCTTTCACCAGAAATTACTGCAAATGATTTTTAGCATAAATAACTACAAAAGTATTTATCTTTTTCACAGATAAAAGCCACTAAAGGCTTTTCAACATAGCACTTGCACGCCTTTAACTAATTGCTGGAATGACAGAGCTGTATTATGAGGCTATCTGGATCCCCAAGTAATGTTTCCCTGCAATGAATAAAGTTTTCCTATGTTCCTCCCTATCTCTCCCTGCCTATGAAATGATTCATCTCACTATCCTTTCCCTGCACTAGTAAATCGCTTCTTTCCTTTTTTTTTTTTCACAATCAGTTTTTCTTTCACTCTTCCTAGCGCCTGCATGCACGTGTGTCCCTGAACAAAATACGATTGTGAATGGCAGAATCTAAGATGGCCGCCGTATTTATAGGGCTGTGACATCACCGTGCTTGCTGCTGATTGGCTGCATGCATGGAATTATGGGTCATCCCGCCTTCCCAGAGTTTCTTGCCCCATGTCCTCCCACGTGTAACCGCCATTGTAGCCGCCATGTTAGGAAAAATTATGATTCGTTACCATGAAGCGCAAGATAATTTTCATTTGTTGCGAATCAAATTTTTCCTGAAATTCTAAACGAATTCCACTTCGTCAGCTTTAATTCGCTCATCTCTAGACTACACATATGTCCTTCACACATACCTACTGTACAACCACCAGGTTCCAAATGGAAACATATATACTCCGCCAAAGTAGTACATAATTCATAAATAAGGCATCAAAAAATGCAAGATACTTATCAAATGGAAGAACAAGCGGACATGGTGTGTAGGTGAATACGCCCCACGCGTTTTGCCAGAAAAAAATCGCTGCCACAGGGGTCAATGAATCAAGATAAATGTGACCGGAAACGCATCGCAGGCATCCCAAATACCAATATGCGCACGCGCTAGCTCCCAATGATGCGTGTCAACATGCGTTCCAGACGCAGGAAGTGCACATCCAGTCTATTGTACTCAAAAAATAGACGAACCTATAACATAGCGCCGGAAGACATGAATATTAGATAACAGCAAAGTGTCTGAATAAACAAATAGTGTTGATGTACCATTTTCCTTCTTAAAACATTATTAGTAAAATGATAAATACAAACCATAACAAGGAAACCTACACTAATATATATGCGCATATATAAATAGTATAAAAATAATGTATACATTTACAATCCAACACCCAGTATTTCATCACCCAATAAAATTACACACAGCCCATGGTATAATTATGACACCCATGAACAATACAAACATAATTACATAATAATAGGATAAATTAATAAATAATCTAATCAAATTGTCAAATTGTGTACATTTAGTATGCAATTAACACATGTATTAGTCATGATTAAAATGTGCATCAAATAACCTATAAACCATAAAAACTATTTATATGACATGATTTTTAACAGGATAGAACATATTTATGGTGCTAATTTTAATAAAACAGACCATTTCAATGTACCATAATATAGTATAGCATTGTTAGAATATAACAATAATCAAATATTCTTGATTGTGACACTAATTACCAATTTCAAATATCATAATGATACATCCCATTAATCAATTTTGATATGATTGGGGAATGCAACCTCACAACCAATTCATATAGCATAGTTTCCCTTACGTCCTACCAGCAGCACAGATGGGGTTAACCACCCCCCGTGGACTGGCATGACCGGCGGAATGTTTAATGAGCCCAAGACTAATAACTCAATTTAACAATTAAGTATCTCCTTAAAAGGAGGAAGTCAACCCCCAGCCCACTGTGTTTTTTTCTGTCCTCCTGGACAGGTGGACTAGGCGGTTTTGTTCCCCCTTTCTTATGGAAAGTGTGGGGAGCCTTCTTTTCGTTTGGGTAACGGCGTTGCCTTTTTTCCTAGGTACCTTGTCAGTTGGCCGGCAGCTTATTGGCTGCCGGCCCCGCGCGGTTGCGCCTGGCTGGAGTATTTTGGCGGCGTCCTTGGTCCAGAATTCCCGGTCCCTGTGCGCCGCCATCTTTCGGAGGTGACGCGGGGACTCTCCTTTTGCATCACCTCCGGGTAATCTGGCCGTGATTTTTTCACAGGCACGATTTTTTTCATAGATGCGATGTTTTTATGCATCTTCCTGTGGAAGATTTACTGGGGGAAGGGTGGATTGGCTATCCCTCCCCATCCCCTATTTTGGGAGGCTGTGTGCTCCAGTTCAGTCTCTGGCTACATATGCTTTTTCAGCCAGCTCCCAGAGTCCTAAAATTGGTGTTGTTCTACTTGTGGTGTTTTTTTCCTCAGCTGCCTCCGGTCTGTTTTTCTTCCTTTCCTGCATAGATAGCTGGTTTACAAATGTTTATTTGTCCCTTTTTTTCCCGCAGTGATGTCTTCTCCGTGGGATTCGGAAGGCAGGAAAGTGGATTCCAAGAGGAAGCATCTATCCTGCTACCATTGCAGCAGTCAACGGTTATTGTAAGCTGATCATACATGCACTTGTGAGATCGCAGAAGCTAAGCAGCTTAAGGCTGGGCTAAGACCAGCTTGGGAGACTGGTTGGGAATCCCTGGGTCTGTTGACTTAACCTACACCAGGTGTTACAGCTGCCGTTAGAGGTTTCTGACCTCTAGTGAACCTACGTTGCAGGATATGTATCAATGGCTCTGTTAAAGGAGTCATAGGCCTGCTGGATGGAAAGGCTTCCTATTCGTGCCCAGGCCCCTATGGAGACCTCTGTCCCAGTAGAGAGACCTTCTTGGTCTCCTTAGTTTCTTCCTCCTCGGATGAGGAGGAGCTGATGTTGTGTTTTCTCCCCTGGAAAGACACAGAAGTTGCTCAAGTCCATCAGGTCAGGGGACCATGATGTTGACTGTGGGGAGCCTCCCGTTCCCGCTCAGGCACCTCGTGTCTTTAAAGCGGACGAGACCCTCCTCTCTGTCATGATATAGAGTGGAAAAAACCTGGTAAAGGTCCGGTTTTAACAAAGAAGTTTAAATCCATGTTCCCGATGGCTTAACCCTTGGTGGATTCGTGGGGATCCATTCCCAAGGTGGACATGGCTATTGCCAAATTGTCCAAGCGCACTCTGGTTCCTGCAGACGATGGGTCAAGCTGCAGGACCCCCTTGCAGAGTGCACACTAAGACGGGGTGTTACGGCAGCTGCGGCTTCCGCTTCCACAGCCATAGCGGCTTTTGACGTCTCTACGTTCCTCCGATCTCTCCTGGATCAAATTCAAGTTGATGTGAACCAGAGGTTTTTTCCAGGACGACATACTGGCTGCTTTCAAGACCATCAACCTGGCTACGGACTTCTTGTGCGATACCGCACAGCTCCAGTTGAAGCTAGCGAAGGAGTTTCCCCGCTAGCGAAGCAAGTCCTGGGAATGAGGCCAAGCACAGATCCTTGCTTTTGAAGCTAATCAGCAGGTCTGTGGCTCATGGGAGACCAAGTGCACCTTTGGCACCCTGTAACAATACTATCAAATAATGTCAAGGGCCTATATATAGCATGGCCCTGGGGTCTGGCCAGCAAACAAGCTCTTGTAGTGACTGGAGAGCACAGCGTAAGGGTTTGAGGTGCTCTCGTGGAGGAGCCAAGATGGAAAATCCACCTCCTGACTGCTGGCCTCTGCGAGGCTCTTGGTTAATTCTTGTTACTCCTGCCATCCTGCCAATAAGCTTCATGTACCTGTCGGGAGTTGTCTCTCCCACTTCTGAGAAGAATGGATCCCTGGGTCCTGAATATGATTTACAACGGTTATTTAGTCAACCTCACCTCTATTCCTCTGGATAGGTTTGTCAAGATCAACATTTTACAAGCTGCCAAGGAGGCGATCCTAGAGGCCTACATTCAGGACTACATTTGCGAAGGGGCTCTGGAGGAGGTTCCGGCAGGAGAACGGGGCCTAGGGATCTATTCACCAGTTTTTCTGGTTCCCAAGGTTTCAGGAGATCTCCGGATGATTATCGATCTGAGATATTTCAATCGATTTATAAGGAAGGTGAAGTTTTGTGTAGAAACCATCAGGTCAGTAGTTCACATCGTCAATCCTGGAGACGTGATGGCAACCCTGGACCTCAATAATGCTTATCTGCACATCCCGATCCATCCTGGTTCCAGGAAGTATATCAGGATCACGGTCCAGGTGTCCGGTGTCGTCAGGCATCTTCTTGTTGCCCTTCCCTTTGGCATTTCTTCTGCCCCTCACACTTTTACCAAGGTGGTGGTTCTGTTGTGGCGGCTTTGAGGCTTCAAGGACTGACCATCATTCCTTATCTGGACGACTGGCTTTGAAAGCCTCTGCTCTAGCGGTCCTAACCCAACTTCTTCAGGTAACAATCTCCTTTCTGTTCCACCTAGGTTGGATCATCAGCTGGTAGAAGTTGAACGTGAGCCCGTCGACTTCAGTAAGATATCTAGGCTTCATAATCGACTCCACTGGGATGTCGCTCCAGTTGACTCCAGAAAGAAGATTCCGGGTTCAGAACACGGCAAGTTCCTTTCCCCGGCGAGTTCCAATCCGGACTCTCATGAAGATGTTGGGGCTCATGTCAGCGTCTGCGGAAGCAGTCCCTTGGGCTCTATGGCACCTCCGCCCTCTACAGTCAGAGGTCCTCTCCTAATGGAATGGCAGCCCTGCTGGGCTAAACTCCCTGTGCTCCCTGACTGGACAAACTCGGTATTCCCTCAGATGGTGGTGCCATCTTTTAGACGGGAAGTCTATGACCCAGCCAGTCTGGGTCATATTGACTACGGATGCGTCCTAAGTAGGCTGGGACGCTCACCTAGACGACTCTCCAGTTCACGGGACCTGGTTTCCTCAGGAGTGGCTTTTTTTCATCCAATCTCCGCGAGATTCATGCTATCCGGCTAGCCCTCCTTCACTTAGCCCCTCAGATCAGGGGCAAAGCGGTGAAAGTCCAGTCAGACAATGTGACTGTGGTACTTTACATCAACCAGCAGGGAGGCACGAGATCACTTCCCCTCTTGTCAGAGATCGGGGTGATTCTGGATTAGGCAGAGTTGTACCTTCCCACTTATCTGCAATCCACATCCAAGGCTCCCTCAATATGATAGCGGCTGAGCCACGGTCTTCCGTCGGTGGAGTGGTCTTTACATCCGGAGAATCAAGCAGATAGTCCTCAAGTGGGTATGCCAGAGGTGGATCTCATGGCAACAAGGTTCAATGCCAAGGTGGAGAGGTTCTGCTCCCTCTACAGGGAGGACAACCCCCTGGCATTAGACGCTCTGTCAATATCCTGGAGGTTCAGGCTGGCTTACATCTTCCCTCCCTTTTTCCATGATACCGAGGGTATTGATGAAAATCCGTCAGGATCAGGCCTCAGTGATAGCCATCATATTGTTTTGGCCAAAGAGTTCCTGGTTTACCTAGCTCACCCAGTTGAGTCGAGGACAATATTGGAGGCTCCCCCCACAGCAGACCCTGGTGTCGTGGGACACTCACCTCTGCTCAGATCTGCACAGATTCAACCTGACAGCCTTGAGGTTGATCAGTCCCTTCCCAGGATAGAAGGGCTTTCAGAGTCGGTCCTGAGAACGCTGTCTCATTCTAGAGCGGACTCTACCAAGAGAGCCTACTCTTGTATTATGAGGATATTCTCATCCTGTTGTACCTCAACTGAGGTGGCATCTGCAGATCCGCCCCTCTCCGCTATCCTTCAGTTCCTGCAAGACGGCCTTGATAGAGGCCTTGCCCTTCTACTCTGAAGGTTCAAGTTTCAGCCATCTCAGCTTGCCTTAACAGGCTTTTCTCTCAGGACCCGCTGATCAAACGGTTCTTTAAAGGAGCTGAAAGATAAAAGCCTACAGTACTGAGACCCCTTTTTCAATGAGTTTTTCAGTAGTTCTTAGGGGTTAGCATCTCCCCCTTTGAACTGTTAGAGGAGGTGGACATCAAGTTCGTCACTTGGAAGTTTGTGTTTCTCCTTGCAGTGACTTTGGCCAAGAGGGTCTCTGAGCTTCAAGCTCTCTCAGCACATGAGCCCTATTCTTACATGACCAAGACCTTCTTAGATTCCTCCCGTATTGTAGGCCTAAAGTTCCTTCCTTCCAGAACATCAACCAGGTGATATTCCTCCCGGTTCTGTCGACATCTACCACCTCCTCCTAGGAACCTGCTAGACATCCTCTGGACGTCGAGATGTCTCCGGATCTATGTGAATAGATCAATGAGTTCAGGAAAGATGAGAATCTGCTAATCCTGTTGCCGGTAAGTTTAAAGGCTATAAGGCATCCAAACCTTCCATCAGTCGGTGGATTGAGGAGGCTATTAAGGAATCCTTTGTTTCCACAATCTGGACCCTCCGGGATTCGTGAAGGCCCACTCTACTTGAGTTGTGGCTGTGGTTGTGCCGAGAGGAGTCTTCTGCCTCTCAACATGATTTGCAAAGCTGCCTCCTGGAGCTCTGAATCGACATTCATCTCCCATTATAGACTAGATGCCAGTCTAGCTGAGTTTCGGCCTTTGGGCAGACTTTTCTTAGTTCTGCCAGGCAGGAAGGCCCTCCCTAGGTGTTTCTTCTTGCTATCTCCCCATCTGTGCTGCTGGTAGGACGTAAGGGAATCGTTAATTTCTAACGATAATTTGTTTTCCCTTAGTCCTAACAGCAGCACACAAATTCCCACCCTAGTAAGTCTAGCTTTTTCTTACTATAAACACAGTGGGCTGGGGGTTGACTTCCTCCTTTTAAGGAGATACTTAATTGTTAAATTGAGTTATTAGTCTTGGGCTCATTAAACATTCCGCCGGTCCTGCCAGTCCACGGGGGTGGTTAACCCCATCTTTGCTGCTGTTAGGACTAAGGGAAAACAAATTATCGTTAGAAATTAACGATTATAACCTATTGGGACATGATTATACGGTAACCATAATTTACAATATATTAAAACATGATTGTAGCACAAATTACCAATTTAACCTGAGAATACACCATGAACTGTCCCAGTATGTAAATGTAACATGATCAAAAATGTTGTAGAATGCTATAAAACCCATGGGCTTGCATCGGGGAATCGCATCAAAAAAGGTGAAAATATGTGAATGAAACATCACAAACAAACAATAGGTCACACACTGTTGTGTGGACATAGAACTAAAGTCCATATCTTGTATGCGAATCCTCATATCTGTATAAAGTCAGGTAAAGGTAGAAGCGGTCTCCAAAGTGTCCTCAAAAGTGTCTGTGACCCTGATCCCATAGTGTAATTCTCAATCTAAAGTGCAAGGTGCTCAATATATCATCCAAAGAAGCATATCCAGGTCCAAAATACACCAAAAATAAACCTGCAAAAACACAAAAACAACAATAAACAAGGATGTCAAAAAAAAAAAAAAAAAAAAAAAAAACCCTCATCATTGTGCATAATATCTTGTGAAAGTGAATTCTTCATTTAAACCTGACGGTGTAATGCCTCATTCACACGTCAGTGTCGGTTTTGGATCAGTGGTAACATGGACCGTGTTCAATCCGTGTTTCCTCCTGTGACAGATCAGTGTTGGGTCCGAGGGTCCGTTTTTTGCTGTCCGTGTGCCATCCATGTTTCACTGACACTGAGCAGCTGGAAAATAATTTTTAAAGCATCTCTTCTTAATGATCCGTGAAACACGGATGCAATGCGGGTGGCTTCCGTGTTGCATCCTTGGTTTTCACGGACTCATTGACTATAAAGGGCGTGAGGGATCCGGGAACACGGAGCAAGATAGGACATACATCCGTGCTGAAAACACGGACCATGCTAAAACACTGATGTGTGAATACACACATTCAAATGAATGGGGAGAACACGTACAGCACACGTGCGTGAAACACTGACGTGTGAATGAGGCATAAGAGAACCCAGGTTGGAAATCCACCTGGATTAAGATTTAATCAATTGTTGAGACACAAGTGCTCCCCTAATATTGTTACAAACAAGATCCAACCCAGCAATCCTTAAACCACTTACCCTGGGTTCAGACCTGAGCGTTCTTGATTACAGCGCGTTTTTGAAAATAGGAAACGCGCGTCATACGCGCGTTCTTGTGATTGACTACTGTGGTGTCAATCACAATACGCGCGACAAACGCCCCAAAAAAAGCTCAAGTACTTGTTCATGCGTAGGGCGTTTTACAGCACGTTCGTACGCGCTGTAAAACGCTCAGGTGAGAACCATGCCCCTAGGGAAACATGGGTTTTCGCCTGTTGAGCGTTTTACAGCGCGTAGGAACGCACTGTAAAACGCTCAGGTGTGAACTTAGGGTAACTCTGTGATGTTCCAAAAAGTGAGATGCAACCGACGTCAAGGGTTTGTCTTTCTTAGTCCCGTCTCGTGATGCCAAGCCAATGTTACCCTAAGTTCACACCTGAGCGTTTTACAGCACGTTCCTACGAGCTGTAAAACGCTCAACAGGCGAAAACCTATGTTTCCCTATGGGCATGGTTCTCACCTGAGCGTTTTACAGCGCGTCTGAACGCGCTGTAAAGCGCCCAAATGTGTACCATGCCCATAGGGATACATGGCATTTCACATGTTGTGCGTTTTTCAGCGCGTAGGAACGCGCTGAAAAGTGCTTAGGTGTGTACCTAGGGTGAGAGAGATGCTGCTGTATCCTCTTACGTAATTCCTGTGTTGTTTGTCCAATGAAGATCTTCCCACAAGGGCACAACAAAGAGTATACCACATTTCTGAAATACACGTGTTAATATGCATGAAATTGGATACTACATTTACACTATTTGATTGCATTATTTATTAATTTATCCCATTATTATGTAATTATGTTTGTATTGTTCATATATCATATATATTAGTGTAAGTTTCAAGAAGGAAAATGTTACCTCAACACTCTTTTGTTTATTCAGACACTTTGCTGTTATCTAATATTCATGTCTTCCGGCGCTATCTTATAGGTTCTTCTATTTTTGGAGTACGATAGACTGGATTTGCACTTCCTGCGTCTGGCACGCCTGTTGGCACTCATCATTGGGAGCTAGCGCGTGCGCATATTGGTATTTGGGATGACTGCAATGCGTTTCTGGTCCATGGAACGCACCGCGAATGTACTTCTGGCAGGATGCCATTTTGCGCACGTGCAAACTGCATTTTACGAACGCTGGCTCACATCAGATGGCGTCAAAATATAGGGATAAGGGCCCTGCAACGAGGGCATCAACAGAGCTTCATTACACACCCCGTTGCCTTCTCTAAGTTCATTCTTAAACAGGTGACATTCATTATTTTCTAATTACTTGTATATATATAAATATATATATATATTGGGCACATTTCCTTGATTCATTGACCCCTGAGGAAACGAGTTTTTTCTGGCGATGCACGTGGGGCGTATTCACCTACACACCATGCCCGCTTATTCTTCCATTTGATAAGTAGCTTGCATTTTTTGATGCCTTATTTATGAATTAAGTACTACTGGCGGCGTATATAAGGTTCCATTTGAAACCTGGTGGTTGTAGGTAGGTATGTGTGAAGGACATATGTCTAGTCCACACATGATGTTGTGATTGTACACAATGATTTAAATTTTTGGGTTTTGTGTTTTCTAAGTCAACTATACATTTTTATAGTAAGCGGTGCAGCCTTTGTATGCCGTATTTCTTTCTCAAATTTTATATGGTTCTATGCTAATACCGTGGTTTGCACTCTGTGATACCTATTTGGTTTGCCCCCGAATTTCATTTCTTTCATTCCCACGGACCCCACCTAGTGTTGAGCGCAAATATTCGAATAGCGAATTTTTATTGCGAATATCGCAACTCGATATTTCACGAATATTGCGAATATAGCGCTAAATATTCGCAATTTCGAATATTCGTTTTTTTTTTTTTTTTTTTTTAGTTGTTGCTCACTGGTTGTCTTCCCACTTCCCAAAAGCTGTTCTTACCTGTCCAGAGGATTCCTGGCTCCCTGCCCGCTCCAGTCAATGCCCGTTGCCGCTTCTGCCGACTTCCCTATGGGAACGCCTCCATGCTAAAATGTACTGTCGGATGTGAGAATCACGATCTCACAAATTCGACTAAGTTGTAATCGTAATGCGATTAATATACCCTAAATTATTCGCATTGCGATATTCGTTATATTCTAGCAAAACAACAATTAGGAACCCAACTTTAAGTTAAATTCGCAATGCGAACATATACTCGCATTGCGAAATCAACTTAGATCTGAGTTCCTAATGGTTGTTGTATTGCTAGAATATAACAAAGATTGAGAATATAGCGCTATATTCGTAATATTCGTCATTTTCGTTATATTCTAGCAACAGAACCATTAGGAACTTAGCTCTAAGCTCAATTCGCAATGTGATTATATGTTCGCTTTGCGAATTTAACTTAGAGCTGAGTTCCTAATGGTTGTATTGCTAGAATTGACGAAGATAACGAGTATCACGAAAATAGCGCTATATTCTCAATCTTCATTATATTCTAGCAATACAACCATTAGGAACTCAGCTCTAAGTTTAATTCGCGATGCGAATATAAATTAATGTAAAATTCGCAATATATAGAATAATGGCGAATATTCGATTTCGACGAATATATGACGAATATTCAATCGCAATTGCGGACAAGAATAGGACATGTTCTATATTTTTGCGGAACGGAAGTGCAGACCCGGAAGCGCGCATCCATAATTCCGGATCAGAGCGGGACAAAGTCTGTCCCCAAAGAAATGAATGGGTCCGCAATTCCGTTCCGCAAACAGAATTGCGGACGTGTGAATGGGGCCTAAGGGTCTCTTATCACCGCCAGTTAGTTAGCTACATGTTAGGTAGCTAGCGCCCAGCCCACCGCACCGCAGTCACTGATTTTGGCAGAGATTTTTTCATCCACATTGACCGATGCGAATGAGGAAATCTGTGCCGTTTATTTTATTTTGAACGGAAAAAAAAAATCTCATTACCCGTATGCTCAATATAAGGAGAATCGCAGAAACTCCTAATGCTGGCCATACGGGTAATGATTGCGGAGACCCTCAAATGCCAGGGCAGTAGAAACACCCAACATGTGACCCCATTTTAGAAAGAAGACACCCCAAGGTATTCTGTGAGGGGTATGGTGAGTTCATGCAAAATTTTATTTTTTGTCACAAGTTAGTGGAATATTAGACTTTGTAAAAAAAAATATATATATATCAATTTCCGCTAACTTGTGCCCAAAATTTTTTTTCTGTGAACTCGCCATACCCCTCACAGAATACCTTGGGGTGTCTTCTTTCCACAATGGGGTCACAAGTGGGGTATTTATACTTCCCTGGCATTTTAGGGGCCCTAAAGCGATAGAATCCAAATGCGTAAAAATGCCCTGTGAAATCCTAAAGGTACTCATTGGTTTTAGGACCCCTTTGCGCATCTTGGCTGCAAAAAAAGTGTCACACATGTGGTATCACCGTACTCAGGAGAAGTAGGGCAATTAGTTTTGGGGTGTATTTTTATATATACCCATACAGTGTGTGAGAAATATCGCTGTAAACGACAACTTTTTAAATTTTTCTGTTCAGCCGCTTTCCTCTGGTGGAGTAGAGAAGTCAGGGCAATCCAGGCCTTGTTCATTGTTATAAGAGTCTACCTGTCAGCATTTTCAGTTGACAGGCAAATTATCAGTTATTATTCCCCCAGCAGCACTAAATACCCCGCTCTAACACAACGCTGGCAGCAGGGCAGGCCAGCACCTCCAAGGCCTAGAGTGCCAGTTCGTGCCATGTGTCCAGCTTGGACACCAAATAGTTGTAAGGCACAGAGGGATCATTGAGGATGCTGACACGGTCTGATACGTACTCCTTCACCATCTTCCAAAATGTTTCCCTCCTTGTGACACTAGGTCACGCATCAGGGTGAGGTTGCTGGTGGGGTGTCATGAAACTGTCCCAGGCCTTGAAGAGTGTTGCCCTGAATCTGTTGGAACTGCTGTGTGTTCCCCTCGTCTTCCCTCCTCGGTTGCCCAAGGAACTACGTACTCTGCCGCTAGTGTTGTCAGCTGGAACTTTTTGGAGCAATTTTTCCACAAGGACCTTCTGGGATTCCACCATTTTGTTAGTCCTCTCCACCACAAGAATGAGACATGAGAAGTTCTCTTTGTAGCGGGGGTCGAGAAGGGTGAACAACCAGTAATCGGTGTTGGCCAAAATGCGTACAACGCGAGGGTCACAGGAAAGGCAGCAACAGACAAGACTTCGCTGTCCTCATCAGGAGGATGACTCTCAATCTTCTCATCCTCTTCTGCCCATCCACACTGAACAGATGAAATAAACCTGCTATGGGTACTACCCTCTGTAGCGGAGGCAACCATCTCCTGCTCCTCCTCCTCATCATCATACAATTTACGCTGAGAAGACAAACTAAGGGTCGTCTGGCTATCACCCTGTGTTATGTCTTCCCCCATTTCCACCTCTTCCACATGCAAAGCGTCCCCCTTCATTGTGAGTAGTGAGCGTTTCAGTAGACACAGAAGTGGGATGGTTGCGGTGATAATAGTGGCATCGTCGCTCACCATCTGTGTTGATTACTCAAAGTTGCGTAAAACCTCACAGAGGTCAGACATCCATGCCACTCGTCGCTTGTGAAGAGTGGAAGCTGACTGGAAAGGCGACGACCATGTTGCAGCTAGTATTCCACTACTGCCCTCTGCTGCTCACAAAGCTGTAGATGACTTTCGGAAATGGGCACACACGCGACGAACCTTCACCAGTAGCTCAGGCAAATTGGGGTAGGTTTTGTAAAACCACTGAACCACTAAGTTGAACATGTGGGCTAGGCATGGGATGTGTGTTAGGTTGCCGAGCTCCAAAGCCACAACCAAGTTACGGCCATTATCAGACATAACCATGCCTGGTCGTAGGTTGAGTGGCGAGATCCACAACTAATATACCCTGCAATAAATCTGTCGTGGTGTACCTATATTTTAAGTTGATATTTTATTGCCTGTATGAATCTTGCTTCTGAGGAAGGGGAATATATCCCTGAAACACGTTGAGCCATATATTTTACCAATAAAAGGATTAACCAGAAGCCTCCACCTGTGCTGCAGCTGATCCCTGACATCACTACAAGCGATCCTGGCCAGGGGGGTTCAAGGCACTGGTGTCCTGAGTTTATCCAGTGACCACCCCCCAACGAAGTGAGTCCATACGATTTTTATTATTTTGATTGTAATTTCTTGGCATTATATCCTTTAGCATTTATGGTAAACCTTCCTTTTTTTCTTATTTATTTACTTATATACCTTGAGTTTAACTTATGGCTTGTAACTTATTAGACTTGACTATGTCATATACCTGCACAGTTCTGACTTAGGGATTGGCGCTCTCTCTCTCCGTTCCTTTATAATGGTCTAGTATCACTCCTATCCAGGGTACCTTTCCCACTACTGTGTTTGGGAGCTTTTCTTGACCATATCCATTTTCCAAATGACTGCATTTTAAGTGTTTGCTAGTGTTGAGCGAACAGTTCGAGCATAGTTCGGGTTCGTACCGAATTTTGGGGTGTTCGGGACCTGGAGTGCAGCATGTGACCCAGCCTCTATTTAAGCTGGAGTCACGTAGCGCCGCACGTCACACTGCTCTGATTAGTGTAGGGAGAGGACGCAGCTTCTGTAAGGGTAAGATTAGGCAGGGAAAAGTCAGCAACAGCACCTAATGAACGGATCGATCTACAGCTGTGAATGATTCAATTTCTGCTAGTTACTTGCTCACTGGTTTTTAGGCTGCACAGAGCGTTTTTCTGTCACTTTTTTCTGGGGTGATCAGCGGCCATTTTTTGACTTGTGGTGCACCAGCACAAGCTGCCACCAAGTCCATCAATCCATCAATACCAGGTTTTTTTTTGCTATATCCTACATCAGGGGCTTGGCTGTGCTTATTGTCACCCCTAGAAACTCAGGATAGTAATTTCTATATTTTATTAAGGGTTAAATTCAATTGCCAAAATAGCAATCCCCTAAATCTGGTGTCCCAGCAGTGGCTGGCAAAGTATAATAGTGTCCGGCAAAGGATATATTTTGCTCTGGGGTGAAATTCAATTGCCAAAATAGCAATTCCATAAATCAGTGGTTCCAGCTGTGACAGAACAAGTTTCATAGTGTCCTGCAAAGGATATTTTTTTTTCTGGGGTGAAATTCACTTGCCAATATAGCAATACCCTGAATCTGGTGTTCCAGCTGTTGCAGGCCAAGGGTTAATTTGTCCGTAAAATGGTATATTACACTCAAGGTGTACATACAAGTGCTGAGAGGGTCATCCTCAATAACTTCACACGCTACCGTGCATCTCCCATTGTATTTCTGTCCATTAAAGGGTATATTACACAAAGTGTTAAAATACAATTGCTGAAGGCATAATCCTACATATTTTTTCACACGCTACTGTGCATCTCCAAGTGTAAATCTGTCCATAAAAGAATACCTTTCATCCAGGGCCTAAATACTAGCCCTACAATAGATATTCCCCTAAATCAGTGGTTACTGCTGTGCCTGGATTAGTGTAATACGCTACATAAATAAATAGGCAGATAGTGTTAGGTGCCTGTAAAAAAAAGTCCTGGATTTGAAATCAATACATTGGGCCAAATATAATTTTTCTTATTGTGGTGCTTGGTGAATGGTAACAATGAGGAAAACATCTAGTAAGGGACGCAGACGCGGTCGTGGTGGTGTTAGTGGACCCTCTGGTGCTGGGAGAGGACGTGGCCATTCTGCCACAGCCACACATCCTAGTGAACCAACTACCTCAAGTTCCAGTACCCGCCAGAATTTACAGCGATATTTGGTTGGGCCCAATGCCGTTCTAAGGAGGGTAAGGCCTGAGCAGGTACAGGGGCTAGTCAATTGGGTGGCCGACAGTGGATCCAGCACGTTCACAACATTATCTCCTACCCAGTCTTCGGCAGAAAGCGCACAGGTGGCGCCTGAAAACCAAGCCCATCAGTCTGTCACATCACCCCCATGCATATCAGGGAAACTGTCAGAGCCTCAAGTTATGCAGCAGTCTCTTATGCTGTTTGAAGTCTCTGCTGGCAGGGTTTCCCAAGGGAATCCACCTAGCCCTTCCCCAGTGGTGGAAGACATAGAATGCACTGATGCACAACCACTGATGTTTCCTGATGATGAGGACATGGGAATACCACATCATCAGAGTCCGCACGTCTCTGATGATGACGAAACACAGGTGCCAACTGCTGCGTCTTTCTGCAGTGTGCAGACCGAACAGGAGGTCAGGGAGGAAGACTGTGTGGAAGACGAGCCAACAGCGTAGCAAAAGAGAGAGCAGGGGGCAAAAGCAGAACAGCCGCCGCCAAGAGAGTTCGCCTGCTACTGGCCACCGCCACCAGGGACCGAGCACCCCAAAGGCAGCTTCAAGGAGTTCACTGGCATGGCACTTCTTCAAACAATGTGCTGACGACAATACCCGAGTGGTTTGCACGCTGTGCCATCAGAGCCTGAAGCGAGGCATTAACGTTCTGACCTTAGCACAACCTGCATGACCAGGCATCTACATGCAAAGCATGAACTGCAGTGGAGTAAACACCTTAAAAACAAGGAACTCAATCAGACTCCCCCTGCTCCGTCTTCTGCTGCTGCCTTGGCCTCTTCCTCCGTCTCGGGAGGAATGTTGGCACCTGCCGCCCACCAAACAGAGGATGTGCCACCGACACCACCACCTGCGTCACCAAGCATCTCCACCAAGTCACACGGCAGCGTTCAGCTCTCCATCAAACAAACCTTGGAGAGAAAGTGTAAATTCCCACCTAGCCACCCTCGAGCCCTGGGCCTGAATGCCAGCATTTCTAAACTACTGGCCTTTGAAATGCTGTCATTCAGGCTGGTGGACACAGACAGCTTCAAACAGCTGATGTCCATGGCTGTCCCACAGTATGTTGTTCCCAGCTGCTACTACTTATCCATGACAGCCGTGCCTTCCCTGCACAACCAAGTATCCGATAAAATCAAGTGTGCTCTGCGCAACGCCATCTGTGGCAAGCTCTACCTAACCACACATACGTGGACCAGTAAGCACGGCCAAGGACGCTATATCTCCCTAACTGCACACTGGGTAAATGTAGTGGCGGCTGGGCCCCAGGCGGAGAGTTCCTTGGCGCACGTCCTTCCGCCGCCAAGTATCGCAGGGCATCATTCTTTGCCTCCTTTAGCCTCCTCCTCCTACTCGGCTTCCTCCTCCTCTGCTTCCACCAGCTCATCCAGTCAGCCACACACCTTCACCACCAACTTCAGCACAGCCCGGGGTAAACGTCAGCAGGCCATTCTGAAACTCATATGTTTGGGGGACAGGCCCCACACTGCGCAGGAGTTGTGACGGGGTATTGAACAACAGACCAACCAGTGGTTTCTGCCGGTGGGCCTCAAGCCCGGCCTGGTGGTGTGCGATTATGGGCGAAATCTCGTCGCAGCTCTGGGACTAGCCGGTTTGACGCACATCCCTTGCCTGGCGCATGTGCTGAATTTGGTGGTGCAGAAGTTCATTCACAACTTCCCTGACATGTCAGAGCTGCTGCATAAAATGCGGGCCGTCTGTGCGCGCTTCCGGCATTCACATCCTGCTGCTGTCGCCTGTCTGCGCTACAGCGTAACTTCGGCCTTCCCGCTCACCGCCTCATATGCGACGTGCCCACCAGGTGGAACTCCACCTTGCACATGCTGGAGAGACTGTGCGAACAGCAGCAGGCGATAGTGGAGTTTCAGCTGCAGCATGCAAGCGTGAGTTGCTCGGCGGAACAACACCACATCACCACCAATGACTGGGCATCCATGCGAGACCTGTGTGCCCTGTTGCGCTGTTTCGAGTACTCCACCAACATGGCCAGTGGCGATGATGACATTATCAGCGTTACAATACCACTTTTATCTCTCCTTGAAAAAACACTTAGGGCGATGATGGAAGAGGAGGTGGCCCAGGAGGAGGAGGAGGAAGATGAGGGGTCATTTTTAGGACTTTCAGGCCAGTCTGTTAGAAGTGCCTCAGAGGGAGGTTTTTTGCAACAGCAGAGGCCAGGTACAAATGTGGCCACTACTGGAGGATGAGGAGGAGGAGGAGGTGGAGGAGGATGAAGTAGGTTCACAGCGGGGTGGCACCCGACACAGCTCAGGCCCATCACTGGTGCGTGGCTGGGGGGATATGGAGGACGATGACGATACGCCTCCCACAGAGGACAGCTTGTCCTTACCTCTGGGCAGCCTGGCACACATGAGTGACTACATGCTGCAATGCCTGCGCAACGACAGCAGAGTTGCCCACATTTTAACGTGTTGCCACCCTGCTGGATCCCCGGTACAAAGACAATATGCCCACCTTATTTTCTGCACTGGAGCGTGAAAGGAAGATGCACGAGTACAAGCGCACGCTGGTAGACGCGCTCCTGAGAGCATTCCCAAATGTCAGAGGGGAACAGGTGGAAGGCGAAGGCAGAGGAGGAGCAAGAGGTCGCCAACGCAGCTGTGTCACGGCCATCTCCTCTGAGGGCAGGGTTAGCATGGCAGAAATGTGGAAAAAGTTTTGTCTCCAAGCCACAGCTAACTGCACCATCACCTGATACGGAACGTGTTAGCAGGAGGCAGCATTTCACTAACATGGTTGAACAATACGTCTGCACACCACTCCACGTACTGACTGATGGTTCGGCCCCATTCAACTTCTTGGTCTCCAAATTGTCCACGTGGCCAGAGCTATCATTTTATGCCTTGGAGGTGCTGGCCTGCCCAGCGGCCAGCGTTTGGTCTGTACGTGTATTCAGCGAGGCAGGGGGCGTCATTACTGACATACGCAGCCGCCTGTCCACAGCCAACGTGGACAAGCTGACGTTCATAAAAATGAACCAGGCATGGATCCCACAGGACCTGTTCCTCTCTTGTGCACAATAGACATTTATAACTGCCTCCCCCTCAACCATGTATTCTTGTACTTCGGGGCACTTCTTTATTGAATCCTCATTTTTTTAACTTTACCATGATCTTGCGGTGCAACCCAAAGTTGAATTAACCTCTCCTCAATCTGGGCACCGGGGCCGAAATAACTGAAAGTGGCCTTCTCCAGTGGTGGGTGATATGACGCATGATTCCTTGCTGTGGGACCTGTCTCCTCTGTCTGTGTGCTGGGGCCTAAATAACTGAAAGTGGCAATCTCCAGTGGTGGGTGATATGACGCCTTATTCCTTGTTGTGGGACCTCTCTCCTTTGTCTGGGTGCTGGGGCCTAAATAACTGAAAGCGGCCTTCTCCAGTGGTGGGTGATATGACGTATGATTCTCTGCTGTGAAACCTCTCTCCTCTGTCTCGGTGCTGGGGCCTAAATAACTGAAAGTGGCCTTCTCCAGTGGTGGGTGATATCACGCATGATTCTCTGCTGTGGGACCTCTCTCCTCTGTCTGGGTGCTGGGGCCTAAATAACTGAAAGTTGCCTTCTCCAGTGGTGGGTGATATGACACCCTATTCCTTACTGTGGGACCTCTCTCCTCTGTCTGGGAGCTGGGGCCTAAATAACTGAAAGTGGCCTTCTCCAGTGGTGGGTGATATGACGTATGATTCTCTGCTGTAAAACCTCTCTCCTCTGTCTGGGTGCTGGGGCCTAAATAACTGAACGTGGCCTTCTCCAGTGGTGGGTGATATGACGTATGATTCTCTGCTGTGAAACCTCTCTCCTCTGTCTGGGTGCTGGGGCCTAAATAACTGAAAGTGGCCTGCTCCAGTGGTGGGTGATATAACTCCTTATTCCTTGCTGTGGGACCTCTCTCTTCTGTCTGGTTGCTGGGGCCTAAATTACTGAAAGTGGCCTTCTCCAGTGGTAGGTGATATGACGCCTTATTCCTTGCTGTGGGACCTCTCTCCTCTGTCTTGGTGCTGGGGCCTAAATAACTGAAAGTGGCCTTCTCCAGTGGTGGGTGATATGATGCCTTATTCCTTGCTGTGGGACCTCTCTCCTCTGTCTGGGTGCTGGGGCCGAAATAACAGAAAGTGACCTTCTCCATTGGTGGGTGACTTGAAGCCTGATTCTCTGCTATGGGACCTCTCTCCAATTGATATTGGTTAACTATTATTTATTTTATTTTATTTTAATTCATTTCCCTATCCACATTTGTTTGCAGGGCATTTACCTACATTTTGCTGCCTTTTGCAGCCCTCTAGCCCTTTCCTGGACTATTTTACAGCCTTTTTAGTGCCCAAAAGTTCGGGTCCCCATTGACTTCAATAGGGTTCGGGTTCGGGATGAAGTTCGGGTCGAGTTCGGATCCCGAACCCGAACATTTTCAGGAAGTTCGGCCGAACTTCTCGAACCCGAACATCCAGGTGTTCGCTCATCTCTAGTGTTTGCCTCTCGTCTTCTTCTGCAGCAGCCTCCCTTATCCTGATACCTGACCTCTTTTGTACCTATCCTACACTGCTGGCGCCCACTACATCTCCTCTGGAATCTCTCAGATTCCTTTGATTTGTGTTTAATCTCCTTTTTTTTTTTTCTCTCATCCAAGTACTGTTCCAGCCACATAATGGAAATTCCTATTCAAAGGAGAACAATGACATCTGTAACTGGTCTGGTATACACTTTAGCAGTCCCTTGTTTTATCACTTTGACTTCAACCTTTCTGACATTACCATCTTTACTTGGCAATGTATTTGTGACAATTCCCATAGGCCAGTTGTTTCTGCTTTCTTGGCTATTTTTCAATAACACAACATCTCCATCTTTAACGTTGGGACTGGTCTTAGTCTATTTCCTCCGACTTTGTAAGGTAAACAGGTAGTCTCTCCTCCATCTCTTCCAAAACGTGTTAGCCAGACACTGGACTTGTTTCCATTGCTTTACACGAAGTTCTGTTCTACTAAAGTCCCCAGATGGGGCAGACAACGAGTCTACCTTTTGGGTCAAGAGCATAGCAGGAGTAAGAACAGTTAGATTATCTGGATCTGTAGATAGTGGTACCAAAGGTCTTGCATTATGATAGCAATAATTTCTGCCATGAAAGTGCTCAAAGTATTGATAGTCAAACGAGTAGGTTTAACTTGGAGTAACATTGCATCTAAAATGCGCCTAGCAACACCTATTAATCTTTCCCAAGCACCTCCCATGTGAGATGAGTGTTGAGTGTTAAAGAACCTTGCGCATCCTTTGATAAGATAATCCTAAAATATCCTAAAATAATCTTGAAGTTCTGCATCATTTGAGCACATATACAGCTCCTTGCATGCTCCTACAAAGTTAGTACCTCTATCTGAGCGAATCAACTTGGCTGGACCACAAACAGAAAATAGCCTTCTTAAAGCATTGATGAAACTGGAGGTTGACATGGACTAAATCAATTCTATATGCACTGCCCTTGTAGAAAGACATGTGAAAAGAACAGCCCAGCGTTTCCTGTCAGCGCTACCTCCTCTAGTGCGACATGTTATAACTGCCCAAGGACCAAACACATCAATACCCACACTAGTAAATAAAGGTTCTGGATTGACTCTATCCTTTGTCAACTCTGCCATCTTTTGACTTTCAAATCTCCCTCTGAGCTTGCGGCACATTACACATTGATGAATGATTGCAGACACTAGGCGTTTTCCGCCAAGAATCCAGAAACTCTGATTGCACCTTCTGTTATGTGGCGCCCTTGGTGTATTATTTGATTGTGATAATATCTTACAATCAGTGAGGCAATATGGTGATCATGAGGAATGATGACAGGCTGCTTCTCCTCATCTGACAGTGTGGCAAAGGATAAGTGACCCCCTACTCTCAATAGTCCATTGTGATCTATAAAGAGACTAAGTTTTGTAAGACAGCTCTGTTTTCGAAGTGTCTTTCATTGTTTAATACAATCATATTCTAGCTTGAAAAATGTGTGTTGTACAGAAGAAATTATAGCTGGCTTGTGAAAGTTCTTTTAAACTGACTCTTTCATGGAAAACTCCCCAGATTCCAGGTAGATCAGCATGGGTTTTCTTCTGTAAGCTTTTGACAACATGGATTGCTATATCCCTGCTTAGTCTCTTCCAGTCAGAAAATCTTTCAAAACTATGAGGTCAAAGTCTAGTGTCAAAGGCTTTAGTACTGAAGCTCACTACTTCTGACCTAATATCCGGATCAGCATCAGGTTTAAATGGTAAACGTTGGTGTCAACAGTAGGGATGAGCGAACCCGAACTGTATAGTTTGGGTGTTTGGGACCCAGACCCGAACATTTTCAAAAAAGTTTGGGTTCGGGTTCGTTGTTCGGCGATTTCTTCCCGCTTTCTGAAGGGCTGCACAGCAGCCAATCAGCTAGCGTTTTACTTCTTGCCCTAAGAAGCCATCAAAGCCATGCCTACTAATGGCATGGCTGTGATTGGCCAAGTGCAGCATGTGACCCAGCCTCTATTTAACCAGTCCCCGACCGCCGTACGCAGGATTGCGTCCTGCGGGCGGCCGGGATCTTCTGTTTGGACGCGCCGGGGCGTCATCTCGCGAGACGCGAGAGCTCCTGTGAACGCGCGCGCGTGCGCGCGCGCGTTCACAGTGATGCGCGTCTCGAGAGTTGGACTACAGCCTGCCAGCGATGATCAATCGCTGGCAGGCTGTAGATGCGATATAAATCGCATCAAACAGCTATATCAGACGCTGTTTTATGAACAGCGTCTGATATAGCTGCTACCTGGTCCTCTGGTGGTCCCATTTTCTGGGATCGACCACCAGAGGACCAGGTAACACAGTAAAAGTTGCACCAAACACTACACTAACCCCCCACCCCTCCCTCACCTATTAACCCCTTGATCACCCCATCTAGACCCCCTGATCACCCCCTGTCATTGATCACACCCTTGTAAGGCTCCATTCAGACGTCCATATGTGTTTTGCGGATCCGTGGATTCACGGATCCGCGGATCCGATCCGCGGATCCTCAAAACACGGACACCGGCAATGTGCTTTCCGCATTTTGCAGATCCGCACATTGCCAGAACTATATAGAAAATGCTTTTTCTTGTCCGCAATTGCGGACAAGAATAGGACATGTTCTATATTTTTGCCGAACGGAAGTGCGGATCCGTAATTCCGGATCCGAGCGGGACAAAGTCTGTCCCCATAGAAATGAATGGGTCCGCAATTCCGTTCCGCAAACAGAATTGCGGACGTGTGAATGGGGCATAAGGGCCCCCTTTTACCGCCAGTTAGCTAGCTACTTGTTAGGTAGCTAGCGCCCAGCCCACCGCACCGCAGTCACTGATTTTGGCAGAGATTTTTTCATCCACATTGATCGATGCAAATGAAAAAATCTGTGCCGTTTATTTTATTTTATTTTTTCAGCGCAGAGGCTGAACGGAAAAAAAAAATCTCATTACCCCTGCTCAATATACGGAGAATCGCAGAAACTCCTAATGCTGGCCATACGTGTAATGATTGCGGAGACCCTCAAATGCCAGGGCAGTACAAAAACCCCACATGTGACCCCATTTTAGAAAGAAGACACCCCAAGGTATTCCGTGAGGGGTATGGCGAGTTCATGGAAAATTTTATTTTTTGTCACAAGTTAGTGGAATATGAGACTGTAAAAAAAAAAAAAAAAAAATATAATTTCCGCTAACTTGTGCCAAATTTTTTTTTCTGTGAACTCGCCATGCCCCTCACAGAATACCTTGGGTGTCTTCTTTCCACAATGGGGTCACTTGTAGGGTATTTATACTGCCCTGGCATTTTAGGGGTCCTAAAGCGTGAGAATCCAAATGCGTAAAAATGGCCTGTGAAATCCTAAAGGTACTCATTGGTTTTAGGGCCCTTTGCGCATCTTGGCTGCAAAAAGTGTCACTCATGTGGTATCGCCGTACTCAGGAGAAGTAGGGCAATGTGTTTTGGGGTGTATTTTTACATATACCCATACTGGGTGTGAGAAATATCGCTGTAAACGACAACTTTTTACATTTTTTATTCAAAGTTGTCAATATACAGAGATATTTCTCTCACCCAGCATGGGTATATGTAAAATACACCTCAAACACATCGCCCTACTTCTCCTGAGTACGGCGATACCACATGTGTGATACTTTTGCAGCCAAGATGCAAAGGGGCCCAAATTCAACGAGTACCTTTTAGGAGGGTATTTTTACGCATTTTTCTTCTCACGCTTTAGGGCCCTAAAATGCCAGGGCAGTATAAATACCCCACATGTGACCCCATTTTGGAAGAAGACACCCCAAGGTATTCGCTGAGGGGCATAATGAGTTCATGAAAAATTAAACTTTTGTCAAAAGTTAGCGGAAAGGGAGACTTTGTGAGAAAAAACAATAAAAAATCTATTTCCACTAACTTGTGCCAAAAAAAAAAATATTTTATGAACTCGCCATGCCCCTCATGGAATACCTTGGGGTGTCTTCTTTCAAAAATGGGGTCACACGTGGGGTATTTCTACTGCCCTGGCATTTTAGGGGCCCTAAAGCGTGAGAAGAAAAATGCGTAAAATACCCTCCTAAAGGTACTCATTGGTTTTAGGGCCCCTTTGCGCATCTTGCCTGCAAAAAAGTGTCACACATGTGGTATCGCCGTACTCAGGAGAAGTAGGGCGATGTGTTTTGGGGTGTATTTTTACATATACCCATGCTGGGTGAGAGAAATATCTCTGTATATTGACAACTTTGAATAAAAAAATGTAAAAAGTTGTTGTTTACAGCGATATTTCTCACACGCAGTATGGGTATATGTAAAAATACACCCCAAAACACATTGCCCTACTTCTCCTGAGTTCGGCGATACCACATAAGTGACACTTTTTTGCAGCCAAGATGCGCAAAGGGCCCTAAAACCAATGAGTACTTTAGATTTCACAGGCCATTTTATGCATTTGGATTCTCACACTTTAGGGACCCCTAAAATGCCAGGTGAGTATAAATACCCCACATGTGACCCCATTTTGGAAAGAAGACACCCCAAGGTATTCCGTGAGGGGCATGGTGAGTCCACAGAATTTTTATTTTTTGGCACAAGTCAGCGGAAATTGTTTTTGTTTTTTTTTTGTTTTTTACAAAGTCTCATATTCCACTAACTTGTGAATATTCCACTAACTTGTGAAATTTTACATGAACTCACCATACCCCTCACAGAATACCTTGGGGTGTCTTCTTTCCAAAATGGGGTCACATGTGGGGTATTTATACTGTCCTGGCATTTTAGGGGCCCCTAAAGGGTGAGAAGAAGTCTGGAATCCAAATGCGTAAAAATGCCCTGTGAAATCCTAAAGGTAGAAAAGTGGCACACATGTGGTATCGCCGTACTCAGGAGAAGTAGGGCGATGTGTTTTGGGGTGTATTTTTATATATACCCATACTTTGTGTGAAAAATATCTCTGCAAACGACAACTTTTAAAATTTTTTATACAAAGTTGACAATTTACAGAGATATTTCTCTCACCCAACATGGGTATATGTAAAAATACACCCCAAAACACATTGCCCTACTTCTCCTGAGTACGGCGATACTCACATAAGTGCCGCTTTTTGCAGCCTGGGTGCACAAAGGGCCCAAATTCCAATGAGTACCTTTAGGTTTTACATGGCGGCTCACAATTTAGCCCCGCCCAAAATGCCAGAACAGTAAACACACCCCACAAATGACTCCATTTCGGAAAGTAGACACCCCAAGGTATTCTCTGAGGGGCATAGTGAGTCCGTCTGATATTTTTTTTTTTTTTGCCAGAAGTTATCAGAAATTGAAACTTTTTTTTTTTTTCTCAGAAAGTGTCATTTTCCGCTAACTTGTGAAAAAAATGAAATGATACATGAACTCACCAAGCCCCTCCGCGAATACTTTGGGGTGTCTTCTTTCTAAAATGGTGTAATTTGGGGGATATTTATACTATCCTGGCATTCTAGCACCTGAAGAAACATGACAGGCGCTCAGAAAGTCAGAGCTGCTTCAAAATGCCGAAATTCACTTTTTGCACCATAGTTTGTAAACGCTATAACTTTTACCCAAACCAATAAATATACACTTATTGGATTTTTTTATCAAAGACATGTAGAACAATAAATTTAGAGAAAATTTATATAGAAATGTAGTTTTTTAAAAAAAATTACAACAGAAAGTGAAAAATGTCATTTTTTTGCAAAAATTTCGGTAATTTTTGATTAATAGCAAAAAAAGTAAAAATGTCAGCAGCAATGAAATACCACCAAATGAAAGCTCTATTAGTGAGAAGAAAAGGAGGTAAAATTCATTTGGGTGGTAAGTTGTATGACGGAGCAATAAACGGTGAAAGTAGTGTAGTGCGGAATTGTAAAAAGTGGCCTGGTCATTAAGGGTGTTTAAGCTAGGGGGGCTGAAGTGGTTAAGCTGGAGTCACGTAGCGCCGTACGTCACTCTGCTCTGATTAGTGTAGGGATAGGACGCAGCTGCTGTGAGGGCGAGATTAGACAGGGAAAACTCAGCAAAAACACCTAATGAAATGATCGATCTACAGCTGTGAATCATTCAACTTCTGCTAGTTAATTGCTCACTGGTTTTTAGGCTGCACAGAGCGTTTTTCTGTCACTTCTGTCACTTTTTTTCTGGGGTGATCGGCAGACATTTTGTGACTTGTGGTGCACCAGAAGAAGCTGCCACCAAGTCCATCAATCCATCAATACTAGTTTTTTTTTTTTTGCTATATCCTACATCAGGGGCTTGGCTGTGCATATTGTCACCCCTAGAAACTCGGGATAGAAATTTCTATATTTTATTGAGGGGTTAAATTCAATTGCCAAAATACCAATCCCCTAAATCTGGTGTTCCAGCTGTGGCTAGCCAAGTGTAATACTGTCTGCTGTCTGGCAAATGATAGATTATTTTCTGTGGTGAAATTCAATAGCCAAAATAGCAATCCCCTAAATCTGGTGTCCCAGCAGTGGCTGGCAAAGTTTAATAGTGTCCGGCAAAGGATATATTTTGTTCTGGGGTGAAATTCAATTGCCAAAATAGCAATACCATAAATCAGTGGTTTCAGCTGTGGCTTGCCAAGTTTGATAGTGTCCGGCAAAGGATTGATTATTTTCTGGGGTGAAATTCAGTTGCAAAAGTATAAATACCGTAAATCTGGTGTTCCAGCTGTGACTGGACAAATTGAATAGTGTCCGGCAAAGGATTTATTATTTTCTGGGGTGAAATTCAGTTGCCAAAATAGAAATACAGTAAATCTGGTCTTCCAGCTGTGACTGGACAAGTTTAATAGTGTCAGTCATAGGATATATTATTTTCTGCGGTGAAATTCAGTTTCAAAAATTGAAATACCGTAAATCTGGTGTTCCAGCTGTGACTGAACAAGTTTAATAGTATCTGTCAAAGGATAGATTTTGTTCTGGGGTGAAATTCAATTGCCAAAATAGCAATACCCTAAATCTGGTGTTCCAGTTGTGACTGGACAATTTCCCTAGTGTCCGTCAAAGGATATATTATTTTCTGGGGTGAAAGTCAGCAAAAATAGAAATACAATAAATCTGGTGTTCCAGCTGTTGCAGGCCTAGTTTAAATCTGTCCGTAAAAGGGTATATTTTTTTCTGGGGTGAAATTTAATTGCCATAATAGCAATACCCTGAATCTGGTGTTTCAGCTGTGACTGAACAAGTTTAATAGTTTCCGTCAAAGGATAGATTTTGTTCTGGGGTGAAATTCAATTTCCAAAATATCAATACCCTAAATCTGGTGTTCCAGCTGTGACTGGACAATTTCCCTAGTGTTCTTCAAAGGATAGATTTTGTTCTGTGGTGAAATACAGTTGCAAAAATAGAAATACAGTAAATCTGGTGTTCCAGCTGTGACTGGACAAGTTTAATAGTGTCCGTCAAAGGATAGATTTTGTTCTGGGGTGAAATTAAATTGCCAAAATAGCAATACCCTGAATCTGGTGTTCCAGCTGTGACTGGACAAGTTTCTTTGTGTCCGTCAAAGGATAGATTTTGTTCTGTGGTGAAAATCAGTTGCAAAAATAGAAATACAGTAAATCTGGGGTTTCAGCTGTGGCTGGACAAGTTTAATACTGTCCTGCAAAGGATAGATTTTAAATTGTTCGGTTAAATATTTACCATTTTTGCCAGGTACAATCCCCTGCACTGCATAACTGACAGGGAACTTACAATTGGCGGTTACATTATTGCATGAAATGAAGCCTTTTTGGGCTGTGAAGCCAAAGGTAGTCTCCAATAACTGTTTTTTTATTTTTAATTTTACAATGGTTGGGTGAGGCCGGTGTCTATTCTGCATAAGGTTCAGACAAGTCCTGTGGGATCAATGTCTGGTTCTTATTAATAAATGAAAGCTTAGTTGCCAACATTGTCTGCAGACAGGTGGCTGCGCTTGTCTGTGATAACGCCCCCAGCCGTGCTAAACACACGTTCAGACAATACAGTGGCTGCAGGGTAGGCCAGCACCTCCCAGGCGTAAAGGGCAACCTCAGGACATGTGCCCAATTTGAAGACCCAGAAGTTGAATGGGCCAGACCCAGTGGTGTAGCTAGAAATGATTGGGCACCACAGCAAATTTTTGAATAGGGCCCCCCTCCCCCAGTAATTTTTGCGCAACCCCTTCCTTTCATGCCGCCATGGGATACTAAAGATCGCTCTCTCAGACCATGCCCAGCAGCTGTTCCATTCGCTTTCTACACGGTCTATACTGCCACTGTATATAATTTCATTGTATAATACTGTTGAGGGGGCCCTGACAAAGTCCTTTACTCCTCCTCCTCCTCCTGGATGGGCCCTTTCTAGGTCACGGCCCCAAAGCAGTTCCTTCCCCTGCTTCCCCTGTAGCTATTCCTCTAGGCAGACCCATAAGTCAGTACGTGTACTGTTCCAACATGTTGCTGAAATGCTGCCTCCTGCTAAGATGTTCCAGATGTGCTGGTGGTGCAGATTGTTGTGGCGTGATGACAAAGCTTTTCTACATTTTGCCAATGATAACCCTGCCTTCTGAGGTGTTGGTGGTGACCCAGCTGCATTGGCAAATTCTTCCTCCTCCTCCTCTGCCTTCTCCTTGTGCTTCCACTGAGTCCACGGTGTCAGGTGTGAATGCCATCAGCAGCGTGTCTACTAGCGGGCTCATCTTTCTATCACACTCCAGTGAGGGAATTAAGGACGGCACGTTGTCCTTGTAACGAGGGATGCAGCAGGGTGGCCACCCAGTAATCAGCACAAGTTAGAATGTGGCAGTAACTGGGCGGTCGTTGCGCAGGCACTGCAGCATGTAGTCGCTCATGTCTGCCCGGCTGCCCAGAGGCAAGGACAAGCTATGCTCTTTGAGGGAGGTATATCGTCTGTGTCCTCTGTATCCCCCAACGTTCCACCTACTCCTCCTCATCCTCCAGAACTGTGCCCTGGCTGGACAATTGTGTTCCAGGCCAGGGCCTATGTTGGTGCAGGAACCCACCCTCCGAGCCACTTGTGATTGGCTGGCCTTAAGTTAAGGACAAGGCGTGTATATAGTTTTGTTTCTTTATATTGTTACTTTTGGTTTATTTTCCATCCGCTTTCTATACTGTCTATACTGCCACTGTATATAATTTAATTGTATAATACTGTTGAGGGGGCCCTGACAAAGTCTTTTAGTTCTCCTCCTCCTCCTCCTGGTTGGGCCCCTTATAGGTCAGGGACCCAAAACAGTAGCTTCCCATTCTTCCCTGTAGCTATGCCCCGGGCAAAACCATCAGTGAGTACGTGTACTCTTCCACCATGTTGCTGAAATGCTGCCTCCTGCTAAGACGTTCCAGATCTGCTGGTGGTGCAGGTTGTTGTGGTGTGATGACAAAGCTTTACCACATTTCACCAATGCTAACCCAGCCTTCTGAGGTGCTGATGGTGAACCAGCTGCCCGTGAGCTGGCTTGGGTGCCACCCTGCTGAGAATACTGTTCCTCCTACTCCTCCTCATCCTCCAGAACTGTGCCCTGGCTGGACAATTGTGTTCCAGGCCAGGGACTATGTTGGTGCAGGAACCCACCCTCCGAGCCACTTGTAATTGGCTGGCCTTAAGTTAAGGATAAGGCGTGTATATAGTTTTGTTTGTATGGTTAGTTTAGCTGCATTATAGTTATTTTAATATGTTTTTAAGTAAATTTGTAAATAGTTTGTTAATGGTTTGAGTGAAAGTGGGGGGGGGGTGTGTTCGATTAACTGAATTGATTTTTATTGTCTGGTATTCAGGAATTTCTGCCCCAAAATTCAGCACATGTGGCAGGCAGGGGATGTGCGTCAAACCGGCTAGGCCCAGACCTGCTATTACATTGTGCCCCTTTAGCGCACAACACCAAGCCGGGCTGAAGGCTCAATGGCACCAACCAATCATCTGTCTGTTGTTTCATGCCTGTCCACAGCTCCTGCATGTTGTGGGGTTTTTCACACAAACACACAAGTTTTAAAACAGACTGCTGTCATTTCCGCCTGGCTGTGCTGCTGTGGGTGGTGAAGGTGTTACACTGAGTGGATGAGGAGAAGGTAGAGGAGGAGGAAGCCGAGTAGGAGGAGGAGGTAACAGGAGGCAAGGAGAAATGCCCAGCAATCCTCGGGGGTGGAAGGACATTCGCAAAAATGCTATCCGCCTCTGGGCCAGCCGCTACATTTACCCACTGTGTTGTTGGTTATGTGGACGTTGCCACAGATAGCGTTGCGCAGTGCACACCTGATTTTGTCCGCCACTTGGTTGTGCAGGGAAGGGATGGCTCGTCTGCAAAAGTAGCGGCGGCTGGGATACACGTACTGTGGGACAGCCACCGCCATAAGGTTTTTAAAACTGTCCACCAGACAGAATGACAGCATTTCAAAGGACCAGGAAGTTTGAAATAAGGCATTCAGAGCCATGGGTAGGAGGGTACTTCCTCTTTCTATTTCTCTTTCTCTCCAGTGTTTGTGAGATGGACAGCTGATCGCTGAACACTTCCATGGGATTTGGTGGAGATGCTTGGTGACAATGACAGATGTGGTGGCGTTGCTGCCATATCCTCTGTTTGCTGGGTGACAGGTGCCACTGTCACTCACTTGGGCTCAAGTTTAGAATGTTTATTTATTAGTTTTCTCTATTTTATGTTATTTTAAGTAATTTCCCTATCCACATTTCTTTGCAGGGCATTTACCTACATTGTGCTGCCTTTTGCAGCCCTCTAGCCCTTTCCTGGGCTATTTTACAGCCTTTTTAGTGCCCAAAAGTTCGGGTCCCCATTGACTTCAATGGGGTTCAGGTTCTGGGTGAAGTTCGGGTCGAGTTCGGATCCCGAACCCGAACATTTTCGGGAAGTTCGGCCGAACTTCTCGAACCCGAACATCCAGGTGTTCACTCAACTCTACATATAAGCACTGTTAGCCAGTTTTATGAAGAAGGACATCGTATTATGGATTTAGAACAACCATAGTAAAGTTTTTAGGACAACACAAGAATACTGTATGTACTAGTTAAAAATGTATTAAGAACCGTATGTGTAAGTTATTTGTCAAAAAACAACTAATATGGTATTATATTAGAGAAATTAGATGTGATGGTACCCCCAAGATAACATATTAGTTCTTCTATAGTCAATACGATCAAAAATGCATTAAAAACGCACAAAAACCCATATGGGACAAAAAAAAAAAACGCATGTACGTTTTTTGGAGCTATGGATAACTTTTTAAGCAGTTATTCAACTGAGATGATCAGATACATGTTTTTTGACATCATATTGCTCAATATTAGTGTTGATCACGAAATTTCGAATTGCGAATTTTAATCGCGAATATCGGCACTTCGAGAATTCGCGAATATTTAGAATATCGCAAAATATATTCACAATTGCGAATATTCTCTTTTATGCAAATTTTTTATATGCAAATTTTCGCAATCAAGAATAATAATAATAATAATGTCATTAATCTCCATTCGTAATCTCCATTATTATCTTTCTTGATACCTTTCATATGCCAGTTTATGCAAATGTTTATGCAAATTTTATGCACATTTTGTATGCAAATTGTATGCAAATTTTCAGTCAAGAAAATAATGACTGGAGATTACGAATTTGCAAATTTTCGAATATATGGCGAATATTCGCCCAAATATTCGTGAAATATCGCAAATTCGAATATTGCCCCTGCCGCTCATCACTAAATATCAAAGAAGATTTCTTACTGGGTATAGGGAGCTATATTAGAACGATTTGAAAACTAGTATATATAAGATATAAGGATGGCAGAAAAGGAGAGCAGGCAACCACTGAGGAAGAAGTGTGACACTTGGAAACGCGTTTGGGAATAAGACCTGCTCACCAACCTAGAGATATGCCCGGATTAACCCTTGCCGCTAATTGAAGATCTCTAAGAACCCCCGCATTTTCCCCTGCACCGACATTATAGAGGCGTGAAGGAATCATCTACCCACAAAGAGTCTTGATACCTAGAGACCTTGGGACGCGCTGTACAACGCTACGGCAGAGAAAAGCGGTGTGAGAGACAAAACCAAATCGGCATCGGAACCCATTAACCAAGGGACAACACAAGGTACCTTGTACTTAGTAGCAGTCAGGCAAGGGGGACGCCTCGAGTGCTGACTGTTTGAATATTAAATGGATACAATTTATTCAAGTGTATTTAATTGAGCCAATAAGACCTAGCTGAACTAATATCAAGATCTACGATACTTTCTACTATGTTTATTTAAATGATACTTGCAGTAAGATTTGCAAACATTAAGTTATCCCGAACACCATGTGTAAGCTGAGGAGCAGCGCCATCTGGTGTTTAATATCTGAAAAACAAGATTAGAGAATTTGTGCATCAATTCACCATCTAGTGGTGAAAAAAGAGTATGCAACTAGTTTTACATATTCACAGCTTTTGTATATTTTAGTTTATTTTAATGTGTTTTATTTGTTATATGGATTGTCGCATGCATTTTTGTTGGAGTGTATTATATATTATGCTCTCTGGATGCACGAATGACGCGAGTGCTTGACTAAGACTATACTAAAATACTTTATCATTTTGCCTGATTGGGTGTATCAGGAACGTCAAGAGCACCCATCCCACCTCCCCAGCAGGTGAGCCTCCAACAATACACTTTGTTGGTCATTTATATTTATGTTTTTGCCTCATGTTGTATTGTATTTTACTCTACCCCAGACTACACATGCTGTGTCCTTACATATGGACTTTTGTGGGCCATGTATTTGTGTCTGGTTTTATATTTACCAGCACATGGTTTATTGTATAACATTTTTAAGTATCTGTATATTTGTGTTGTCCAATAAAATTGCTTCATTGCTTTCATAATTCTTGGATGTGCATATTATTGCGGTTCTCTGGGCCATTTGGCTTTTCTGGTGTTGACGACCGTTAGATGACACTGGGAGCTCAGGCCTCTCGCTGAGACTCCTGCTGCCATCCTGCCTTCTTCTGCTGCTACTTTTGCCTGCGCCAGAAACAGTTTGCCCACTGTCCGTTCCCTATGAAGGGCCTGTCACTTGTCTGTCTGATTTACTGTAAAATAAATGAATTAAATTAAATGTAAATTAATACACCCCAAAACAGACTGTACCCCCCAAAAAATCACCACTGAATGGCTAATAGACGATTATTCAGTCCCTATGGAAGAAACTCAGCATTCACCAAGCAATTTGCGCAAAGCAGGCTGGATCCCAAAAAAAAAAAATTCACCACTGAACGGCTGATAGACAATTATTCAGTCCCTATGGAAGAAACTCAGCATTCACCCAGCGATTTGAGCAAAACAGGCTGTATCCCAAAAGAATTTCACCACTGAATGGCTAATAGACACACTAAGATTTCCTATTTGCTGTATCCCCCAAAAAAATTTCACCACAGAATGACAATGTGAGTTCACTGCAGAACAGCTAATAAGAAGTACTTATTCTTTCTATGAATACACCGCAACAATGGCTGTATAACAATGTCGGTTCACCGCAGAACAGCTAATAAGATGTATGTATATTTCCTATTAATACACCCCATAAATGGTTGTATCACACAGAATTTGGAAGCCAATCACAAGCAAAGTATGCTGGAATTACTGATGTATCATATAGTGCAAACAACCTAAAAGCAGCAGTATAACTGCAATTTGAATCCCCAGTCAATGCAGCAAGGTGTAATAGAATCGCTCCTATTAGCCAGGCTGTACACTATCCTATTGCATCCTGTTCTCCTTTTATAGTGTGGATGATGCCTCCCTATTCTTTTTCTACACCTTGAATAATCTTTCCCTGAACTTCTAAATTTTTCAGCAAAATGAAGTATTTCCTAGCACTGTCCCTAGCGCCTGTCACGACTGTCCCTGCACTAAGTACACTGGAAAATGGCTGAATCCAAGATGGATGAGGGTATTTATAGGGCTGTGACATCAGAGGGGCTGACTGGCTGCGGATTGGCTGTCTGCATGGCATTTTGGGTGATCCCTCATTCTGATATTTCTTTGCTCCATGTCCTAACACGTGCAGCAGCCATTTTAGAAAAAATCTGATTCAATACCATGAATTCGACTTTGGGACAAATCAAGCTTTTCATGAAAGTTGTATCGAATTCCACTTTGTCAACTTCGATTTGCTCGTCTCTAACCTCAGCATCTCAAGTGCAGCTACAGCAGCTCCACAATGTCACAACTCTGCAATCAAACCCCATGTCTCAGCTTCCTGAGCCACTGTCAGTGTACTGCAGGTGAAGATATCAGTGAAGGTGATGTAGGTCATTTATAAATTTTCATTTGAATATTATATAATTACACCCTGTACATTCTGTGCAGCCTCCGGACTCATGGCTGTAGACACCACACCCATGAAGTTAATTTATATAGGAATGAGAAATGGGGTGACACTGAGCTGCTGTGATGTGTGAGGAGGATGAGGATCCTTCACCAAGCTATGTGTGATATTGTCCTGACACTGACATGTTCTGGGTTCCGTTGCAGGGTGTAATAGTTCTGGAGGCTGAGTCATCTCAATGTGAAGGCACACAAAACTTCACTGCAAGGAAGACGATCAGTCTTCTAATGAAGGCACTTAATTGTCATTTTCATATTTTTTATTTTTTTACTGTTTCTAGAAGTTGCTGGTAGAGAGGCACATGGTATAATTTAACGTGATATAAGAATCACACTTGATAAACTCTGTGGACTTCGGTTCACACGTAATCCTCAGTATTAGAGATGAGCGAACACCTGGATGTTCGGGTTCGAGAGGTTCGGCCGAACTTCCGGAAAATGTCCGGGTTCGTGATCCGAACTCAACCCGAACTTCATCCCGAACCCGAACCCCATAGAAGTCAATGGGGACCCGAACTTTTGGGCACTAAAAGCCTGTAAAAGACTCCCGGAAAGGGCTAGAGGGCTGCAAAAGGCAGCAAAATGTAGGTAAATCCGCTGCAAACAAATGTAGATAGGGACATGAATTAAAATAAAATAAAATGAAATAAATAAAAATTAACCAATATCAATTGGAGAGAGGTCCCACAGCAAGGAATCATGTGTCATATCATCCACCACTGGAGAAGGCCACTCTCATTTATTTGGGACCAGCACCCAGACAGAGGATACAGGTCCCACAGCAAGGAATCATGCTTCATATCAACCACCACCGGAGAAGGCCACTCATGTATTTTGGACCTGCACCCAGACAGAGGATACAGGTCCCACAGCAAGGAATCATGCGTCATATCAACCACCACCGGAGAAGGCCACTCATGTATTTTTGGACCAGCACCCAGACAGAGGAGAGAGGTCCCACATCAAGGAATCATGCGTCATATCAACCACCAACGGAGAAGGCCACTCTCATTTATTTCGGTCCAGCACCCAGACAGAGGATACAGGTCCCACAGCAAGGAATCATGCTTCATATCAACCACCACCGGAGAAGGCCACTCATGTATTTTGGACCAGCACCCAGACAGAGGAGAGAGGTCCCACATCAAGGAATCATGCGTCATATCAACCACCAACGGAGAAGGCCACTCTCATTTATTTCGGTCCAGCACCCAGACAGAGGATACAGGTCCCACAGCAAGGAATCATGCTTCATATCAACCACCACCGGAGAAGGCCACTCATGTATTTTGGACCAGCACCCAGACAGAGGAGAGAGGTCCCACAGCAAGGAATCATGCGTCATATCAACCACCAATGGAGAAGGCCACTCTCATTTATTTAGGCCCAGCACCCAGACAGAGGAAACAGGTCCCACAGCAAGGAATCATGCGTCATATCACCCACCACTGGAGAAGGCCACTTTCAGTTATTTATGCCCCACCACCCAGACAGAGGAGAGAGGTCCCACAGCAAGGAATCATGCTTCATATCAACCACCACCGGAGAAGGCCACTCTCATGTATTTTGGACCAGCACCCAGACAGAGGAGAGAGGTCCCACAGCAAGGAATCATGCGTCATATCAACCACCACTGGAGAAGGCCACTCATGTATTTTGGACCAGCACCCAGACAGAGGAGAGAGGTCCCACAGCAAGGAATCATGCGTCATATCAACCACCAACGGAGAAGGCAACTCTCATTTATTTCGGCCCAGCACCCAGACAGAGGATACAGGTCCCACAGCAAGGAATCATGCGTCATATCAACCACCAACGGAGAAGGCCACTCTCATTTATTTCGGACCAGCACCCAGACAGAGGAGAGAGGTCCCACAGCAAGGAATCATGCGTCATATCAACCACCACCGGAGAAGGCCACTCTCATTTATTTTGGACCAGCACCCAGACAGAGGAGAGAGGTCCCACATCAACGAATCATGCGCCATATCAACCCCCACCGGAGAAGGCCACTCTCATTTATTTTGGACCAGCACCCAGACAGAGGATACAGGTCCCACAGCAAGGAATCATGCGTCATATCATCCACCACTGAAGAAGGCCACTCTCATTTATTTGGAACCAGCACCCAGACAGAGGATACAGGTCCCACAGCAAGGAATTATGCGTCATATCATCCACCACTGGAGAAGGCCACTCTCATTTGTTTTGGACCAGCACCCAGACAGAGGAGAGAGGTTTTCACAGCAGAGAATCAGGCATTTAGATCACCCACCACAGGAGTAGGCCACCATTTAATGGGACCCCGGCAACCATGTCAGATGGCACAAACATCAGCTTCACATCACCCAGCACAAGAGAAGGCCACTTTGAGAGACTTTGACCCCTGCACCCAGACGGAGGAGAGGGGTTTTCACAGCAGAGAATCAGGCATTTAGATCACCCACCACAGGAGTAGGCCACCATTTAATGGGACCCCGGCAACCATGTCAGATGGCACAAACAGCAGCTTCACATCACCCAGCAAAAGAGAAGGCCACTTTGAGAGCCTTTGACCCCTGCACCCAGACGAAGGAGATAGGTCCCACAGCAGAGATTCAGGCATTTATATCAGCCAGCACAGGAGAAGGCCGCTTTCAGTGACCTAGGCCTTAGCACGGACACAGAGGAGACAGGTCAGATAGCACAAGAATCAGTTTCACATCAACCACCACAGGAGAAGGGCACTTTTAGAGACTTTGACCCCTGCACCCAGAAAGAGGAGAGAGGTCCCACAGCAGAGATTCAGGCATTTATATCAGCCACCACAGGAGAAGGCCGCTTTCAGTGACTTTGGCCCCTGCACCCACACAAAGGAGACATGTCAGACAGCACAAGTATAACATTCATATCACCCAGCAGAGGAGAAGGACACTTTCAAGTACTTTGGCCCCGGCACCCAGAGAGACGGAAGGTTCATTCAACTCTGGGTTGCACCCCAAGATCCTACTTAATTTCAAAAATTGATTTTTCAATGAAGAAGTGGCCAGGAGTACAAGACAACATGGTTTAAGGCAGTTATTAAGGACTACTCTGCACAAGGGAGGGTCAGGTCTTGTGGGATCCATGCCTGGTTCATTTTTATAAACGTCAGCTTGTCCACGTTGGCTGCGGACAGGCGGCTGCGTTTGTCAGTAATGATGCCCCCTGCCGTGCTGAATACACGTTCAGATAAAACGCTGGCCGCCGGGCAGGCCAGCACCTCCAAGGCATAACATGCTAATTCTGGCCACGTGGACAATTTGGAAACCCAGAAGTTGAATGGGGCCGAACCATCCGTCAGTACGTGGAGTTGTGTGCAGATGTACTGTTCAACCATGTTAGTGAAATGTTGCCTCCTGCTAACACGTTCCGTATCAGGTGGTGGGGCAGTTAGCTGTGGCGTGGAGACAAAACTTTTCCACATTTCTGCCATGCTAACCCTGCCCTCAGAGGAGCTGGCCGTGACACTGCTGCGTGGGCGACCTCTAGCTCCTCCTCTGCCTTGGCCTTGGCCTTCCACCTGTTCCCCTGTGACAGTTGGGAATGCTCTCAGGAGCGCGTCTACCAGCGTGCGCTTGTACTCGCGCATCTTCATATCACGCTCCAGTGCAGGAAGTAAAGTGGGCACATTGTCTTTGTACCGTGGATCCAGCAGGATGGCCACCCAGTAGTCAGCACACGTTAAAATGTGGGCAACTCTGCTGTCGTTGCGCAGGCACTGCAGCATGTAATCGCTCATGTGTGCCAGGCTCCCCAGAGGTAAGGACAAGCTGTCCTCTGTGGGAGGCGTATCGTCATCATCCTCTGTATCCCCCCAGCCACGCACCAGGGATGTGCCTGCGCTGTGCTGGGTGCCACCCCGCTGTGAACCTGCTTCATCCTCATCTTCCTCCACCTCCTCCTCATCCTCCTCGTCCTCCAGTAGTGGGCCCTGGCTGGCCACATTTGTACCTGGCCTCTGCTGTTGCAAAAAACCTCCCTCTGAGCCACTTCTAACAGACTGGCCTGAAAGTGCTAAAAATGACCCCTCATCCTCCTTCTCCTCCTGGGCCACCTCCTCTTGCATCATCGCCCTAAGCGTTTTATCTAGGAGACATAGAATTGGTATCGTCACGCTGATAACTGTGGCATCACCACTGGCCATGTTGGTGGCGTACTCTAAACAGCGCAACAGGGCACACAGGTCTCGCATGGAGGCCCAATCATTGGTGGTGAAGTGGTGCTGTTCCGCAGTGCGACTGACCCGTGCGTGCTGCAGCTGAAACTCCACTATGGCCTGCTGCTGCTCGCACAGTCTCTCCAGCATGTGCAAGGTGGAGTTCCACCGGGTGGGCACGTCGCATATTTGGCGGTGAGCGGGAAGGCCGAAGTTCCGCTGTAGCGCTGACAGGCGAGCAGCGGCAGGATGTGAACGCCAGAAGCGCGCACAGACGGCCCGCACTTCATGCAGCAGCTCTGACATGTCTGGGTAGTTGTGAATGAACTTTTGCACCACCAAATTCAGCACATGCGCCAGGCAAGGGATGTGCGTCAAACCGGCTAGTCCCAGAGCTGCCACGAGATTTCGCCCATTATCGCACACCACCAGGCCGGGCTTGAGGCCCACCGGCAGCAACCACTGGTCGGTCTGTTGTCCTGCGCGGTGTGGGGCCTGTCCCCCAAACATATGAGTTTCAGAATGGCCTGCTGACGTTTACCCCGGGCTGTGCTGAAGTTGGTGGTGAAGGTGTGTGGCTGACTGGATGAGCTGGTGGAAGCAGAGGAGGAGGAGGAGGAAGCCGAGTAGGAGGAGGAGGCTACAGGAGTCAAAGAATGATGCCCTGTGATCCTTGGCGGCGGAAGGACGTGCGCCAAGGAACTATCCGCCTGGGGCCCAGCCGCCACTACATTTACCCAGTGTGCAGTTAGGGAGATATAGCGTCCCTGGCCGTGCTTACTGGTCCACGTATCTGTGGTTAGGTGGACCTTGCCACAAATGGCGTTGCGCAGTGCACAATTGATTTTATCGGACACTTGCATGTGAAGGGAAGGCACGGCTGTCTTGGATAAGTAGTGGCGGCTGGGAACCACATACTGGGGGACAGCCATGGCCATCAGCTGTTTGAAGCTATCTGTGTCCACCAGCCGGAATGACAGCATTTCAAAGGCCAGTAGTTTAGAAATGCTGGCATTCAGGCCTAGGGCTCGAGGGTGACTAGGTGTGAATTTGCGCTTCCTCTCAAAGGTTTGAGAGATGGAGAGCTGAACGCTGCTGTGTGAAATAGTGGAGACGCTAGGTGATGGTGGCGGTGGTGTCGGTGGCACATCCTCTGTTTGCTGCTCGGCAGGTGGCAACATTCCTCTCGAGGCGGAAGCCGAGGCAGCAGCGCTAGAGGGAGCAGGGGGAGCCTGAGCGGGTTCCTTGTTTTTAAGGTGTGTACTCCACTGCAGTTCACGCTTTGCATGTAGATGCCTGATCATGCAGGTGGTGCTCAGGTTAAGAACGCTAATGCCTCGCCTCAGGGTCTGATGGCACAGCGTGCAAACCACTCTGGTCTTGTCCTCAGCACATTGTTTGAAGAAGGGCCATGCCAGGGAACTCCTTGAAGATGCCTTTGGGGTGCTGGGTCCCTGTTGGCGCTGGCCAATAGCAGGCGAACTCTCTGGATGGCGGCTGTTCTGCTTTTGCCCCCTGCTCCCTCTTTGGCTTCGCTGTTGTCTCGGTCTCACCACTGCCTCTTCCTCTGAACTATTTAAGTCAGCGGCACGACCTTCGGTCCATGTGGGGTCTAAGACCTCATCGTCCTCTGCATCGTCTTCCACCCAGTCTTCCTCACTGACCTCCTCCTGTTCCGTCTGCACACTGCAATAAGACGCGGCAGTGGGCACCTGTATTTCGTCATCATCAGACACTCGGTCACTCTGCTGTGGTGGTATTCCCATGTCCTCATCATCTGGATACATAAGTGGTTGTGCGTCAGTGCATGGAATGTCTTCCACCGCTGGGGAAGGGATAGGTGGACGCCCCTGGAAAACCGTGGGAGCAGAGTCTTCAAACAGAAGAAGAGACTGCTGCATAACTTGAGGCTCAGCTAGTTTCCCTGATATGCATGGGGGTGATATGACAGACTGATGGGCTTGGTTTTCAGGTGCCACCTGTGCGCTTTCCGCAGAAGACTGGGCGGAAGACAATGTGGTGAACGTGCTGGAAGCACTGTCGGCCACCCAATCGACTAATGCCTGTACCTGCTCAGGCCTTACCAACCTCATAACGGCATTGGGCCCCACCAAATATCGCTGTAAATTCTGCCGGCTACTTGAGGGAGTTGTTTCACTACTTTGTGCGCCTGAGGCCGAACGGCCACGTCCTCTGCCAGCAACAGAGGCTCCACGGACACCACCACGACCGCGTCCTCGTCCCTTAATAAAATGTTTCCTCATTGTTGCGATTCAACTCGCACCACAATAAAATATATTATTTTTTAGCCCCAAAATTCCCACACTGGAAGATATAATTCCTTTTTCCGGTATTAATTACAAGAAAAATGCTGCAAATTGGACTCCAGATTTTTTATAATGCTAGTTTTGGTACATAGATTCCCACACGGGGAAATATAATTCCTTTTTAGAGGAGTGAAAACGTGAGGCCTAGTTTTTGCTGGTCTAACAAACACCAGATTGATTAAATTGGCCTTTTTTTCACCAAAATTACAACACTGGACAATAATGCCTTTTGGCGGTATTAATTACCAGAACACTGCTGCTAATTGGACACCAGATTTTTTATAATGCTAGTTTTGGTACATAGATTCCCACACGGGGAAATATAATTCCTTTTTAGAGGAGTGAAAACGTGAGGCCTAGTTTTTCTGGTCTAACAAACACCAGATTGATTAAATTGGCCTTTTTTTCACCAAAATTACAACACTGGACAATAATGCCTTTTGGCGGTATTAATTGCAAGAACACTGCTGCTAATTGGACACCAGATTTTTTATAATGCTAGTTTTGGTACATAGGTCCCCACAAGGGGAAATATAATTCCTTTTTAGAGGAGTGAAAACGTGAGGCCTAGTTTTTCTGGTCTAACAAACACCAGATTGATTAAATTGGCCTTTTTTTCACCAAAATTACAACAATGGACAATAATGCCTTTTGGCGGTATTAATTACCAGAACACTGCTGCTAATTGGACACCAGATTTTTTATAATGCTAGTTTTGGTACATAGATTCCACACGGGGAAATATAATTCCTTTTTACAGGAGTGAAAACGTGAGGCCTAGTTTTTCTGGTCTAACAAACACCAGATTGATTAAATTGGCCTTTTTTTCACCAAAATTACAACAATGGACAATAATGCCTTTTGGCGGTATTAATTACCAGAACACTGCTGCTAATTGGACACCAGATTTTTTATAATGCTTGTTTTGGTACATAGATTCCACACGGGGAAATATAATTCCTTTTTACAGGAGTGAAAACGTGAGGCCTAGTTTTTCTGGTCTAACAAACACCAGATTGATTAAATTGGCCTTTTTTTCACCAAAATTACAACACTGGACGATATAATGCCTTTTGGCGGTATTGATTACCAGAACACTGCTGCTAATTGGCCACCAGATTTTTTGTAATGCTAGTTTTGGTACATAGATTCCCACACGGGGAAATATAATTCCTTTTTAGAGGAGTGAAAACGTGAGGCCTAGTTTTTCTGGTCTAACAAACACCAGATTGATTAAATTGGCCTTTTTTTCACCAAAATTACAACACTGGACAATAATGCCTTTTGGCGGTATTAATTACAAGAACACTGCTGCTAATTGGACACCAGATTTTTTATAATGCTAGTTTTGGTACATAGGTTCCCACACGGGGAAATATAATTCCATTTTAGAGGAGTAAAAACGTGAGGCCTAGTTTTTCTGGTCTAACAAACACCAGATTGATTAAATTTGCCTTTTGTTCACCAAAATTACAACACTGGACAATAATGCCTTTTGGCGGTATTAATTACCAGAGCACTGCTGCTAATTGGACACCAGATTTTTTATAATGCTAGTTTTGGTACATAGATTCCCACACGGGGAAATATAATTCCTTTTTACAGGAGTGAAAACGTGAGGCCTAGTTTTTGCTGGTCTAACAAACACCAGATTGATTAAATTGGCCTTTTTTTCACCAAAATTACAACACTGGACGATATAATGCCTTTTGGCGGTATTGATTACCAGAACACTGCTGCTAATTGGACACCAGATTTTTTATAATGCTAGTTTTGGTACATAGGTTCCCACACGGGGAAATATAATTCCTTTTTAGAGGAGTGAAAACGTGAGGCCTAGTTTTTCTGGTCTAACAAACACCAGATTGATTAAATTGGCCTTTTTTTCACCAAAATTACAACACTGGGCAATAATGCCTTTTGGCGGTATTAATTACCAGAACACTGCTGCTAATTGGACACCAGATTTTTTATAATGCTATTTTTGGTACATAGATTCCACACGGGGAAATATAATTCCTTTTTAGAGGGGTGAAAACGTGAGGCCTAGTTTTTCTGGTCTAACAAACACCAGATTGATTAAATTGGCCTTTTTTTTCACCAAAATTACAACACTGGACAATAATGCCTTTTGGCGGTATTAATTACAAGAACACTGCTGCTAATTGGACACCAGATTTTTTATAATGCTAGTTTTGGTACATAGGTTCCCACACGGGGAAATATAATTCCTTTTTAGAGGAGTGAAAACGTGAGGCCTAGTTTTTCTGGTCTAACAAACACCAGATTGATTAAATTGGCCTTTTTTTCACCAAAATTACAACAATGGACAATAATGCCTTTTGGCGGTATTAATTACCAGAACACTGCTGCTAATTGGACACCAGATTTTTTATAATGCTAGTTTTGGTACATAGATTCCACACGGGGAAATATAATTCCTTTTTACAGGGGTGAAAACGTGAGGCCTAGTTTTTCTGGTCTAACAAACACCAGATTGATTAAATTGGCCTTTTTTTCACCAAAATTACAACACTGGACGATATAATGCCTTTTGGCGGTATTGATTACCAGAACACTGCTGCTAATTGGACACCAGATTTTTTATAATGCTAGTTTTGGTACATAGGTTCCCACACGGGGAAATATAATTCCTTTTTAGAGGAGTGAAAACGTGAGGCCTAGTTTTTCTGGTCTAACAAACACCAGATTGATTAAATTGGCCTTTTTTTCACCAAAATTACAACACTGGATAATAATGCCTTTTAGCGGTATTAATTACCAGAACACTTCTGCTAATTGGACACCAGATTTTTTATAATGCTAGTTTTGGTACATAGATTCCAACACGGGGAAATATAATTCCATTTTAGAGGAGTGAAAACGTGAGGCCTAGTTTTTGCTGGTCTAACAAACACCAGATTGATTAAATTGGCCTTTTTTCACCAAAATTACAACACTGGACAATAATGCCTTTTGGCGGTATTAATTACCAGAACACTGCTGCTAATTGGACACCAGATTTTTTACAATGCTAGTTTTGGTACATAGATTCCCACACGGGGAAATATAATTCCTTTTTACAGGAGTGAAAACGTGAGGCCTAGTTTTTCTGGTCTAACAAACACCAGATTGATTAAATTGGCCTTTTTTCACCAAAATTACAACACTGGACGATTTAATGCCTTTTGGCGGTATTAATTACAAGAACACTGCTGCTAATTGGACACCAGATTTTTTATAATGCTAGTTTTGGTACATAGATTCCCACACGGGGAAATATAATTCCTTTTTAGAGGAGTGAAAACGTGAGGCCTAGTTTTTCTGGTCTAACAAACACCAGATTGATTAAATTGGCCTTTTTTTCACCAAAATTTCAACACTGGACGATATAATGCCTTTTGGCGGTATTAATTACAAGAGGACTGCTGGTATTTCAGAACACCGGAATTGTTAAAATGCTAGTTTTGCTAGATAAATTTCCCACACTGGGAGAAATATTGCCTAAGCCTTTTTACAATATTAATTACAACAGGAGTGCTTCTTCTGGTCTAACACCAGAATAATTTTATTATTACAGTGAAAGCTTTTTCTAATTATATTTCTGGCACATTAAAAAAAAAAATATTTCTGGCTGACAGTATTGGACAAAGTAGTGGCACTGGCTAGCCTAGCTGGAACAGCACATTCATGGGATTTGCTATCCAAGTGGGTTACTTTCAGTTTCACCACTGATATATTAAATATCTTTGCAGTTAGTATGGGTGACACAAGCACAGCCAAACCCCTGATGTAGTATATCTATGAAAAAATCGACTATTACATTAGATTAATGGACGTTATGGCAGCTTTTGCTGTAGCACCACAAGTCCCAAAATGGCCGCCGCCGGTCAGCCCAGTTACATGTGCCAGTAAAAATCGCTCTGGCCAGTCTCAACAAAATAGTGACTTTCAGTGAACAGCTCAGCTGAGTTGTTCTGATGCACAGGTGTAGAAAGGTAGATCATTCAATCACTTCTTTATCCCTGCCTATCTCGCCCTCACAGAAGCTGCATCCTCTCCCTACACTAGTCAGAGCAGTGTGACGTGCGGCGCTACGTGACTCCAGCTTAAATAGAGGCTGGGTCACATGCTGCACTTGGCCAATCACAGCCATGCCATTAGTAGGCATGGCTGTGATGGGCTCTTAGGGCAAGAAGTAAAACGCTAGCTGATTGGCTGCTGTGCAGCCCTTCAGAAAGCGGGAAGTAATCGACGAACACCGGACCCGAACCCGAACTTTTTTGAAAATGTCCGGGTTCGGGTCCGTGTCACGGACACCCCAAAATTCGGTACGGACCCGAACGATTTTCGAACTGTTCGCTCAACACTACTCAGTATATGCCACAACATATATAGGGTAGCAGATATTCTTTATTAATATGAATTCTCATCATACAGGACATGGAAACCTAACCCTATGGAGTGGTTGTATTCTGATATAAGGTTACCCATCCTAAAAACCCCAACTTTATCTTGGTGGTGACCAAATCCATTGCTCGCCATGACCATCCACACTGGGCAGCCACCTGTTCCTCTGACCAATCTTTGTAATTGCTCAGGGCTAGAGATGAGCCAATTTTTCTAAAATTCAATTTGCCGGTTCGCCAATTTTTTTGGGGAAAAATTTTATTAGCTCTGAATATATTCGTGACGAATTACATAAAAAAACAATTTCCTGGCTGCTGAGAGTCTTTATAGTGATGTAGAACACTGTGTCTTGCAGTAACACGCATAGGGAGTCTGCTTTGGTAGTGAAATAATACTGTGAATCCGTATGACATGCAGATGACAGGCATCGCTCTTAGAATCACTGCACACTTCACTTATTTGGGCAAATAATGGAAGTATCAACTCAGCATCAACTCAGTCTTACAAGTCAATGTTAGCGTCAAGAAGAAGCGCACTCCTTTTACACTGTCGGCAGCTGATTCCACACAAATGGCTACAGAACCTGTTCTATTAAACGCTTATACAAATAGAGCCCCCCGACAGAGTGGAGACAGTGTCAGCAGTAAGTTTGTGTTGACGTCACTGATTAATTTTCCCCATTCTCTGATCCGTCAGAACAATTTCCCAGAAAAAAACAGATACTGTCTGTGGAGCATACGCCTTCACTGGGTCAGCATAATAATAATGATACTAATAATCCATTAGTATTACTAAAGGCAAAAAAAAAAAACGGAGTGGATCTAAAACAGAGCAGCCAGGTGAATGGAATATTTGCATGTCTTCTGTGTTTTGTACCCACTCTTGTTTTGACTACCAAATCATAAGCCAATTCTGATCTGACCATACAGGCCTTAAAGCTGCTACACAGACAGGATCCATTGTGCATCTCGTTTTTCCTTCCTTCTGACAGATCAGAAGAAGTGTCAAATAAATGATGATGTCAGCCAGGCCGAAAGCCAAAATAGTGGACCAGTCATGAAGTGGGGAGGATAAGAACAGCATGAGAAGTCCACAGAGTGGACCTATGACATAGTGTTGAGGTGGAAGCAGCATGAGGAGACCACAAAGTGGCCTAATGACAGGGTCTGGACTTAGCAGCAGTATGAGGAGGACACCGAGCAGCACAATGACATAGTCTGTTGGTGGCGGCAGCATAAGTAGGCCAGAGAGTTGCACAATGACAGAGTCTGGAGTTGGCAGACAGCATCAGGAGACCACAGAGTGGCAAGGTGACATACTGTGGAGGTGGGTGGCAAAACCAGTACCCGCTGAAAATGGTGGGTGAAAAAAGGAGCACTTGGCATCAGATGTGTGGCATCAGGCGGGTACCAGCATCAGAATAGTAGCTGAGGCACGTAGCCAGAAGAAACCAGTCTCTTTTGTCAAATTGTTGGTGTGGCACCATGGATAATCTAGTCTGTTGCATCAGGCATTGGTGGGTGGAAATCCTGGCTGATCCATGCCTGATTTATCTTGATGCAGTGTCCCACTATGTGCTATATATGTGCACTTTAAACTTTTGCAGAATGTCATATCAAATGTATTGTGGTATCGTGCTGTAATTCCCTTTAACAGGCTGGCAGTGTCACTTACCTTTATTTGATCCTAGGTAGTGTTGGCACCACTTATATATATAGCTGGGGGGGGGGGTGTAAAGTTAGTGTGTCCGATGATAAGGAAGAGATGAGGAAGTTAATGGAGGAGTTTCCACCAAAATATATTTTAAAAAAATTACTGCATATAAGTGCAGCTATTAGTGCTGAATACAAATTTTTTTTCCACCAAAATATTTCAAAAAAGATTTTACATCATATAAGTGCAGCACTTAACGCAGAATACAAGATTTTTGTCCAACGAAATAATTCAAAAAAAGATTTTACCGCATATAAGTGCAGAGCTTAATGCTGAATACAAGTTTTTTCTCTGCCGAGATAATTTAAAAAAGATTTTACTGCATATAAGTGCAGTGCTTAATGCTGAATACAAGTTTTTTTTCCACCAAAGTAATTAAATAAAGATTTTACCGCATATAAGTGCAGCACTTAATGCTGAATACAATTTTTCCTTCCATCAAAATAAGTCACAAAAGATTTTACCACATATAAATGCAGCGTTCATTAAAAAAATGTTTTCCAGCAAAATAATTCAAAAAAGATTTTACCGCATATAACTGCACCTCTGAACGCTGAATATCTTTTTCTACTGATATATGCCAATAAAGGCTTTACCACATATAACTGGAAGAGTGAACGTCGAGTATATTTTTCTTTTTCCACATATTTACGCCACTAAAGGCTTTTCAACAGAGGGTTATAGGCTGTCAATTTCAAAAAAAACAACTGCGCCTGAGGCGGAGTGATCTGAAGTGAACGGGACGTAGCGAAGGAAGTAGGTCTGCGCTGGAAGAGCGAGACGCGGTTCTCGTGCAGTTTCTGTGCTGCAGAAAAGTCCCTGTAGTGTCCAGTAAGCAATACTGCAGATAGATGCAGGCTGGTGTGAATTAATTCACTTTTTTCTGCAGAGTTAGTGCATAGTGTACTCTCCTGTATTGGAGCACCGTTCTTATGGACGTCATCACGTAAGCGCGCAGTGTGTGAAACGTAAATACAAAATTTCACCACAACGTCATTTAGTCCAAAAAGGACTTTCCCACATATAACTGCAGTGCTAAATGTTTAATATATCTTGATTTTTCTACAGAAATACACCACTAAAGGCTTTACCACATATAGCTGCAACAGTGAATGCTGAATATGTTTTTATTTTTCTACTGATATACATCAATAAAGGTTTTTCAAGATATAAGTGCAGCAGCGAATGGCGAATGTTTATTTCTTTTTCTACTGATATACGCCAGTAAAGGCTTTACCAGATATAACTGCAACAGTGTACTAAGAATATATTTTTCTTGTAGTACTGAAATACGCCTCTATACACTTTCACCAGAAATAACTGCAGAAGTGACCTAAGAATATATATTTTTTTGTTGGACTGAAATAGGCCACTGTACACTTTCACCAGAAATAACTGCAACAGTGAAATGCATATATATTTTTCTTGTAGTAGTGAATAAGATGCTAAGATATAAGCCACTAAATGCTTTTCAACATAACACTTGCAGCCCTATAACAAAAAGCTGAAATGATAGAGCTGTCTAATGACTATTTGGATCCCTAAATAATCTTTCCCTGCACTTGTAAATCACTTTCCTATCAATGTCTCTAGCGCCTTCTGACGTCTCTCCCTGCACTAAGATGCTGTGAAATGATTCCTCCCTATCCTTTCCCTGCACTTATAAATCGTTTTTTCTGTCTTTTTTTTCCCACAATCGTTTTTCCAATAGCTGTCCTTAACGCCTTCTCACGTCTGTCCCTGTACTCTGAACGCTGGAAAATGTCTGACTGTAAGATGGCCACTGTATTTATAGGGCTGTGACATCACAGGGCTGGCTAGCTGCTGATTGGCTGCATGCAGGCATGTCAATCTGGGTGATCCCGCCTTCCCAGAGTTCCTTGCCCCATGTCCTCAGTGTATTTTAGGAAAATTGCGATTCGTTACCACGAAGAGCGAGAAAATTAGCATTCGTCGCAAATCAAATTTTTCGTCAGCTTTGATTCGCTCATCTCTACTCAGGACACACCATATGACATGAGTCTGATTTGCTGTGTTTACCCCATCCCAAAAAGAGACCCTCAGCATGGTGTGCCGCAGAACCTTTATTGCAAGCAGAATTGGAAACAGAAATTCTATAACAAGAAAAAAGTAGCATCACTCACCACGTGTGCAAAATATGCAGTTTCTTGCAGTGAAATCTCCATACAGGTCAGGTATGGGGCAACATCACTTGTTGGCGATGGCCGTTTTGCACGGTCTGCACTTCATCTAGCCTTGCTCCTCATGACGCTAGCGTGCCTATTATATGTACCTACTGACTTCATCACCATGGTCACCATACCACATGTCAAATTTCAAATAAAACAGTGCAACAAAAGTTATCCATATTCATTCCCAAGAACATGCCACGATCATTTTCATCATTCAGTCCTTGTAGGACCAAAGCCCCGTTCTCATTATCCACTTTACCTCTCTCTGCAGAAGTGTCTCGTGTCTGTGTCTTAAATGTAGGACATGTTCAGAAACAGTAACATGACTAAAATCTGTTAGATCGAAACGCGTTGGAAAACGTTACTGCTTTCCATGTGGAGATGTACTTCTAAATGAAGCCAAATAAAGATTGAAGATTTTATTTTCATCTCAGTGTTTTCCTTTTCACACCTTTTCCCTTTTTTTCGCCTGATGTTCAGAGTCCACCCTCAGGTAGTCATGTGGTAAATATATCCAGAGTTGAACTGAATGAGGACTGTTGATCGATATTGTCAAAAAGACTCAATTATGGTTTAAATAAACAGTTTGATCCAGGGGTGGGGGTTGAAGTAGATTTATTCAGATCTATCCGTAAATGGAATTTATATAGAATGTAGAACCATAGAGAGGACAGAAACACGAGGCTGGAGAAAGAAAAATACCTAGTAAAATAGACCCCTAAGTTTGAAGACATAAAAAAGCAGGGGAAACATTACTGAAGCTATAGAAGGAAAAGGGTGTTAGAGAGACAAGAAATACATGAGAAGCCCCCTTTATGGGTGGAGTAAAATCGACATACTTGCCAACGGACAGTTTTTTGGGTTTGCTCCAGAAACAGGTGTTAAAAGATGTCAACTCACTGCCATACCCAAGAGGTAAAGATCATTTAAAGAAGGGAGAAGAAACAACCTTGCGATGGTTGAAAGCCAGGGATGACTTGATAATAAAACCGGACGACAAGTGAGGTGATTATGAAGAAAGAACCATACATGGTGGAGGCAGAACGTTTGTTGTCTGATGAATCCACCTATGACAAGTTGACCTTTGATCCCACAATGAAGTATCAAAAACCAGTGAGGTCATTGTTACTGATGAGCGAAGTAGTAAAAAATTTGATTCGGCTGCATTGCCAAATTTTACAAAAAAATCTGCTTTGTGACAAATTACTTCGTTATGAAGAGGATTCTTTTGTAAGTAGTGGGTGCAGTGACAGGGAGCAGTGATTGCGCCGGCCCCCGTCATTGTACCTCTCATATGCCGCGTTCATAAATGATCGCGCCATCTGATATAAATAAGAGAGTGTAAAACTGAAAAAAATAAAAATTAATAAATATTACTTACCTAATCCATTTGCTCACGACAGGCCGGCCGCCTCCATCTTGCTTGAAGTTCTGGCACGAAATCTCACGCAGCCCGAGATGATGTCATCACGCTGGCCACGTCATGGGTCTATCAGGTTCTGATTAGTGTTGAATATCGTCAATATTCGAATCGCAAATTTTAATCGCAAATATTGCCACTTCGAGTATTTGCGAATATTTAAAAAATAGTGCTATATATTCGTATTCGCGAATAGTGTTGATCGTGAATATTCTAATCGTGAATTTAGCTAAATTTTCTTTGCAAATATCAGCACTTAGCAACATCCCTAACAACCAATAGGAAAGTTGCCTACCCCTTAGTGTTGATCGCAAATATTCTAATCGTGAATTTTTATTGCGAATATATTACATTGCCGATTTTTGCAATCAAGTAAATAATGACTGGAGATCACGATTCACGAATTCTCGAATTTGCTAATTTATGGTGAATATTCAGCCAAAAATTCGCAAAATATCGCAAATTTGAATATTGCCTATGCCGCTCATTACTAGTTCTGATCCAGGGACTTGGCGCTGTATTTAAACCCCTTTCTGCCCATACACCATTGTTAGTGATAGTCTTTGCTGGCTCTAGCTGGTTCCCTTGTTCCTAGTTCCTGTATTGCTATTTGTTCCCAGTGTTCCTGAATTTGTCTTCTGACCACTCTCCGTCTCACCTTTTGGTACTGTGTTGCCCGTCTGCTTCTGACCCATTTTGTATGACTCTGCTTTTGTGTTGTCTGTATTGTGAGCCTTCTTTCTCCTGCACTTATACTAGGGTAGGGACTATAGTCCAGTGGCAGCTCTGCCATTTTGGGCTTTTCAAGTAGGTAGAGAAAATGGGCTGGGTTCTAGTTCAGGGGCTCACTAACCTTGTCTGTCCCTGCCTACAGCCGGTACACCTGACTCTTCACTCCCTATGTTTAACCATTTGACCTATATGTAGCACAATGATCTTCAAGAGCATCCATTTCCCTTACCTTACCAAGCATCACCCACCCACTCAAGTACATGACCTCCCCCCCCATACTGATTATATTTCCTCTTTAAGTCAAATTTTTATTTGTGTTTGGCATCAATATTCCAACTCTTGCCATCCTGTATTTTCTAATTTATACTGATACACTTGTGATCCTCCCTTAAAGGGGCTGTCTCACTTCAGCAAATACGTAGCATTTAATATGTAGAGGAAGTTAATACAAATCACTTACTAATGTATTGTTATTATCCATATTGCCTCCTCTGCTGGATGGATTTTTTTTTTCCGCTGAATTATACCCTGCTCGTTTCCATGGTTATGACCACCCTGTAATCCAGCATCGGTGTGCCGCTTTTTCCTATAATGGACCGGCATGACCACCACTGATGGATTGGAGGGTGGTCATAATCATGGAAAAAAGTGAATAATGTGATGAAAAAATGAATCCAGCCAGCAAAGTAAGCAATCAGGATAATAACAATACATTAGTAAGTGCCTAGTACTAACTTCCTTTACATGATAAATGCCCTTTGCTGAATGGAGAAAACCTCTTTAAGATGTTCTTGCTACGATCCACGTGCCCCTAATTTCTCAGCGCTTGCAGTACTTCTCCTGTCCTTATAGTAACTCGTAACTGAAAGAATATAAATGCAACCTTCAATATATAGGATGCACAACACATAATTTAAAAACCAGAATTGGTAAACCCATAAACAGCATTATAAACTCTGAAGAAAGGAACTTGTCTGGTGCCGCAAAGCACTTTGTAAATATGCACCAAACAGACACAAGTTGAGAAAGTTTATCGACCTAAATGAGGAGAAGACTGGAGGAGGACTCTCCTCTGCCGTGAAGCCCAAGTGTGGGCAGTCGGTATCCAAATATTATTAAAAACAGACTTGGCTTATTTTTATTAACTCCTTGCGATTAGTCGTTCTTCACATTATATTGTTGCATGTTGTTACAATCCCTTGTATGTTGTATGGCTCATATATGCACAATCCATGTTTCCATGTCAGGTTTTTACCATGCTGTTTTTTCCATGCCTTGCTTCTTTTTGTACTGAAACCTACTATATCTTTTATATTTTATGCCATGACTAAGGGCATCTTTGCCCGCAACACGTCGGCTTGATTATTTTAATCTTCCTATGTCCTGCAATATAATAAAGACATTTTATGTATTTGATAACAAGTGCTCATCAAACCTCGCTTTACTTATTGTGTCTCCTGGTATCCTGCCCTGTGTTCTTGCACCATGTTACCTATAGAGTTGAGCTGATGCAAGTATTTTTATTTCTTCATATCTCATATATGATCATATATGTATGTTGTCTTGTAGATGTAAATAGAAATGTTCTTCCACCACCAAAGATACAAGGAAGTTCCTGGCAATAATTATCAGCCAGTCCTAATTACAGTGGTATCTTAATATGATACAAAAAATTAGGAAATCCAAGATTGTGGAAGAGTATGTCTCACCCTGTATCTTTTCCTCCCTAACTTCTTCATCTCTATAAATGGTGCGTCTTTCACCTAGATTGTTTATATCTCCATTGCTCAGCAGATATGGCACCGGTGACCGTCTCTCTCACTCTTCTCATTCTGTTCTGTGCCGGAGCCTTAGCAGACAACCATGACAAACCAACACCATCACCACCAGGTAATCCTATTAAGCATGCTGACAAGTCACAAGGATGAATATAGAACCTTCTAAGTGGCATCTAATGGGTGGCACTGGCTCATATACATATTTCAGTTGTGTCTGGCTACTGTCTTGTGCTGGATATAACTGCTGACCAGGCTGAGCACCTGTCTGATGTCCATAGCAGCACTGAGAAATATTGACTGCATAGGAAGAGGTCCAGTGGTGAAACTGATGCCACTAGACACAAAAAAGACCCCACTAGAAGTTAAAGGGTCAGTTGTGCCATTACTTTTCCATTGAGGGCTCGTGTACTACTCTGGGAAAATGGAGTGGGGAGGTGAATATATGCGAAAATGTGTTAAGGGGAGATTGAAGGATTTTTATGAACTTGGCTCAGAGAAGGGGGTTGTATAAATTACAGGAAATAATTTCACAATAATATCATAGTCACAATACACATGACCACTGCTGACAATCAATTATCTAAGTGCTCATGGGCCACTCATGTGACTGCGATAAGAATGTCGCTCTGAAGATGGAGGAGGCATAAAAGGTAAGCATGGTGATTTTCCTTTAGTTTACACAGCCCCTGGCTCTGGGTGCTGCTCTCGGCTAAGTTGTTAAAATCTCATAAATCTTTGTCATGATCCCTGTTATGGTCTCCACCTCTCCGTTGTTCTTCCTCTTCCTCTACTTCCTTTAAGTCTATTGAGCATCACAGTCAAGAATTACATAAACAATTTTTTCTTGGCATGATCAAGACTCCACTGGTTTTCCTTGTTTTCTTCTATAACCTTAAAGGCTATGTACATCTTTGGGGGCAATTTTTTTATTATTGCATTATACTTATTTTGAGCTTAAGAACATTTGGTCATTTCAATTTGCCTTTATTAAAAATATGGAGCCTTTTTTCTGTACAGAGTTGAGATGCTCTAGTAGCAGCTTCTGGATTTTCTTTCTTTTCCATTAGTTGGAGAGCTGGCGGGCTCCTTATCTCTAATCTCTGACCTTATAAACATTCAGTATTGCTAAGTCCTTATCTATCTTATCCTTATGATAAGAATGTAACTGAAATAACTGTTTATGACCTCTTAGTAGTTTAGTGATATGGGTTATAGTAGGGATGAGCAAACCCGCACTGTAAGGTTCAGGTTCATACTGAACATTGAGGGTTCAGACACCTGAATACTGACTTTGTCACGTTGTTCGGATGCTGAATACAGTTTGTTAAAATGAGCAAGCTTTTTAGCTGTGGGCACTTCGAAGCCATCACAGTCATGCCTAGTATTGGCATGGTTGTGATTGGCTGGCACAGCACATGACCCGGCCTGTATATATGCTGGATCACGCGTGCCACACTATCCTGCTCTAATAAGTGTGGGGGCAGGATGCAGCTCGAGTAAGGGACAGTGGTGCAGTCTGTAATGAGGTTCTGAGTGCAGTCTAAAATAAGACTCCGCACCCGTGACACAGAAATAATATTGTTCATCTGGATGTAAATTCTGTGTCTGACCTATAGCTATTTTTTGGGTGAAATACACCTCTTTTGCATCCGTGACACAAAAATACAATTGTCCATCTGTCTGTTACTTCTGTGGGTGACATAAACCCATTTTTTGGGTGAAATATACCTCCGTTGCATCCGTGACATGGAAATACAATAGTGAATGTCTCTAAATTATGTGTGTGACCTATAGCCTTTTTTTAAGTGAAATACACCTCATTTGCACCAGTGACAGAGAAATACAATTGTTCATCTGTCTGTCAATTTTGTTGGTGACCTCAAAGAATGAGGAGAGCAAATAAGGGATGTGGTCGTGGTCTTGGTGCTGCTGGTGTTGGTGGAGCTCCTGCTGCAGTGTGAGGACGGGGGGCAATCTGTGCCAGCTACGTACCCAAATGATACACCTTCCTCTGGTGCACGCAGGCGACAGGATGTTCTGTGTCATTTTGTAGGCCCGAGTACTGCTGAAGGAATGGTGAGGCCTGGACAAGTAGATGCAGTAGCAGATTTGATGTCTAACAGTGCCTCCAGTTTGTTCACATTGTCTTCCACCCGGTCCCCTGCTAATAGCGTAAAGTTGGCAACGGCGGCCCATGGACATCTGTCTGAGCCTCAAGTCATGCAGCAGTAACTTATGCTTTTTCATGACTCTGCTGGCGGGGGTTCCATGGGCCATCCACCTAGCCCTGCCCCAGAAGTGGAAGAGATTGAGTGCACTGATGCCCAACCACTTACGTTTGAGGATGAGGACATGGGAGGACCACCGCAACACGTCTCTGATGACAATGACGAAACACAGGTGTCAACTGCTCTAGCTTTCAGCACTGTAGCAGACCGGCAAGGAATGCAGGGGTGAGAAGTAGGTGTAAGATGATGTGAAGGATGATGAGGTCCTAGAGCCCACATGGAATCAAGGTCAGCTGGCCCCAAGGCAGTAAACTTGCTACTGCCCACCTTGCTGAGGGACAGAGCACACCAAAGCCAGCTCAAAGGAGTTCCCTGATGTGGCAGTTCTTCAGGCAATATGCTGACAGCAAGACACAGGTGGTTTGCACGCTGTGCAGACAGAGCCTGAAGCTAGGCATAAATGTTCAAAACCTGAGCACAACCCGCATGGCCAGACATATAAATGCAAAGCACGAGGTGCAGTGGAGTAGACACCTAAAAAAACGTTAACGATCGGAAGTTCCTTCTTCTCCCTCTTCTGCAGTGGTCTCAGCCTCTTACTCCCCCACTCGGGCAACAGAGCCACCTGGTTCTCCGCAAAGAGAGCTTGTGACAGCACCAGTGTCACCGAGCATCTTCACACCATACCATGGAAGCGTTCAGCTGTCCATCCTCCAAACACTGGAGAGAAAGAGGATGTACGCCCCTACCCATCTGCGAGCCCTGGCCCTGAATGCCAGCATTTTCAAATTCATGGCCTTTAAAATGCTGCCATTCTGTCTGGTGGAGACAGACACTTTTAAAAACCTTATGGCGGTGGTTGTCCCACAGTAGGTGGTTTCCAGCCGCCACAACTATTCCATGCGGGCAATCCCTGCCCTGCATCAACAAGTGGAGGACAAAACCAGGTGTGCCTTGCGCAATGCATTCAATGGCAAAGTCCACAAAACCACCAATACCTGGATGTTATATGTCCCTAACTGCCCACTGGGTAAATGTAGTGGCAGCTGGGCCTGAGGCGGAAATAGCATGTCCTACCGCCACCAAGGATTACTAGACTTTTCTCATTGCCTCCTGTTCTCTCCTTCTCCTATACTGCTTCTTCATCTACCGCCTCCTCATCCGGTCAGCATAACACCTGCAACACCAACTACAGCCAGAGGCAACCGACAGCAGGCTGTTCTGAAACTCCTGTGTTTGGGGAAAACACACTGCGCAAGAGCTGTGGATGGGCATGGAAACCAAACAGACCAATGAATGGTTGGTGCCGCTGAGCCTCAAGGCCAGCCTGGTGGTGTGCGATAACTGGCAAAATCGCGTAACAGCTCTGGGCCTAGCCAGTTTGAAGCACATCCCTTGCCTGGTGCATGTGCTGAATTTGGTGGGGTAGAGGTTCCTGAAGAATTATACCCGATATGGCAGAGCTGCTGCAGAAAGTGCAGGTCATCTGTGCACGCTTTTAGCATTCTCATAACTGCTGCTGCTTGCCTGTCAGTACTGCAGCGTAACTTCTGCTTTCCCGCTCACTGTCTCCTATGGCACACCTCCTTGCACATGCTGGATAGACTGTGCGAGCAGCAGCTGGCAATAGTGGAGTTTTAGCTGCAGCATGCACGGGCGAGTCGTTTTATGGAAGAGCACCACTTCACTACCAATAAGTGGGCCTCCATGCGGGATGTGTGTGCCGTGTTGCAAATACTCCACTAACATGACCAGCGCTGATGATGGCATCATCAGCGTTACTATCCCACTTCTATGCCTCCTTGAAAAAATACTTCAGGTGGTTATGGATGAGGTGGTGTCACAGAAGGAATAGGAGGAGGAACAGGGATCATTCACACGGTTATAAGGCCAGTTGTCCACACGTGGCTTGGAGGGTGGGTTCCTGCACCATCAACGGACAGGTACACATACACAACACAACTGTCCAGCCAGAGCACAGTTTTGGAGGATGATAATGATGAGGAGGAACCAGTTTCACAGCAGCTCAAAACAGCCCAAAGCAGCTCACGGGCATCTCTGGAGCGTGAGTGAGGGGATACAGAGGACACAGACAATACACCTCCCAGCGAGTACTGCTTGTAGTTGTCTCTGGGCAGCTTGGCACACATGAGCGACTACATGCTGCAGTGCCTGCGCAACAAATGCCAAGTTGCCCACATTCTTACCAGTGATTCTTACCCTGCGTGATCCCCGCTACAAGGACAACTTGCTGTTCTTACTTCTTTCACTGGAGTATGATCAGAAGATGTGTGAATATGAGTGCACGCTGGTAGAGGCGCTACTGATGGCATCACTAGCTGACAGTAGAGGCTCAGTGGATGCACAAGGCGGAGGATGAAAAGGAAGTCACCAGCACAGCTGGGGCACCAGCACTATATCAGAAGGGAGGGTTAGCATGGCCAAAATGTGGAAAAGCTTTGTCTGCACGCCACAACATCCAGCACCACCATCTAATACGGACCATATTAGCAGGAGGAAGTGTTTCAGCAACATAGTGGAAGAGTATTTATCCACACGTCTGCACATACTGACTGTTGGGTCTGCCCTATGAAACGTCTGGGTCTCCAAATTGGGCACATGGCCTGAGTTTTCCCTTTACGTATTGTAGGTGCTGGCCTGCCCTGCGGCAAGTGTGTTGTCGGAACGCGTGTTTAGCACGGCAATGTGGACAGCTCACGTTCATTAAAATGAACCTGGCATGGGTCGGTCCCACAGGACTTGTCCGTACCTTTGGCAGTGTAGAGAGGCCGCACCCAGCCATTGTTATACTCCAATGCAGTTTGTGCGTTCTGTTTGCTATTTCCCAATGTGGTAAGGCCTCCCCCCAAAAAAATTGAAATAATACAAAAAAAAAAATACTATGTTGGCTACCTCCTCTGCCTCTTACAACTTCATCGCCACGTCCATGGTGTCCTCAACATCCTACTCCACTTGGATCTCTGCCTCCTGGTTCAATATTTAGTTTTTTTTCTATTCTATGTTATTTTAAGTCATTTCCCTCTCCACATTTGTTTGCAGGTTAATTGTCCTACTCTTACCCCCATTTTGCTTCCTTTCACAGACCTAAAGCCCTTACTAAGACTATTTTACAGCCATTTTACAACACCAAAGTTCAGGTCCCCATTGACTTCTATGGGGTTTGGGTTTGAGTTCGGGTCAATTTCGGGTACCTGATCCGAACTTTGAACTAAGGTTCAGCCGAACCTGTCGAACCTGAACATCCACGGGTCTGCTCATCCCTAGTTATTAGATGACCGGCACAAAGTGAAAGTAAAGGTACCAGTCACACAGTTAGAAAAACAGTTAACCCGTTGTGACAGAACGGCTCAACATTTTTAATAAAGGCCAATTGAAAATATGATTTTTGCCAAAAATGAGTAAAATGCTATCAAAAACAAAAATTGTCTCTGAATGTGTGAATAGCCTTTAAATTAATTGAGCATGGGCAGGTGTCCGGTATGAGGGACAGGAACCTTTAGACCAGGCAGGCTCAAACTGCGGCCCTCCAGCTGTTGCAAAACTACAACTTCCATCATTCCCTGACAGCCTACAGCTATCCTGTTCTGACATTTAACAAGTTCCCACTGGTCCAATCTTCCTGGTCTGATGTCACTATGCTGTGAAATGCCTGGAGATGCCTGTGCATCCAATCACTTCTAACAATAATGATGTACCTCATTGCCTGACATTTCTTGGGTATTGAGACCTGACCAGGAAGCAGAGACCATTGGAGGTCAGGTAAGTATCAGAGTGCGAGGGTATGACCTTTTTAATTCTACTCTGAGCACTTTCCAATGAATTTTCCCACCTGGACAACCTCTTTTGTTCTTTATGACTACTGTCCACAAAAGGAGTTGTATGCTTTGGACAATACCTTTATGTTAGAAGAATCTCAAATTATCAATTTGGAGCCTCAGTGGTCATATGCCATCTACAAGAGAACCTCACAGCAAGTGTTCAGATCCACTGAAACATCATACAGTACTTGGTCATTTGTAAAGCACAGACATGCTGGGTCCTCCACAGATAGACAACCTGTACTACTTCATGGTCAATATTTCTCAGTATGTCTTCTCACTTGTTCATTCCAACATACCTTATCCAACTAGAGGAGACTGAGATAATAACCATGTTAAAGTTTAGATGGAGAAGGTAGACATGTTGAGATATAAGAGTGAGGATATATATAAATGTGTAGATGCCACAGTCCTTAGTGCTGGACATCTGCCAACACATTCATGAACACTATGGAGCAGGAGCAGTGAACACCAGCATTCAAAAGATCTTTGTATTCTTCTCCATATACAGAGTGTGTGATTGCTCAGAACTAGTCCACTTGATGGCTCCATAAATTACATGTATATTCAGCACTTTTATTGGGTGAGAGTTCAATGGTTGTTGGAAGTCCAAATAGACAAAGCTATGGGATGTCTACTGTTCTAAATGTAAATAGCATGATCTTCAGGTTTTGGTGTTATTGTTCTATCTCTGATCCTTCTGAAGGATACAGTTCTGTCCATAGAAGGAAAATCTTTCCACCAGAGGAAAAGCCAGTCACAGAAGAGACAATCTGACTAGCAAACTGAGGAAATATCTCACTATTTGAACCTGGTTGATAAGAGGTCAGTAACTGCATGAAAAGTTTGTGACACATCAAAATCTTTAATTACAGAGAAACCGGGAAGATGCCCACCATCTTTATTAATATTGTGTAATCCATCTCCTCCTCATGACTGCAACTTGGACAAAGAATGTCAAGGAAAGCAGAAGTGCTGCTGGCAGAAATGCAATAAAAAATGCACAGATCCCATCAAGGGTGAGTTCAATAGAAACCAAACTCAAAAAGTAGATGGAGCTGATTATTAGACAGGATTTGCTACCTGACAGGGCTATGGGTAACTGGCCAGCTCCACCTGATCTGCCCAAATCTGCTTTCACACAAACTCATCTCAGAGGTATAGTCAGCTTAACTAGTGTCAACAAATGATAGCTCCACAAGGTTCTCTGTCCTGCATGTAAGTAATGTTTCTAAGGTCAATACGTACATTTCATTTAGGTACATAAATTATGTAATCTGTACTGAACCTGGATTACATCCTATGTTATTCTCCAGAGCTGCACTCACTCAGGATATGTAGAGTCATTACTTTGGGAATTGTATTTGAATAGTTACATATGGAAATCTAACTCAATGACCATTTTTTCTCCAGAGAAGCCCGGAACATGCCCACCACCCGTGACTAAGTGCACAGACAATGTGCCACCTGGAACATGTAAAGTGGACGATGATTGTACAGGAAAAGAGAAATGCTGTGTGAAATATTGTAGCCCAGAGTGCATCAAAGTGGATTAAGTGATGTGAGGCCGGCTGGATGCATCTCCCGTCCCTCACAGCGGAGGACACATCACTGATCAGCCTCAATAATTCTCTATTCTCGCAGATTTTTTTGTTCTAGTTGCAGATAAACCTGGGAGGTGACAGCGGTGAACACACTCAGGGATCTGCTGTCCCAGGCGCTAAGTCTGAATACACCCCCATTAAAGGCAGATTTATCCTCATTCTCAGCGATAATAGTGACATTTATCAATGTAATAAAGCAGAAGATGAAAAATTAGACTGGAATTTTTTATTGACCGTCCATCGAGATGCATTAAATTATTACTGGTGGCCGAGAAATGTAATTCCTGCTCATTGAAACTGACATTAGACATTGCCGTCTAAAGCAGGGAGAGGTCCTGGTGGTCAGAGGTGAGGACTGCGCTCAACCAGACTCATGTGCTGAACCGGTAAATACAGACGCAGCAGAATGTACAACAATCTGGAATCTGTATACAGATAACAGCACAGAACATGTGTAATCTCCAAATTATAATAACCACAGTGACTACATGATAACTTCATACCATCAATATATAACACCGCCATAGAGTGACATGATAACACCACCATACAGTTACTGGATAACACCTCCATACAGTGACTGGATAACATCTCCATACAGCGACTGGATAACACCTCCATACAGTGACTGGATAACACCTCCATACAGTGACTGGATAACACCTCCATACAGTGACTGGATAACACCACTATAAAGTGACTGGACAACACCACCATACAGCGACTGGATACCACCACCATACAGTGACTGGATAACACCTCCATACAGTGACTGGATAACACCACCATACAGGGATAACACCACCATACAGTGACTGGATAACATCTACATACAGTGACTGGATAACACCAACATACAGTGACTGGATAACACCTCCAAACAGTGACTGGATAACACTGCCATACAGTGACTGGATAACACCACCATACAGTGACTGGATACCACCACCATAAAGTGACTGGATAACACCACCATACAGTGACTGGATAACACCTCCATACAGTGACTGGATAACACCTCCATACAGTGACTGGATAACACCTCCATACAGTGACTGGATAACACCACCATACAGTGACTGGATAACACCTCCATACAGTGACTGGATAACACCTCCATACAGTGACTGGATAACACCACCATACAGTGACTGGATACCACCACCATAAAGTGACTGGATAACACCACCATACAGTGACTGGATAATACCCCCATACAGTGACTGGATAATACCCCCATACAGTGACTGGATAACACCTCCATACAGTGACTGGATAACACCTCCATACAGTGACTGGATAACACCACCATACAGTGACTGGATACCACCACCATAAAGTGACTGGATAACACCACCATACAGTGACTGGATAATACCCCCATACAGTGACTGGATAATACCCCCATACAGTGACTGGATAACACCACCATACAGTGACTGGATAATACCCCCATACAGTGACTGGATAACACCTCCATACAGTGACTGGATAATACCCCCATACAGTGACTGGATAACACCTCCATACAGTGACTGGATAACACCACCATAAAGTGACTGGATAACACCATCATACAGTGACTGGATAACTCCACCATACAGTGACTGGATAACACCACCATACAATGACTGGATAACACCTCCATACAGTGACTGGATAACACCTCCATACAGTGACTGGATAACACCTCCATACAGTGACTGGATAACACCTCCATACAGTGACTGGATAACACCTCCATACAGTGACTGGATAACACCTCCATACAGTGACTGGATAACACTGCCATACAGTGACTGGATAACACCTCCATACAGTGACTGGATAACGCCACCATACAGTGACTGGATAACGCCACCATACAGTGACTGGATAACACCTCCATACAGTGACTGGATAACACCTCCATACAGTGACTGGATAACACCTCCATACAGTGACTGGATAACACCTCCATACAGTGACTGGATAACACCTCCATACAGTGACTGGATAACACCACCATACAGTGACTGGATAACACCTCCATACAGTGACTGGATAACACCACCATACAGTGACTGGATAACACCTCCATACAGTGACTGGATAACACCTCCATACAGTGACTGGATAACACCTCCATACAGTGACTGGATAACACCACCATACAGTGACTGGATAACACCACCATACAGTGACTGGATAACACCTCCATACAGTGACTGGATAACACCTCCATACAGTGACTGGATAACACCTCCATACAGTGACTGGATAACACCTCCATACAGTGACTGGATAACACCACCATACAGTGACTGGATAACACCACCATACAGTGACTGGATAACACCTCCATACAGTGACTGGATAACACCACCATACAGTGACTGGATAACACCACCATACAGTGACTGGATAACACCTCCATACAGTGACTGGATAACACCTCCATACAGTGACTGGATAACACCTCCATACAGTGACTGGATAACACCTCCATACAGTGACTGGATAACACCTCCATACAGTGACTGGATAACACCTCCATACAGTGACTGGATAACACCTCCATACAGTGACTGGATAACACCTCCATACAGTGACTGGATAACACCACCATACAGTGACTGGATAACACCTCCATACAGTGACTGGATAACACCTCCATACAGTGACTGGATAACACCTCCATACAGTGACTGGATAACACCGCCATACAGTGACTGGATAACACCACCATACAGTGACTGGATAACACCACCATACAGTGACTGGATAACACCTCCATACAGTGACTGGATAACACCTCCATACAGTGACTGGATAACACCTCCATACAGTGACTGGATAACACCTCCATACAGTGACTGGATAACACCACCATACAGTGACTGGATAACACCTCCATACAGTGACTGGATAACACCTCCATACAGTGACTGGATAACACCGCCATACAGTGACTGGATAACACCTCCATACAGTGACTGGATAACACCTCCATACAGTGACTGGATAACACCACCATACAGTGACTGGATAACACCTCCATACAGTGACTGGATAACACCTCCATACAGTGACTGGATAACACCTCCATACAGTGACTGGATAACACCTCCATACAGTGACTGGATAACACCACCATACAGTGACTGGATAACACCACCATACAGTGACTGGATAACACCTCCATACAGTGACTGGATAACGCCTCCATACAGTGACTGGATAACGCTTCCATACAGTGACTGGATAACACTGCCATACAGTGACTGGATAACACCTCCATACAGTGACTGGATAACACCACCATACAGTGACTGGTTAACACCTCCATACAGTGACTGGATAACACTGCCATACAGTGACTGGATAACACCTTCATACAGTGACTGGATAACACCACCATACAGTGACTAGATAACACCGCCATACAGTGACTGGATAACACCACCATACAGTGACTGGATAACACCACCATACAGTGACTGGATAATACCTCCATACAGTGACTGGATAACACCTCCCATACAGTGACTGGATAACACCTCCATACAGTGACTGGTTAACACCTCCATACAGTGACAGGATAACACCTCCATACAGTGACAGGATAACACCACCATACAGTGACTGGATAACAGCACCATACAGTGACTGGATAACACCTCCATACAGTGACTGGATAACACCTCCATACAGTGACTGGATAACACCACCATACAGTGACTGGATAACACCACCATACAGTGACTGGATAACACCTACCATACAGTGACTGGATAACACCACCATACAGTGACTGGATAACACCACCATACAGTGACTGGATAACACCATCACACAGTGTCTGGATAATACCACCATACAGAGACTGGATAAAACCTCCATACAGTGACTGGATAACACCTCCATACAGTGACTGGATAACACCTCCATACAGTGACTGGATAACACCGCCATACAGTCACTGTGACGAGATCAATCTCGCCACATTGCATTGGAGAAACCTGGTTGCTCGCCTGCTGCCTTTGGACTATGGCCCCCTGTTAAAAGACATCTTTTTTACCTGCAGAAAAGCTTCATTCGTGCTTTTTTGCCTGGGGTTCGGTAGTTTTGGTTGAATGTGTTATACCCCAGATAGGAATCCCATGGAGCCCATTCGTATGAAACTGACTGTAAAGACTTTGGCTCCATGGCGATTAAACTGTATTCGTGTGGTCTGAGCGCCATTCACTTAATAATGTGCGCTCAGACCTGAGCTATCTGGGGATATGTTAAATGTATAGTTTTAATGTAATGTGTCTTACCTGGTGTATTTTAACAGTAATGCTTGTTCTGTGTCCCCATGTGCATAATGGAGTCTTGTCTGTGAAATGTCTGTGTGTATTGTAAAGGGTGGGACATTGTGTATTGAATAGTGATGTCTGTCCTATTGTCCCCACATGTGTATTGGCGATTTCCCTTTGTCCTGAGAGATAATTGAATGACTCCTCAATTGTCTCCAGGACAGAAGACATTGTGTATTCGTCTGCCTGTGATGATTGCATTACCCATGTAGGGTGATGGTATCACAGGCAGAGGGGAGGGATATGCTGGGGGTGTCTGTATTGTCCCAATGTGTGTGATTGGCTGCTGTATCCCGTGTCGCAGTCTTCCTTCTGGTCCTCTAGGGAGTGTCCACCAGGTGGGAGACCTGGATAAATACCAGGCAGGTAGCCGTTAATAAATGTGAGAATTCCTGTTTACCATCAATACGGAGCCTCGTCTCGTTCTTGGGGATTCACTGTATGCTGTTAGAGACTGATTGCCAGGAGTGTAAGCTGATTGTCTGCTTTTCCTGTTCGTCTGCTAGCAGCTATTTGGGAGGTTCCAGTACGGGAGTTGGAGTGCTATTTTGTATCCAGTTCGGGAGTTTGGTGTTCTGCAGTAGCTGTGCCTATATCTCTGTAAAGGGGCCGATCGCCTAAACGGTTTTTACCCTTGTCTGCAGCAACGGTCCGTTACAATTGGTGGCGAGCAGCGGGATCGTTCCTACAGCCAGAAGGACAGCTACAGGAGACACCATTTCCTTGGATTTACAAGTGGGGGCAACGCATGTCCCAGTACAGCGACCCTAAAAGCACCAGAATGGAACCAGCAGTGTCATACGAGGAGGAGGACCTGGATGGCCGGGATGCATTAAGGAAAGGCATCTGGTACCAGGCCCTGGACAATGTACAATACCAGCGGGGTGAGAGTCTCCCCAGTGAAGAGCAGCGGTGGCAGAAGCAAGTGGCCCTGCGGATGCCCTTTCTGGGAGAGCAGCCCCTGGATGAATGGGTGAAGGAACTAGAGCACCGGGTATGGCAGGAGCTATGGCTGGAGGATGCCTACCAGGCGCTCTGGTGGTATATGGCACAGTATATACCCTGGACAGCCGAGCATGACAAGCCAGAGGGAGAGGAGTTTGATGGTTCTGGCTTGTTATGGGAGTCCTTTGCAGAGCCTGACTTCGGGAGTCCTGCGCAGAACAGACTTCAGGACATTTTCTACGAGAGGGAGGCTAGGCATGACGGGGATGACCCCCATGAGGTAGAGCAAGACCTGGCTCACCTAGCAACCCTGGAGTGGGAACTGGAGCAGGACTACCGAGATCTCTTCCACTCCATTGGGAAGGCTCAGCAGGACAGCAAGGTGACAGATCCAGTTCCAGACCCATTCCGCTGGGAAGACATTATTGAAATTTACTGGGAGGAACCCCAGGCGGCAGGTGGAGATGGGACCGAGGTCTCTCCACCGGTATTGCAGGGAATTGGGAGCCTGAGCTCCATTCCCCAGCGGGAGATATTGCAGGGAATTGGGAGCCTGAGCTCCATTCCCCAGCGGGAGATATTGCAGGGAATTGGGAGCCTGAGCTCCATTCCCCAGCGGGAGATATTACAGGGAATTGGGAGCCTGAGCTCCATTCCCCAGCGGCAGGCTGAGCTACAGGGGGCAGAGGTAGTTGTTCCTGCCCCACAGCAGCAGCGAGATTTTTCGGGAATTGGGAGCCCGGTCTCCATTCCCCAGTGGCAGTATTATTTGTTGGGAATTGGGAGCCCGGTCTCCAGTCCCCAGCGGCAGAGTAACCAGCAGGGAATAGAGAGCCCAGTCTCCTTTCTCCAGCAGCAGGACTCTGTATTGGGAGGAGAGACAGTCGGTCTCCCTCCACTGAGGAGGAAGGTATGTATGGGAGAAGAGCTTACTACCACCTCTCCCCAGCGGCGGATCATTAATGGGCAGGGAATAGAGAGCTCAGTCTCCTTTCCCCAGCAGCAGAGCTGTGTAACCAAAGGGGAGACAGTCGGTCTCCAGCAGCAGAGCTGTGTAACCAAAGGGGAGACAGTCGGTCTCCAGCAGCAGGACTGTATATCTAAAGGGAGACAGTCGGTCTCCCCTCCAACAACCAGGCTTCAACCAGGCTACCCTCCCAGTAGCGCTGGCAACAGGGCAGAGTGACGCGGGTCTCTGCCCATGCAGCACCCCACCAAGTCAGCGTACCCGTACTCCAGCACAGCCGTGGTGAGGCACCTGGACATGGACAAGCTTCTCCTCTACCCAGTTGCAGTAACTATTTATTGTGGGTGGGCTGTGCTGTTGATTGTGTTTTGTGGGTGGGCTGCTGGACTAACAAGGGCACTGACCGGCAGGAGGTCAGATACCCTGTTAGTCTGTTTGGAAAGGGGAGAGATGTGACGAGACCAATCTCGCCACATTGCATTGGAGAAACCTGGTTGCTCGCCTGCTGCCTTTGGACTATGGCCCCCTGTTAAAAGACATCTTTTTACCTGCAGAAAAGCTTAATTCGTGCTTTTCTGCCTGGGGTTCAGTAGTTTTGGTTGAATGTGTTATACCCCAGATAGGAATCCCATGGAGCCCATTCGTATGAAACTGACTGTAAAGACTTTGGCTCCATGGCGATTAAACTGTATTCGTGTGGTCTGAGCGCCATTCACTTAATAATGTGCGCTCAGACCTGAGCTATCTGGGGATATGTTAAATGTATAGTTTTAATGTAATGTGTCTTACCTGGTGTATTTTAACAGTAATGCTTGTTCTGTGTCCCCATGTGCATAATGGAGTCTTGTCTGTGAAATGTCTGTGTGTATTGTAAAGGGTGGGACATTGTGTATTGAATAGTGATGTCTGTCCTATTGTCCCCACATGTGTATTGGCGATTTCCCTTTGTCCTGAGAGATAATTGAATGACTCCTCAATTGTCTCCAGGACAGAAGACATTGTGTATTCGTCTGCCTGTGATGATTGCATTACCCATGTAGGGTGATGGTATCACAGGCAGAGGGGAGGGATATGCTGGGGGTGTCTGTATTGTCCCAATGTGTGTGATTGGCTGCTGTATCCCGTGTCGCAGTCTTCCTTCTGGTCCTCTAGGGAGTGTCCACCAGGTGGGAGACCTGGATAAATACCAGGCAGGTAGCCGTTAATAAATGTTAGAATTCCTGTTTACCATCAATACGGAGCCTCGTCTCGTTCTTGGGGGGATTCACTGTATGCTGTTAGAGACTGATTGCCAGGAGTGTAAGCTGATTGTCTGCTTTTCCTGTTCGGCTGCTAGCAGCTATTTGGGAGGTTCCAGTACGGGAGTTGGAGTGCTATTTTGTATCCAGTTCGGGAGTTTGGTGTTCTGCAGTAGCTGTGCCTATATCTCTGTAAAGGGGGCCGATCGCCTAAACGGTTTTTACCCCTTGTCTGCAGCAACGGTCCGTTACAACCTCCATACAGTGACTGGATAACACCTCCATACAGTGACTGGATAACACCACCATACAGTGACTAGATAACACCTCCATACAGTGACTGGATAACACCGCCATACAGTGACTGGAAAACACTGCCATACAGTGACTGGATATCATCTCCATACAGTGACTGGATAACACCCCCATACAGTGACTGGATAACACCTTCATACAGTGACTGGATAACACCACCATACAGTGACTGGATAACACCTCCATACAGTGACTGAATAACACCGCCATACAGTGACTGGATAACACCTCCATACAGTGACTGGATAATACCACCATACAGTGACTGGATAACACCACCATACAGTGACTGGATAATACCACTATACAGTGACTGGATAACACCTCCATACAGTGACTGGATAACACCTCCATACAGTGACTGGATAACACCACCATACAGTGACTGGTTAACACCTCCATACAGTGACTGGAAAACACTGCCATACAGTGACTGGATATCATCTCCATACAGTGACTGGATAACACCCCCATACAGTGACTGGATAACACCTTCATACAGTGACTGGATAACACCACCATACAGTGACTGAATAACACCTCCATACAGTGACTGAATAACACCGCCATACAGTGACTGGATAACACCACCATACAGTGACTGGGTAACACCACCATACAGTGACTGGATAACCCCACCATACAGTGACTGGATAACCCCACCATACAGTGACTGGATAACACCTCCATACAGTGACTGGATAACACCACCATACAGTGACTGGTTAACACCTCCATACAGTGACTGGATAACACTGCCATACAGTGACTGGATAACACCTTCATACAGTGACTGGATAACACCACCATACAGTGACTTGTTAACACCTCCATACAGTGACTGGATAACACTGCCATACAGTGACTGGATAACACCTTCATACAGTGACTGGATAACAACACCATACAGTGACTAGATAACACCGCCATACAGTGACTGGATAATACCACCATACAGTGACTGGATAACGCCACCATACAGTGACTAGATAATGCCTCCATACAGTGACTGGATAACACCTCCATACAGTGACTGGATAACACCTCCATACAGTGACTGGTTAACACCTCCATACAGTGACAGGATAACACCTCCATACAGTGACAGGATAACACCACCATACAGTGACTGGATAACAGCACCATACAGTGACTGGATAACACCTCCATACAGTGACTGGATAACACCTCCATACAGTGACTGGATAACACCACCATACAGTGACTGGATAACACCACCATACAGTGACTGGATAACACCACCATACAGTGACTGGATAACACCTCCACACAGTGTCTGGATAACACCACCATACAGTGACTGGATAACACCACCATACAGTGACTGGATAACACCACCATACAGTGACTGGATAATACCACTATACAGTGACTGGATAACACCTCCATACAGTGACTGGATAACACCTCCATACAGTGACTGGATAACACCACCATACAGTGACTGGTTAACACCTCCATACAGTGACTGGAAAACACTGCCATACAGTGACTGGATAACACCTCCATACAGTGACTGGATAACACCCCCATACAGTGACTGGATAACACCTTCATACAGTGACTGGATAACACCACCATACAGTGACTGGATAACACCTCCATACAGTGACTGAATAACACCGCCATACAGTGACTGGATAACACCACCATACAGTGACTGGATAACACCACCATACAGTGACTGGATAACACCTCCATACAGTGACTGGATAACACCACCATACAGTGACTGTATAACACCAGCATACAGTGACTGGATAACACCTCAATACACAGACTGGACAACACCACGAGATGAGCGAATTTTAAAAAATTTGATTCGGACAGTACGCCGAATATAAGGTTAGAATGGCTGAAATGTGGAAAAACTGTTTGTCAGCGTGTCAGCACGCTACAATATCCAGCACCAAGATCTGATACAGAAGATCTTAGCTGGAGATGAGTGAATTTCTCAAAAATTCGTTTTGGTCGATTCGTCGAATTTACCCCCAAAATTTGATTTGATCCGAATTTATTTGTGACAAATTATATTAAAAAACAGCTATTTCCTGGTTGCAGAGAGCCTGTATAGTGGTGTAGAACACTGTGTCTTGCAGAAACATGCATAGGGAGTCTGCTGTGGTAGTGAAACAATACTGTGAGTCACTATGACACGCAGATGACAGTCATCGCTCTTAGATTCACTTCTCACTACACTTATTTGGTCAGTTACGGGGCCAAAACTGACCAAATAACTCAAGTATAAACTCAGCCTAACAGGTCAATGTTAGTGTCTGGGCTAAAGAACATTGCAGTGACCCAAGATTCTACTACAGTGAGAAAGAGCGCACTCCTTTTACACTGTCAGAAAAAACAAGCAAAGCGGTTTCCCCATTACACAGATCATCTATGTCAAGATCCCACTCTTTTACAAGCTTTAAGAATGTGACGGGGAAGACCTAAGCCAGTAATCCATCCACAGACAGCTGTTTCAGGGTATTGCCCCTCATCAATGTGGAGTAGGATTCTGGCAAAATAGGAGCTATGCCTTGGAGACTATTTAAACAAGACAATAGCTGATCTTGGGGAGAACGCCATGGAAAACACTGTGGAGCCTCACCTAAGAGTCTCAACACAGCAATCCAAATTGCAAAGATCCCTGGAAAAAAGTAATATACAAAGTAACTGTGAAGCCCCAGTTATGGGTCTACAACACAGTGAAAGGCAGATATCCCTCAAAGGAAGGAAAACTGAGCAAAGGAAACCCAATCTTGTTGCAAAATAGGGACCTTGTAATAAAGGCATTACAGCTGCTCCAATAACAGGATCTGTTGTGTTTCTAATTTTTCCATCTTTCTGATTGATCAGAAGAAGGGTAAAATAAATGGTGACGTTAACAAGGCAAAACAGGGACAATAGCAACCCCGTCATAGAGTGGAGAGGGTGGCAACCATATTAGGAGTCAACACAGTGGCAAAGTCACAGAGTGGTGAGGTGGCAACAGCATGATGAGTCAACACAATGGCCCAATGACAGAGTGTTGAGGTGGCAACAACATGAGGAGTCAACACAGTGGTTTAGTGAAAGAGTCGTGAGGTGGCAACAGCATGAGGAGTCAACACTGTGGCCCAGTGACAGAGTGGTGAGATGGAAACAGCATGGCTGCAGGTGTGTGGCAACATGCTAATAGTGGCTGAAGCAGGTAGCCAGAAAAATGAGTCTCTTTTGGCACCCAGAACTATCTAGTCTGGTGCATCAGGCACTGGCGTGTGGAAATCCTGTCTGATCAACGCCTGATTAATCTTCCCAAAGGCCAGTCTCTCCAAATTTTGGGTGGAAAGGCGAGTACTCCTTGAGGTAACTATGTCACCAGCCGCACTAAACACCAACTCTAATGCCATACTACTGGCTGGACAGGGCACACTCAGCCAGTTGCACCACAAATCAAGTTTGGAATCACAGTATTCCAGGGGATTTTTGATGTAGGATGGCAGGTTCTGCTCCATGTCTTGCTGCTGCTGCTGGTGGGTGGTTTCTTCACTAGGCAGGTGAAGTAAAGTGTTCATCAGAGACTGCTGCCGATGGAGCTCCTGCCCCCACCCAGCTCCAGCAGCCATGGCAGTGAAACGTGAGCGCAGAGGGCCCCCTCCAGTCAAACCTGCTTAAGGACGGGCGATAGCGCACATAGGTAACAGCCAACTGACTACATAGGATGTCTAAATAGTAGTTCAGTTTATCCTCCCTCTCAGTAGGTACAAAAAGGCCCCATATTTTGGAGCGGTAGCGAGGGTCTAACATGGTGGAGAGCCAGTAATCATCCCTTTGCCAAATGGTGATAATACGGCTGTCACTACGCCAACAACTCAGCATGCATCTGGCCATTTGCACAATGGACTTAGAGGGACTCCCTGCCTATATCTCCACTGCATACTGCCACTGTGTGTCGGGTTCATCTGCCCTCTACCTCCTCCTACTTCTTCTCTCCTGTCACTTCTTCAGAAAAACAACCAATTTCTGTAAACATTGCTTGTGCTTGAGTCTCCTCCTCCTCCAGTTCAGTCCCCATAGGACTCAGGTGGCCATGAAATGTAGGCACCACGTCTCGTGTTCCATGGCCAGAGAGATTTAGGAGCATCTGTTCCAGAACATGAAGAGGAATGCTGTTGTTCATCCAGTATAGTGATGAGCGAGCACCAAAGTGTTTGGGTGTTCGAGTAGTCGGACGGAACACATAGCGATATTTGTGCACTCCGTCGAGCAACCGAGTATAAAGGAAGTAAATGGGAGACAACCAGGCACCCCCTGCTCGGATGAGGAAAGGGTGCCTGGTCCATTGGAAAAGGTCAGAAAGTGACAGAAACACCACCAAAATGGATCTGGAACAGCATAGAGACCATGTCTGGGTGCATCTTGGACTCCAATGTCCTGCTGGAAACCATATTGTCCCAGTTGTTTTCTACTTTTACATAGCAAAAAAAATCCCGCCCAAAATCCCCCCCCCTCAAAAAAAAAAAAAAATAAAATTTTTATGGGGTAAAATTGTTAGGAAACATTCTTTCCTGGATAATCAATTGAATATACAGTGCAAATGCTGGCAAAAATTACAAGGAAGAAGCACTCCGATACAGCCTGTATATCACATAAAGGAGGGCCTCATTCACATAGTGCTACAATTGTTCAGGTACACTGCTGCACTCATAAAGCCTATGCACTAAATGAAAGGGCTGCCAAAAATTACAAGGAACCGGCACTCCAATACAGACTTTAATACACATAAAGGAGGGCATCAAACACACCCTTAAAAAATTATCATTGATGGTGTACTGGTGACCCTCAAAAACATTTGGAGCCAGGGCGTGCTGGTTACCCTCTAAAACATTATAGTTGAGGGCCTAAAGGTGAGAGGACCCCATAAAACTTGCAGTCATGGCCTACAGGTGAGCAGACCGTATAAAGCATTGGAGGTGAGGGCCTGAAGCCTAGACAACCCCATAAATAATTACAGTGATGGCCTACAGTTGAGCAGATGGTGCAAATTATTGGAGGTGAGGGAATGAAGCCTAGATAACCCCCAAAAAATTTCAGTGATGGGCTACAGGTGAGCAGACGGTATAAAGCATTGGAAGTGAGGGCCTGAAGCCTAGCGAACCCATAAATTATTGCAGTGATGGCCTACAGGTGAACAGACAGTATAAAGCATTGGAGGTGAGGGCCTGGAGCCTAGTGAACCCCCATAAAATATTGCAGTGATGGCCTACAGGTGAGCAGACGGTATAAAGCATTGGAGGTGAGGGCCTGAAGCCTAGCGAACCCCAAAAATCATTGCAGTGATGGCCTACATGTGAGCAGATGTATAAAGCATTGGAAGTGAGGGCCTGAAACCTAGTGAACCGGATAAAATATTGCAGTAAAGGGCTATAGGTAAGCAGACGGTATAAAGCATTGGAGGTGAGGGCCTGAAGCCTAGAGAACCCCAAAAGACATTGCATTAATGGCCTACAGGTTAGAAGATGGTATAAACCATTGGAGGTGAGGGCCTGAAGCCTAGTGAACCCCATAAATCATTGCAGTGATGGACTACAGGTGACCAGACGGTATAAAGCATTGGAGGTGAGGGCCTGAAGCCTAGAGAACCCGATAAAATATTGAAGTAATGGGCTACAGGTGAGCAAACCTTATAAAGCATTAGAGATGAGGCCCTGAAGCCAAGCGAACCCCATAAATCATTGCAGTGATGGCCTACAGGTGAGCAGACAGTTTAAAGCATTGGAGGTGAGGGCCTGAGGACTAGAGAACCCCATAAATCATTGCAGTGATGGCCTACAGGAGAGCAGATGGTTTAAAGCATTGGAGGTGAGGGCCTGAAGCCTAGTGAACACCATAAATCATTGCAGTGTTGGCATACAGGTGATCAGACAGTATAAAGCATTGGAGGTGAGGGCCTGAAGCCTAGTGAACCCCCATAAAATATTGCAGTAATGGCCTACAGGTGAGCAGATGGTATAAAGCATTGGAGGTGAGGGCCTGAAGCCTAGAGAACCCCATAAAATATTGCAGTGATGGGTTATAGGTGAGCAGACGGTAAAAAGCATTGGAGGTGAGGGCCTGAAGCCTAGAGAACCCCATAAAACATTGCACTAATGGCCTACAGGTTAGCAGATGGTATAAAGCAATAAAGGTGAGAGCCTGAAGCCTAGTTAACCCCATAAAATATTGCAGTGGTGGGCTACAGGTGAGCAGACGGTATAAATCATTAGAGGTGAGGGACTGAATCATAGAGAACCCCATAAATCATTGCAGTGATGGGCTATAGTTGAGCAGATGGTATAAAGCATTGGAGGTGAGGGCCTGAAGCCTAGAGAACCCCATAACATATTGCAGTGATGGGCTACAGGTGAGCAAACCTTATAAAGCACTGGAAGTGAGGCCCTGAAGCCTAGCAAACCCCATAAATCATTGCAGTGATGGCCTACAGGTGAGCAGACGGTATAAAGCATTGTAGGTGAGGGCCTGAAGCCTAGTGAACCCCATAAAATATTGCACTAATGCTCTACAGTTTAGCAGATGGTATAAAGCATTGGAGGTGAGAGCCTGAAGCCTAGTGAACCCCATAAATCTTTGTAGTGATGGCCTCCTGGTGAGCAGACAGTATAAAGCATTGGAGGTGAGGGCCTGAAGCCTAGAGAACCCCATAAAACAATGCACTAATGGCTTACAGTTTAGCAGATGGTATAAAGCATTGGAGGTGTGGGCCTGAAGCCTAGGGAAAGCCGTAAATCATTGCAGTGTTGGCCTACAGGTGAGCAGACAGCATAAATCATTGGAAATGAGGGCCTGAAGCCTATTGAACCCCATAACATATTGCAGTGATGGGCTACAGGTGAGCAGACGGTATAAAGCATTGGAGGTGAGGACCTGTTAGCCTACTGAAACCAATAAAATATTGCAGTGATGGCCTACAGGTGAGCAGACCTTATAAAGCATTGGATATGAGGACCTGAAGCCTATAGAACCCCATAAATCATTGCAGTGATGGCCTACAGGTGAGCAGACAGTTTAATGCATTGGAGGTGAGGGCCTGAGGCCTAGAGAACCCCATAAATCATTGCAGTAATGGCTTACAGGTGAGCAGATGGTATAAAGCATTGGAGGTGACGGCCTGAAGCCTAGTAAACCCCATTAATCATTGCAGTGTTGTCCTACAGGTGAGCAGACAATATAAAGCATTGGAGATGAGGGCCTAAAGCCTAGCGAACCACATAAATCATTGCGGTGATGGCCTACAGGTGAGCAGATGGCATAAAGCATTGTAGGTAAGGGGCCTGAAGCCTAGTGAACCCCATAAAATATTGTAGTGATGTGCTATAGGTGAGCAGACGGTAAAAAACATTGGAGGTGAGGGCCTGAAGCCTAGAGAACCCCATAAAACATTGCACTAATGGCCTACAGGTTAGCAGATGGTATAAAGCATTGGAGTTGAGAGCCTGAAGCCTAGCAAACCCCATAAATCATTGCAGTGATGGCCTCTAGGTGAGCAGACAGTATAAAGCATTGGAGGTGAGGGCCTAAAGCCTAGTGAACCCCATAAAATATTGCAGTGATGGGCTATAGGTGAGCAGACGGTATAAATCATTAGAGGTGAGGGACTGAATCATAGAGAACCCCATAAATCATTGCAGTGATTGCCTACAGGTGATCAGAAGGTATAAAGCATTGAAAGTGAGGGCCTAAAGTCTACTGGAACCGATAAAATATTGCAGTGATGGGCTAAAGGTGAGCAGACCTTATAAAGCATTGGAGGTAAGGGCCTGAAGCCTAGCGAGCCCCATAAATCAATGCAGTAATGGGCTACAGGTGAGCAGACAGTTATAAAGCATTGGACGTGAGGGCCTGAAGCCTAGAGAACCCCATAAAACAATGCACTAATGGCTTACAGTTTAGCAGATGGTATAAAGCATTGGAGATGAGGGAATGAAGCCTATTGAACCCCATAACATATTGCAGTGATGGGCTACAGGTGAGCAGACGCTATAAAGCATTGGAGGTGAGGACCTAAAGCCTACTGAAACCGATAAAATATTGCAGTGATGGGCTACAGGTGAGCAGACCTTATAAAGCATTGGAGATAAGGCCCTGAAGCCTATAGAACCCCATAAATCATTGCAGTGATGGCCTACAGGTGAGCAGACGGTTTAATGCATTGGAGGTGAGGGCCTGAGGCCTAGAGAACCCCAAAAATCATTGCAGTAATGGCTTACAGGTGAGCAGATGGTATAAAGCATTGGAGGTGACGGCCTGAAGCCTAGTAAACCCCATAAATCATTGCAGTGTTGTCCTACATGTAAGCAGACAGTATAAAACATTGGAGATGAGGGCCTAAAGCCTAGTGAACCCCCATAAAATATTGCAGTGATGGCCTACAGGTGAGCAGACGGTATAAAGCATTGGAGGTGAGAGCCTGTAGCCTAGAGAACCCCATAAAACATTGCACTAATGGCCTACAGGTTAGCAGATGGTATAAAGCATTGGAGGTGAGAGCCTGAAGCCTAGTGAACCCCATAAAATATTGCAGTGATGGGCTATAGGTGAGCAGACGGTAAAAAACATTGGAGGTGAGGGCCTGAAGCCTAGAGAACCCCATAAAATATTGCAGTGATGGGCTATAGGTGAACAGACGGTATAAATCATTACAGGTGAGGGACTGAATCATAGAGAACCCCATAAATCATTGCAGTGATTGCCTACAGGTGATCAGACGGTATAAAGCATTGAAGGTGAGGGCCTGAAGTCTACTGGAACCACATAAAATATTGCAGTGATGGGCTACAGGTGAGCAGACCTTATAAAGCATTGGAGGTGAGGGCCTGAAGCCTAGCGAGCCCCATAAATCATTGCAGTGATGGGCTACAGGTGAGCAGACGGTATAAAGCATTGGAGGTGAGGGACTGAAGCCTAGAGAACCCCATAAATCATTGCAGTGATTGACTACAGGTGAGCAGACGGTATAAAGCATTGGAGGTGAGGACCTGAAGCCTAGTGAACCCCATAAAATATTGCAGTGATGGCCTACAGGTGAGCAGACGGTATAAAGCATTGGAGGTGAGGGCCTGAAGCTCAGTGAACCCCATAAAATCATTGCAGTGATGGGCTACAGGTGAGCAGACGGTATAAAGCATTGGAGGTGAGGGCCTGAAGCCTAGAGAACCCCATAAATCATTGCAGTGATGGCTACAGGTGAGCAGACGGTATAAAGCATTGGAGGTGAGGGCCTGAAGCCTAGTAGAACCCCATAAAATCATTGCAGTGATGGGCTACAGGTGAGCAGACCTTATAAAGCATTGGAGGTGAGGGCCTGAAGCCTAGCGAACCCCATAAATCATTGCAGTGATGGGCTACAGGTGAGCAGACGGTATAAAGCATTGGAGGTGAGGGCCTGAAGCCTAGAGAACCCCATAAATCATTGCAGTAATGGCCTACAGGTGAGCAGACGGTATAAAGCATTGGAGGTGAGGGCCTGAAGCCTAGTGAACCCCATAAAATATTGCAGTGATGGGCCTACAGGTGAGCAGACCTTATAAAGCATTGGAGGTGAGGCCCTGAAGCCTAGCAAACACTATAAATCATTGCAGTGATGGACTACAGGTGAGCAGATGGTATAAAGCATTGGAGGTGAGGGACTGAAGCCTAGAGAACCCCATAAATCATTGCAGTAATTGACTACAGGTGATCAAACGGTATAAAGCATTGGAGGTGAGGACCTGAAGCCTAGTGAACCCCATAAAATATTGCAGTGATGGGCTACAGGTGAGCAGACCTTATAATGCATTGGAGGTGAGGCCCTGAAGCCTAGCGAACCCCATAAATCATTGCAGTGATGGACTACAGGTGAGCAGATGGTATAAAGCAATGGAGGTGAGGGCCTGAAGTCTAGAGAACCCCATAAAATATTGCGGTGATGGCCTATAGGTGAGCAGACCTTATAAAGCATTGGAGGTGAGGCACTGAAGCCTAGCGAACCCCATAAATCTTTGCAGTGATGGCCTACAAGTGAGCAGACGGTTTATAACATTGTAGGTGAGGGCCTGAAGCCTAGTGAACCCCTAAAATATTGCATTGATGGGCTAGAGTTGAGCAGACGGTAAAAGCATTGGAGGCGAGGGCCTGAAGCCTAGGGAACCCTATAAAACATTGCACTAATTGCCAACAGGTTAGCAGATGGTATAAAGCATTGGAGGTGAGGGCCTAAAGCCCACTGAAACCGATAAAATATTGCAGTGATGGGCTACAGGTGAGCAGTCCTTATAAAGCATTGGAGATGAGGAACCTGAAGCCTATAGAACCCCATAAATCATTGCAGTGATGGCCTACAGGCAAGCAGACGGTTTAATGCATTGGAGGTGAGGGCCTGAGGCCTAGATAATTCCATAAATCATTGCAGTTATGGCTTACAGATAAGCAGATGGTTTAAAGCATTGGAGATGAGGGCCTGAGGCCTAGAGAACCCCATAAATCATTGCAGTAATGGCTTACAGGTGAGCAGATGGTATAAAGCATTGGAGGTGACGGCCTGAAGCCTAGTAAACCCGTTAAATCATTGCAGTGTTGTCCTATAGGTGAGCAGACAGTACAAAGCATTGGAGGTGAGGGCCTAAAGCCTAGTGAACCACCATAAAATATTGCAGTGATGGCCTACAGGTGAACAGACGGTATAAAACATTGGAGGTGAGAGTCTGAAGCCTAGAGAACCCCATAAAATATTGCATTGATGGGCTTCAGGTGAATAAACCTTATATAGCATTGGAGGTGAGGCCCTGAAGCTTAGCGAACCCCATAAATCATTGCAGTAATGGCCTACAGATGAGCAGACGGTTTAAAGCATTGGAGGTGAGGGCCTGAGGCCTAGAGAATTCCATAAATCATTGCAGTTATGGCTTACAGATAAGCAGATGGTTTAAAGCATTGGAGGTGAGGACCTGAAGCCTAGAGAACCCCTTAAATCATTGCAGTGATGGCCTACAGGTGAGCAGATGGTATAAAGCATTGGAGGTGAGGGCCTGAAACCTAGAGAACCCCATAAAATATTGTAGTGATTGACTACAGGTGATCAGACGGTATTAAGCATTGGAGGTGAGGACCTGAACCTAGTGAACTGCATGAAATATTGCAGTGATGGGCTTCAGGTGATCAGACCTTATAAAGCATTGGAGGTGAGGGCCTGAAGCCTAGCGAACCCCATAAATCATTGCAGTGATGGACTACAGGTGAGCAGATGGTATAAAGCATTGGAGGTGGCTCAGGCTCCCAACTCCCTGCAATATACTCCCCGCTGGGGAAATGGAGCTCAGGCTCCCAATTCCCTCTGCGCACGAGTGGAGAGACCTCGGTCCGATCTCCCACCTGCCGCCTCTGGGGGTTCCCCTCCCAGTAACTTTCCCACACACGTCTTCCCCAGGCGGAATGGGTCTGGAACTGGATCTGTCACCTTGCTGTCCTGCAGAGCCTTCCCAATGGAGCGGCAAGAGATCTCGGTAGTCCTGCTCCAGTTCCCACTCCAGGGTTGCTAGGTGAGCCCAGGGTCTTGCTCTCTACCTCATGGGGTCATCCCCGTCCTGCCTAGCCTCCCTCTCGTGAAAATGTCCTGAAGTCTGTTCTGCGCAGGACTCCCGAAGTCAGAGCTCTGCAAAGGACTCCCATAACAAGCCAGAAACCATCAAACTCCTCTCCCTCTGGCTTGTCATGCTCGGGCTGTCCAGAGGTATATACTGTGCCATATACCACCAGAGCGCCTGGTAGGCATCCTCCAGCCATAGCTCCTGCCATACCTCGGTGCTCTAGTTCCTTCACCCATTCATCCAGGGGCTGCTCTCCCAGAAAGGGTGGCAGCCGCAGGGCTCACTTGCTTCTGCCACCGCTGCTCTCTCACTGGGGAGACTCTCACCCCGCTGGTATTGTACATTGTCCAGGGCCTGGTACCAGATGCCTTTCCTTAATGCATCCCGGCCATCCAGGTCCTCCTCCTCGTATGACACTGCTGGTTCCATTCTGCTGCTTTTAGGAGTCGCTGCGCTGGGACATGCGTTGCCCCACTTGTAAATCCAAGGAAATGAGTGTCTCCTGTAGCTGTCCTTCTGGCTGTAAGGAACGATCCCACTGCTGCCACCAATTGTAACGGACCGCTGCTGCAGACAAGGGAGTAAAAAACCGTTTAGGCGATCGGCCCCCCTTACAGAGAGAGAGATATAGGCCCAGCTACTGCAGGGCACCAAACTCCCGAACTGGATACGCAAAATGGCACTCCAACTCCCGCACTGGAACCCTTCCCCAAATAGCTGCTAGCAGGCAGGAACCCAAGGAAAAGCAGACAATCAGCTTACACTCCTGGCAATCAGTCTCTAACAGCATACAGTGAATCCCCAAGAGCGAGGACGAGGCTCCGTATTGATGGTAAACAGGAATTCTAACCTTTATTAACGGCTACCTGCTGGTATTTATCAGGTCTCCCACCTGGTGGACACTCCTAGAGGACCAGAAGGAAGACTGCGACACAGAGGATACAGCGGCCAATCACACACATTGGGACAATACAGACACCCCCAGCATATCCTCCCCTCTGCCTGTGATACCATCACCCTACATGGGTAATGCAATCATCACAGGCAGACGAATACCTAATGTCTTCTGTCCTGGAGACAATTGAGGAGTCATTCAATTATCTCTCAGGACAAAGGGAAATCGCCAATACACATGTGGGGACAATAGGACAGACATCACTATTCAATACACAATGTCCCACCCTTTACAATACACACAGACATTTCAGAGACAAGACTCCATTATGCACATGGGGACACAGAACAAGCATTACTGTTAAAATACACCAGGTAAGACACATTACATTAAAACTATACATTTAACATATCCCCAGATAGCTCAGGTCTGAGCGCACATTATTAAGTGAATGGCGCTCAGACCACACGCATCACAGTTTAATCGCCATGGAGCCAAAGTCTTTACAGTCAGTTTCATACGAATGGGCTCCATGGCGATTAGAACACTAATATTCGTGTGGTCACAGGCGCCATTCACTTAATAGTGCGCTCAGACCTGAGCTATCTGGGGATATGTTAAATGTATAGTTTTAATGTAATGTGTCTTACCTGGTGTATTTTAACAGTAATGCTTGTTCTGTGTCCCCATGTGCATAATGGAGTCTTGTCTGTGAAATGTCTGTGTGTATTGTAAAGGGTGGGACATTGTGTATTGAATAGTGATGTCTGTCCTATTGTCCCCACATGTGTATTGGCGATTTCCCTTTGTCCTGAGAGATAGTTGAATGACTCCTCAATTGTCTCCAGGACGAGAAGACATGTGTATTCGTCTGCCTGTGATGATTGCATTACCCATGTAGGGTGATTGTATCACAGGCAGAGGAGAGAGACTATGCTAGGGGTGTCTGTATTGTCCCAATGTGTGTGATTGGCTGCTGTATCCCGTGTCGCAGTCTTCCTTCTGGTCCTCTAGGGAGTGTCCACCAGGTGGGAGACCTGGATAAATACCAGGCAGGTAGCCGTTAATAAAGTGAGAATTCCTGTTTACCATCAATACGGAGCCTCGTCTCGTTCTTGGGAGATTCACTGTATGCTGTTAGAGACTGATTGCCAGGAGTGTAAGCTGATTGTCTGCTTTTCCTGTTCGTCTGCTAGCAGCTATTTGGGAGGATTCCAATGCGGGAGTTGGAGTGCTATTTTGTATCCAGTTCGGGAGTTTGGTGTTCTGCAGTAGCTGTGCCTATATCTCTGTAAGAGGACGATCGCCTAAGAGGTTTTGCCCCTTGTCTGCAGCAACGGTCCGTTACAGTGGTGGCGAGCAGCGGGATCGTTCCTACAGCCAGAAGGACAGCTACAGGAGACACCATTTCCTTGGATTTGCAAGTGGGGGCAGCGCATGTCAGTACAACGACCTAAGCACAGAATGGAACCAGCAGTGTCATACAGGAGGAGGACCTGGATGGCCGGGATGCATTAGGAAGGCATCTGTACCAGGCCCTGGACAGTGTACAATACCAGCGGAGGTCTCCCAGTGAAGAGCAGCGGTGGCAGAAGCAGTGGCTACGGATGCCTTTCTGGAGAGCAGCCCCTTGATGAATGGGTGAAGGAACTAGAGCACGGGTATGGCAGGAGCTATGGCTGGAGGATGCCTACCAGGCGCTCTGGTGGTATATGGCACAGTATATACCCTGGACAGCCGAGCATGACAGAGCCAGAGGGAGAGGAGTTTGATGGTTCTGGCTTGTTATGGAGTCCTTTGCAGAGCCTGACTTCAGGAGTCCTACAGAGAACAGACTTCAGGACATTTTTCTACGAGAGGGAGGCTAGGCATGGCCGAGGATGAGCCCCCATGAGGTAGAGCAAGACCTGGCTCACCTAGCAACCCTGGAGTGGGACACTGGAGCAGGACTACCGAGATCTCTTCCACTCCATTGGGAAGGCTCAGCAGGACAGCAAGGTGACAGATCTAGTTCAGACCCATTCCGCTGGGAAGACATTATTGAAATTTACTGGGAGGAACCCTAGGCGGCAGGTGGAGATGGGACCGAGGTCTCTCCACCGATATTGCAGGAATTGGGAGCTGGCTCCATTCCCCAGCGGGAGATATTGCAGGGAGTGGGAGCCTGAAGCTCCATTCCCCAGCGGGAGTATTACAGGAATTGGGGCCTGAGCTCCATTCCCCAGCTGGAAGATATTACAGGGAATTGGGAGCCTGAGCTCCATTCCCCAGACGGCAGGCTGAGCTACAGGGGGCAGAGGTAGTTGTGCCTGCCCACAGCAGCAGCAGATTTTTCGGGAATTGGGAGCCCGGTCTCCATTCCCCAGTGGCAGTGTATTTGTTGGGAATTGGGAGCCCGGTCTCCAGTCCCCAGCGGCAGAGTAACCAGCAGGGAATAGAGAGCCCAGTCTCCTTTCTCCAGCAGCAGGACTCTGTATTGGGAGGAGAGACAGTCGGTCTCCCTCCACTGAGGAGGAAGGTATGTATGGGAGAAAGAGCTTACTACCACCTCTCCTAGCGGCGGATCACTAACGGGCAGGGAATAGAGAGCTCCAGTCTCTTTCCCAGCAGCAGAGCTGTGTAACCAAAGGGGAGACAGTCGGTCTCCAGCAGCAGAGCTGTGTAACCAAAGGGGAGACAGTCGGTCTCCAGCAGCAGGACTGTATATCTAAAGGGAGACAGTCGGTCTCCCTCCAACAACCAGGGCTTCAACCAGGCTACCCTCCCAGTAGCGCTGGCAACAGGAGCAGAGTGACGCGGTCTCTGCCATGCAGCCGCCACCACCAAGTCAGCGCTTGCACCGCACCCAGCACAGCCGTGGTGAGGCACCTGGACATGGACAAGCTTCTCCTCTACCCAGTTGCAGTAACTATTTGTTGTGGGTGGGCTGTGCTGTTGATTGTGTTTTGTGGGTGGGCTGCTGGACTAACAAGGGCACTGACCGGCAGGAGGTCCAGATACCCTGTTAGTCTGTTTGGAAAAGGGGAGAGATGTGACGAGACCAATCTCGCCACATTGCATTGGAGAAACCTGGTTGCTCGCCTGCTGCCTTTGGACTATGGCCCCCTGTTAAAAGACATCTTTTTACCTGCAGAAAAGCTTAATTCGTGCTTTTTCTGCCTGGGGTTCGATAGTTTTGGTTGAATGTGTTATACCCCAGATAGGAATCCCATGGAGCCCATTCGATATGAAACTGACTGTAAAGACTTTGGCTCCATGGCGATTAAGCTATATTCGTGTGGTCTGAGCGCCATTCACTTAATAATGTGCGCTCAGACCTGAGCTATCTGGGGATATGTTAAATGTATAGTTTTAATGTAATGTGTCTTACCTGGTGTATTTTAACAGTAATGCTTGTTCTGTGTCCCCATGTGCATAATGGAGTCTTGTCTGTGAAATGTCTGTGTGTATTGTAAAGGGTGGGACATTGTGTATTGAATAGTGATGTCTGTCCTATTGTCCCCACATGTGTATTGGCGATTTCCCTTTGTCCTGAGAGATAATTGAATGACTTCTCAATTGTCTCCAGGACAGAAAGACATTGTGTATTCGTCTGCCTGTGATGATTGCATTACCCATGTAGGGTGATGGTATCACAGGCAGAGGAGGGATATGCTGGGGTGTCTGTATTGTCCCAATGTGTGTGATTGGCTGCTGTATCCCGTGTCGCATGTCTCTCCTTCTGGTCCTCTAGGGAGTGTCCACCAGGTGGGAGACCTGGATAAATACCAGGCAGGTAGCCGTTAATAAAGGTTAGAATTCCTGTTTACCATCAATCGGAGCCTCGTCTCGTTCTTGGGGGATTCACTGTATGCTGTTAGAGACTGGATTGCCAGGAGTGTAAGCTGATTGTCTGCTTTTCCCTGTTCGATCTGCTAGCAGCTATTTGGGAGGTTCCAGTACGGAGTTGGAGTGCTATTTTGTATCCAGTTCGGGAGTTTGGTGTTCTGCAGTAGCTGTGCCTATATCTCCTGTAAAGGGGGCCGATCGCCTAAACGGTTTTTACCCCCTTGTCTGCAGCAACGGTCCGTTACAACCACTATACAGTGACTGGATAACACCTCCATACAGTGACTGGATAACACCTCCATACAGTGACTGGATAACACCACCATACAGTGACTGGTTAACACCTCCATACAGTGACTGGAAAACACTGCCATACAGTGACTGGATATCATCTCCATACAGTGACTGGATAACACCCCCATACAGTGACTGGATAACACCTTCATACAGTGACTGGATAACACCACCATACAGTGACTGGATAACACCTCCATACAGTGACTGAATAACACCGCCATACAGTGACTGGATAACACCACCATACAGTGACTGGATAATACCACCATACAGTGACTGGATAACACCACCATACAGTGACTGGATAATACCACTATACAGTGACTGGATAACACCTCCATACAGTGACTGGATAACACCTCCATACAGTGACTGGATAACACCACCATACAGTGACTGGTTAACACCTCCATACAGTGACTGGAAAACACTGCCATACAGTGACTGGATATCATCTCCATACAGTGACTGGATAACACCCCATACAGTGACTGGATAACACCTTCATACAGTGACTGGATAACACCACCATACAGTGACTGAATAACACCTCCATACAGTGACTGGAATAACACCGCCATACAGTGACTGGATAACACCACCATACAGTGACTGGGTAACACCACCATACAGTGACTGGATAACCCCACCATACAGTGACTGGATAACCCCACCATACAGTGACTGGATAACACCTCCATACAGTGACTGGATAACACCACCATACAGTGACTGGTTAACACCTCCATACAGTGACTGGATAACACTGCCATACAGTGACTGGATAACACCTTCATACAGTGACTGGATAACACCACCATACAGTGACTTGTTAACACCTCCATACAGTGACTGGATAACACTGCCATACAGTGACTGGATAACACCTTCATACAGTGACTGGATAACAACACCATACAGTGACTAGATAACACCGCCATACAGTGACTGGATAATACCACCATACAGTGACTGGATAACGCCACCATACAGTGACTAGATAATGCCTCCATACAGTGACTGGATAACACCTCCCATACAGTGACTGGATAACACCTCCATACAGTGACTGGTTAACACCTCCATACAGTGACAGGATAACACCTCCATACAGTGACAGGATAACACCACCATACAGTGACTGGATAACAGCACCATACAGTGACTGGATAACACCTCCATACAGTGACTGGATAACACCTCCATACAGTGACTGGATAACACCACCATACAGTGACTGGATAACACCACCATACAGTGACTGGATAACACCACCCATACAGTGACTGGATAACACCTCCACACAGTGTCTGGATAACACCACCATACAGTGACTGGATAACACCACCATACAGTGACTGGATAACACCACCATACAGTGACTGGATAATACCACTATACAGTGACTGGATAACACCTCCATACAGTGACTGGATAACACCTCCATACAGTGACTGGATAACACCACCATACAGTGACTGGTTAACACCTCCATACAGTGACTGGAAAACACTGCCATACAGTGACTGGATAACACCTCCATACAGTGACTGGATAACACCCCCATACAGTGACTGGATAACACCTTCATACAGTGACTGGATAACACCACCATACAGTGACTGGATAACACCTCCATACAGTGACTGAATAACACCGCCATACAGTGACTGGATAACACCACCATACAGTGACTGGATAACACCACCATACAGTGACTGGATGACACCTCCATACAGTGACTGGATAACACCACCATACAGTGACTGTATAACACCAGCATACAGTGACTGGATAACACCTCAATACACAGACTGGACAACACCACGAGATGAGCGAATTTTAAAAAATTTGATTCGGACAGTACGCGAATATAAGGTTAGAATGGCTGAAATGTGGAAAAACTGTTTGTCAGCGTGTCAGCACGCTACAATATCCAGCACCAAGATCTGATACAGAAGATCTTAGCTGGAGATGAGTGAATTTCTCGAAAATTCGTTTTGGTCGATTCGTCGAATTTACCCCCAAAATTTGATTTGATCCGAATTTATTTGTGACAAATTATATTAAAAACAGCTATTTCCTGGTTGCAGAGAGCCTGTATAGTGGTGTAGAACACTGTGTCTTGCAGAAACATGCATAGGGAGTCTGCTGTGGTAGTGAAACAATACTGTGAGTCACTATGACACGCAGATGACAGTCATCGCTCTTAGATTCACTTCTCACTACACTTATTTGGTCAGTTACGGGGCCAAAACTGACCAAATAACTCAAGTATAAACTCAGCCTAACAGGTCAATGTTAGTGTCTGGGCTAAAGAACATTGCAGTGACCCAAGATTCTACTACAGTGAGAAAGAGCGCACTCCTTTTACACTGTCAGAAAACAAGCAAAGCGGTTTCCCCATTACACAGATCATCTATGTCAAGATCCCACTCTTTTACAAGCTTTAAGAATGTGACGGGAAGACCTAAGCCAGTAATCCATCCACAGACAGCTGTTTCAGGGTATTGCCCCTCATCAATGTGGAGTAGGATTCTGGCAAAATAGGAGCTATGCCTTGGAGACTATTTAAACAAGACAATAGCTGATCTTGGGGAGAACGCCATGGAAAACACTGTGGAGCCTCACCTAAGAGTCTCAACACAGCAATCCAAATTGCAAAGATCCCTGGAAAAAGTAATATACAAAGTAACTGTGAAGCCCCAGTTATGGGTCTACAACACAGTGAAAGGCAGATATCCCTCAAAGGAAGGAAAACTGAGCAAAGGAAACCCAATCTTGTTGCAAAATAGGGACCTTGTAATAAAGGCATTACAGCTGCTCCAATAACAGGATCTGTTGTGTTTCTAATTTTTCCATCTTTCTGATTGATCAGAAGAAGGGTAAAATAAATGGTGACGTTAACAAGGCAAAACAGGGACAATAGCAACCCCGTCATAGAGTGGAGAGGGTGGCAACCATATTAGGAGTCAACACAGTGGCAAAGTCACAGAGTGGTGAGGTGGCAACAGCATGATGAGTCAACACAATGGCCCAATGACAGAGTGTTGAGGTGGCAACAACATGAGGAGTCAACACAGTGGTTTAGTGAAAGAGTCGTGAGGTGGCAACAGCATGAGGAGTCAACACTGTGGCCCAGTGACAGAGTGGTGAGATGGAAACAGCATGGCTGCAGGTGTGTGGCAACATGCTAATAGTGGCTGAAGCAGGTAGCCAGAAAAATGAGTCTCTTTTGGCACCCAGAACTATCTAGTCTGGTGCATCAGGCACTGGCGTGTGGAAATCCTGTCTGATCAACGCCTGATTAATCTTCCCAAAGGCCAGTCTCTCCAAATTTTGGGTGGAAAGGCGAGTACTCCTTGAGGTAACTATGTCACCAGCCGCACTAAACACCAACTCTAATGCCATACTACTGGCTGGACAGGGCACACTCAGCCAGTTGCACCACAAATCAAGTTTGGAATCACAGTATTCCAGGGGATTTTTGATGTAGGATGGCAGGTTCTGCTCCATGTCTTGCTGCTGCTGCTGGTGGGTGGTTTCTTCACTAGGCAGGTGAAGTAAAGTGTTCATCAGAGACTGCTGCCGATGGAGCTCCTGCCCCCCACCCAGCTCCAGCAGCCATGGCAGTGAAACGTGAGCGCAGAGGGCCCCCTCCAGTCAAACCTGCTTAAGGACGGGCGATAGCGCACATAGGTAACAGCCAACTGACTACATAGGATGTCTAAATAGTAGTTCAGTTTATCCTCCCTCTCAGTAGGTACAAAAAGGCCCCATATTTTGGAGCGGTAGCGAGGGTCTAACATGGTGGAGAGCCAGTAATCATCCCTTTGCCAAATGGTGATAATACGGCTGTCACTACGCCAACAACTCAGCATGCATCTGGCCATTTGCACAATGGACTTAGAGGGACTCCCTGCCTATATCTCCACTGCATACTGCCACTGTGTGTCGGGTTCATCTGCCCTCTACCTCCTCCTACTTCTTCTCTCCTGTCACTTCTTCAGAAAAACAACCAATTTCTGTAAACATTGCTTGTGCTTGAGTCTCCTCCTCCTCCAGTTCAGTCCCCATAGGACTCAGGTGGCCATGAAATGTAGGCACCACGTCTCGTGTTCCATGGCCAGAGAGATTTAGGAGCATCTGTTCCAGAACATGAAGAGGAATGCTGTTGTTCATCCAGTATAGTGATGAGCGAGCACCAAAGTGTTTGGGTGTTCGAGTAGTCGGACGGAACACATAGCGATATTTGTGCACTCCGTCGAGCAACCGAGTATAAAGGAAGTAAATGGGAGACAACCAGGCACCCCCTGCTCGGATGAGGAAAGGGTGCCTGGTCCATTGGAAAAGGTCAGAAAGTGACAGAAACACCACCAAAATGGATCTGGAACAGCATAGAGACCATGTCTGGGTGCATCTTGGACTCCAATGTCCTGCTGGAAACCATATTGTCCCAGTTGTTTTCTACTTTTACATAGCAAAAATCCGCCCAAAATCCCGCCCCTCAAAAAAAAAAAATAACATTTTTATGGGGTAAAATTGTTAGGAAACATTCTTTCCTGGATAATCAATTGAATATACAGGGCAAATGCTGGCAAAAATTACAAGGAAGAAGCACTCCGATACAGCCTGTATATCACATAAAGGAGGGCCTCATTCACATAGTGCTACAATTGTTCAGGTACACTGCTGCACTCATAAAGCCTATGCACTAAATGAAAGGGCTGCCAAAAATTACAAGGAACCGGCACTCCAATACAGACTTTAATACACATAAAGGAGGGCATCAAACACACCCTTAAAAATTATCATTGATGGTGTACTGGTGACCCTCAAAAACATTTGGAGCCAGGGCGTGCTGGTTACCCTCTAAAACATTATAGTTGAGGGCCTAAAGGTGAGAGGACCCCATAAAACTTGCAGTCATGGCCTACAGGTGAGCAGACCGTATAAAGCATTGGAGGTGAGGGCCTGAAGCCTAGACAACCCCATAAATAATTACAGTGATGGCCTACAGTTGAGCAGATGGTGCAAATTATTGGAGGTGAGGGAATGAAGCCTAGATAACCCCAAAAATTTCAGTGATGGGCTACAGGTGAGCAGACGGTATAAAGCATTGGAGGTGAGGGCCTGAAGCCTAGCGAACCCCATAAATTATTGCAGTGATGGCCTACAGGTGAGCAGACAGTATAAAGCATTGGAGGTGAGGGCCTGAAGCCTAGAGAACCCCATAAAATATTGCAGTGATGGGCTACAGGTGAGCAGACCGTATAAAGCATTGGAGGTGAGGGCCTGAAGCCTAGCGAACCCCATAAAATCATTGCAGTGATGGCCTACAGGTGAGCAGACGGTATAAAGCATTGGAGGTGAGGGCCTGAAGCCTAGTGAACCCCATAAAATATTGCAGTAATGGCTCTACAGGTTAGCAGACGGTATAAAGCATTGAGGTGAGGGCCTGAAGCCTAGTGAACCCCATAAATCATTGCAGTGATGGCCTCCAGGTGAGCAGACAGTATAAAGCATTGGAGGTGAGGGCCTGAAGCCTAGAGAACCCCATAAAACAATGCACTAATGGCTTACAGTTTAGCAGATGGTATAAAGCATTGGAGGTGAGGGCCTGAAGCCTAGGGAAACCCATAAATCATTGCAGTGATGGCCTACAGGTGAGCAGACAGCATAAATCATTGGAAATGAGGGCCTGAAGCCTAGTGAACCCCATAACATATTGCAGTGATGGGCTACAGGTGAGCAGACGGTATAAAGCATTGGAGGTGAGGACCTGTTAGCCTACTGAAACCCATAAAATATTGCAGTGATGGCCTACAGGTGAGCAGACCTTATAAAGCATTGGATATGAGGACCTGAAGCCTATAGAACCCCATAAATCATTGCAGTGATGGCCTACAGGTGAGCAGACAGTTATAATGCATTGGAGGTGAGGGCCTGAGGCCTAGAGAACCCCATAAATCATTGCAGTAATGGCTTACAGGTGAGCAGATGGTATAAAGCATTGGAGGTGACGGCCTGAAGCCTAGTAAACCCCATTAATCATTGCAGTGTTGTCCTACAGGTGAGCAGACAATATAAAGCATTGGAGATGAGGGCCTAAAGCCTAGCGAACCACATAAATCATTGCAGTGATGGCCTACAGGTGAGCAGATGGCATAAAGCATTGTAGGTAGAGGGCCTGAAGCCTAGTGAACCCCATAAAATATTGTAGTGATGTGCTATAGGTGAGCAGACGGTAAAAAGCATTGGAGGTGAGGGCCTGAAGCCTAGAGAACCCCATAAAACATTGCACTAATGGCCTACAGGTTAGCAGATGGTATAAAGCATTGGAGTTGAGGGCCTGAAGCCTAGCAAACCCCATAAATCATTGCAGTGATGGCCTCTAGGTGAGCAGACAGTATAAAGCATTGGAGGTGAGGGCCTGAAGCCTAGTGAACCCCATAAAATATTGCAGTGATGGGCTACAGGTGAGCAGACGGTATAAATCATTAGAGGTGAGGGACTGAATCATAGAGAACCCTATAAATCATTGCAGTGATTGCCTACAGGTGATCAGAAGGTATAAAGCATTGAAAGTGAGGGCCTAAAGTCTACTGGAACCGATAAAATATTGCAGTGATGGGCTAAAGGTGAGCAGACCTTATAAAGCATTGGAGGTAAGGGCCTGAAGCCTAGCGAGCCCCATAAATCAATGCAGTAATGGGCTACAGGTGAGCAGACAGTTATAAAGCATTGGACGTGAGGGCCTGAAGCCTAGAGAACCCCATAAAACAATGCACTAATGGCTTACAGTTTAGCAGATGGTATAAAGCATTGGAGATGAGGGAATGAAGCCTATTGAACCCCATAACATATTGCAGTGATGGGCTACAGGTGAGCAGACGCTATAAAGCATTGGAGGTGAGGACCTAAAGCCTACTGAAACCGATAAAATATTGCAGTGATGGGCTACAGGTGAGCAGACCTTATAAAGCATTGGAGATAAGGCCCTGAAGCCTATAGAACCCCATAAATCATTGCAGTGATGGCCTACAGGTGAGCAGACGGTTTAATGCATTGGAGGTGAGGGCCTGAGGCCTAGAGAACCCCAAAAATCATTGCAGTAATGGCTTACAGGTGAGCAGATGGTATAAAGCATTGGAGGTGACGGCCTGAAGCCTAGTAAACCCCATAAATCATTGCAGTGTTGTCCTACATGTAAGCAGACAGTATAAAACATTGGAGATGAGGGCCTAAAGCCTAGTGAACCCCATAAAATATTGCAGTGATGGGCTATAGGTGAGCAGACGGTAAAAAACATTGGAGGTGAGGGCCTGAAGCCTAGAGAACCCCATAAAACATTGCACTAATGGCCTACAGGTTAGCAGATGGTATAAAGCATTGGAGGTGAGAGCCTGAAGCCTAGCAAACCCCATAAATCATTGCAGTGATGGCCTCTAGGTGAGCAGACAGTAAAAAGCATTGGAGGTGAGGGCCTGAAGCCTAGTGAACCCCATAAAATATTGCAGTGATGGGCTATAGGTGAACAGACGGTATAAATCATTACAGGTGAGGGACTGAATCATAGAGAACCCCATAAATCATTGCAGTGATTGCCTACAGGTGATCAGACGGTATAAAGCATTGAAGGTGAGGGCCTAAAGTCTACTGGAACCAATAAAATATTGCAGTGATGGGCTACAGGTGAGCAGACCTTATAAAGCATTGGAGGTGAGGGCCTGAAGCCTAGCGAGCCCCATAAATCAATGCAGTGATGGGCTACAGGTGAGCCGACGGTATAAAGCATTGGAGGTGAGGGACTGAAGCCTAGAGAACCCCATAAATCATTGCAGTGATTGACTACAGGTGATCAAACGGTATAAAGCATTGGAGGTGAGGACCTGAAGCCTAGTGAACCCCATAAAATATTGCAGTGATGGGCTACAGGTGAGCAGACCTTATAAAGCATTGGAGGTGAGGCCCTGAAGCCTAGCAAACACTATAAATCATTGCAGTGATGGACTACAGGTGAGCAGATGGTATAAAGCATTGGAGGTGAGGGACTGAAGCCTAGAGAACCCCATAAATCATTGCAGTAATTGACTACAGGTGATCAAACGGTATAAAGCATTGGAGGTGAGGACCTGAAGCCTAGTGAACCCCATAAAATATTGCAGTGATGGGCTACAGGTGAGCAGACCTTATAATGCATTGGAGGTGAGGCCCTGAAGCCTAGCGAACCCCATAAATCATTGCAGTGATGGACTACAGGTGAGCAGATGGTATAAAGCAATGGAGGTGAGGGCCTGAAGTCTAGAGAACCCCATAAAATATTGCGGTGATGGCCTATAGGTGAGCAGACCTTATAAAGCATTGGAGGTGAGGCACTGAAGCCTAGCGAACCCCATAAATCTTTGCAGTGATGGCCTACAAGTGAGCAGACGGTTTATAACATTGTAGGTGAGGGCCTGAAGCCTAGTGAACCCCCTAAAATATTGCATTGATGGGCTAGAGTTGAGCAGACGGTAAAAAGCATTGGAGGCGAGGGCCTGAAGCCTAGGGAACCCTATAAAACATTGCACTAATTGCCAACAGGTTAGCAGATGGTATAAAGCATTGGAGGTGAGGGCCTAAAGCCCACTGAAACCGATAAAATATTGCAGTGATGGGCTACAGGTGAGCAGTCCTTATAAAGCATTGGAGATGAGGAACTGAAGCCTATAGAACCCCATAAATCATTGCAGTGATGGCCTACAGGCAAGCAGACGGTTTAATGCATTGGAGGTGAGGGCCTGAGGCCTAGATAATTCCATAAATCATTGCAGTTATGGCTTACAGATAAGCAGATGGTTTAAAGCATTGGAGATGAGGGCCTGAGGCCTAGAGAACCCCATAAATCATTGCAGTAATGGCTTACAGGTGAGCAGATGGTATAAAGCATTGGAGGTGACGGCCTGAAGCCTAGTAAACCCGTTAAATCATTGCAGTGTTGTCCTATAGGTGAGCAGACAGTACAAAGCATTGGAGGTGAGGGCCTAAAGCCTAGTGAACCACCATAAAATATTGCAGTGATGGCCTACAGGTGAACAGACGGTATAAAACATTGGAGGTGAGAGTCTGAAGCCTAGAGAACCCCATAAAATATTGCATTGATGGGCTTCAGGTGAATAAACCTTATATAGCATTGGAGGTGAGGCCCTGAAGCTTAGCGAACCCCATAAATCATTGCAGTAATGGCCTACAGATGAGCAGACGGTTTAAAGCATTGGAGGTGAGGGCCTGAGGCCTAGGACCCCATAAACATGCAGTGATAGCCTCAGGTGAGAAGACTATTAAGCATTGAATTGATGGGCTTCAGGTGAATAAACCTTATATAGCATTGGAGGTGAGGCCCTGAAGCTTAGCGAACCCCATAAATCATTGCAGTAATGGCCTACAGATGAGCAGACGGTTTAAAGCATTGGAGGTGAGGGCCTGAGGCCTAGAGAACCCCATAAAATATTGCATTGATGGGCTTCAGGTGAATAAACCTTATATAGCATTGGAGGTGAGGCCCTGAAGCTTAGCGAACCCCATAAATCATTGCAGTAATGGCCTACAGATGAGCAGACGGTTTAAAGCATTGGAGGTGAGGGCCTGAGGCCTAGAGAATTCCATAAATCATTGCAGTTATGGCTTACAGATAAGCAGATGGTTTAAAGCATTGGAGGTGAGGACCTGAAGCCTAGAGAACCCCTTAAATCATTGCAGTGATGGCCTACAGGTGAGCAGATGGTATAAAGCATTGGAGGTGAGGGCCTGAAACCTAGAGAACCCCATAAAATATTGTAGTGATTGACTACAGGTGATCAGACGGTATTAAGCATTGGAGGTGAGGACCTGAACCTAGTGAACTGCATGAAATATTGCAGTGATGGGCTTCAGGTGATCAGACCTTATAAAGCATTGGAGGTGAGGGCCTGAAGCCTAGCGAACCCCATAAATCATTGCAGTGATGGACTACAGGTGAGCAGATGGTATAAAGCATTGGAGGTGAGGGCCTGAAGCCTAGAGAACCCCATAAGATATTGCAGTGATGGGCTACAGGTGAGCAAACATTATAAAGCATTAGAGGTGAGGCCCTGAAGCCTAGCGAACCCCATAAATCATTGCAGTGATGGTCTACAGTTGAGCAGACGGTTTAAAGCATTGGAGGTGAGGGCCTGAGGTCTAGAGAACCCCATAAATCATTGCAGTGATGGCCTACAGGTGAGTAGATGGTTTAAAGCATTGGCGGTGAGGGCCTGTGGTCTAGAGAACCACATAAATCATTGCAGTGATGGCTTACAGGTGAGCAGACCGTATAAAGCATTGGATGTGGGGGCCTGAAGCCTAGCGAACCCCATAAATCATTGCAGTGATGGGCTACATGTGAGCAGACCTTATAAAGCATTGGAAGTGAGGGTCTGAAGCCTTGAGAACCCTACAATACATTGTAGTGAGTGCATATATATTCTGTATGGAAGAGGAGGGGGAGGAAGAGTCGGATGAGAAAACAAGATTAAATCATATACCCTTTTTTTTTTGCAGTGAAAACGGTGCATCTGATTCTTGGGTGGATTGGGTACATTATAAAGCATACATAAAATTGTCTTTTTGTTCCTCATCACCTCAGCTTTTTTTCTGGTGGAGTTGAGAAGTCAGGGGCAGTCCAGGCCTTGTTCAATGTCAGCATTGTCAGTGGACAAGCGGATACGCTTTTCTGTTATAATGCCTCAGCAGCACTAAATAAACGCTCAGACAATACCCTGGCAGCAAAATTTTGGAGCGATCTGTCAACAAGTACCTTCTGGTATTGGACGGTTTTACTCGTCCTCTCCACCACAGGAATCAGAGATGAGAATTTCTCTTTGTAGCGGGGGTCGAGAAGGGTGAACAGCCAGTAATCTGTGTTACCTAAAATGCGTATAACGCGAGGGTCGCGGGAAAGGCAGCCTAACATGAAGTCAGCCATGTGTGCCAGAGTACAAACGGGCAAGACGTCGATGTCAACTTCAGGATGACTCTCCATACCCTCATCCTCCTCTTCCTCCTCTTCTGCCCATCCACGCTGAACAGATGAAATGAAAGTTTCATGGGTACTAGCCTCTGTAGCAGAGGCAAGTGTCTCCAGCCCCTCCTCCTCTTCATGGCCTAATTCCTGCTGAGAAGACGAACTGGGGGAGGTCTGGCTATCACCCTGTGTCATCTCCTCCCCCATTACCTTGTCTGCCACATTCAAAGCATCCTCCCTAATTCTGACCAGCGATCTTTTGAGTAGACACAGTAGTGGGATGGTTACACTGATAATAGCGTTATCGCCACTAACCATCAGTGTGGATTCATCAAAGTTTTTTAAAACCTCACATAGGTCTGACATCAATGCCCACTCCTCACTTGTGAATAGTGGTAGTTGACTGGAAAAGCGACGACCATGTTGCAGCTGGTATTCCACAATTGCCTTATGCTGCTCACAAAGCCTGGCCAACATGTAGAATGTAGAGTTCCACCTCGTGCTCACGTCACACAACAGTCGGTGAGCTGGAAGCCTCAAGTGCTGCTGCAGCGTTGATAGACCTGCTGGAGCTGTGAACGACTTGCAGAAATGAGCACACAGGCGTCGCCCCTTTACTATTAGCTCCTGCAAATTGGGGTAGGTTTTGAAAAAACGCTGAACCACTAAGTTTAAGACATGGGCTAGGCATGGAATGTGTGTCAGGTTGCCAAGCTCCAAAGCCGCCACCAAGTTATGGCCATTGTCGGACACAACCATGTCTGTTTGTAGAGTGGAGAGAGCCTCAGCTCGGTCTGGTCCCTTATACCCTGCCACAGCTGTGCGGCGGTGTGCTGTTTTCCCCTAAGCAGATCAGCTTCAGCACGGCCTGTTGATGCTTACCCACAGCAGTGCTACACTGCTTCCAGCTAGCGACTGATGGCTGACTGCTGTTGGAGGTGGATTTTGAGGAGGAGGCGGCGGAGGAGGAGAATGGGGGTTGGAGCCAGTAACATAGCTTCTGGCGGAGACCCTGATTGATGTAGGGCCCGCAATCCTGGGCGTGGGTAGCACCTGTGCCATCCCAGCGTCCGACTCACTCCCAGCCTCAACAACATTCACCCAGTGTGCGGTCAGGGAAATGTAGCGTCCCTGGCCCCCAGCACTTGTCCATGTGTCTGTGGTGAGGTGGACCTTCCCAGTAAGTGCGTTGGTTAGGGCACGGGTGATGTTCTGGGACACATGCTGGTGTAAGGCAGGCACGGCACATCGTGGAAAATAGTGGTGGCTGGGGACTGCGTACGGAGGGACGACCACTGACATCAGGCTGCGGAAGGCCTCAGTGTCCTAAAGCCTAAATGGCAACATTGCAAGGGCCAGTAATTTCAAAAGTTACACATTTAGTGAAATATCCGGTGGGTGGGTGGGTATTTGCGCTTGCGTTCAAATGCCTGTGTTATCAACATTTGGACGCTGCGCTGGGACAGGGACGTGGATGTTGTTGCTGTCGATTCATGCAAAGGTCCAGGTGCAGGGCGATAGGCATCCGGGCCTGTGCCTTCAACAGGGGAAAGGCCAGCAGTGCATAACACAGGGAAAGTGGAGGCAGTGGTGGGACCCACAGACGCAGAGTGTGGACCCAGGCGTTCGGCCCACTTATTATTGTGCTTGGATGCCATGTGGCTGATCATGCTGGTGGTGGTGTGGTTTCTAGTGTTCCCGCCCTGGCTCATTTTGGTACAGCATAGGTTGCAAACTACCACTCTTTTGTCGTCTGCTCTTTCCTCAAAAAAACTCCATACTTCAGAACACCTACCCCTTGGCAAGGTAGATTTACGCTTGGGGGTGCTCAGTGCAACGGTTGCGGGCTTGTTTGGTGTGGGCCGACGTCTCCCTATAGCCACCCCGCTGCCTCTTCCAGACTGTTGCGGTGCTACGGATACTTCCCCCTCTGTACTTCTGTCTTCGCTCAGCTTTTCACCTAACCATGTTGGGTCAGTGACTTCATCATCCACCACCTCCTCTTCCACTTCCTCACTCTGTTCATCCTCCAGACTTGTCCTAACCAACACCTCAGTGACTGGCAACTGTGTCTCATCATCATCCATCTCATGAACGAATGATTGTGGTTCACCACCGTCAAATTCTTGAGACTGTGAAGGCTCAAGAGGTTGGGAATCAGTGCACAATGTCTCAGGTACCTCTTCAAGCGTGCTTGGTGAGAGATCCAAACCAAGAACTGAGAGATCACGAGATTTTTTTTTGTAATCCATCTGTTACTGAGGTGGTGCTCGGCGGCCATATTAGTCACTGCAGTGTACTGTATGTGTGCCAGCCAGCCAGGGACATCAGCCTAATCCTATTTTGTACATCAGTGAAGGAAAAAAACATTTTTTTTTCTGGCTGCTCAAGTCCCCTATATTGCCTTTTGTATTTTTAAGGGGTGACATAGTCCATTTGTCTAGCCTGGGATCTGTGGTGCCACAGAGCACTTGTGTATACAATGCACTAAACCGTATATTCCATTTCAGCTATCAAATAGTGCATCAGTGCATTTTGTGTATATATATTTGACATTTCTGCGGTGAAATAGAGAATCTGTGTAACTTTGGTGGAAAAACTGTATTCCTTGTCCACAAAACAGTTCTGCATACACCGTCCAACGACATATTTTATATTTCTGCAGGGAAATAGTGCTTCTTTGTTTTTTATAGAAAAAAAAACGTTATTCAAGGTCCACCAAACAGTCTGAAATACCCATTATAACCACCTATTTTACATTGCTGCTGTGAAATACAGCATAAGTGTATTTTTTTGACAAAAAAGTGGAAATTCTGATCTGCAAAGCATTTTGAAATACACCTCCTAAATACCGATTTCACATTACAGCTGAGAAATAGTGCATTATTCTTTTTTTTTTTTTTTTAAAGCAAAATTCCTGCTTCACAAAGCAGTTGTACGTACACGGTATAAATACCTACATTTAACTTACAGCAGTAAAAAACTGCTTTTTGGGATTTTATTGAAAAGAGCCATGTTTTAGGCCGAAAAAACTGTTGTGCATCCATCGTTTAAACAATTAATTTTAATTTACAGCAGTGAAATACTAATTTTCTGTATTTTATTACAAAATACTTGTTTTTGTTCCACAAACCACTTGTGCATACAGCATACCAAAAAGTTTTCTACAATTCCGCATAGAAATTGAGAATCAGTGTATTTTGGGCACAAAAAAACATTATTCTGGGTCCACAGAGAATTTTTATGACACGGGCACCGCCTTAGCAAACGTAATTGTGGGCATGGTCGTGGTAGTGTTGGTCAAGCTCCTGTTGCTGGGAGAGGATGTGGCCGTTCAGCTCCAAGTACCGCTCCAAGTCAAACACCTTCCTCTGGTGCGAGGAGGCGACAGAACCTGCAGCATTATTTGTTAGGCCCAAATGCCGCTCTACGGATGGTAAAGCCAGAACATGTACAGGCGATAGTAGATTGGGAGGCTGACAGTGCCTCCAGTTCCTTTACAGTATCTAACAACCAGTCCTCTGCAGAAAGCTCAGAGTTGGCACCTGCAGCCCATGCCCATCAGTCTTCCATCTCACCCCCTTGCAAATCAGCCAAGCAGTCAGAGCCCCAAATCATGCAGGAAAGTATCATGCTTTTTGATGACTCTGTTGGCAGGGTTTCCCCAGCCCATCCACCTAGCCCTGCCCCAGAAGAGGAAGACCTTGAATGCACTGATGCTCAACCACTTTTGTTGCAGGATGAGGACATGGGAATACCGCCACAAAACGTTTCTGATGATGACAAAATACAGATGCCAACTGCTGTGGCTTTCTGCAATGTGCAGACCGACGAGGAGGGCAGGGGTCATGAATGGGTGGAAGATGATGTGGAGGATGATAAAGTCCTAGACTGGAGACTGGACCCAGACTGGACTGAAGGTCATGCTAGTGAGGCGTGCAGTTCTGAGGAAGAGGCGGTGGTCGCACAGAGGCAACAGTACAGCAAAAGAGGGAGCAGGGTGCAAAAGCGCAGCAGCCGTTCCAGAGACATTACGCCTGCTACTGTCCCCTGCACCCAGGCACCGAGAACACCAAGGCCTGCTCCACGGAGTTCATTGGTGTGGCAGTACTTCACAAAATGTCCTGACGACAAGACACAAGTGGTTTGCATGTTGTGCCATCAGAGCCTAAAGAGTGGCATAAACGTTCTTAACCTGAGCACAACCTGCATGACCAGGCATCTACATGCAAAGCATGAACTGCAGTGGAGTAAACACCTTTAAAACAAGGAACTCTCTCCTGCTCCTCCTGCTCCCTCTTCTGCTGCTGGCTCGGCCTCTCCCTCCACCTCTGGCGTCACACTGGCACCTGGTGACCAGCAAACAGAGGATGTTCCACCAACACCACCACATACGACACCATCACTAAGCATCTTCACCATGTCAAACAGCAGCATTAAACTGTCCATCTCCCAAACATTGGAGTGAAGGAGGAAATACCCACCTACCCACCCTCGAGCCCTGGCCCTGAATGCCAGCATTTCAAAATTACTGGCCTTTGCTGTCATTCCGTCTGTTGGAGACAGACTGTTTCAAACAGCTGATGACGGTGGCTGTCCCCCAGTACGTTGTTTCCAGCCGCCACTGCTATTCCAGGCGAGCCGTCCCTTCCATGCACAACCAAGTGGAGGATAAAATCAAGTGTGCGCTGCGCAATGCCGACTGTGGCAAGGTCCACATAACCACAGATACATGGACCAGTAAACATGGGCAGGGACGCTATATCTCCCTAACTGCACACTGGGTAAACATAGTGGCGGCTGGGCCCGAGTCGGATAGCGGTTTGGTGCATGTCCTTACACCACCGAGGATCGCAGAGCATTATTCATTGCCTCCTGATGCTTCCTCCTCCTACTCCACATCATCTTCCTCCTCCTCCTCTTCTACCACCCCCACATCCGGTCATCGAAAAAAACCTCACCCCCAACTTCAGCACAGCCCGGGGTAAACGTCAGCAGGCGATTTTAAAACTCATGTGTTTGGGTGACAAACCCCACACCGTAAAGGAGCTTTGGAGGGGCATAGAACAGCAGACTGATGAGTGGTTGCTGCCTGTGAGCCTCAAGCCCGGCCTGGTGGTGTGCGATAATGGGTGAAATCTCATTGCAGCTCTGGAACTAGCCGGTTTGACGCACATCCCTTGCCTGGCGCATGGGCTGAATCTGGTGGTGCAGAAGTTTCGTAAAAACTACTCAGACAAGTCAGAGCTGCTGCTGAAAGTGCTGTCTGTATGTGCGCTCCTTCGGCGTTCTCACCCTGCTGCTGCTCGCCTGTATGCGCTGCAGCGTAACTTCGGCCTTCCTGCTCACCGACTCATATGTGACGTGCCCACCAGGTGGAACTCCACCTTACATATGCTGGAGAGACTGTGCGAGCAGCAGCAGGAGATAGTGGAGTTTCAGATGCAGTATGCACGGGTCAGTCGCTCTGCGGATCAGCACCACTTCACCACCAGTAACTGGCCCTGCATGCGAGACCTGTGTACCTTGTTGCGGTCTTTGGAGTACTGAACCAACATGGCCAGTGCTGATGACGCCGTTGTTAGCATTACAATACCCCTTCTATGTCTCCTTGAAAAAAATATTACAGCGATGAAGGAAGAGGATGCGGCACAGGAGGAGGAGGAAGAGGGGGCATTTCACAGGGTTTCAGGCAAGTCATACAGAAGTGGCTCAGAGGGTGGGTTCCTGCACCAGCAGAGGCCAGGTACACATGTGGACAGCAAGGGCACACTTCTGGAGGACGAGGAGGAGGAGGAGGTAGAGGAGGAGGAATCGGTTTCACTGCACGGTGGCACCCTACGCAGCTCAGGGCCATTACTGGAGCATGGCTGGAGGGATACAGAGGACACAGACAATACACCACCTACAGAGGACAGCTTATCGTTACCTCTGGGCAGCCTGGCACACATGAGCCACTACATGCTGCAGTGCCTGGGCAACGACAGCAGAGTTGCCTTTTTCTAATAGTGACCCTGTCAGATGGTTAGGTTCATTTAAACCACCAAAATTATACCTTTCTAACCAATTCTTGACCTCTGCCACCGATTGATTAAAACTTAACTTTTATTTCTGTATAATTAGTAGCTCTGAACTGAATTACTATTAAAACTGCCTGCTGGGCGCCTACACAGTTGTACTGACTGATTGTTGATTGCTGTACACTAACCTTCTAGTGGTGTGCACTACTACTATAGAAGTTAACTAATTGTAGTGATATTGTTTGGCGCTTTAGCTGGCTATTTAAAAATACATTCCAGCACTGCCCCCTGACATGTTTCGCTAGCAACCTAGCGTCATCAGGGGTTCGGGCAGTATGTGCTGGTTTTCCGCTCTGGTTTGCTCTTTCAAAGGCTCTGGTTCCGCCTTTCACTTCGTAACCAACTCTCATCCAGTCATTTCTCTCTTTATATATCCTTTAGGCGTTTCTGCCTTTGTTTTGGTTTGTCTAATTGGATCATTTTAAGACTGCCCCCTGTCATCATTGATGTCGTTTTCCTACCAATCTTTTCGCGTCTGCGCTAGAACTTAGAAAAGGAATCATTATGATCCCGATTTACTGCGCATGATTCCTATGATAGACTCCGGGGAGCTCCGTCTTTCCTCTCCTCTGCGCATGACTCTGGACTTAGAAATATTTCCCCAGTACGTGCACTCTGCGCTTGCACTAGGACTTAGTAATTTGTAGAATATAGTCCAGTGCGCATGATCTTAATGATAGAATCTGGAGAGCCTCGATTTATTCTTTCATTTGCGCATGTCCATAGACTTAGAATATTTTTGATGATATGTGTAATCGGCACGATTGATCCTTTCATATATACATATATGTAGGCTTGTGAATTCCCTAATAATGAATGTATTCTGCACTCACTAATGGGATAAAATCTGGCATAAAATAATACATTCTGGAGGGTTCTATTTTTCCCCTTTGCCCATTACTTTAGAGTGTTTTTGATGATGGGCATACTAGTTTCATACCACTTTATATATTGGTCCATTCCTTTTATTATATTTGCAACTCAATCTAGTAACTAGTTACATTTAATGTATCTCGATTATAATTTGATTATATAGCTATAGATTATTTCTCCTCCAGGGTTCTGCTTGTTATTATTTTAAGAAGGCTCTTCCAGATTTTTATTTTCAGATCTTTTCCATTATTGCCTACTTCAGTTTTTGTTCAATGAGATTGACCGCTTTCTTTTTTATGTCTTACTGGTATATTATCTTTTCACCAGGCTAAAATGCTATGTTCAGATTATTAATTAACATTAGTATCCTATTTTATGCCACGTTTTATAAAGGGTGCTAGACTTTTTAGTTTGTATATCCATTTGGCCTCACATTGCATCAATTTTTCATCTATATTGCCTTGTCTCAGGCCTTCTTTTAGCTGTTGTATTCCCCAGAATTTGAGGTTGGATATATTTCCTCTATGATCCTCATGTATATGTCTTGATAGTGCAGTTTCTGCTTTCTTATGTTTATCACTGACATATTTTGAAATGCGTCTTCGGAATTCCTGTGTCGTTTTCCCGACATAGAATTTTGGATATGTACAGCTTGCTATATATACTATGCCCATGGTCTTGCAATTTATGTAATTTTGAAGCTTTTCCTTGGGTCAATTTTTTCACAGAAGGTGCAGCTTCCACAGGGATAGGAGCCCTTCGTCGACAGCCAGGTAAGTTTTGGAATTTTATCCCTCTGCTTTTGATAGTGACTATGCACTAAATATTGTTTGAGATTTTTCCCCCTTCTGTATGTGATTGCTGGGTGTGGTGATAGTACAGCTTTTAGATCATCATCTGCCAGCAGAATGTTCCAGTACTTGTTCATTATCTTTCTCACTTTCCAATTTAGTGCATCAAATGTCCCGATGCACCTAATTATTTTTGTCTCTTTGCATGTTTGCCTGTTGGTTAGTAGCTGCCTTCTGTCTGTTCTTCTAGCCCTATTGTAAGCCCTCTGTCTATGAATCTCTTATAGAGTACCTTGCTTTCTTGTTCGAATGCCTCTTCCGTGGAACAGTTCCTTTTTGCGTGAATATATTGGCCCACTGGGATTCCTTTCTTGAGAGATTTAGGGTGGTGACTCTGCCATGTCAGTAAATTATTTGTGGATGTAGGCTTTCTAAATGTCTCCATTTGTACCTTGCCATCTGATTCCAAAGTTATTAACAGGTCCAAAAAAAAAGCTTTTTTATTGTCAATTTCAGCTGTAAATTTAAAGCCTATTTCATTTCTATTTAGTGCAGTTACAAACTTATGAAAGTGTTCCCTAGTGCCCTCCCAAAAAATTAAAATATCATCAATGAAACGTCCCCGAAATAAAATGTGTTGGGTAAATTGTGAATTCCTATCTGTGAAAGCTATTTGCTCCTCCCACCACCCTAGAAAAAGATTTACATAATTTGGTGCACAAATTGTCCCCATCGTGGTCCCAGTGATTTGAAGATAGAATTTTTTATCAAAAATAAAATAATTGTGTGTTAGTAAAAATTGTAATAATGTGATGGCAAACTTATTGTGCTGTTGGAATTGAGTGCCCTTTGTGTTTAGACAGTATTCTACTGCCTGGATGCCCAAGGTGTGCTCAATACTTGTGTATAATGCTTCCATATCTAGTGTGGCAATATGAGTGTTTTCACTAAACTGCATCTCTTGTAATTTACTTAGTACATCTTTGGTGTCTTTTATGTATGATGTTAGGCTTGGTACAAACGGAGATATAATTTCATTGACATATTTGCTAATTTGTAAATAAAATAAAATGATTTGACCAGTTTCAAAATCTCTTTTATCTCCATTATATTTGCGATGTTTGCGCTACTTGATTTCACTTTGTAGATTTTCTACATTCCTTTGGAGTTGGCTTTCCAGCTGTGTGAAATCAGAATATGTTTGAAAGACTTTTATACTAATTATTTCTTTTTCTAGCTTATCAATTGTTTTTTGTAATGATTTTTTCTCATAATCTACTAAATAGGCTTGCATACGCAGTGAATTTTGGGTTAGCAGTGTCTCCCACCCTTTGATAAACTCAGGATCCTCCTGATGTGAATTTGGCGTGATATTTATATGCATTCCCCTGTAGACAATGTTTTGTTGTAGGTATGTCTCCAAGCTAGATATTTCCCAGATTGCCCTTATATAACTTTTGTATGTTTTGTTCAATTCTTTAAACGCATTATTTATGTCTAATACATTGATTAGGAGATTTTCCGTTGAGAATACTTTTTGTGCTTCAGCCAGAAACAAGTGAGTTGAGGGATTGTTTGATAGAAATCCTGCCATCCCTCGTAATTGCACCCTTTAACACTGTTTTGTGGGTCTTAAGCTAGGGGTTTTCCCCCCTTTTTCCTTTACTGTTGCCTTTTCCTAATAGTGACCCTAGCAGACGGTAAGGTTCATTTAAACCACCAAAATTATACCTTTCTAACCTACTCTTGACCTCTGCCACCGATTGATTAAAACTTCACTTTTATTTCTGTTATTATAATTAGTAGCTCTGAACTGAATTACTAATAAAACTGCCTGCTGGGCGCCTACACAGTTGTACTGACTGATTGTTGATTGCTGTACACTAACCTTCTAGTGGTGTGCGCTACTACTATAGAAAGAAACTCATTGTAGTGATATTGTTTTGCGCTTTAGCGCGCACTACTAGAAGGTTAGTGTACAGCAATAAACAATCAGTCAGTACAACTGTGTTGGCGCCCAGCAGGAAGTTTTAATAGTAATTCAGTTCAGAGCTACTAATTATATTAACAGAAATAAAAGTTAAGTTTTAATCAATCAGTGGCAGAGGTCAAGAATAGGTTAGAAAGGTATAATTTTGATGACAGCAGAGTTGCCCACATTTTAACTTGTGCTGATTACTGGGTTGCCACCCTGCTGGATCCTCGGTACAAGGACAACGTGGACACCTTACTTCCCGCACTGAAGCTTGATAGGAAGATGCGCGACTACAAAGGCAGAGGCAGAGGAGGAAGAGGTCGCCAACGCAGCTGTGTCACGGCCAGCTCCTCAGACAGCAGGATTAGCATGGCCGAGCTGTGGAAAAGTTTTGTCACCGTGTCACAGCAAACTGCACCACCAGCTGATAGGGAACGTGTTAGCAGGAGGCAGCATTTCAACAACATGGTGGAACAGTACCTGCGACCAGTGTATTGTCTGAACGTGTATTTAGCACGGCAGGGGGCATCATTACAGACAAACGCAGCCGCCTGTCCACAGCCAATGTGGACAAACTCACGTTCATTAAAATGAACCAGGCATGGATCCCACAGGACTTGTCCATACCTTGTGCAGAATAGACATTTGTAACTGCCTCGCCCTCAACCATACATTCTTGAACTCCGGGGCACTTCTTTATTGAATCCTCTTTTTTTAATTGTACCATTATTTTGGGGGCAACCCCAAGTTGAATGAACCTCTCCTCTGTCTGGGTGCCAAGGGCCTACATTTCAGCTAATCGCCTTCTGGTTTGGTGCATAACATTAACCTCTTTTTGCTGTCAAATGACCTCTCCTCTGTCTGGGTGTCAAGGGGGCCTAAAATTCCATATTTGTTTGCAAGGAATTTACCTACATTTTGATGCCTTTTGCAGACCTCTAGCACTTTCGTGGGCTATTTTACAGCCTTTTTAGTGCCCAAAAGCTTGGGTCACCATTGACTTCAATGGAGTTCGGGGTCAAGTTCGGGTCGAGTTCAGATCCCGAACCCGAACATTTTCGTGACGTTCGGCCGAACTTCTCGAACCCGAACATCCAGGTGTCTGCTCAACTCTACCCACAAGACCAAACACAGAACACAAACATACAATGGTGAAAGAAGATACGGAGAGGACAAGGGGGGAGAAAACTACAGAAAAAACTACTCATAACATTAGAGGACAACGCAGTGGTGAATCTAAGCACCACTACACTAACAGAAGCCCAAACTAGACTATTAAATAAAGGTCTAAAATTTGCCCCTACAACTAATTTAGATAAATTTAACACCTACCGAATATTGGAATTGAGAAACATATAAGAAGAATTTGTTTAAAAAAATATTATATCAAAAACCCAAACCTTAATTTAACCACTAATCCTTCAATATATAAACAGCTGAAGTTGAAATCTAAAAAATATCTCAGAAATGAAATTGGACAAGAAATTTCCACATTTAGAAAATGTGTAGAAACTGACCTAAGGAAATTAAAGATCAATACATCTAAAAGTAATCTATCTAAAACAGAAATATCAGTGATCAAACAATTACAAAAATTTAAAAAATAACAATAAGATCAGCCGACAAAGGTGGTGCTATTGTTATTTAAAATGTAGAAGAATACAATGATGAGTGTAGAAGACAACTATCAGACAACACAACATATGAAATTTTGAGAAAAGACCCTACTAAAGAATTTTTAGATGAATTAAAACAATTATGCAATAAAGCCCTAGATAAAGGTATTCTATTAGAAATAGAGCATAAATGTATAATCAGTACACAACAAATAATTCGGGTGTTTTACTGTATACCAAAAATTCACAAGAACCCATCAAAACCAATAGGAAGGCCAATTTTTGGGGGAATTAGATCAGGGTCATTGAACTTATCACAATACATAGACAGAATCTTACAACTCATAGTAAAGAAAACACCATGGTACATCAAAGAGACAACAGAAATTATTACAACATTGGAACAACTAAAAGCCGAACAACATTGGATAATAGGAACCATGGATGTTAATTCCCTTTATATGATTATCGATCATTCCCAATGTATTGCAGCTGTACAAAATAGACTACAAAAAAATGGCCAACTACTGGACTCACAAATTGAGTTCATATTAGAGGGAATAAGATACATATTGTAATGTAAATACTTCTATTATGAATCAGACTCCTACATACAAAAAGAAGGACCGCCATGGGCGCCATATTCGTCTCCAGCCAGGCAAATTTATTTATGGCACAGTGGGAAGGAGATATTATTGAACCCAAGCTGGGGGTGAGTCTGGTGCTCTGGCGTAGATACATCGACAATATTATTTTCATCTGGCAAGATACAGAAGAACAACTCCAATCATTTATCAAGAAAATAAAAATTAATAATAGAAATCTGAACTTTGCAGTAAATACAATTAAAGAACAAGTAGACTTTCTGGACATTACAATTAAAGATCAAAACGGACAATTAGTATGCACCACCTATCAAAAACCCGTAATGAAAAATAGTCATATTATCTTTTCCAGTTGCCACCTTCCAAGATGGCTAACCAACATACCAACTGGACAATTTAGGAGACTTAAACACAATTGCACCAACAATGAAACATTCGAAAAAGAGGCGCAATCTATGAAAGAACAATTTCTAAAGAAGGAAAATCCAAAAGAATTATTAGAAACATCCCTAAACCAAGTAAGAAATATGGACAGGAACACGTTTTTTAGTGATAAAGATAAAAAGGAAGAAAACAATGATAATTTATGCAAAAAAATACAAAATATTATAAATAAACACTGGCATCACATACTACAAGATAAAAAAATTGGACCATTCTCAACCAAAACTCCTCAAATAACATACACCAAGGCACCCAACCTAGCCATAAAGGTCGCTCCAACATACAAAATAATTAAAACAGAAACTACACAAAACTGGTTACATCTAAAAGGTTTTTTTAGATGTGGAACCTGCAGTGGATGCAAAATTACCGAATTCCCAAAAAGACCAATATGGTACAATCTACAACAAACAATTTTAGTCTAGAAATAAAAGATAACCTAACATGCAATTCAACAGACGTGACCTATATCCTACAATGCCCATGTGGGGGAGGGTGGTAGCGAGGAGGCTGAGGAGAGTGAGGAAGTTAGTTGGGTAACAGTAAGAAAGCGCAGTAGAGGGAAGAATGCCAGGGAGGCTAGCCCTGATCTGACACACCCCAACAAGTTTGCACGGTTGGCAGATGAGAGGGATGACAGTTCAGGGACGGAACCGCTGCAGCCAGACACTTCCTCTGCCAGTCAGGGGAATGTCGGCTCCAGTAAGCAGGGGACCAGGAGAGCAGGGCAGGCCAGACAGGTGCTGGTAGTGGGAGACTCAATTATTAGGGGTACAGATAGGGCGATCTGTCACAAAGATCGTGATCGCCGAACAGTGTGCTGTCTTCCTGGCGCTAGAGTTCGACACATCGCGGATCGGGTTGACAGATTACTGGGAGGGGCTGGAGAAGATCCAGCGGTCATGGTCCATATCGGAACCAATGACAAAGTTAGAGGAAGGTGGAGAGTCCTTAAAAATGATTTCAGAGATTTAGGTCAAAAGCTTAGGGCAAGGACCTCAAAAGTAGTATTTTCTGAAATACTGCCTGTACCACGAGCCACACAAGAAAGGCAGCGGGAGATTATGGAGGTTAACAAGTGGCTCAAGAACTGCTGTAGGAAGGAGGGGTTCGGGTTCCTGGAGAACTGGGCCGACTTCTCTGTTGGCTACAGGCTCTACCGTAGGGACGGGCTGCACCTCAATGGGGAAGGGGCAGCCGTGTTGGGGAGAAAGATGGCAAGAAGGTTGGAGGAGTGTTTAAACTAGGAACTGGGGGGGAGGGTAATTACGTTATAGGAGGGGAAGATAGTGCAGATAGAGTACAGGGGCAAGGTAGTGTGTCCAGGGGAGGAATGGAAGGGGGGACTAAAACAGCTCAGAATGAAAGATGTAGGGTAAAAAATACACATAAACCTGTCAAATGTATGTATACTAATGCCTGAAGCCTGACTAACAAGACTGGGGAACTGGAATTGATGTGTGAGGAGGACTATGACGTAGTGGGAATAACTGAGACATGGCTGGATGATAGCTATGACTGGGCAGTTAATATAAAAGGTTACAATCTGTTTAGAAAGGATCGTCAAAACCGGAAAGGTGGAGGGGTCTGCCTCTATGTGAAGTCGTGTCTAAATCCCGTAATTCGAGAATACATCTCTGAGGGACATGAACATGTGGAGTCACTGTGGGTAGAAATACATGGAGCAAAAAACAATAATAAAATACTAATAGGAGTGTATTATAAACCACCTAATATACCAGAGTCCACAGAAAATCTATTACTAAACGAGATAGACGAGGCGGCAAATCATAATGAAGTCGTTATCATGGGGACTTCAACTACCCAGATATAGACTGGGAAACTGGAAAGCTGTACATCCCATAAAGGAAACAGGTTCTTGGCAATAGCCAAAGACAATTTCCTTTCCCAACTGGTTCAGGACCCCACTAGAGGGACGGCCATACTGGACTTAGTATTAACCAATAGACCTGATAGAACTACAGATGTGCAGGTTGGGGGACACCTGGGAAATAGTGACCATAAAGTTATAACCTTCCAATTATCCTTCAAACAAGAGTTTCTAAAGGGAGGAACAAAAATACCAAACTTCAAAAAAGCTAAATTCAGCCAACTAAGCGAGGCTATAGGCCTAACTAACTGGGACAAAGTCCTCAAAAATAAAAATACAACCATAAAATGGGAGATTTTTAAAAGCATTGTAACATCTAATTGTGATCGATGCATACCTTATAGGAATAAAAGGCTAAGGAACAATAAGAAACCAATGTGGATTAATGGAACCGTAAAGAAAGCAATAAATGACAAAAAGAAAGCATATAAATCACTAAAACAGGAGGGGAGTCAGGAAGCACTGATAAACTATAAGGAAAAAAGATAGAATATGTAAAAAACTAATAAAAATTGCCAAACTAGAGACCGAGAAATTAATTGCCAAAGAGAGTAAAACTAACCCTAAAATGTTCTTCAATTATATAAATAGTAAAAATATAAATCTGAAGGAGTCGGCCCTCTACATAGCAATGAGGGGGTGTTGCAGAGAGCGATGAGGATAAAGCAAAGCTATTAAATATTTTTTTCTCCACTATATTCACTGAGGAAAATAAACTGTCAGATGAAATGCAGAATGTAAAAGTAAATCCCCATTAGAAGTGCCCTGTCTGACCCAGGAAGAAGTACAACAGCGACTTAAAAGATTAAAATAGACAAATCGCCAGGACCGGATGGCATACACCCCTGTATCCTAAGGGAATTAAGTGATGTCATAGCCAGACCATTATTTCTGATATTTACGGACTCTATAATAACAGGGAATGTTCCACAGGATTGGCGCATAGCAAATGTGGTGCCAATATTCAAAAAGGGTCCAAAACAGAGCCTGTAAATTATAGGCCGGTAAGTTTAACATCTATTGTTGGTAAACTGTTTGAAGGGTTTCTAAGAGATGCTATTTTGGAGTATCTCAATGAAAATAAGCAAATAACGCCATATCAGCATGGCTTCATGAGGGATCGGTCATGCCAAACAAATTTAATCAGCTTCTATGAGGAGGTAAGTTCTAGACTTGACAGCGGCGAATCAATGGATGTCGTATATCTGGACTTCTCCAAAGCATTTGACACCGTACCTCATAAAAGGTTAGTATATAAAATGAGGATGCTCGGACTGGGAGAAAATGTCTGTATGTGGGTAAGTAACTGGCTGAGTGACAGAAAACAGAGGGTGGTTATTAACGGTACATACTCAGATTGGGTCACTGTAACTAGTGGGGTACCTCAGGGGTCAGTATTGGGCCCTATTCTCTTCAATATATTTATTAATGATCTTGTAGAAGGCCTGCACAGTAAAATATCTATTTTTGCAGATGACACTAAACTGTGTAAAGTAATTAACACTGAAGAGGACAGTTTTCTGCTACAGAGGGATCTGGATAGATTGGAGGCTTGGGCAGAAAATGGCAGATGAGGTTTAACACTGACAAATGTAAAGTTATGCACATGGGAAGGAATAATGCAAGTCACCCGTACATATTAAATGGTAAAACACTCGGTAACACTGACATGGAAAAGGATCTAGGAATTTTAATAAACAGCAAATTAAGCTGCAAAAACCAGTGTCAGGCAGCTACTGCCAAGGCCAATAAGATAATGGGTTGCATCAAAAGGGGCATAGACGCCCGTGATGAGAACATAGTCCTACCACTTTACAAATCACTAGTCAGACCACACATGGAGTACTGTGTACAGTTCTGGGCTCCTGTGAACAAGACAGACATAGCAGAGCTGGAGAGGGTTCAGAGGAGGGCAACTAAAGTAATAACTGGAATGAGGGATCTACAGTACCCTGAAAGGTTATCAAAATTAGGGTTATTCACTTTAGAAAAAAGACGACTGAGGGGAGATCTAATAACTATGTATAAATATATCAGGGGTCAGTACAGAGATCTGTCCCATCATCTATTTATCCCCAGGACTGTGACTGTGACAAGGGGACATCCTCTGCGTCTGGAGGAAAGAAGGTTTGTACACAAACATAGAAAAGGATTCTTCACTGTAAGAGCAGTGAGACTATGGAACTCTCTGCCTGAGGAGGTAGTGATGGTGAGTACAATAAAGGAATTCAAGAGGGGCCTGGATGTATTTCTGGAGTGTAATAATATTGCAGGCTACAGCTACTAGAGAGGGGTCGTTGATCCAGGGAGTTATTCTGATTGCCTGATTGGAGTCGGGAAGGAATTTTTTTCCCCTTAAGTGGGGAAAATTGGCTTCTGCCTCACAGGGGTTTTTTGCCTTTCTCTGGATCAACTTGTGGGAAACAGGCCGAACTGGATGGACAAATGTCTTTTTTCGGTCTTATATACTATGTTACTATGTTACTATGATTGCGAAAATCGGCAATGTAATATTCGTGTAACTTTCCTTTTGGCTGCAAGGGATGTTGCTAAGCTCAGACAAAGACATTGCAGCCTTCTCATTGGCCCAGAAGCAAGAAGCAGGGAGTGATCATGGTTTAAGATGGAAAAAAAAATCTAGAATATTAGCAATTACGAATGCACTATATTCTACATCTTCGCGGATTCTCAAATTGGCAATATTCCTGATTAAAATTTACAATTTGAATATTCACATTCAACACTAGTGTGAAGGGAGCAGCAGCACCAGAGACAACAGAATGACCCGGTGACAGAGTGGGAAGGTTGGATGGCAATACCAGTACTCGCTGACGAAGGTCGGTGAAAGATGGAGCACTTGGCATCAGATGTGTGGCATATGGCGGATGGCAGCATCAGAATAGTAGCTGAGGCTGGTAACTAGAAGAAACCGGTCTCTTTGGTCAAAGTGTGGTTTGGCACCATGGATGATAGTCTGATGTATCAGGCATTTGTGGGTGGAAATCCTGGCTGAGCCACGCCTGATTCATCTTGAAAAAGATCAGTCTCTCCACATTTTGGGTGGACAGGCAAGTTCTTCTTGGGGTAACTATGGCCCCCGCTGCACAAAACACCCGCTCTGATGCCACACTACTGGCCAGGTAGGACAGCTTTTCCAGGGCAAACTCGGCCAGTTGTGGCCAGAAATCCAGTTTGGCTGCCCAGTAGTCCAGCATATCTTCAATGTGGGGTTGCAGGGTGTTGTACAAGTATGCCACCACCTGTTGGTTCAGATCCTGCTCCAGGTCTACCTGCTGCTGGTGAGTAGTTTCATTACTATGTGGGTGAAGAAAGCTGCTCATCAGCGACTGTAGACTCAGGCTGCTGCTGATGGAGCTGGTACTGCTCCTGCCACCCCACACTCCCCAGCAGCCATGGCAGTGGAACGTGATAGCAGAGAGCCCCCCCGGTCAGACCAGCCATGGCAGTGGAACGTGATAGCAGAGAGCCCCCCCCGGTCAGACCTGGCGCAGATAGGCAGCAGCCAACTGACTACATAGGATGTATCTGTAGTAATTAAGTTTGTCCTCCCTCTCAGTGGGTGTAAAAAAGGCCCCAATTTTGTAGCGAGTGTCCAACAAGGTGGAGAGCCAGAATTCATCCCTCTGCCGAATGGTGACAATGCGGCTATCACTACACAAGCAAGTGAGCATGCATCGGGCCATTTCTGCAAGTGACTTGGAGGGACTACCTGCCGCCATCTCCACTGCATACTGCCACGGTGTGTCTGGGTCCTCTCTCTCGTCTTCCTCATTGCCCTGTAGCTGCTCTGGCTGCTCCTCCTCTCCTGTTAGCTGAGTAGAAAAACAACCCATTTGGCTACATATTACCTGTGCGCCAATGTCCTCCTACCCCTCCTCCTCCTCTTTCAGTTCAGCCCCCATAGGGCTCATGTGGCTGTGAGATCTAGGTGCTATGTCTCTGGCCCTCACCAGCCATTCTTACCACCATCTGTTCCAGGACATGAAGCAGTGGAATGACGTCGTGCATACCATAGTCCTGGTGACTGACAAAAGGCCTGAGCAATAGTGTTGAGCGCAAATATCCGAGCAGCGAAATTTTTAGCGAATATCGGCACTTCGCTAATTCGCAAATATTGTGACTATAGTGCTATATTTTTAGTTGTCAACCCTTGTTGCTCTCTGGTTGTCTTTCCACTTCCCAAAAGCTGTTCTTACCTGTCCAGAGGATTCCTGGCCCCGTCCCACTCCAGTCAATGCCCGTTGCCGCTTCTGCCGACTTCCCGTGGTGCATGGGAACGCCTCCATGCTAACATGTACTGTCAGATGTGAGAATCACGATCTCACAAATTTGACTAAGTTGTAATCGCAATGCGATTAATATAACCAAAATTACTCGCATTTCGAATTCAACTTAGAGCTGGGTTCCTAATGGTTGTATTTCTAGAATATAACGAATATAACAAATTCACGAATATAGCACATTAGGTTGTTCAGCTCTAAGTTGAATTTGTAATGCAAACATATACCGCTGTACTTCTTCCTGGATCAAACAGGGCACTTTTAATGGGAATTTTTACTTTTACATCCTGCATTTAATCTGACAGTTTTTTCCTCAGTCAATACAGTGGAGAGAAAAAAATATTTAATAGCTTTGCTTTCTCCTTATGGCTGTATGTGGATAACACCACCATACAGTGACTTGATAACACCACCATATAGTGACTGGATAACACCTCCATATAGTGACTGGATAACACCTCCATACAGTGACTGGATAACACCATCATACAGTGACTGGATAAAACCTCCATACAGCGACTGGATAACACCACCATAGAGTGACTAGATAACACCGCCAAACAGTGACTGGATAGCACCACCATACAGTGACTGAATAACACCGCCATACAGTGACTGGATAACACCTCCATACAGTGACTGGATAACACCATCATACAGTGACTAGATAACATCATCATACAGTGACTGGATAACACCTCCATATAGTGACTGGATAAAACCTCCATACAGTGACTGGATAAAACCTACATACTGTGACTGGATAACATCTCCATACAGTGACTGGATAACACCTCCATACAGTGACTGGATAACACCTCCATACAGTGACTGGATAACACCTCCATACAGTGACTGGATAACACCTCCATACAGTGACTGGATAACACCTCCATATAGTGACTGGATAACACCACCATACAGTGACTGGATAACACCTCCATATAGTGACTGGATAACACCATCATACAGTGACTGGATAACACCACCATACAGTGACTGGATAACACCACCATACAGTGACTTGATAACACCACCATATAGTGACTGGATAACACCTCCATACAGTGACTGGATAACACCTCCATACAGTGACTGGATAACACCTCCATACAGTGACTGGATAACACCTCCATACAGTGACTGGATAACACCTCCATACAGTGACTGGATAACACCTCCATACAGTGACTGGATAACACCATCCATACAGTGACTGGATAACACCATCCATACAGTGACTGGATAACACCTCCATACAGTGACTGGATAACACCTCCATACAGTGACTGGATAACACCTCCATACAGTGACTGGATAACACCACCATACAGTGACTATACAGTGACTGGATACACCACCATACAGTGACTGGATAACACCTCCATACAGTGACTGGATAACACCTCCATACAGTGACTGGATAACACCTCCATACAGTGACTGGATAACACCACCATACAGTGACTGGATAACACCTCCATACAGTGACTGGATAACACCACCATACAGTGACTGGATAACACCTCCATACAGTGACTGGATAACACCACCATACAGTGACTGGATAACACCTCCATACAGTGACTGGATAACACCTCCATACAGTGACTGGATAACACCTCCATACAGTGACTGGATAACACCTCCATACAGTGACTGGATAACACCACCATACAGTGACTGGATAACACCTCCATACAGTGACTGGATAACACCTCCATACAGTGACTGGATAACACCACCATACAGTGACTGGATAACACCTCCATACAGTGACTGGATAACACCTCCATACAGTGACTGGATAACACCTCCATACAGTGACTGGATAACACCTCCATACAGTGACTGGATAACACCTCCATACAGTGACTGGATAGCACCACCATACAGTGACTGGATAACACCTCCATACAGTGACTGGATAACACCTCCATACAGTGACTGGATAACACCTCCATACAGTGACTGGATAACACCTCCATACAGTGACTGGATAACACCTCCATACAGTGACTGGATAACACCTCATACAGTGACTGGATAACACCATCATACAGTGACTGGATAACACCACCATACAGTGACTGAATAACACCACCATACAGTGACCGGATAACACCTCCATACAGTTACCGGATAACACCTCCATACAGTGACCGGATAACACCTCCATACAGTGACTGGATAACACCTACATACAGTGACTGGATAACACCTCCATACAGTGACTGGATAACACCACCATACAGTGACTGGATAACACCTCCATACAGTGACTGGATAACACCACCATACAGTGACTTGATAACACCACCATACAGTGACTGGATAAATCCTCCATACAGTGACTGGATAACACCTCTATACAGTGACTGGATAACACCATCATACAGTGACTGGATAAAACCTCCATACAGCGACTGGATAACACCGCCATAGAGCGACTGGATAACACCACCATACAGTGACTGGATAACACCTTCATACAGTGACTGGATAACACCTCCATACAGTGACTGGATAACACCACCATACAGTGACTGGATAACACCACCATACAGTGACTGAATAACTCCTCCATACAGTGACTGGATAACACCACCATACAGTGACTGGATAACGCCTCCATACAGTTACTGGATAACACCTCCATACAGTGACTGGATTACCCCACCATACAGTGACTGGATAACACCACCATACAGTGACTGGATAACACCTCTATACAGTGACTGGATAACATCATCATATAGTGACTGGATAACACCTCCATACAGTGACTGGATAAAACCTCCATACAGTGACTGGATAACACCACCATACAGTGACTGGATTACACCTCCAAACAGTGACTGGATAAAACTACTATACAGTGACTTGATAACACCACCATACAGTGACTTGATAACACCACCATATAGTGACTGGATAACACCTCCAAACAGTGACTGGATAACACCTCCATACAGTGACTGGATAACACCACCATACAGTGACTTGATAACACCACCATACAGTGACTTGATAACACCACCATATAGTGACTGGATAACACCTCCATATAGTGACTGGATAACACCTCCATACAGTGACTGGATAACACCATCATACAGTGACTGGATAAAACCTCCATACAGCGACTGGATAACACCACCATACAGTGACTGGATAACACCGCCAAACAGTGACTGGATAGCACCACCATACAGTGACTGAATAACACCGCCATACAGTGACTGGATAACACCTCCATACAGTGACTGGATAACACCTCCATACAGTGACTGGATAACACCATCATACAGTGACTGGATAACATCATCATATAGTGACTGGATAAAACCTCCATACAGTGACTGGATAAAACCTACATACTGTGACTGGATAACATCTCCATACAGTGACTGGATAACACCACACAGTGACTGGATAACACCTCCATACAGTGACTGGATAACACCTCCATACAGTGAGTGGATAACACCTCCATACAGTGACTGGATAACACCTCCATACAGTGACTGGATAACACCACCATACAGTGACTGGATAACACCACCATACAGTGACTGGATAACACCTCCATACAGTGACTGGATAACACCACCATACAGTGACTGGATAACACCTCCATACAGTGACTGGATAACACCTCCATACAGTGACTGGATAACACCATCCATACAGTGACTGGATAACACCATCATACAGTGACTGGATAACACCACCATACAGTGACTGGATAACACCACCATACTGTGACTGGCTAACACCTCCATACAGTGACTGGATAACACCTCCATACAGTGACTGGATAACACCTCCATACAGTGACTGGATAACACCGCCATCTAGCGACTGGATAACACCACCATACAGTGACTGGATAACACCACCATACAGTGACTTGATAACACCACCATACAGTGACTGTATTACACCTCCATACAGTGACTGGATAACACCTCCATACAGTGACTGGATAACACCATCATACAGTGACTGGATAACACCATCATACAGTGACTGGATAAAACCTCCATACAGCGACTGGATAACACCGCCATAGAGTGACTGGATAACACCACCATACAGTGACTGGATAACACCTCCATACAATGACTGGATAACACCTCCATACAGTGACTGGATAACACCACCATACAGTGACTATACAGTGACTGGATAGCACCACCATACAGTGACTGAATAACTCCTCCATACAGTGACTGGATAACACCACCATACAGTGACTGGATAACACCTCCATACAGTGACTGGATAACACCTCCATACAGTGACTATACAGTGACTGGATAGCACCACCATACAGTGACTGGATAACACCACCATACAGTGACTGGATAACACCTCCAAACAGTGACTGGATTACAACTACTATACAGTGACTGGATAACACCACCATACAGTGACTGGATAACACCACCATACAGTGACTTGATAACACCACCATATAGTGACTGGATAACACCTCCATATAGTGACTGGATAACACCTCCATACAGTGACTGGATAACACCTCCATACAGTGACTGGATAACACCTCCATACAGTGACTGGATAAAACCTCCATACAGCGACTGGATAACACCACCATACAGTGACTAGATAACACCTCCATACAGTGACTGGATAACACCACCATACAGTGACTGAATAACACCTCCATACAGTGACTGGATAACACCATCATACAGTGACTAGATAACATCATCATACAGTGACTGGATAACACCTCCATATAGTGACTGGATAAAACCTCCATACAGTGACTGGATAAAACCTCCATACTGTGACTGGATAACACCACCATACAGTGACTGGATAACATCTCCATACAGTGACTGGATAACACCTCCATACAGTGACTGGATAACACCTCCATACAGTGACTGGATAACACCTCCATACAGTGACTGGATAACACCTCCATACAGTGACTGGATAACACCTCCATACAGTGACTGGATAACACCTCCATACAGTGACTGGATAATACCACCATACAGTGACTGGATAACACCTCCATACAGTGACTGGATAACACCTCCATACAGTGACTGGATAACACCGCCATACAGTGACTGGATAACACCTCCATACAGTGACTGGATAACACCTCCATACAGTGACTGGATAACACCTCCATACAGTGACTGGATAACACCTCCATACAGTGACTGGATAACATCTCCATACAGTGACTGGATAATACCTCCATACAGTGACTGGATAACACCTCCATACAGTGACTGGATAACACCATCATACAGTGACTGGATAAAACCATCATACAGTGAACGGATAACACCACCATACAGTGACTGGCTAACACCTCCATACAGTGACTGGATAACGCCTCCATACAGTTACTGGATAACGCCTCCATACAGTGACTGGATAACACCACCATACAGTGACTGGATAACACCACCATACAGTGACTGGATAACACCTCCATACAGTGACTGGATAACACCTCCATATAGTGACTGGATAACACCTCAATATAGTGACTGGATAAAACCTCCATACAGTGACTGGATAACACCACCATACAGTGACTGGATAACATCTCCATACAGTGACTGGATAACACCTCCATACAGTGACTGGATAACACTACCATACAGTGACTGGATAACACCTCCATACAGTGACTGGATAACATCTCCATACAGTGACTGGATAACACTACCATACAGTGACTGGATAACACCTCCATAAAGTTACTGGATAACACCTCCATAAAGTTACTGGATAACACCTCCATACAGTGACTGGATAACACCTCCATACAGTGACTGGATAACACCTCCATACAGTGACTGGATAACACCTCCATACAGTGACTGGATAACACCTCCATACAGTGACTGGATAACACCTCCATACAGTGACTGGATAACACCTCCATACAGTGACTGGATAACACCTCCATACAGTGACTGGATAACACCTCCATACAGTGACTGGATAACACCTCCATACAGTGACTGGATAACACCTCCATACAGTGACTGGATAACACCACCATACAGTGACTGGATAACACCACCATACAGTGACTGGATAACACCTCCATACAGTGACTGGATAACACCACCATACAGTGACTGGATAACACCTCCATACAGTGACTGGATAACACCTCCATACAGTGACTGGATAACACCTCCATACAGTGACTGGATAACACCACCATACAGTGACTGGATAACACCATCATACAGTGACTGGATAACACCACCATACAGTGACTGGATAACACCTCCATACAGTGACTGGATAACACCTCCATACAGTGACTGGATAACACCTCCATACAGTGACTGGATAACACCTCCATACAGTGACTGGATAACACCTCCATACAGTGACTGGATAACACCTCCATACAGTGACTGGATAACACCTCCATACAGTGACTGGATAACACCTCCATACAGTGACTGGATAACACCTCCATACAGTGACTGGATAACACCTCCATACAGTGACTGGATAACACCTCCATACAGTGACTGGATAACACCTCCATACAGTGACTGGATAACACCTCCATACAGTGACTGGATAACACCTCCATACAGTGACTGGATAACACCTCCATACAGTGACTGGATAACACCTCCATACAGTGACTGGATAACACCTCCATACAGTGACTGGATAACACCTCCATACAGTGACTGGATAACACCTCCATACAGTGACTGGATAACACCTCCATACAGTGACTGGATAACACCTCCATACAGTGACTGGATAACACCTCCATACAGTGACTGGATAACACCTCCATACAGTGACTGGATAACACCTCCATACAGTGACTGGATAACACCTCCATACAGTGACTGGATAACACCTCCATACAGTGACTGGATAACACCTCCATACAGTGACTGGATAACACCACCATACAGTGACTGGATAACACCATCCATACAGTGACTGGATAACACCTCCATACAGTGACTGGATAACACCTCCATACAGTGACTGGATAACACCTCCATACAGTGACTGGATAACACCTCCATACAGTGACTGGATAACACCTCCATACAGTGACTGGATAACACCTCCATACAGTGACTGGATAACACCTCCATACAGTGACTGGATAACACCTCCATACAGTGACTGGATAACACCTCCATACAGTGACTGGATAACACCTCCATACAGTGACTGGATAACACCTCCATACAGTGACTGGATAACACCTCCATACAGTGACTGGATAACACCTCCATACAGTGACTGGATAACACCTCCATACAGTGACTGGATAACACCTCCATACAGTGACTGGATAACACCACCATACAGTGACTGGATAACACCTCCATACAGTGACTGGATAACACCTCCATACAGTGACTGGATAACACCACCATACAGTGACTGGATAACACCTCCATACAGTGACTGGATAACACCTCCATACAGTGACTGGATAACACCTCCATACAGTGACTGGATAACACCTCCATACAGTGACTGGATAACACCTCCATACAGTGACTGGATAACACCTCCATACAGTGACTGGATAACACCTCCATACAGTGACTGGATAACACCTCCATACAGTGACTGGATAACACCTCCATACAGTGACTGGATAACACCTCCATACAGTGACTGGATAACACCACCATACAGTGACTGGATAACACCTCCATACAGTGACTGGATAACACCTCCATACAGTGACTGGATAACACCTCCATACAGTGACTGGATAACACCTCCATACAGTGACTGGATAACACCTCCATACAGTGACTGGATAACACCACCATACAGTGACTGGATAACACCTCCATACAGTGACTGGATAACACCTCCATACAGTGACTGGATAACACCTCCATACAGTGACTGGATAACACCTCCATACAGTGACTGGATAACACCTCCATACAGTGACTGGATAACACCTCCATACAGTGACTGGATAACACCTCCATACAGTGACTGGATAACACCTCCATACAGTGACTGGATAACACCTCCATACAGTGACTGGATAACACCTCCATACAGTGACTGGATAACACCTCCATACAGTGACTGGATAACACCTCCATACAGTGACTGGATAACACCTCCATACAGTGACTGGATAACACCTCCATACAGTGACTGGATAACACCTCCATACAGTGACTGGATAACACCTCCATACAGTGACTGGATAACACCTCCATACAGTGACTGGATAACACCTCCATACAGTGACTGGATAACACCTCCATACAGTGACTGGATAACACCTCCATACAGTGACTGGATAACACCTCCATACAGTGACTGGATAACACCTCCATACAGTGACTGGATAACACCTCCATACAGTGACTGGATAACACCACCATACAGTGACTGGATAACACCACCATACAGTGACTGGATAACACCTCCATACAGTGACTGGATAACACCTCCATACAGTGACTGGATAACACCTCCATACAGTGACTGGATAACACCTCCATACAGTGACTGGATAACACCACCATACAGTGACTGGATAACACCTCCATACAGTGACTGGATAACACCTCCATACAGTGACTGGATAATACCTCCATACAGTGACTGGATAATACCTCCATACAGTGACTGGATAAAACCTCCATACTGTGACTGGATAACACCTCCATACAGTGACTGGATAACACCTCCATACAGTGACTGGATAACACCTCCATACAGTGACTGGATAACACCTCCATACAGTGACTGGATAACACCTCCATACAGTGACTGGATAACACCTCCATACAGTGACTGGATAACACCTCCATATAGTGACTGGATAAAACCTCCATACAGTGACTGGATAAAACCTCCATACTGTGACTGGATAACATCTCCATACAGTGACTGGATAACACCTCCATACAGTGACTGGATAACACCTCCATAAAGTTACTGGATAACACCTCCATACAGTGACTGGATAACACCTCCATACAGTGACTGGATAACACCATCATACAGTGACTGGATAACACCTCCATACAGTGACTGGATAACACCTCCATACAGTGACTGGATAACACCTCCATACAGTGACTGGATAACACCATCATACAGTGAACGGATAACACCACCATACAGTGACTGGATAACACCTCCATACAGTGACTGGATAACACCTCCATACAGTGACTGGATAACACCATCATACAGTGACTGGATAACACCGCCATACAGCGACTGGATAACACCGCCATACAGCGACTGGATAACAACACCATACAGTGACTGGATAACACCTCTATACAGTGACTATACAGTGACTGGATAGCACCACCATTCAGTGACTGAATAACTCCTCCATACAGTGACTGGATAACACCACCATACAGTGACTGGATAACACCTCCATACAGTGACTGGATAACACCTCCATACAGTGACTGGATAACACCACCATACAGTGACTGGATAAAACCTCCATACAGTGACTGGATAACACCTCCATATAGTGACTGGATAACACCTCCATACAGTGACTGGATAACACCGCCATACAGTGAATGGATAACAACACCAAACAGTGACTATACAGTGACTGGATAACACCACCATACAGTGACTGAATAAAACCGCCATACAGTGACTGGATAACATCTCCATACAGTGACTGGATAACACCTCTATACAGTGACTGGATAACACCATCATACAGTGACTGGATAACACCTCCATACAGTGACTGGATAACACCTCCATACAGTGACTAGATAACACCTCCATACAGTGACTATACAGTGACTGGATAGCACCACCATACAGTGACTGAATAACACCTCCATACAGTGACTGGATAACACCACCATACAGTGACTGGATAACACCTCCATACAGTGACTGGATAACACCTCCATACAGTGACTGGATAACACCACCATACAGTGACTGGATAAAACCTCCATACAGTGACTGGATAAAACCTCCATACAGTAACTGGATAACACCCCCATACAGTGACTGGATAACACCTCCATACAGTGACTGAATAAAACCGCCATACAGTGACTGGATAACACCACCATACAGTGACTGGATAACACCACCATACAGTGACTGGATAACACCACCATACAGTGACTGGATAACACCACCATACAGTGACTGGATAACACCTCCATACAGTGACTGGATAACACCTCCATACAGTGACTGGATAACACCACCATACAGTGACTGGATAACACCACCATACAGTGCACTATACAGTGACTGGATAACACCACCATACAGTGACTGGATAACACCGCCATACAGTGACTGGATAACACCACCATACAGTGACTGGATAACACCTCCATACAGTGACTGGATAACACCACCATACAGTGACTGGATAACACCTCCATACAGTGACTGGATAACACCTCCATACAGTGACTGGATAACACCTCCATACAGTGACTGGATAACACCTCCATACAGTGACTGGATAACACCTCCATACAGTGACTGGATAACACCTCCATACAGTGACTGGATAACACCTCCATACAGTGACTGGATAACACCTCCATACAGTGACTGGATAACACCTCCATACAGTGACTGGATAACACCTCCATACAGTGACTGGATAACACCTCCATACAGTGACTGGATAACACCTCCATACAGTGACTGGATAACACCTCCATACAGTGACTGGATAACACCACCATACAGTGACTGGATAACACCTCCATACAGTGACTGGATAACACCACCATACAGTGACTGGATAACACCACCATACAGTGACTGGATAACACCACCATACAGTGACTGGATAACACCACCATACAGTGACTGGATAACACCTCCATACAGTGACTGGATAACACCTCCATACAGTGACTGGATAACACCTCCATACAGTGACTGGATAACACCTCCATACAGTGACTGGATAACACCATCCATACAGTGACTGGATAACACCTCCATACAGTGACTATACAGTGACTGGATAGCACCACCATACAGTGACTGGATAACACCTCCATACAGTGACTGGATAACACCTCCATACAGTGACTGGATAACACCTCCATACAGTGACTGGATAACACCTCCATACAGTGACTGGATAACACCTCCATACAGTGACTGGATAACACCTCCATACAGTGACTGGATAACACCTCCATACAGTGACTGGATAACACCACCATACAGTGACTGGATAACACCTCCATACAGTGACTGGATAACACCTCCATACAGTGACTGGATAACACCACCATACAGTGACTGGATAACACCTCCATACAGTGACTGGATAACACCTCCATACAGTGACTGGATAACACCACCATACAGTGACTGGATAACACCTCCATACAGTGACTGGATAACACCTCCATACAGTGACTGGATAACACCTCCATACAGTGACTGGATAACACCACCATACAGTGACTGGATAACACCTCCATACAGTGACTGGATAACACCTCCATACAGTGACTGGATAACACCTCCATACAGTGACTGGATAACACCTCCATACAGTGACTGGATAACACCTCCATACAGTGACTGGATAACACCTCCATACAGTGACTGGATAACACCTCCATACAGTGACTGGATAACACCTCCATACAGTGACTGGATAACACCTCCATACAGTGACTGGATAACACCTCCATACAGTGACTGGATAACACCTCCATACAGTGACTGGATAACACCTCCATACAGTGACTGGATAACACCTCCATACAGTGACTGGATAACACCATCCATACAGTGACTGGATAACACCTCCATACAGTGACTGGATAACACCACCATACAGTGACTGGATAACACCACCATACAGTGACTGGATAACACCTCCATACAGTGACTGGATAACACCTCCATACAGTGACTGGATAACACCTCCATACAGTGACTGGATAACACCTCCATACAGTGACTGGATAACACCTCCATACAGTGACTGGATAACACCTCCATACAGTGACTGGATAACACCTCCATACAGTGACTGGATAACACCTCCATACAGTGACTGGATAACACCTCCATACAGTGACTGGATAACACCTCCATACAGTGACTGGATAACACCTCCATACAGTGACTGGATAACACCATCCATACAGTGACTGGATAACACCTCCATACAGTGACTGGATAACACCTCCATACAGTGACTGGATAACACCTCCATACAGTGACTGGATAACACCTCCATACAGTGACTGGATAACACCTCCATACAGTGACTGGATAACACCTCCATACAGTGACTGGATAACACCTCCATACAGTGACTGGATAACACCTCCATACAGTGACTGGATAACACCTCCATACAGTGACTGGATAACACCTCCATACAGTGACTATACAGTGACTGGATAACACCACCATACAGTGACTGGATAACACCTCCATACAGTGACTGGATAACACCACCATACAGTGACTGGATAACACCTCCATACAGTGACTGGATAACACCTCCATACAGTGACTGGATAACACCACCATACAGTGACTGGATAACACCTCCATACAGTGACTGGATAACACCTCCATACAGTGACTGGATAACACCTCCATACAGTGACTGGATAACACCTCCATACAGTGACTGGATAACACCACCATACAGTGACTGATAACACCACCATACAGTGACTGGATAACACCACCATACAGTGACTGGATAACACCTCCATACAGTGACTGGATAACACCTCCATACAGTGACTGGATAACACCTCCATACAGTGACTGGATAACACCACCATACAGTGACTGGATAACACCACCATACAGTGACTGGATAACACCTCCATACAGTGACTGGATAACACCTCCATACAGTGACTGGATAACACCATCCATACAGTGACTGGATAAAACCTCCATACAGTGACTGGATAACACCACCATACAGTGACTGGATAACACCGCCATACAGTGACTGGATAACACCTCCATACAGTGACTGGATAACACCACCATACAGTGACTGGATAACACCTCCATACAGTGACTGGATAACACCTCCATACAGTGACTGGATAACACCTCCATACAGTGACTGGATAACACCTCCATACAGTGACTGGATAACACCTCCATACAGTGACTGGATAACACCTCCATACAGTGACTGGATAACACCTCCATACAGTGACTGGATAACACCTCCATACAGTGACTGGATAACACCTCCATACAGTGACTGGATAACACCTCCATACAGTGACTGGATAACACCTCCATACAGTGACTGGATAACACCTCCATACAGTGACTGGATAACACCTCCATACAGTGACTGGATAACACCACCATACAGTGACTGGATAACACCTCCATACAGTGACTGGATAACACCTCCATACAGTGACTGGATAACACCTCCATACAGTGACTGGATAACACCTCCATACAGTGACTGGATAACACCTCCATACAGTGACTGGATAACACCTCCATACAGTGACTGGATAACACCACCATACAGTGACTGGATAACACCTCCATACAGTGACTGGATAACACCTCCATACAGTGACTGGATAACACCTCCATACAGTGACTGGATAACACCATCATACAGTGACTGGATAACACCATCATACAGTGACTGGATAACACCTCCATACAGTGACTGGATAACACCTCCATACAGTGACTGGATAACACCTCCATACAGTGACTGGATAACACCTCCATACAGTGACTGGATAACACCACCATACAGTGACTGGATAACACCACCATACAGTGACTGGATAACACCTCCATACAGTGACTGGATAACACCTCCATATAGTGACTGGATAACACCTCCATATAGTGACTGGATAAAACCTCCATACAGTGACTGGATAACACCTCCATACAGTGACTGGATAACACCTCCATACAGTGACTGGATAACACCTCCATACAGTGACTGGATAACACCTCCATACAGTGACTGGATAACACCTCCATACAGTGACTGGATAACACCTCCATACAGTGACTGGATAACACCTCCATACAGTGACTGGATAACACCTCCATACAGTGACTGGATAACACCATCCATACAGTGACTGGATAACACCTCCATACAGTGACTGGATAACACCTCCATACAGTGACTGGATAACACCTCCATACAGTGACTGGATAACACCATCATACAGTGACTGGATAACACCGCCATACAGTGACTGGATAACACCTCCATACAGTGACTGGATAACACCACCATACAGTGACTGGATAACACCTCCATACAGTGACTATACAGTGACTGGATAACACCTCCATACAGTGACTGGATAACACCTCCATACAGTGACTGGATAACACCTCCATACAGTGACTGGATAACACCTCCATACAGTGACTGGATAACACCTCCATACAGTGACTGGATAACACCTCCATACAGTGACTGGATAACACCTCCATACAGTGACTGGATAACACCTCCATACAGTGACTGGATAACACCTCCATACAGTGACTGGATAACACCTCCATACAGTGACTGGATAACACTCCATACAGTGACTATACAGTGACTGGATAACACCACCATACAGTGACTGGATAACACCGCCATACAGTGACTGGATAACACCACCATACAGTGACTGGATAACACCTCCCATACAGTGACTGGATAACACCTCCATACAGTGACTGGATAACACCACCATACAGTGACTGGATAACACCGCCATACAGTGACTGGATAACAACACCATACAGTGACTATACAGTGACTGGATAACACCACCATACAGTGACTGGATAACACCTCCATACAGTGACTGGATAACACCTCCATACAGTGACTGGATAACACCTCCATACAGTGACTGGATAACACCTCCATACAGTGACTGGATAACACCTCCATACAGTGACTGGATAACACCTCCATACAGTGACTGGATAACACCTCCATACAGTGACTGGATAACACCTCCATACAGTGACTGGATAACACCTCCATACAGTGACTGGATAACACCTCCATACAGTGACTGGATAACACCTCCATACAGTGACTGGATAACACCTCCATACAGTGACTGGATAACACCTCCATACAGTGACTGGATAACACCTCCATACAGTGACTGGATAACACCTCCATACAGTGACTGGATAACACCTCCATACAGTGACTGGATAACACCACCATACAGTGACTGGATAACACCTCCATACAGTGACTGGATAACACCACCATACAGTGACTGGATAACACCTCCATACAGTGACTGGATAACACCTCCATACAGTGACTGGATAACACCTCCATACAGTGACTGGATAACACCTCCATACAGTGACTGGATAACACCTCCATACAGTGACTGGATAACACCTCCATACAGTGACTGGATAACACCTCCATACAGTGACTGGATAACACCTCCATACAGTGACTGGATAACACCTCCATACAGTGACTGGATAACACCTCCATACAGTGACTGGATAACACCTCCATACAGTGACTGGATAACACCTCCATACAGTGACTGGATAACACCTCCATACAGTGACTGGATAACACCTCCATACAGTGACTGGATAACACCACCATACAGTGACTGGATAACACCTCCATACAGTGACTGGATAACACCTCCATACAGTGACTGGATAACACCTCCATACAGTGACTGGATAACACCTCCATACAGTGACTGGATAACACCTCCATACAGTGACTGGATAACACCTCCATACAGTGACTGGATAACACCTCCATACAGTGACTGGATAACACCTCCATACAGTGACTGGATAACACCTCCATACAGTGACTGGATAACACCTCCATACAGTGACTGGATAACACCTCCATACAGTGACTGGATAACACCACCATACAGTGACTGGATAACACCTCCATACAGTGACTGGATAACACCTCCATACAGTGACTGGATAACACCTCCATACAGTGACTGGATAACACCTCCATACAGTGACTGGATAACACCTCCATACAGTGACTGGATAACACCTCCATACAGTGACTGGATAACACCATCCATACAGTGACTGGATAACACCATCCATACAGTGACTGGATAACACCACCATACAGTGACTGGATAACACCTCCATACAGTGACTATACAGTGACTGGATAACACCTCCATACAGTGACTGGATAACACCTCCATACAGTGACTGGATAACACCACCATACAGTGACTGGATAACACCTCCATACAGTGACTGGATAACACCTCCATACAGTGACTGGATAACACCTCCATACAGTGACTGGATAACACCTCCATACAGTGACTGGATAACACCTCCATACAGTGACTGGATAACACCACCATACAGTGACTGGATAACACCTCCATACAGTGACTGGATAACACCTACCATACAGTGACTGGATAACACCACCATACAGTGACTGGATAACACCTCCATACAGTGACTGGATAACACCTCCATACAGTGACTGGATAACACCTCCATACAGTGACTGGATAACACCTCCATACAGTGACTGGATAACACCTCCATACAGTGACTGGATAACACCTCCATACAGTGACTGGATAACACCTCCATACAGTGACTGGATAACACCACCATACAGTGACTGGATAACACCTCCATACAGTGACTGGATAACACCTCCATACAGTGACTGGATAACACCACCATACAGTGACTGGATAACACCACCATACAGTGACTGGATAACACCACCATACAGTGACTGGATAACACCTCCATACAGTGACTGGATAACACCTCCATACAGTGACTGGATAACACCTCCATACAGTGACTGGATAACACCTCCATACAGTGACTGGATAACACCTCCATACAGTGACTGGATAACACCTCCATACAGTGACTGGATAACACCTCCATACAGTGACTGGATAACACCTCCATACAGTGACTGGATAACACCTCCATACAGTGACTGGATAACACCTCCATACAGTGACTGGATAACACCTCCATACAGTGACTGGATAACACCTCCATACAGTGACTGGATAACACCACCATACAGTGACTGGATAACACCTCCATACAGTGACTGGATAACACCGCCATACAGTGACTGGATAACACCACCATACAGTGACTGGATAACACCTCCATACAGTGACTGGATAACACCTCCATACAGTGACTGGATAACACCTCCATACAGTGACTGGATAACACCTCCATACAGTGACTGGATAACACCTCCATACAGTGACTGGATAACACCTCCATACAGTGACTGGATAACACCTCCATACAGTGACTGGATAACACCTCCATACAGTGACTGGATAACACCTCCATACAGTGACTGGATAACACCTCCATACAGTGACTGGATAACACCTCCATACAGTGACTGGATAACACCTCCATACAGTGACTGGATAACACCTCCATACAGTGACTGGATAACACCTCCATACAGTGACTGGATAACACCTCCATACAGTGACTGGATAACACCTCCATACAGTGACTGGATAACACCTCCATACAGTGACTGGATAACACCACCATACAGTGACTGGATAACACCTCCATACAGTGACTGGATAACACCACCATACAGTGACTGGATAACACCTCCATACAGTGACTGGATAACACCTCCATACAGTGACTGGATAACACCTCCATACAGTGACTGGATAACACCTCCATACAGTGACTGGATAACACCTCCATACAGTGACTGGATAACACCTCCATACAGTGACTGGATAACACCTCCATACAGTGACTGGATAACACCTCCATACAGTGACTGGATAACACCTCCATACAGTGACTGGATAACACCACCATACAGTGACTGGATAACACCTCCATACAGTGACTGGATAACACCACCATACAGTGACTGGATAACACCACCATACAGTGACTGGATAACACCACCATACAGTGACTGGATAACACCTCCATACAGTGACTGGATAACACCTCCATACAGTGACTGGATAACACCTCCATACAGTGACTGGATAACACCTCCATACAGTGACTGGATAACACCACCATACAGTGACTGGATAACACCTCCATACAGTGACTATACAGTGACTGGATAACACCACCATACAGTGACTGGATAACACCTCCATACAGTGACTGGATAACACCTCCATACAGTGACTGGATAACACCTCCATACAGTGACTGGATAACACCTCCATACAGTGACTGGATAACACCTCCATACAGTGACTGGATAACACCTCCATACAGTGACTGGATAACACCTCCATACAGTGACTGGATAACACCACCATACAGTGACTGGATAACACCTCCATACAGTGACTGGATAACACCTCCATACAGTGACTGGATAACACCACCATACAGTGACTGGATAACACCACCATACAGTGACTGGATAACACCTCCATACAGTGACTGGATAACACCTCCATACAGTGACTGGATAACACCTCCATACAGTGACTGGATAACACCACCATACAGTGACTGGATAACACCTCCATACAGTGACTGGATAACACCTCCATACAGTGACTGGATAACACCTCCATACAGTGACTGGATAACACCTCCATACAGTGACTGGATAACACCACCATACAGTGACTGGATAACACCGCCATACAGTGACTGGATAACACCACCATACAGTGACTGGATAACACCTCCATACAGTGACTGGATAACACCACCATACAGTGACTGGATAACACCTCCATACAGTGACTGGATAACACCGCCATACAGTGACTGGATAACACCTCCATACAGTGACTGGATAACACCATCATACAGTGACTGGATAACATCATCCATACAGTGACTGGATAACACCTCCATACAGTGACTGGATAAAACCTCCATACAGTGACTGGATAACATCTCCATACAGTGACTGGATAACACCTACCATACAGTGACTGGATAACACCTCCATACAGTGACTGGATAACACCGCCATACAGTGACTGGTTAACACCTCTATACAGTGACTGGATAGCACCACCATACAGTGACTGGATAGCACCACCATACAGTGACTGGATAACACCTCCATACAGTGACTGGATAACACCTCCATACAGTGACTGGATAACACCACCATACAGTGACTGGATAACACCACCATACAGTGACTGGATAACACCGCCATACAGTGACTGGATAACACCTCCATACAGAGACTGGATAACACCTCATTACAGTGACTGGATAACACCACCATACAGTGACTGTATAACACCACCATACAGTGACTGTATAACACCTCCATACAGTGACTGGATAACACCGCCGGCTCACTGTCACTGGGTCTGCTACACACGGGATAATCAGAATGATCTTACCGATTGTCGTCACGGATTCAGCACTCCCGCAAGATACGGGTAGTCCAGGAATATCTCCAGCACGGTCATCACCCTTCTCCTCAATGCAGTGGTTGCCACGGGAGACGCCTTGGACTCGTCTCCTGTCTTTTTACGGACGGTCACTCCAGCCGTCCACTTTAGTATTCTGTGCACAGTCGCAGGGAAGATATGTACTCCTGAGAACCGCACCGCTCTCCACCTCTTTGTCTTCCCGACGGTTGCCCTTAGCAACGGCATACTTCCGCTTGTCCTCCGGAACTCCAACTGCAGAACTTGAAATACTCCCGCCATACCATATCTGCCAAAATAAGGGAAAATCCTTGCCCAGTACGAATTCTAGCCTCAGTGTCTCACATATTAACAGCTCCCACTGCACAAAGCCACAGCCCAGTGATAACTTAGTTTTTTTCTCTGGCCCTCTTGGGCAGGACCCGAGACACTTGCTGGCGGGAGTCTAGTATAACCCCCAAAGGGATTCCCCCGATCACCATCTCTCAGGACTTTTCCCACGGGCTCCACCATTTTGCAGCCATTTTGACAGGTCAGTTTCCTTTTACTGTGCTTCTGCCCCTTTAAACCCCTGCACAGCTTGCACCTCCAGCAGATTAACACCAGCAGTTTTCCAGCAGCACCTGCTCCAGCGAACAAGCAGGCTTCCGGCCCTTTAAATCGCTGCACAGCAACACAGCAATTTCCTTGGCAATATTCAGCAGCACCAGCTCTTTTCCGTCAGACTGTTGCCCCCAGCGACCTGCTGTTGTTATTCCCGCATCCTCCACCAATTGTGAGGGGTAGCTTTCTTTCCGGGGGTCATCCTCACAAATAGCGTCGGAGACAACAAGTTTTCATGTCCCAACTCATGCTTTATTGCGCCACAAGCACAAACAAATGATACAAAACAAAAATGAAAGCCTGCCCGTCCGGACTCTACCTAAACACAGTGCATCCCTGACTCACCTAAGTCCCCGTTCACACACACGGAACCTATGCGGCTTTCCCAGCCCAATGTCCATCAGCCTCCTGGCTGTTACCTCACCGGTGTCTTTTGGGGGATAGTAGTCTAGTCGTCCGCGAGACGCTGACCATGCGACCCTTATCCCTAGGCGTCGCGGGACCCCCCAAAATTCAGGCTAATCCCAGCCTCGTGGTCTGTCAGCGATCCCAGCTAAGACCACACACAGAACCACTCCAGGCTTCTGTACCACACAGGACACACCCATCTCACTGTGAGGACAGCTTTATGCTCTGTTGATTGTGGCACCTGTTGCTGCCTCAGGCCTGACCCCTGATGGGAAAGAGATGGATGATCCTGCCATTCCTCTCTTCTATCAGCCATGAGGCCCGTCACTGCCTCACAGTATATGAATGTAACAGACCGTTGCTGCAGACAAGGGGTAAAAACCGTTTAGGCGATCGGCCCCCTTTACAGAGATATAGGCACAGCTACTGCAGAACACCAAACTCCCGAACTGGATACAAAATAGCACTCCAACTCCCGTACTGGAACCTCCCAAATAGCTGCTAGCAGACGAACAGGAAAAGCAGACAATCAGCTTACACTCCTGGCAATCAGTCTCTAACAGCATACAGTGAATCCCCCCAAGAACGAGACGAGGCTCCGTATTGATGGTAAACAGGAATTCTCTACTTTTATTAACGGCTACCTGCCTGGTATTTATCCAGGTCTCCCACCTGGTGGACACTCCCCTAGAGGACCAGAAGGAAGACTGCGACACGGGATACAGCAGCCAATCACACACATTGGGACAATACAGACACCCCCAGCATATCCCTCCCCTCTGCCTGTGATACCATCACCCTACATGGGTAATGCAATCATCACAGGCAGACGAATACACTAATGTCTTCTGTCCTGGAGACAATTGAGGAGTCATTCAATTATCTCTCAGGACAAAGGGAAATCGCCAATACACATGTGGGGACAATAGGACAGACATCACTATTCAATATACAATGTCCCACCCTTTACAATACACACAGACATTTCAGAGACAAGACTCCATTATGCACATGGGGACACCGAACAAGCATTACTGTTAAAATACACCAGGTAAGACACATTACATTAAAACTATACATTTAACATATCCCCAGATAGCTCAGGTCTGAGCGCACATTATTAAGTGAATGGCGCTCAGACCACACGAATACAGTTTAATCGCCATGGAGCCAAAGTCTTTACAGTCAGTTTCATACGAATGGGCTCCATGGGATTCCTATCTGGGGTATAACACATTCAACCAAAACTACCGAACCCCAGGCAGAAAAGCACGAGTTAAGCTTTTCTGCAGGTAAAAAGATGTCTTTTAACAGGGGGCCATAGTCCAAAGGCAGCAGGCGAGCAACCAGGTTTCTCCAATGCAATGTGGCGAGATTGGTCTCGTCACATCTCTCCCCTTTTCCAAACAGACTAACAGGGTATCTGACCTCCTGCCGGTCAGTGCCCTTGTTAGTCCAGCAGCCCACCCACAAAACACAATCAACAGCACAGCCCACCCACAATAAATAGTTACTGCAACTGGGTAGAGGAGAAGCTTGTCCATGTCCAGGTGCCTCACCACGGCTGTGCTGGAGTACGGGTACGCTGACTTGGTGGGGTGCTGCATGGGCAGAGACCCGCGTCACTCTGCCCTGTTGCCAGCGCTACTGGGAGGGTAGCCTGGTTGAAGCCTGGTTGTTGGAGGGGAGACCGACTGTCTCCCCTTTAGATATACAGTCCTGCTGCTGGAGACCGACTGTCTCCCCTTTGGTTACACAGCTCTGCTGCTGGAGTCCGACTGTCTCCCCTTTGGTTACACAGCTCTGCTGCTGGGGAAAGGAGACTGAGCTCTCTATTCCCTGCCCATTAATGATCCGCCGCTGGGGAGAGGTGGTAGTAAGCTCCTCTCCCATACATACCTTCCTCCTCAGTGGAGGGAGACCGACTGTCTCTCCTCCCAATACAGAGTCCTGCTGCTGGAGAAAGGAGACTGGGCTCTCTATTCCCTGCTGGTTACTCTGCCGCTGGGGACTGGAGACCGGGCTCCCAATTCCCAACAAATAATACTGCCGCTGGGGAATGGAGACCGGGCTCCCAATTCCCGAAAAATCACGCTGCTGATGTGGGGCAGGAACAACTACCTCTGCCCCCTGTAGCTCAGCCTGCCGCTGGGGAATGGAGCTCAGGCTCCCAATTCCCTGTAATATCTCCCGCTGGGGAATGGAGCTCAGGCTCCCAATTCCCTGCAATATCTCCCGCTGGGGAATGGAGCTCAGGCTCCCAATTCCCTGCAATATCGGTGGAGAGACCTCGGTCCCATCTCCACCTGCCGCCTGGGGTTCCTCCCAGTAAATTTCAATAATGTCTTCCCAGCGGAATGGGTCTGGAACTGGATCTGTCACCTTGCTGTCCTGCTGAGCCTTCCCAATGGAGTGGAAGAGATCTCGGTAGTCCTGCTCCAGTTCCCACTCCAGGGTTGCTAGGTGAGCCAGGTCTTGCTCTACCTCATGGGGGTCATCCCCGTCATGCCTAGCCTCCCTCTCGTAGAAAATGTCCTGAAGTCTGTTCTGCGCAGGACTCCCGAAGTCAGGCTCTGCAAAGGACTCCCATAACAAGCCAGAACCATCAAACTCCTCTCCCTCTGGCTTGTCATGCTCGGCTGTCCAGGGTATATACTGTGCCATATACCACCAGAGCGCCTGGTAGGCATCCTCCAGCCATAGCTCCTGCCATACCCGGTGCTCTAGTTCCTTCACCCATTCATCCAGGGGCTGCTCTCCCAGAAAGGGCATCCGCAGGGCCACTTGCTTCTGCCACCGCTGCTCTTCACTGGGAGACTCTCACCCCGCTGGTATTGTACATTGTCCAGGGCCTGGTACCAGATGCCTTTCCTTAATGCATCCCGGCCATCCAGGTCCTCCTCCTCGTATGACACTGCTGGTTCCATTCTGGTGCTTTTAGGGTCGCTGTACTGGGACATGCGTTGCCCCCACTTGTAAATCCAAGGAAATGGTGTCTCCTGTAGCTGTCCTTCTGGCTGTAGGAACGATCCCGCTGCTCGCCACCAATTGTAACAGACCGTTGCTGCAGACAAGGGGTAAAAACCGTTTAGGCGATCGGCCCCTTTACAGAGATATAGGCACAGCTACTGCAGAACACCAAACTCCCGAACTGGATACAAAATAGCACTCCAACTCCCGTACTGGAACCTCCCAAATAGCTGCTAGCAGACGAACAGGAAAAGCAGACAATCAGCTTACACTCCTGGCAATCAGTCTCTAACAGCATACAGTGAATCCCCCAAGAACGAGACGAGGCTCCGTATTGATGGTAAACAGGAATTCTCAACTTTTATTAACGGCTACCTGCCTGGTATTTATCCAGGTCTCCCACCTGGTGGACACTCCCTAGAGGACCAGAAGGAAGACTGCGACACGGGATACAGCAGCCAATCACACACATTGGGACAATACAGACACCCCCAGCATATCCCTCCCCTCTGCCTGTGATACCATCACCCTACATGGGTAATGCAATCATCACAGGCAGACGAATACACAATGTCTTCTGTCCTGGAGACAATTGAGGAGTCATTCAATTATCTCTCAGGACAAAGGGAAATCGCCAATACACATGTGGGGACAATAGGACAGACATCACTATTCAATATACAATGTCCCACCCTTTACAATACACACAGACATTTCAGAGACAAGACTCCATTATGCACATGGGGACACCGAACAAGCATTACTGTTAAAATACACCAGGTAAGACACATTACATTAAAACTATACATTTAACATATCCCCAGATAGCTCAGGTCTGAGCGCACATTATTAAGTGAATGGCGCTCAGACCACACGAATACAGTTTAATCGCCATGGAGCCAAAGTCTTTACAGTCAGTTTCATACGAATGGGCTCCATGGGATTCCTATCTGGGGTATAACACATTCAACCAAAACTACCGAACCCCAGGCAGAAAAGCACGAGTTAAGCTTTTCTGCAGGTAAAAAAGATGTCTTTTAACAGGGGGCCATAGTCCAAAGGCAGCAGGCGAGCAACCAGGTTTCTCCAATGCAATGTGGCGAGATTGGTCTCGTCACAATGAATATATCTTGTTTTAGTACTTTCCCCTATATTTATTTTAATAGAAATGGGGTGAAAGCGGTAATGTGCAGTCGGACTGGAGGTCAGGGGGACGCTCCAGAACATCAAGGGTCAATAATAAAAAAATAAAAGACAGTATTTTGGCTTTAAACATAATGGAGACTGCCATTTTCTTTTCTGGCTGGTCCTTATATACCTCAGAGGCGCGTTTTCATTGGCTGAAGGAGTCACATGCCCTCCCCTGGCCATTCACATTAATAAAACTAGGTTTCATTCAAAGAATACTGAATAGGCAGCCAATGGGATATACTTTACCACGATCATGAGAGCGAATCAGGGGCAGTCCCCGGTAATTAGGGTGAATTGCTGATGACTAGAGTTGAGCGAACACCTGGATGTTCGGGTTCGGCCGAACTTTCGAAAAATGTTCGGGTTCGGGATCCGAACTCGACCCGAACTTCATCCCGAACCCGAACCCCATAGAAGTCAATGGGGACCCGAACTTTTGGGCACTAAAAAGGCTGTAAAACACACCCGGAAAGGACTAGAGGGCTGCAAAAGGCAGCAAAATGTAGTTAAATCCCCTGCAAACAAATGTAGATAGGGAAATGATGAGTTAACATAAAATAAATAAAAATTAAACAATATTAATTGGAGTGAGGTCCCATAGCACAGAATCAGGCTTCAAGTCACCCACCAATGGAGAAGGTCACTTACTATTATTTTGACCACAGCACCCAGACAAAGGAGAGAGGTCCCACAGCAGAGAACCAGGCATCATATCACCCACCACAGGAGTAGGCCACCATTTAGTTACTTTGACCCCTACACCCAGACGGAGGAGAGAGGTTACACAGCAGAGAATCAGGCATTTAGATCACCCACCACAGGAGTAGGCCACCATTGAATCAGACCCCGGCAACCATGTCCAGATGGCACAAGCATAAGCTTTATATCAATCAGCACAGGAGAAGGCGACTTTGACAGACTTTGACCCCTACACCCGGACGGAGGAGAGAGGTTTCAAAGCAGAGAATCAGGCATTTAGATCACCCACCACAGGAGTAGGCCCCAGTTTAATGGGACCCTGGCAACCATGTCAGATGGCACAACCATCAGCTTCATATCAATCAGCACAGGAGAAGGTGACTTTGAAAGACTTTGACCCCTACACCCAGACGGAGGAGAGAGGTTTCACAGCAGAGAATCAGGCATTTAGATCACCCACCACAGGAGTAGGCCCCCATTGAATCAGACCCTGGCAACCATGTCAGATGGCACAACCATCAGCTTTATATCAATCAGCACAGGAGAAGGCGACTTTGAAAGACTTTGACCCCTACACCCAGATGGAGGAGAGAGGTTTCACAGCAGAGAATCAAGCATCATATCAACCACCACAGGAGAAGCCACCATTGAGTTACTTTAACCCCTGCACCCAGGAAGAGGAGAGAGGCACCACAGCACATATTCTGGCATCATATCAGCCACCACAGGAGAAGCCACCATTGAGTTACTTTGACCCCTGCACCCAGGAAGAGGAGAGAGGCCCCACAGCACATATTCTGGCATCATACTAACCACCACAGGAGAAGCCACCATTGAGTTACTTTGACCCCTGCACCCAGGAAGAGGAGAGAGGCCCCACAGCACATATTCTGGCATCATATCAGCCACCACAGGAGAAGCCACCATTGAGTTACTTTGACCCCGCACCCAGGAAGAGGAGAGAGGCACCACAGCACATATTCAGGCATCATATCACACACCACAGGAGAAGGCCTCTTTCAGTGATTTAGGCCTTTGGACCCAGACAGAGGAGAGAGGCACCACAGCACATATTCTGGCATCATATCAGCCACCACAGGAGAAGCCACCATTGAGTTACTTTGACCCCTGCACCCAGGAAGAGGAGAGAGGCCCACAGCACATATTCTGGCATCATATCAGCCACCACAGGAGAAGCCACCATTGAGTTACTTTGACCCCGCACCCAGGAAGAGGAGAGAGGCACCACAGCACATATTCTGGCATCATATCAGCCACCACAGGAGAAGCCACCATTTAGTTACTTTGACCCCTGCACCCAGGAAGAGGAGAGAGGCACCACAGCACATATTTAGGCATCATATCACACACCACAGGAGAAGGCCTCTTTCAGTGATTTAGGCCTTTGGACCCAGACAGAGGAGAGAGGCACCACAGCACATATTCTGGCATCATATCAGCCACCACAGGAGAAGCCACCATTGAGTTACTTTGACCCCTGCACCCAGGAAGAGGAGAGAGGCCCCACAGCACATATTCTGGCATCATATCAGCCACCACAGGAGAAGCCACCATTGAGTTACTTTGACCCCTGCACCCAGGAAGAGGAGAGAGGCACCACAGCACATATTCTGGCATCATATCAGCCACCACAGGAGAAGCCACCATTTAGTTACTTTGACCCCTGCACCCAGGAAGAGGAGAGAGGCACCACAGCACATATTCAGGCATCATATCAGCCACCACAGGAGAAGCCACCATTTAGTTACTTTGACCCCTTCACCCAAACAGAGGAGAGAGGTTCCACATCAGAGAATCAGGCATCATATCAACCACCACAGGAGTAGGCCACAATTTAGTTTATTTGACCCCTGCACCCAGGAAGAGGAGAGAGGCCCCACAGCACATATTCTGGCATCATATCACACACCACAGGAGAAGGCCTCTTTCAGTGATTTAGGCCTTTGGACCCAGACAGAGGAGAGAGGTCAGAGATTAGCTTCATATCCCCCAGCACAGCAGAAGACCGCTTTATTTGACTTAGGCCTCAGCACCCAGACAGAAGACAGAGGTAGCATGGCAGAGGTTATGGCTTCATGTCACCCGTTAGTTTAACCGGCCACTTTCATCTGGTTAGGCCCGGCGCCCAGACAGAGAAGAGTTTCATTCAACTGTGGGTTTCATAAAATTTGTATCAAATAAAGAAGTGGCCCGTAGCACAACAAGACATGTTTTAGGCAGTTAATAAGGACTACTCTGCACAAGGGAGGGACAGGTCCTGTGGGATCCATGCCTGGTTCATCTTTATGAAGGTCAGCTTGTCCACGTTGGCTGTGGACAGGCGGCTGCGCTTGTCAGTAATGACGCCCCCTGCCGTGCTGAATACGCGTTCAGATAAAACGCTGGCCGCCGGGCAGGAAAGCACCTCCAAGGCATAACATGCTAACTCTGGCCACGTGGACAATTTCGAAACCCAGTAGTTGAATGGGGCCGAACCATCCGTCAGGATGTGGAGGGGTGTGCAGACATACTGTTCAACCATGTTAGTGAAATGCTGCCTCCTGCTAACACGTTCCGTATCAGGTGTCGGTGCAGATAGCTGTGGCGTGGAGACAAAACTTTTCCACATTTCTGCCATGCTAACCCTGCCCTCAGATGAGCTGGCCGTGACACAGCTGCGTTGGCGACCTCTTGCCACTCCTCTGCCTTCACCTTCCACCTGTTCCCCTGTGACATGTGGGAATGCTCTCAAGAGCGCCTCTATCAGCGTGCGCTTGTACTCGCGCATCTTGCGGTCGCGCTCCAGTTCAGGAATTAAAGTGGGCACATTGTCTTTATACCGGGGATCCAGCAGGGTGGCCACCCAGTAGTCTGCACACGTTAAAACGTGGGCAACTCTGCTGTCGTTGCGCAGGCATTGGAGCATATATTCGCTCATGTGGGCCAGGCTACCCATGGGTAAGGACAAGCTGTCCTCTGTGGGAGGCGTATCGTCATCGTCCACCGTATCCCCCCAGCCACGCACCAGTGATGGGCCTGGGCTGCCACCCCGCTGTGAACTTGCTTCATCCTCGTCCCCCTCCACCTCCTCCTCCTCATCCTCCTCGTCCTCCAGTACAGTGCCTTGGCTGGCGACTTGTGAACCTGTCCTCTGCTGCTTAAACAAACCACCCTCTGAGCCACTTCGAACAGACTGGCCCGAAAGTGTTAGAAACGAGCCCTCATCCTCCTCCTCCTCCTCCTCCTCCTCCACCTGGGCCACCTCCTCTAACATCATTGCCCTAAGTGTTTTCTCAAGGAGACATAGAAGTGGTATTGTAACGCTGATAACAGTGTCATCGCCACTGGCCATGTTGGTGGAGTACTCGAAACAGCGCAGCAGGGCACACAGGTCTCGCATGGAGGCCCAATCATTGGTGGTGAAGTGGTGCTGTTCGGCAGTACGACTGACGCGAGCGTGCTGCAGCTGAAACTCCACTATGGCCTGCTGCTGCTCGCACAGTCTCTCCAGCATGTGCAAGGTGGAGTTCCACCGGGTGGGCACGTCGCATATGAGGCGGTGAGCGGGAAGGCCGAAGTTCCGCTGTAGCTCAGACAGGCGAGCAGCGGCAGGATGTGAGCGGCGGAAGCGCGCACAGACGGCCCGCACTTTATGCAGCAGCTCTGACATGTTGGGGTAGTGGTGAATGAACCTCTGCACCACCAAGTTCAGCACATGCGCCAGGCAAGGGATGTGCGTCAAACCGGCTAGTCCCAGAGCTGCCACGAGATTTCGCCCATTATCGCATACCACCAGGCCTGGCTTGAGGCCCACCGGCAGAAACCACTCGTCGGTCTGTTGTTCAATACCCGCCACAACTCCTTTGCGCTGTGGGGCCTGTCCCCAAACATATGAGTTTCAGAATGGCCTGCTGACGTTTACCCCGGGCTGTGCTGAAGTTGGTGGTGAAGGTGTGTAGCTGACCGGATGAGCTGGTGGAAGCAGTGGAGGAGGAAGCCGAGTAGGAGGAGGAGGCTACAGGAGGCAGAGAATGATGCCCTGCGATCATAGGGGGCGGAAGGACGTGCGCCAAGGAACTGTCCGCCGGGGGCCCAGCCGCCACTACATTCACCCAGTGTGCAGTTAGTGAGATATAGCGTCCCTGGCCGTGCTTACTGGTCCACGTATCTGTGGTTAGGTGGACCTTGCCACAAATGGCGTTGCGCAGTGCACACTTGATTTTATCGGACACTTGCATGTGCAGGGAAGGCACGGCTGTCTTGGAGAAGTAGTGGCGGCTGGGAACCACATACTGCGGGACAGCCATGGCCATCAGCTGTTTGAAGCTGTCTGTGTCCACCAGCCGGAATGACAGCATTTCAAAGGCCAGCAGTTTAGAAATGCTGGCGTTCAGGCCAAGGGCTCGAGGGTGACTCGGGGAATTTGTGCTTCCTCTCTAAGGTTTGAGATATTGAGAGCTGAACGCTGCTGTGTGATATAGTGGAGACGCTAGTTGACGGTGGCGGTGGTGGTGGTGTCGGTGGCACATCCTCTGTTTGCTGCTCGGCAGGTGGCAACATTCCTCTTGAGGCGGAAGCCGAGGCAGCAGCGGTAGAGGGAGCAGGGGGAGCCTCAGCGAGTGCCTGGTTTTTAAGGTGTGTACCCCACTGCAGTTCATGCTTTGCATGTAGATGCCTGGTCATGCAGGTTGTGCTGAGGCTCAGAACGTTAATGCCTCGCCTCAGGCTCTGATGGCAGAGCGTGCAAGTCACTCGGGTCTTGTCGGTAGGACATTGTTTAAAGAAGTGCCATGCCAGGGAACTCTTTGAAGTTGCCTTTGTGGGGCTGGGTCCCTGTTGGCGATGTCCAGTAGCAGGCGAACTCTGGGGCGGCGGCTCGTCTGCTTTGGCCCCCTGCTCCCTCTTTGGCTTCGCTGTTGTCTCGGTCTCACCACTACCTCTTCCTCTGAACTGTGAAAGTCATCGCCACGACCTTCAGTCCATGTGGGGTCTAAGACCTCATCGTCCTCTGCATCGTCTTCCACCCAGTCTCCCTCCCTGACCTCCTCCTGTTCAGTCTGCACACTGCAAAAAGACGCGGCAGTGGGCACCTGTGTTTCGTCATCATCAGAGAGTCGGTGACTCTGCTGTGGTGGTATTCCCATGTCCTCTTCATCTGGAGACATAAGTGGTTGTGCGTCAGTGCATGGTATGTCTTCCTCCACTGGGGAAGGGCTAGGTGGACGCCCCTGGGAAACCCTGGAAGCAAGTCTTCAAACAGAAGAAGAGACTGCTGCATAACTTGTGGCTCAGACCGTTTCCCTGATATGCTTGGGGGTGATGTGACAGACTGATGGGCTTGGTTTTCAGGTGCCACCTGTGCGCTTTCCGCAGAAGACTGGGTGGAAGACAATGTGGTGAACGTGCTGGAAGCACTGTCGGCCACCCAATCGATTAATGCCTGTACCTGCTCAGGCCTTACCATCCTAAGAGCGGCATTGGGCCCCACGAGATATTGCGGTACATTCTGCCGGCTAGTTGAGGGAGTTGGTTCCCTACTGTGTGCGCCTGGGGCCGAACGGCCACGTCCTCTACCAGCAACAGAGGCTCCACGGACACCACCACGACCGCGTCCTCGTCCCTTAATAGTATTTTTCTTCATTGTTGCGATTCAACTCGCACCACAATGAAATATATTATTTTTATAAGCAAAATCCCCTCACTGGAATACTTTCAGTCTTTTGACTGTATGGATTACAGATGGAATGACTGTTATATGTGAGTACCGCTTTCTTTGACAGATTCTAGTATGGGTACATATATATTTTCCCAACCCCAGCACATTAGTTTGCTAATTCCAGATGTATGAAACGCAGGCCTAACTGTATCTAGTATATTGAACGCCAGATAAACTAACTTGGCCTTTTTAAATAAAAAAATTCCCTCACTGGAATACTTTCATGGCTTTTGACTGTATGGATTACAGATGGAATGACTGTTATATGTGAGTACCGCTTTCTTTGACAGATTCTAGTATGGGTACATATATATTTTCCCAACCTGGGAGATTAGTTTGCTAATTCCAGATGTATGAAACGCAGGCCCAACTGTATATAGTATATTGAAAGCCAGATAAACTAACTTGGCCTTTTTTAAATAAAAAAAATTCCCTCACTGGAATACTTTCAGTCTTTTGACTGTATGGATTACAGATGGAATGACTGTTATATGTGAATACCGCTTTCTTTGACAGATTCTAGTATGGGTACATATATGTTTTCCCAACCCCAGCACATTAATTTGCTAATTCCAGATGTATGAAACGCAGGCCTAACTGTATCTAGTATATTGAACCCCAGATAACTAACTTGGCCTTTTTTAAATAAAAAAAATTCCCTCACTGGAATACTTTCAGTCTTTTGACTGTATGGATTACAGGTGGACTGGTATTAGTAGGGGTGACACAAGCACACCCAAGTCCCTGATGTAGGATTTCTATGGCACAGACCACTATTACAAGTGATTAATGGACGTTGGGAGAGATTGTGCTGCAGCACTAGTCCCAAGATGGCCGCCGCCTATCAGCCCAGTAACATGTGCCACAAAATGGTCTGCACAACCTTTAAAAAAAATAGCCTTGGACTGTGCTGCTAAATCGCTATTGGTCTGAATCCCAGGTGTAGATGTCTGACTTGTTTGGAGCTTTGGAATGCACACTGTGGCAGCTTCTGCTGCAGCACTAAAAGTCGCAAAATGGCGGCCGGCGGTCAGCCCAGGTACATGTGGATGGAAAAATCACTCTGGCCACTCTAAAAATAGCCAATCCCTATCAAAAAAGCAGCTCAGCTGCAGTTGTTCAGATGAATCACAGGTGGAGGAGAGAAATTTGCTTCCAGTTATTCAAATATCCCTGCCTATTCTTGCCCTAGCATCAGCTGCGTCTATCCCTGTTCTATTCACATCGGGAGTGAGCACGTCCCGACGTGCGCACAAGCTTATAAAGAGGCTGAGTCACATGCTGCACTTGGCCAATCACAGCCTTGCCAATAGTAGGCATGGCTGCGATGGCACCTTAGGGCAAGTAGTATGATGCATGTTGATTGGCTGCTTTGCAGCCTTTCAAAATGCGCCAAAATACACGCCGAACGACGAACCCGAACCCGAACTTTTACGAAAAAGTTCGGGTTCGGGTCCGTGTCACGAACACCCCAAAATTCGGTACGGACCCGAACTATGCTCGAACTGTTCGCTCAACACTACTGATGACAGGTTGTCAAAACACTGGTTTCATATTTGTTAACAAGGCAATTAACGTTAATTACCAGGGACTGCCCCTGATTCGCTCTCATGACCGTGGGAAAGTGAAGCCCATCAGTCTGTCACATCACCCCCATGCATATCAGGGAAACTGTCTGAGCCTCAAGTTATGCAGCAGTCTCTTATGCTGTTTGAAGACTCTGCTGGCAGGGGTTCCCAAGGGAATCCACCTAGCCCTTCCCCAGTGGTGGAAGACATAGAATGCACTGATGCACAACCACCGATGTTTACTGATGATGAGGACATGGTAATACCACCTCATCAGAGTCCGCACGTCTCTGATGATGACGAAACACAGGTGCCAACTGCTGCGTCTTTCTGCAGTGTGCAGACCGAACAGGAGGTCAGGGAAGAAGACTGTGTGGAAGACGATGCAGGGGATGATGAGGTCCTAGACCCCACATGGAATGAAGGTCGTGCCACTGACTTTCATAGTTCAGAGGAAGAGGCAGTGGTGAGACCGAGCCAACAGCGTAGCAAAAGAGGGAGCAGGGGGCAAAAGCAGAACAGCCGCCGCCAAGAGAGTTTGCCTGCTACTGGCCACACATTGGAGAGAAAGCGTAAATTCCCACCTAGCCACCCTCGAGCCCTGGGCCTGAATGCCAGCATTTCTAAACTCCTGGCCTTTGAAATGCTGTCATTCAGGCTGGTGGACACAGACTGCTTCAAATAGCTGATGTCCATGGCTGTCCCACAGTATGTTGTTCCCAGCCGCCACTACTTCTCCAAGAGAGCCGTGCCTTCCCTGCACAACCAAGTATCCGATAAAATCAAGTGTGCACTGCGCAACGCCATCTGTGGCAAGGTCCACCTACCCACAGATACGTGGGCCAGTATCACGGCCAGGGACGTTATATCTCCCTAACTGCACACTGGGTAAATGCAGTGGCGGCTGGGCCGCAGGCGGAGAGTTCTTTAGCGCACGTCCTTCCACCGCCAAGGATCGCAGGGCATCATTCTTTGCCTCCTGTATCCTCCTCCTCCTCTTCTGCTTCCTCCTCCTCTGCTTCCACCAGCTCATCCAGTCAGCCACACACCTTCACCACCAACTTCAGCACAGCCCGGGGTAAACGTCAGCAGGCCATTCTGAAACTCATATGTTTGGGGGACAGGCCCCACACCGCGCAGGAGTTGTGGCGGGGTATTGAACAACAGACCGACCAGTGGTTGCTGCCGGTGGGCCTCAAGCCCGGCCTGGTGGTGTGCGATAATGGGTGAAATCTCGTCGCAGCTCTGGGACTAGACGGTTTGACACACATCCCTTGCCTGGCGCATGTGCTGAATTTGGTGGTGCAGAAGTTCATTCACAACTACCACGAAGTGTCAGAGCTGCTGCATAAAGTGCGGGCCCCCTGTGCGCGCTTCCGGCGTTCACATCCTGCCGCTGCTTGCCTGTCTGCGCTATAGCGGAACTTCGGCCTTCCCGCTTACCGCCTCATTTGCGACGTGCCCACCAGATGGAACTCCACCTTGCACATGCTGGAGAGACTGTGCAAGCAGCAGCAGGCCATAGTGGAGTTTCAGCTGTAGCGTTAAAATACCACTTCTATGTCTCCTTGAGAAAACGCTTAGGGCGATGATGGAAGAGGAGGTGGCCCAGGAGGAGGAGGAGGAGGATGAGGGGTCATTTTTAGCACTTTCAGGCCAGTCTGTTAGAAGTGGCTCAGAGGGAGGTTTTTTGCAACAGCAGAGGCCAGGTACAAATGTGGCCAGCCAGGGCCCACTACTGGAGGACGAGGAGGAGGAGGAGGATCAAGCAGGTTCACAGCGGAGTGGCACCCGACACAGCTCAGGCTCATCACTGGTGCGTGGCTGGGGGGATACGGAGGACGACGATGATACGCATCCCACAGAGGACAGCTTGACCTTACCTCTGAGGAGCCTGCACAGATGAGCGACTACATGCTGCAGTGCCTGCGCAACGACAGCAGAGTTGCCCACATTTTAACGTGTGCGGACTACTGGGTTGCCACCCTGCTGGATCCCGGTACAAAGACAATGTGCCCACCTTACTTCCTGCACTGGAGCGTTATAGGAAGATGCGCGAGTACAAGCACACGCCAGTAGAGGCGCTCCTGAGAGCATTCCCAAATGCCACAGGGGAACAGGTGGAAGCCCAAGGTGAAGGCAGAGGAGGAGCGAGAGGTCGCAAACGCAGCTGTGTCACGGCCAGCTCCTCTGAGGGCAGGGTTAGCATGGCAGAAATGTGGAAAAGTTTTGTCACCGCGCCACAGCTAACTGCCCCACCACCTGATACGGAACGTGTTAGCAGGAGGCAGCATTTCACTAACATGGTTGAACAGTACGTCTGCACACCCCTCCACGTACTGACTGATGGTTCAGCCCCATTCAACTTCTGGGTCTACAAATTGTCCAAGTGGCCAGAATTAGCATTTTATGCCTTGGAAGTGCTGGCCTGCCCGGCGGCCAGCGTTTTGTCTGAACGTGTATTCAGCACGGCAGGGGGCGTCATTACTGACAAACGCAGCCGCCTGTCCACAGCCAACGTGGACAAGCTGACGTTCATAAAAATGAACCAGGCATGAATCCCACAGGACCTGTCCATCCCTTGTGCAGAAAAGACATTTATAACTACCTCCCCTTAACCCTACATTCATGTACTCCAGGGTACTTCTTTATTGAATCCTCTTTTTTTAATTTTACCATTATTTTGCGGTGCAACCCAAAGTTGAATGAACCTCTCCTCCGTCTGGGTGCCAGGGGCCTAAATATCTGAAAGTGGCCTTCTCCATTAGTGGCTGACATGAAGCCTGATTCTCTGCTGTGGGACCTCTCTGTTCTGTCTGGGTGCTGGGGCCTAAATAACTAAAAGTGGCCTTCTCCAGTGGTGGGTGACATGATGCCTGTTTTGCTGCTATGGGGCCTTTCTCCTCTGTCTGGGTGCCAGGGGCCTAACTTTCACGTACTTGCTTGCTGTCCTGGTGGCAGACATTTAACTCTTTTTACTGTCTAATGACCGCCCAATTGTCTGGGTGTCAGGGTGTCTTGGTGGCAGACATTTAACTCTTTTTGCTGTCTAATGACCCATTGTGTGGGTTTCAGGCGGCCTAAATTTCATGTACTTGCTTGCTGTCTTGGTGGCAGACACTTTATTCTTTTTACTGTCTAATGACCGCCCCATTGTGTGGCTGTCAGGGGCCTATATGTCTTTTAATCATTTGTTGTCTTGGTGGGAGATATTAAACTCTTTTTACTTTCTAATGACCGCCACATTGTGTGGGTGTCAGGGGCCTATAGTTAGTTTAATTGCTTGCTGTCTGGGTGAGAGACATTCAACTATTTTTACTGTTAAATGACCTCTCCTCTGTCTGGGTGTCAGGGGCCTACATAAATGATAATGGCCTGTTACATTGCAGGTTGATCTGAGGCCTGTGTTGCTGTTACGGGGCCACTCTCCTCTTTGCGGGTGCCATGGCCCTGAGTCTGTGAACGAGGCCTGTGGCACTGCAGGCAGACATGAATCCTTTTTGGCTGTGATGAGAACTTCAACTCCCATAGCATTCCCACCTGATGCCACCCCAACCTCCTATTCCACCTCCTCCTCCTCCAAGTTGCTAATTGATATTGGTTAATTTTTATTTATTTTATTTTTACATTCAGCATTTCATCTGACAGTTTATTTACATAAACTACATGGTAATCATTAAGTTACTATAAGTGTTATCTGAGATATTGTATTCCAGAGAGATTCCAAATATGGAAGAAGTTAATCCTGGATTAGTGATATAAATGGGAACTCAATAATGTTCATTTAAATAGTGTCAACTGTACTGAAAGCATATCCAGCTATGGGGATTATGTTAATACACATTTGTTGTTTTTGTAAACAAAGGTTTATTCTTACAGTTGTTTTATATTTTAACTACTCCCGGACCGCCGTACGCAGGATTGCGTCCTGCGGGCGGCCCGGATCTTCTGAGTGGACGCATCGGCGCGTCCTCTCGCGAGACCCGTGAGTTCCTGTGAACGTGAGCGCAGGCGCGCGCGCGTTCACAGGAACGCGTGTCTGGAGAGTTAGACTACAGCCTGCCAGCGATGATCAATCGCTGGCAGGCTGTAGATGCGATATAAATCGCATCAAACATGTATACCAGACGCTGTTTTGTGAATTGCGTCTGGTATACCTGCTACCTGGTCCTCTGGTGGTCCCATTTGCTGGGATCGACCACCAGAGGACCAGGTAACACAGTAAAGTTGCACCAAACACTACACTAACCCCCCCCCCCCACCACCACCCCTCACCTATTAACCCCTTGATCACCCCATCTAGACCCCCTGATCACCCCCCTGTCATTGATCACACCCCTTGTAAGGCTCCATTCAGACGTCCATATGTGTTTTGCGGATCCGTGGATTCACGGATCCGTGGATCCGATCCGCGGATCCGATCCGCAGATCCTCAAAACACGGACACCGGCAATGTGCTTTCCGCATTTTGCAGATCCGCACATTGCCAGAACTATATAGAAAATGCTTTTTCTTGTCCGCAATTGCGGACAAGAATAGGACATGTTCTATATTTTTGCGGAACGGAAGTGCAGACCCGGAAGCGCGGATCCGTAATTACGGATCCGAGCGGGACAAAGTCTGTCCCCATAGAAATGAATGGGTCCGCAATTCCGTTCTGCAAACAGAATTGCGGACGTGTGAATGGGGCATAAGGGTCCCCTATCACCACCAGTTAGTTAGCGCCCAGCCCACTGCACCGCAGTCACTGATTTTGGCAGAGATTTTTTCATCCACATTGACCGATGCGAATGAAAAAATCTGTGCCGTTCATTTTTTTTTTTTTTTCAGCGCAGCGGCTGAACGGAAAAAAAAAAACTCATTACCCGTATGCTCAATATACGGAGAATCGCAGAAACTCCTAATGCTGGCCATACGTGTAATGATTGCGGAGACCCTCAAATGCCAGGGCAGTACAAAAACCCCACATGTGACCCCATTTTAGAAAGAAGACTCCCCAAGGTATTCCGTGAGGGGTATGGCGAGTTCATGCAAAATTTTATTTTTTGTCACAAGTTAGTGGAATGTGAGACTGTAAAAAAAAAAAAAAAAAAAAAAAAAATTCCGCTGACTTGTGCCAATTTTTTTTTTTTTCTGTGTTAACTCGCCATGCCCCTCACAGAATACCTTGGGGTGTCTTCTTTCCACAATGGGGTCACATGTGGGGTATTTATACTGCCCTGGCATTTTAGGGGTCCTAAAGCGTGAGAATCCAAATGCGTAAAAATGGCCTGTGAAATCCTGAAGGTACTCATTGGTTTTAGGGCCCCTTTGCGCATCTTGGCTGCAAAAAAGTGTCACACATGTGGCATCGCCGTACTCAGGAGAAGTAGGGCGATGTGTTTTGGGGTGTATTTTTACATATACCCATGCTGGGTGTGAGAAATATCGCTGTAAACGACAACTTTTTAAATATTTTTATTCAAAGTTGCCAATTTACAGAGATATTTCTCTCACCCAGCATGGGTATATGTAAAAATACACTCCCAAAACACATCGCCCTACTTCTCCTGAGTACGGCGATGCCACATGTGTGACACTTTTTGCAGCCAAGATGCGCAAAGGCCCTAAAACCAATGAGTAACTTTAGAGGGCATTTTTACGCATTTTTCTTCTCACTTTAGGCCCCTAAATGCCAGGGCAGTATAAATACCTCACATGTGACCTCATTTTGGAAAGAAGACACCCCAAGGTATTCGCTGAGGGCATAATGAGTCCATGAAAATTAAACTTTTTGTCAAAAGTTAGCGGAAAGGGAGACTTTGTGAGAAAAAACAATAAAAAATCAATTTCCACTAACTTGTGCCAAAAAAAAAATCTTCTATGAACTCGCCATGCGCCTCATGGAATACCTTGGGGTGTCTTCTTTCCAAAATGGGGTCACATGTGGGGTATTTCTACTGCCCTGGCATTTTAGGGGCCCTAAAGCGTGAGAAGAAAAATGCGTAAAAATGCCCTCCTAAAAGGTACTCATTGGTTTTAGGGCCCCTTTGCGCATCTTGGCTGCAAAAAAGTGTCACTCATGTGGTATCGCCGTACTCAGGAGAAGTAGGGCAATGTGTTTTGGGGTGTATTTTTACATATACTCATGCTGGGTGAGAGAAATATCTCTGTAAGGTCCCTTTCACACGGGCGAGTTTTCCGTGCGGGTGCAATGCGTGATGTGAACGCACAGCACCCGCACAGAATCCTGACCCATTCATTTCAATGGGGCTGTGTACATGAGCGTTTTTTTTCACGCATCACTTGTGCGTTGCGTGAAAATCGCAGCATGTTCTATATTCTGCGTTTTTCACGCATCCCTAGCCCCATAGAAGTGAATAGGGCTGCGTGAAAAACGCATTGCATCCGCAAGCAAGTGCGGGTGCGTTGCGTTTTTCACTGATGGTTGCTAGGAGATGGTGTTTGTAAACCTTCAGTTTTTTATCACGCGCGTGAAAAACGCGTCAAAACGCATTGCACCCGCGCGGAAAAAACTGAACAACTGAACGCAATCGCAGGCAAAACTGAATGGCTTTGCCTGTGAAATCGCACAGTTTTCACTGAACGCATCCGCAACGCATCTGGACCTAATCCGGACACGCTCGTGTGAAAGGGGCCTAAATTGACAACTTTGAATAAAAAAATGTAAAAAGTTGTCGTTTACAGTGATATTTCTCACACGCAGCATGGGTATATGTAAAAATACACCCCAAAACACATTGCCCTACTTCTCCTGAGTACGGCGATACCACATGAGTGACACTTTTTTGCAGCCAAGATGCCCAAAGGGGCCCTAAAACCAATGAGTACCTTTAGGATTTCACAGGGCATTTTTATGCATTTGGATTCTTACACTTTAGGGGCCCCTAAAATGCCAGGTGAGTATAAATACCCCACATGTGACCCCATTTTGGAAAGAAGACACCCCAAGGTATTCCGTGAGGGGCATGGTGAGTCCACAGAATTTTTATTTTTTGGCACAAGTCAGCGGAAATTGTTTTTGTAAAAACAAAAAAAAAAAAACAATTTCCGCTGACTTGTGCCAAAAAATAAAAATTCTGTGGACTCACCATGTCCCTCACGGAATACCTTGGGGTGTCTTCTTTCCAAAATGGGGTCACATGTGGGGTATTTATACTGTCCTGGCATTTTAGGGGCCCCTAAAGCGTGAGAAGAAGTCTGGAATCCAAATGCGTAAAAATGCCCTCAGAAATTCTAAAGGTACTCATTGATTTAGGGCCCTTAGCATTTGGCTGCAAAAGTGGCACACATGGTATCGCTGCATTAGAGAGTAAGGCAATGTGTTTTGGGGTGTATTTTTATATATACCTATACTTTGTGTGAAAAATATCTCTTTAAACGACAACTTTTAAAAATTTTTATACAAAGTTGGCAATTTACAGAGATATTTCTCTCACCCAACATGGGTATATGTAAAAATACACCCTAAAACACATTGCCCTACTTCTCCTGAGTACGGCGATACCACATGAGTGACACTTTTTGCAGCCTGGGTGCGCAAAGGGCCCAAATTCCAACGAGTACCTTTAGGTTTTACATGGCGGCTCACAATTTAGCCCCGCCCAAAATGCCAGAACAGTAAACACACCCCACAAATGACCCCATTTCGGAAAGTAGACACCCCAAGGTATTCACTGAGGGGCATAGTGAGTCTGTGGGAGATTTTTTTTCAGAAATTGAAACTTTTTTTTTTTTTTTTCTCAGAAAGTGTCATTTTCCGCTAACTTGTGAAAAAAAATGAAATGATACATGAACTCACCATGCCCCTCTGCGAATACTTTGGGGTGTCTTCTTTCTAAAATGGTGTCATTTGGGGGGTATTTATACTTTCCTGACATTCTAGCACCTGAAGAAACATGACAGGCGCTTAGAAAGTCAGAGCTGCTTCAGAATGCCGAAATTCACTTTTTTGCACCATAGTTTGTAAATGCTATAACTTTTACCCAAACCAATAAATATACACTTATTGGACTTTTTTTTATCAAAGACATGTAGAACAATAAATTTAGAGAAAAATTTATATAGAAATGTAGTTTTTTTTTGAAAAATTTTACAACAGAAAGTGAAAAATGTCATTTTTTTGCAAAAATTTCGGTAATTTTTGATTAATAGCAAAAAAAGTAAAAATGTCAGCAGCAATGAAATACCACCAAATGAAAGCTCTATTAGTGAGAAGAAAAGGAGGTAAAATTAATTTGGGTGGTAAGTTGTATGACGGAGCAATAAACGGTGAAAGTAGTGTAGTGCAGAATTGTAAAAAGTGGCCTGGTCATTAAGGGTGTTTAAGCTAGGGGGGCTGAGGGGGTTAATGAAGTATACAATGATATTTAATAGAGTAATATCTCATATCTCATGCAGAATATTACTTTATTGAAAAAAGGTAAAACTTTTGTTTTACTGTGTAGAGATATATTTTGTGTGATTAATTTAATTACTCCACAAACATACACAAAGATACATGACAAAAGGAATCACACATAAAAAGATTGCACTTACATAATGGTGATTTTGTATTAGGATAATATTTTCAATAATATATAAACATTTATATTATGTTGAAATGTAATATAATAATAAATGAATAGTATGGTACGCTGTGATACTATAGGGTAGGTATGATCACCAACTTTTGGTGTAGTAATAGAAAAGAAGAAGAAGATATCTTCAATCAAGACTAAAGTCAACAGGAAATGTAATGTTTTCTAGAGACTATGATATTCATGAAGTCTATAAATATAAAGACTGATGTACACAAAGTTCCAGGAAAAGACTTGGAGGTAAAGAAATCTGTGTTATATTCTGGGAAAGGTGTGAAGATAGAGGGCGCTGGAGAGTGACCCAAGACAAGGGTGAAGAGTACCTGACATATACCTGTCCTAGACATCTCCAGAGGTGAATTTCAGAGAAAGAAAGCTATGTCTACACAGAAAGGAGGTCTGTGACAGAAGGACTGACATCCAAAATGGAGAACTGAGCTCAAAGAGAACAAGTGCTGAAGAGCTTCAGTAAATAATTTAGAGTTAGAATCAGCTAGGTTTCCAGAAAGTGAGTTATTTGGCGCCTATGTATGGCCTAGGTTGTTTATTATTTTCTGAAAAGGCTATTTCATTGGATTGCCATAAACGCCTCTTCGAAGTTCAGGAATCTACTACTTGTGATCCTAAAGCTAAAAATGTTTTGGTAGGACTAAGTTCATTTCACATGATTGTCAACAATCATGCTGAGAGCGTGAAATTTTTCAGATGAGGCTGAATGGACAGTTACTCCAAATTCTGCCATATTATAACTGGCGAGAAAGAAGGGGAGTGACAAAGACATCACAGATTGTCAGATTGAGTTACATGACGCTTCTGAAGAAGACCAAGGAATTCCTGATAGATATGCAAGTCAAAATCTGTGTCCAGGAAAGCTGTCTTACCACAAGTCATCAGAATTGATAGATCTTGTACATGAACATCATTGGAAAATATGATACAATTCTATTAAGGGACTGCACATCACCTACATACAGTTTTACCAATCAGTGATATCATAGACTTTACCTGAGTCAAATGAAAGATGAATAAATAAAACTAAAGTAACAAGACCATGACGAGACCAGAGGAAGATTATGAAGAAAAGAAGATAACTAATAGATATTAGATTAGTTCTTAAATCTATTTAATTGGTATTTAATCACAGTTTACCATATGTTCAGCAAATATTATTATTTTGTCATTAAATAATTGATGATTAATTAATTTATAAAGAAGAAAAGAAGAATGAAGAGTCAAAGATAATTTTAAAATTTAATGTTGCAGGCTCGGAAAGATATATCTCACCTTCAAGAGGGGGAAATGTTAAATAATAATATTGATTGAATATTAATTGGTATTTCCTACTAAGTATGTATCACACTACACACACTGACACCTTTTATAGTAATACACTTGGCAATTGAAGGTCTGTACGAGGGGTCAAAACCTATATTTGAAGTCTCCATATATGACAATGTAAAATACATACTTTAGTAAAACATGCCTGTTTTCTATGGTATAAATGATTGACAGAGACAGACAAGGGGGTCGTCTTCTCACTCTCTGGTGGGGGATACTGCTGAAGATGGAAAGAACACACATGGATCTTGAGGAGAAGACGCCTACTTATCAACAATGATACTTCAAGGACTTTCATATTCACGCATGGACAATTAGGCTAAGTTTTCCTAAACAATTTTTGTAATCAACTTTTATGAAGATTGACAATAAATAGCATTATTCATTTTTTATATAACTCTTGTTAATCCTGGTGAATGAGTCCTCTGGGTGTTCCTTACTCCAAATAAGCATACTCTAGATTTGGAGAAGATTAACAATCAAGTTATTATATTTTTGATACATAAAAAAATCATATTTGGTCGATATTTTACAATGCAAGATCTTGGTGAAAAATTAATGTAACACTGGATGGAAATAAATCTTGTGACATTGCAGAAGCTTATCGAAACAATGCCACAGGGAATGCGTGCCATAATTAAAGCTAAAGGCGGGCCAACAAAATATTAGAGTGTGTGACCTTTTTTTTGGTGACTTTCGGGACTATAACAAGTATAAAAACTAAAATATTCCTATTTCACTCCCTACACTATCTCTCTTTTCTACTCTCCAGCTCTCCCTGACTAAGACTGAACCGAACACATGTCAACGTGTGCTATATAGCACCTGATGACGTGTTCTGGCCAGCCAATCACTCTAATGTCAGCTGCAAATATTGCCATGGCATTACAGTGAATGGCAGTACTTACCTGCATCGTTTATTGGCTGCATGCGGGAGGAAACTCGAGCATCGCGCTCGAGCCAAAGCAGTATTTGGCCGAACTCCTTGATGTGCCGAGCAGAACTATGCTCGAGCCGAACTAGTGTTCAGCCGAGCATGCTCGCCCAACACTATTCAAGACGCATGCATGCTTTGTAACAGAACTTCAAGATAAGAAAGGACCCTAGCCTAGAGAGTACTATCCCTCTAGCAGAGGCCTACCACATATGGTAGCATCAGGGTCCAACAGCAAGCAAGAATCCTCTTCTATGTTTGTGTACAAACCTTCTTTCCTCCAGACTCAGAGGATGTCCCCTCGTCACAGTCACAGTCCTGGGGATAAAAAGATGATGAGACAGATCTATGTACTGACCCCTGATATATTTATACATAGTTATTAGATGTCCCCTCAGTCGTCTTTTTTCTAAAGTAAATAACCCTAATTTTGATAATCTTTCAGGGTACTGTAGTTGCCCCATTCCAGTTATTACTTTAGTTGCCCTCCTCTGAACCCTCTCCAGCTCTGCTATATCCGCCTTGTTCACAGGAGTCCAGAACTGTACACAGTACTCCATGTGTGGTCTGACTAGCTATTTGTAAATTTCCATTCTTTTATCTGCCATGCATAGCCTTTATCCAAGGTGAGACAATCCCCTGTGTTGACCACAGAATTTCAGGTGCAGCCATTGCAGATCCACAATGTCACAACTCTGTCACTGTCAGTGTAACGCAGGTAAAGATATCAGTGGAGATAATGTAGGTCAATTCTAAATTTTCAGTTAAATATTATAAAATTGCACCCTGTACTTTCCATGCAGCCTCCTGACTCATGGTTGTAGACTTCACACCCATGTAGTTAGTGTACATAGCAATGAGATGTGAGGTGACACTGAACTGCGTGAGGATTCTCCACCAAGCTAGGTGTGACATGGCCTTGACTCCAACGTGAGATGGGCTTGGCTGCAGGGTGTAATACACATGTTGTTTTGGAGGCTCAGTCAACTCAATGTGAAGGCACAACACCTCCCTGCAAGGACAAGGACAAGTCTTCTAATGAAGGCACTTAATTATCATTTCCAGCAGTCAAATTAAGTGGACATGTTTACTGATAGAGAGGCACATGGTGAAACATGACGGGGGATAAGGATTACATATGATATACTGTATGGACTTCCCTCCAAACAACCCACAATATATACAACAATATATATTGGACAGCAGGCATTCTTTATTAATAGGAATTTTCATAATACAGTAAAGTGGAGTCTGAGCCTATTGAGGTGCTCCACTAAGACTAGATCAGACTACCCAGCTTCATACCTCAAGTTTTTTCTGGGGGCTGAGTGTACTTGCCCACGATGAACATTCACCGTGGGTAGCCACCTGACCCACTCACCATTTTTTGTAAAAAGGCTCTATTGTCGAGCCGGGATGTCGTCTCTCCACTTGGTTGAATAAAGAACACCTGGAATTTTTTTGGAGTGCTGTCCATCTTCTTTAGTATATATATATATATATATATATATATATATATAATTCTCCATTAAACCCCATAAAAAAAAAAAAATTTGCAGAAAATAAGTGAAAATAAATGTGAGTAGACATCTGAGGCTTGACGATCAATATCACATTAATACATAGGTAGATTTCTGCCACATCGATGCAGTAATCACTTACCGTATATATACTGCTTAGTTAAATTAAACCCACAAAATAAAAGGATTTTTGTGAAAAGGGGGAACTTTGAAAGTATTTGCTAGCAGGTAGCTGCTTTTGAGGTGCACCTGCACTTCTGATAGCAAGCACAGTCAGCCACAGGTCAGGTATTCTCTTTCCTATTAGAGATGTCGCGAACATAAAATTTTCCGTTCGTGAACGGCGAACGCGAACTTCAGCAGATGTTCGAGAACAGGCGAACCGGGCATACCGCCATAGACTTCAAAAGGCAGGCGAATTTTAAAATCCACAGGGACTCTTTCTTGCCACAATAGTGATGGAAAAGTTGTTTCAAGGGGACTAACACCTGGACTGTGGCATGCCGGAGGGGGATCCATGGCAAAACTCCCATGGAGTCGTGTTTTAATCCATAAAAAGCATAAATCACCTAACATTCCCAAATTGTTTGGAATAACGTGCTTTAAAACATCCAGTCTGTGTATACGATCAGGTATGATGTTGTATCAATCAGGAAGTATAAGGGTTATGCCCGCTTCACAGTGACAGACCAAATTCCCCGTTTAACACACTGCAAACAACACAAGGTTGGATAGCAAGCTAGCCATGTCCCGTTCCTTGTCCTCACTGATGTCATTGAAGGTCTCTTCCTCCACCCAGCCACGTACAACACCAATGGTCCCCGAAAGGTGACAACAAGCCCCCTGGGACACCTGCTGTGGTTGGTCTTCCACCTCCTCAAAGCCACCTTCCTCCTCTGACTCCTCTTCTTCTTTGCCATTAACTCTTGTGGAACGCCTAAAGGGTAAACGACATTTGTAAAATCAGTTTTGAATACCTTGAGGGGTGTAGTTTCTAGAATGGAGTAATTTTTGGGTGGTTTCTATTATGCAATCCACATAAAGTGACTTCAAACCTGAACTGGTCCCTAAAAAGTGGATTTTTGAAAATTTCTGAAAATTTTCAAGATTTGCTTCTAAAATTCTAAGCTTTGTAACGTCCCCAAAAAATAAAATGGCATTCCCAAAATGATCCATACATGAAGTAGACATATGGGGAATGTAAATTAATAACTTTTTTTTGGCGGTATTGCTATCTATTATAGAAATAAAGAAATTGAAACCTGGAAAATTGCACAAATATTTGGTAAATTTGGTATTTTTTTATTAATAAAAATAAATTTTTTTTACTTCATTTTACCAGTGTCATGAAGTACAATACGTGATGGAAAAACAATCTCAAAATGGTCATGATTAGTGTTGAGCGAACAGTTCGAGCATAGTTCGGGTTCGTACCGAATTTTGGGGTGTCCGGGTCACGGACCCGAACCCGGACATTTTAAAAAAAATTCGGGTTCGTTGTTCGGCGATTACTTCCCGCTTTCTGAAGGGCTGCACAGCAGCCAATCAGCTAGCGTTTTACTTCTTGCCCTAAGAGCCCATCACAGCCATGCCTACTAATGGCATGGCTGTGATTGGCCAAGTGCAGCATGTGACCCAGCCTCTATTTAAGCTGGAGTCACTTAGCACCGCACGTCACTCTGCTCTGACTAGTGTAGGGAGAGGACGCAGCTTGTGTGAGGGCAAGATTAGGCAGGGAAAAGTCAGCAACAGCACCTAATGAACGGATCGATCTACAGCTGTGAATGATTGAACTTCTGCTAGTTACTTTCTCACTGGTTTTTAGGCTGCACAGAGCGTTTTTCTGTAACTTATTTTCTGGGGTGATCGGCGGCCATTTTGTGACTTGTGGTTCACCAGAACAAGCTGCCACCAAGTCCATTAATCCATCAATACTAGTTTTTTTTTGCTATATCCTACATCAGGGGCTTGGCTGTGCTAATTGTCACCCCTAGAAACTCAGGATAGCAATTTCTATATTTTATTAAGGGGTTAAATACAATTGCCCAATTACCAATCCCCTAAATCTGGTGTTCCAGCTTTGGCTAGCCAAGTATAATAATGTCTGCTGTCTGGCAAAGGATAGATTATTTTATGTGGTGAAATTCTATTCAAAATAGCAATACCATAAATCAGTGGTTTCAGCTGTGGCTGGCAAAGTATAATAGTTTATAGTTTATAATAGTATACTGATGAAGGGGTCATATACTTAAACCCCAAAACGCGTTTGGTGAATATTTCCCTGATTATGGAATCTACACTGCAAAGGAAAGTCTAGCCTGGTGGGAAATTGCAAAGTACGGACATTCGCGCGAACAACTGACTCTGCACACGGAGGTATATACTCCACAAAGCTACACGTGCAAGACAAAGTCCGCGTACATCCGATTGCCCTTGAGATCGTGTAAAGTATACTCTGGAGGAGGAGATCACGTAGAGGGCATTATCATCACACCGGTAAGACTGTTCCTGGTTACAGTAAATGATCGCGATCGCATATATTCAATAGAGCGGGACGCCGCTCTTGTTATACACTGGAGACGGGACGCCGTTTTCCCAGTGAATGAACCTGGACTGCTGGCTGGTTACTATTCCAAGTTCTATAGGATCCTTTTTATATTGGAACTTCTATTTTACTATTTTCCAATAAGATCTATCTCTGATCATCTATCATTTTTGAAGGTCCGGACCATTCTGAGACTTTGAGATATAGGCTACCCGCAATTTGTATGTGAGGATTATTATCCATGGGACTTGCTGCTTTTATGTAATTATATTATATGTTTTTTATTCTATGTTACAATATTTTATAAGGTCTAATAAACTTCACATATTAGTCGATATTCTGGAGTGTGCCCCCACTTTTTACTATTCTATTTATATCAATTAGATAGATTTGGTGTATCTATCGGTGGGTGAGAGCACCTCCCTCGGGTATCTCATAGTTCTAGTGCGGCATATAAATACCAGTTTTTTCAAAGTATAATAGTGTCCGCCAAAACATATATTTTGTTCTGGGGTGAAATTCAATTGCCAAAATAGCAATACCCTGAATCTGGTGTCCCAGCTGTTGCAGGCCAAGATTCATAGTGTCCGCAAAAACATATATTTTTTTCTCGCGTGAAATTCAATTGCCAAAATAGCAATACCCTGAATCTGGTGTCCCAGCTGTTGCAGGCCAAGATTCATAGTGTCCGCAAAAACATATATTTTGTTCTTGGGTGAAATTCAATTGCCAAAATAGCAATACCCTATATCTGGTGTCCCAGCTGTTGCAGGCCAAGATTCATAGTGTCCGCAAAAACATATATTTTTTTCTTGGGTGAAATTCAATTACCAAAATAGCAATACCCTGAATCTGGTGTCCCAGCTGTTGCAGGCCAAGATTCATAGTGTCCGCCAAAACATATATTTTGTTCTGGGGTGAAATTCAATTGCCAAAATAGCAATAGCCTGAATCTGGTGTCCCAGCTGTTGCAGGCCAAGATTCATAGTGTCCGCAAAAAATATATTTTGTTATGGGATGAAATTCAATTGCCAAAATAGCAATACCCTGAATCTGGTGTCCCAGCTGTTGCAGGCCAAGATTCATAGTGTCCGCTAAAACATATATTTTGTTCTGGGGTGAAATTAATTTGCCAAAATAGCAATACCCTGAATCTGGTGTCCCAGCTGTTGCAGGCCAAGATTAATAGTGTCCGCCAAAACATATATTTTGTTCTTGGGTGAAATTCAATTGCCAAAATAGCAATACTCTATATCTGGTGTCCCAGCTGTTGCAGGCCAAGATTCATAGTGTCCGCCAAAACATATATTTTGTTCTTGGGTGAAATTCAATTGCCAAAATAGCAATACCCTGAATCTGGTGTCCCAGCTGTTGCAGGCCAAGATTCATAGTGTCCGCCAAAACATATATTTTGTTCTGGGGTGAAATTCAATTGCCAAAATAGCAATACCCTGAATCTGGTGTCCCAGCTGTTGCAGGCCAAGATTCATAGTGTCCGCAAAAACATATATTTTGTTCTTGGGTGAAATTCAATTGCCAAAATAGCAATACCTCTGAATCTGGTGTCCCAGCTGTTGCAGGCCAAGATTCATAGTGTCCGCCAAAACATATATTTTGTTCTGGGGTGAAATTCAATTGCCAAAATAGCAATAGCCTGAATCTGGTGTCCCAGCTGTTGCAGGCCAAGATTCATAGTGTCCGCAAAAAAATATATTTTGTTATGGGATGAAATTCAATTGCCAAAATAGCAATACCCTGAATCTGGTGTCCCAGCTGTTGCAGGCCAAGATTCATAGTGTCCGCTAAAACATATATTTTGTTCTGGGGTGAAATTAATTTGCCAAAATAGCAATACCCTGAATCTGGTGTCCCAGCTGTTGCAGGCCAAGATTAATAGTGTCCGCCAAAACATATATTTTGTTCTTGGGTGAAATTCAATTGCCAAAATAGCAATACCCTATATCTGGTGTCCCAGCTGTTGCAGGCCAAGATTCATAGTGTCCGCAAAAACATATATTTTTTCTTGGGTGAAATTCAACTGCCAAAATAGCAATACCCTGAATCTGGTGTCCCAGCTGTTGCAGGCCAAGATTCATAGTGTCCGCCAAAACATATATTTTGTTCTGGGGTGAAATTCAATTGCCAAAATAGCAATAGCCTGAATCTGGTGTCCCAGCTGTTGCAGGCCAAGATTCATAGTGTCCGCAAAAACATATATTTTGTTATGGGATGAAATTCAATTGCCAAAATAGCAATACCCTGAATCTGGTGTCCCAGCTGTTGCAGGCCAAGATTCATAGTGTCCGCTAAAACATATATTTTGTTCTGGGGTGAAATTCATTTGCCAAAATAGCAATACCCTGAATCTGGTGTCCCAGCTGGTGCAGGCCAAGATTAATAGTGTCCGCCAAAACATATATTTTGTTCTGGGGTGAAATTCAATTGCCAAAATAGCAATACCATAAATCAGTGGTTTCAGCTGTGGCTGGCAAAGTATAATAGTGTCCGCAAAACATATATTTTGTTCTGGGGTGAAATTCAATTGCCAAAATAGCAATACCCTGAATCTGGTGTTCCAGCTGTTGCAGGCCAATTGTAAATCTGTCCATAAAAGGATACCTTTTATCCAGGGCCTAAATACTAGCCCTAAAAGAGATGTTCCCCTAAATCAGTGGTTACTGCTGTGCCTGGGTTAGTGTAATACGCTACATAAATAGATAGGCAGATAGTGTTAGGTGCCTGTAAAAAAAGGCCTGAATTTGAAATCAATTCATTGGGCCAAACATTTTTTTTCTTATTGTGGTGCTTGGGGAACGGTAACAATGAGGAAAACATCTAAGGGACGCGGACGCGATCGTGGTGGTGTTAGTGTACCCTCTGGTGCTGGGAGAGGACGTGGCCATTCTGCCACAGCCACAAGTCCTAGTGAACCAACTACCTCAGGTTCCAGTACCTGCCAGAATTTACAGCGATATTTGGTGGGGCCCAATGCCGTTCTAAAGATAGTAAGGCCTGAGAGCAGGTACAGGCGCTAGTCAAATGGGTGGCCGACAGTGGATCCAGCATGTTCACAACATTATCTCCCACCCAGTCTTCTGCAGAAAGCACACAGGTGGCACCTGAAAACCAAGCCCATCAGTCTGTTACATCACCCCCATGCATATCAGGGAAACTGTCTGAGCCTCAAGTTATGCAGCAGTCTCTTATGCTGTTTGAAGACTCTGCTGGCAGGGTTTCCCAAGGGAATCCACCTAGCCCTTTCCCAGTGGTGGAAGACATAGAATGCACTAATGCACAACCACTGATGTTTACTGATGATGAGGACATGGGAATACCACCTCATCGGAGTCCACACGTCTCTGATGATGACGAAACACAGGTGCCAACTGCTCCGTCTTTCTGCAGTGTGCAGACCGAACAGGAGGTCAGTGAGGAAGACTGTCTGGAAGACGATGCAGGGGACGATGAGGTCCTAGACCCCACATGGAATGAAGGTCGTGCCACTGACTTTCATAGTTCAGAGGAAGAGGAAGTGGTGAGACCGAGCCAACAGTGTAGCAAAAAGAGAAAGCAGGGGGCAAAAGCAGAACAGCCGCCTCCAAGAGAGTTCGCCTGCTACTGTCCACCGCCACCAAGGACTGAGCACCCCAAAGGCAGCTTCAAGGAGTTCCCTGGCATGGCACTTCTTTAAACAATGTGCTGACGACAAGACCCGAGTGGTTTGCATGCTGTGCCATCAGAGCCTGAAGCGAGGCATTAACGTTCTGAACCTTAGCACAACCTGCATGACCAGGCATCTACATGCAAAGCATGAACTGCAGTGGAGTAAAGACCTTAAAAGCAAGGAACTCACTCTGGCTCCCCCTGCTCCCTCTTCTGCTGCTGCCTCGGCCTCTTCCTCCGCCTCGGGAGGAACGTTGGCACCTGCCACCCACCAAACAGAGGATGTGCCACCGACAACACCACCTGCGTCACCAAGCATCTCCACCATGTTCCACGGCAGCGTTCAGCTCTCCATCTCACAAACCTTAGAGAAAGCGTAAATTCCCACCTAGCCACCCTCGAGCCCTGGGCCTAAATGCCAGCATTTCTAAACTACTGGCCTTTGAAATGCTGTCATTCAGGCTGGTGGACACAGACAGCTTCAAACAGCTGATGTCCATGGCTGTCCCACAGTATGTTGTTCCCAGCTGCCACTACTTCTCCAAGACAGCCGTGCCTTCCCTGCACAACCAAGTATCCCATAAAATCAAGTGTGCACTGCGCAACGCCATCTGTGGCAAGGTCCACCTAACCACAGATACGTGGACCAGTAAGCACGGCCAGGGACGCTATATCTCCCTAACTGCACACTGGGTAAATGTAGTGGCGGCTGGGCCGCAGGTGGAGAGTTCCTTGGCGCACGTCATTCCGCCGCCAAGGATTGCAGGGCATCATTCTTTGCCTCCTGTAGCCTCCTCCTCCTACTCGGCTTCTTCCTCTGCTTCCACCAGCTCATCCAGTCAGCCACACACCTTCACCACCAACTTCAGCACAGCCCGGGGTAAACGTCAGCAGGCCATTCTCATATGTTTGGGGGACAGGCCCCACACCGCGCAGGAGTTGTGGCGGGGTATTGAACAACAGACCAACGAGTGGTTTCTGCCGGTGGGCCTCAAGCCCGGCCTGGTGGTATGCGATAATGGGCGAAATCTCGTCGCAGCTCTGGGACTAGCCGGTTTGACGCACATCCCTTGCCTGGCGCATGTGCTGAATTTGGTGGTGCAGAAGTTCATTTACAACTACCCAGACATGTCAGAGCTGCTGCATAAAGTGAGGCTCATCTGTGCGCGCTTTCGGCGTTCACATCCTGCCGCTGCTCGCCTGTCTGTGCTACAGCGTAACTTTGGCCTTCCCGCTCACCGCCTCATATGCGACGTGCCCACCAGGTGGAACTCCACCTTGCACATGCTGGAGAGACTGTGCGAGCAGCAGCAGGCCATAGTGGAGTTTCAGCTGCAGCACGCACGCTTCATTCGCACTGCGGAACAGCACCACTTCACCACCAATGATTGGGCCTCCATGCGAGACCTGTGTGCCCTGTTGCGCTGTTTCGAGTACTCCAACATGTCCAGTGGCGATGACACCGTTATCAGCGTTACAATACCACTTCTATGTCTCCTTGAGAAAACGCTTAGGGCGATGATGGAAGAGGAGGTGGCCCAGGAGGAGGAGGAGGAGGATGAGGGGTCATATTTTAGCACTTTCAGGCCAGTCTGTTAGAAGTGGCTCAGAGGGAGGTTTTTTGCAACAGCAGAGGCCAGGTACAAATGTGGCTCTACTGGAGGACGAGGAGGATGAGGAGGAGGTGGAGGAGGATGAGGATGAAGCAGGTTCACAGCGGGGTAGCCCCCGACACAGCTCAGGCCTATCACTGGTGCGTGGATGGGGGGATACGGAGGACGATGACCATATGCCTCCCACAGAGGACAGCTTGTCCTTACCTCTGGGGAGCCTGGCACACATGAGCGACTACATGCTGCAGTGCCTGCGCAATGACAGCAGAGTTGCCCACATTTTAACGTGTGTGGACTACTGGGTTGCAACCCTGCTGGATCCCCGGTACAAAGAGAATGTGCCCACCTTACTTCCTGCACTGGAGCGTGATGGGAAGATGCGCGAGTACAAGCGCACGCTGGTAAAGGCGCTCCTGAGAGCATTCCCAAATGTCACAGGGGAACAGGTGGAAGCCCAAGGCGAAGGCAGAGGAGGAGCAAGAGGTCGCCAACGCAGCTGTGTCACGGCCAACTCCTCTGAGGGCAGGGTTAGCATGGCAGAAATGTGTCAAAGTTTTGTCTCCACGCCACAGCTAACTGCACCACCACCTGATACGGAACGTGTTAGCAGGAGGCAGCATTTCACTAACATGGTTGAACAGTACGTCTGCACACCCCTCCATGTACTGACTGATGGTTCAGCCCCATTCAACTTCTGGGTCTCCAAATTGTCCACGTGGCCAGAGTTAGCATTTTATGCCTTGGAGGTGCTGGCCTGCCCGGCGGCCAGCGTTTTGTCTGAACGTGTATTTAGCACGGCAGGGGGCGTCATTACTGACAAACGCAGCCGCCTGTCCACAGCCAACGTGGACAAGCTGACGTTCATAGAAATGAACCAGGCATAGAACCCACAGGACCTGTGCCTCCCTTGTGCAGAATAGACATTTATAACTGCCTCCCCCTCAACCATGTATTCTTGTACTCCGGGGCACTTCTTTATTGAATCCTCATTTTTTTAACTTTACCATGATCTTGCGGTGCAACCCAAAGTTGAATGAACCTCTCCTCTGTCTGGGTGGTGGGGCCGAAATAACTGAGAGTGGCCTTCTCCGGTGGTGGTTGATATGACGCATGATTCCTTGCAGTGGGACCGCTCTCCAATTGATATTGGTTAAAATTTATTTATTTTATTTTAATTCATTTCCTTATCCACACTTGTTTGCAGGGGATTTACCTACATTTTGCTGCCTCTAGCCCGTTCCTGGACTATTTTACAGCCTTTTTAGTGCCTAAAAGTTCGGGTCCCCATTGAGTTCAATGGGGTTCGGGTTCGGGATAAAGTTCTGGTTGAGTTCGGATCCCGAACCCGAACATTTTCGGGAAGTTCAGCCGAACTTCCCGAACCCGAACTTCCAGGTGTTCGCTCATCTCTAGTCAGGATAAGTAAAAGTGTTTTAAAGTTATCACCACATAAAGTGACACTGGTCAGATTTGCAAAAAATGGCCAGGTCCTTAAGCTGAAAAAAGGTGCGTCCTTAAGAGGTTAAATACTTGGAGCTTCTGTACTGGAAATCACTGCGTGGGCTCAGGAACACTTCCAGAAATCGATGTCTATGAACACATTTCACCTTGCAATCCACATATACAAGTTAAAGTTGTATTGTGCAAAAAAGAAGCCATATGTCAACACGATCCAGAAACACCTCCATCTTCTCTGGGACAAAGCTCATTTAAAAGCTCCTTCTAAGATTCACGTCCCCACCTATCCCTTGGTTGAACTTGATGGACTTATGTCTTTTTTCAACAGTATTAACTATGTAACTATATAAGATGGACTGAGGCAAAATTAAAAACTGTTATGTGGTCAGAAGAATAAAAATGTGAAATTAGTTTTTAAAACCACATATGTGCTGCAGACTCAAGAGAAGAGGGACCATCCACTTTGTTATAAGAGCACAGTTTAAAAGTCGGCATCTCTCATGGTATAGGGTGGCACTAGTGTCTATGGTGTGGGCAGCTTACACCTCTGGAAAGGCACTATCGATACTCAACAGTCAGGGCCGGTGCAAGGATTTTTGCCGCCCTAGGCGAAAGAAAAGTTTGCCCCCCCTCCTCCCCCATGTGACATCACAATGCCCCACCCATATGATCTGCCATATTAAAGGGGTTCTGCAGTTTATTAAAACTGATCGGCAGGGGTCTGACACCCGGGACCCCCGCCAATCAGCTGTTTGAGAAGGCAGCGGCGCTGGCAGTAGCGCCTCAGCCTTCTCGCAGTGACGTCACGACTAGTATCACTGGCCTGGGTGGGGCTAAGCTTCATTCAAGTGAACAGAGCTCAGCCCCGCCCAGGCCAGTGATACTAGTTGTGACGTCACTGCGCCTGCGGTAAACAGCGAGAAGGCCGAGGTGCTACTGCCAGCGCAGCTGCCTTCTCAAACAGCTGATCGGCGGGGGTCCCGGGCGTCGGACCCCTGCCGATCAGATGCTGATGATCTCTCCAGAGGATAGGTCATCGGTTTTAAATAAACTGCAGAACCCCTTTAACTAACGCCAGTTCTCTCTCTCCCCCCTCTTGTCATTCTTCACTCCCCCCCCTCTTGTCATTCCCCCCCCCTTGTCATTCTTCACTCCCCCTTGTCATTCTTCACTCCCCCCTGTCATTCTCTTCCCCCTGGTCATTCTTCACTCCCCCTCGTCATTCTTCACTCCCGCCCCCTTGTAATTCTCCACTCCCCCCCCCCTTGTAATTCTCCACTCCCCCTTGTCATTCTCTTTCTCGCCCCTACCTTTTGTGTAGCGCGGCCGAGCTCTTTATGGTCCACGGGTACAGGAGCTTTTGTTTCCTGTACCCGAGGGGACTGACAGGAAGTGCACACTGTGTGCGCACTTCATGTCTGTCCGGCCGGGTACAGTGCTGCAGCTGCCAGAGGCTCAATTCAGAGCGCTCGGGCGGCTGCAGCATGAGGCGGGGCCGGCGCTCCTAGCAGCGCCCCTTCCCAAGGGGCGCTCTACGCGGCTGCCTATTCCGCGTATAGGACGGGCTGGCCCTGTCAACAGTATATACAGGATTTAAAACAACATATGTTCCCATACAGACATGTCTCTTTCAGGGAAGCCCTTGCATATTTAAGCAAGACAACGCTTAACCACATGCTGCATCACAACAGCATGGCTTTGCAGAAAAAGAGTCCTGGCCTGTCTGTATTCAAGACCTTTCAACAACAGAAAACATTTGGTGTATCATGAAACAAAAAAGTTGGTAAAGAAGATCCAGGACTATTGAGCAGCTAGAATGAAACATCATACAGGAATGGGACAACAATCCTCTCCCAAAACTGCAGTAATTGGTCTCCTCACTTCCCAGACATTCATAAAAATGGGGAGGCTACACAATGGAAGGCTTGGCCTGCCACAACTATGAGATGTGTTTCTGCCATCTATCTCTAAATGTATTTATTTTTTCATGAAACAGTAAAATGTCTCACTTTCAGAATCTGAAAGTTTTTGAATGGGTCTAGGAGATTTGCCGATCATTGCATTTTTTATTTATATTTATTTACATTTTACACTGTATCCTGACTTTTTTGGAATTGGGGTTGTAGTTATCCAATGATCCAAAACGACATATCTGTGATAGGAAAATGTATGTTAAACTTTGCCTAAAGCATCTGGTGTGACCCCCTTTGTACAGCATTTAATGCAAAGACTTATATTTGGGTCTCATCCATCCACAAAACATTGTTCTAATAGCCTTCTAGCTTGTCCAAGTGGTATTTTACAAACTGCAAATGGGCAGCAATGTTCTTTTTGGGGGGCAGCATCTTTCTCTTTGTAGTTCCTCCATGCACATCACTGTTGTTCAGGGTCATTAACATTAGCTAACGTGAGAAAGGCCGTTAGTTGCTTAGATGTTACTTTGGGTTCCTTTGTGACCTCGCAGACTATTACATACCTTGCTCTTGGCATGATCTCTGTTCATCAACCACTCTGCACAGGAGAATAATGGTCTTGAGTTTCCTCCATCTCTCTGACTGTGGATCTGTGGAGTCCATCTCTCTGGACAAGCACAGGCGTCACTCTGCTCTCCCTGTGTGAATTAGAACTAGTGCTTATTAAACATCCTTTAGAACTGCTAGAGTTAATCCTTTCCTCCTGCTCCCTGCGGTGCTGGTTAAGTTGCTAATTAGTCTCCCTTGTTAACTGGGCTGTGGTTCCACTTCCTCACTTGACCTTTGAAGCTTTCTAGTCTCAAGCAACTAGAAACGGTAATCTCTTGTCTAAATACTATGAATTGGACTACACACGTACTCTGCCTGCCCCGACCTTGGAATTGCTATTTAGAATACGGAAGTACTCAGCCTGCCCTGGCTTTGGACTGTGTTCATAATATGCTTTTTGCCTGAGTCCTTGGTGTACTGGAGTCTCTGACCCCTGTCGGTCAGCAGTCAACTACACCAGGTCTACTTCAGAAAGTAGCGGCCTGAATGGTTCCCTGCGGCCAAGTCCAGACGCCTGTATAGAGGATAACATGTGAATACCAGGGAACTGGACTAGTGTTGATCGCGCACCAAAGTGCTCGGGTGCTCGGGCAAACACATCTGGATGCTAGGGTGCTCTACAGAGCACCCGGGTATAATGGAAGTCAATAGGAAAACCCAAGCATTAAACCAGGCACCCCCTGCTCTGAAAAGGAGAGGGTGCCTGGTTCACAGGAAACATCACACAGGAGATATCCCACAGATAATGTCAATGCTGTCACCAGTGCCTAATAAAAAATTACAGGGAATGTCACAGGTATTTGGTATGAGAAAACGTTATAAAGCAGAGGTATCACCGGTAATGTCACTGTCCGCAGAGTCTACGGAAAAAGTACACTGTATGTCACAGATACATTTTTTAAGCGCACACGTTACACTACAGATGTGGCACTGGTAATGTCACTGTCAAAAGCGGACACCGTCTATTGAAAAAGTACACTGTATGTCACAGATAAATTTTTAGCGTACACATTACACTACAGATGTTGCACTGGTAATGTCATGGTCCGCGGCAGACAACGTCTATGGAAAAAGTACACTGGATGTCACAAATATTTTTTGGATGCGCACAATTTGCACTGAAGATATGGCTCAACTAATGTCACTGTCCGCAGCGGACACCGTCTATGGAAAAAAGTATACTGGATGTCACAGATATTTTTTGGATGCGCACACTTTACACTGGAGACGTGGCACAGCTAATTTTGCTATCTGCAGCGGCCTAACTATTTCACGCTATTTAGTGCTATTTATCACTCCCTACGCTGTCTGTCCCTTCCTGAGCACAGCTCTCCCTGACTAAGACTGACCCGAACACGTGTCATCGGGTGCCATATAGCACCCGATGACGCGTTCCAGCCAGCCAATCACTGTAATGCCAGTAACCAACATGGTTACAACATTACAGTGAGGGCAGTACTTACCTGCACATTAATTGGCTGCGTAGCAGCCAAGACACGTGCGGGGAGAAGACTCGAGCATTGCGTTCGAGGACGTGCGGTATTCAGCCGAATACTGCCATGTAACGAGCATCGAGATGCTCGAGACGAACTGGTGTTTGGCCGAGCATGCTCGATCAACACTAAACTGGACAATGCCCTACGGTTGAGCTCAAAACTAAATTGGTTGATTGGCACTGTGGTTTCACACCCACTGCTTGTTTCACCAAGCCTGATGAGCATAAGCAACTCTTCTTCAGAGGTCCTCAAAAATCTCTTCTCTTCCTGCCATTTTAAACTTCCACAAACATGTGTTGTGAAGATTAGACTTTGATAGATTCCTGTTCTTTAAATAAAACTGGTCGTTTTACACCGGATTGTCATCCAATTGATTGAAAACACCTGAAATTTTACACCAAATAATTTCACTTCAAATTTTTTGATAATCATAAAGGTTCACATATATTTCCAGTAGAGATTAGCGAACCGAAGCTGACAAAGTGGAATTTGTTTAGAATTTCAGGAAAAATTTGATTCTCAACAAATGTGAATTTCCTTGCACTTTGTAATAACGGTGATAACGAATTGTAATTTTTCCTAACATGGCGGCTACATCAGCAGCTAAAAAGGTGGCTACACGTGTGAGGACATGGGACAAGGAACTCTGGGAAGGAAGGATGACCCATAATGCCATGCATGAAGCAAATCAGCAGTCAGCCAGCCCGGTGATGTCACAGCCTTATAAATACGGCGGCTGTCTTAGATTTTGCCATTCACAATCATACTTTGTTGAGGGATAGACATGTATGCAGGCGCTAGGGAGAGTTAAAGAAAAACTAATTGTTAAAAAAAAAAAGGAAAGGAGCGATTTACTAGTCCAGGAAAAGGATAGTGAGAGGAATCATTTTACAGGCAGGGAGAGACATGTGCAGATGCTCGGGAGAGTCATAGGAAAATCCTCATTGTGGAAAAAAGCGATTTACAAGTGCAGGGAAACATTACTTGGGGATCCAGGTAGTCTCATAATACAGCTCTGTCATTCCAGCAATTAGATATTGGGGTGCAAGTGCTATGTTGAAAAGTCTTTAGTGGCTTTTATCTGTGGAAAAAGATAAGTATATACGCAGGTCAGTTTTGTTTTTATTTACACTAAAATCATTTGCAGTAATTTCTGGTGAAAGAGCGTAGGGCAGTATTTCATTAATAAACAAAAAATATAAATGCACTGTGCATTTGCAGTCCTTTCTGGTGAAAGAGTATAGGGCAGTATTTCAGTAATACATGAAAAATATATACCCACTGCACGATTGCATCCATTTCTGGTAAAAGAGTATAGGGGTGAATTTCTTTAAAAAAAGATAATTATACGCACTGTACTGTTGCAGTTATTTCTGGTGAAAGAATATAGGGGCGTATTTCAGTACTTCAAGAAATATATATACTCACTTAACTCTTAAATTTTTTTCAGGTCAAAGCGTATAATGGGCAGTTTCAGTGCACCAAGAAATATATATTCTCAGTGCACTGCTGCAGTGATTTCTGGTGAAAGCGTATGGGGCATTATTTCAGTACTTCGAGAAATATATAGATACGCAGTTCACGATTTAATTTTTTTCTGGTCAAAGCATATAGGGTCGAATTTTAGTGAAACAAAAAAAACTATATTCTCAGTGTGCAGCGTCCTAATTGTGTACGTGGGCACTGCAAAGTTGTCATACTTTATCTCATGTTTTGTTATTTGCATATTTCTGTGACAGTCAGCAGCTACTGCCCAGCCAAGATGTGGAGGAGACATCCGCTGCTTCCTCCGCTAGGCAATCAAGTATTGATGAGGAGAGTGGCACAGGAGTTAGTTTTGCGAGTGGTCAGGCTCCTGACCCAGAGGCCGTTGAGCAGGACATCAGTAATGTGCAGACACTACTCGATGATGATGAGGCCGATCTCACTTGGAAGCCGGGGGAAGAAAGAGCTTTGTCATCATCAGGAGAAGAGGGTGGCAGCTTTCCCGTCAGGTAACGGCTGAGCCAGCAAGTCGCAGTGGAGAGATGACGAGCCAAACCGGCATGGGGTAGACCACCTGCTTTGCAGCAGCCTACCTGCCCGGAAAGGAGTGGTGCACGGGTTCATGGAAGCAGCAGCACTAGGAGTCAGCCAGTGAGTAGTGTTGGGAGGAAAATCAGGTACTCAGTGGTGTGGCAGTTTTTTGTGAAGCCGCTGAGGGGGTCAACATGGCCATATCTATGTAGAATATGTGGGCAGAAGTTGAAGCATTGTTGGCACCATGGCCCTGCATCAACATATGCAGCATAACCATAAAGTGGCCTGGGAGAACCGTGAGTCCGATGTGTTGGTCCATCCTGCCACAGCTACCACTACATCACCCAGTGGCATGCACCTAGTTTCAGCCAGTCAAGGCTCCACTACCTCAGCCAAAGGGAGCTGTCTGTCAATCCCATCTTCTGCTGTTCCAGATGCTCCTGCTCCTACTCCTCGTCAGTCATTCCATCAGCAATCGATCACCGAAGCGATTGCCAAGAGACAACAGTATGCATGCATGCATCCAGCGGCGCAGAAGCTGAACGTGCTCCTGTCCAAGTTGCTGGTGCTTCAGTCCCTCCCTTTCCAAGTGGTGGACTCTGCACCTTTCAGAGAACTGATGGCTTGTGCCGAGCCGAGGTGGAGAGTCCCAAGCCGTCATTTCTTTGCGAAAAAGGCAGTACCAGTCCTGCACACACATGTAGAACAGAAGGTGGGCCAGTCCTTGAGCCTGTCGGTGTCTGCCAAAGTGCACGGCAGCGCCGACGTGTGGAGCTGTAACTACAGTCAGGGACAAAACATATCCTTAACGGCCCACTGGGGGAATGTAGTTCCTAGACAGCTACACCAGCAACTTCGACAGGTCACACCGCTTCCGCCTCCACGTTGTCACCCCGTTGGTCCTGCGACAATGTCTGCCTCTGCCTCTGCCTCCTTATCCTCCACCATGTCCTCAGCCTCCACTGCAGGGACAATTCACAGTGCCCCTCCAGCATACCACATGTGCAGGGCTCGGCAGTGTCACGCTGTTCTGCACCTGGTTTGCCTAGCTGAATGGAGTCACAGAGGGGATGAACTGCTCCGTGTGATGCATCAAGAAATCGAATCCTGGCTTTCTCCACGACAACTGAAATTCGGAACCATGGTGACCGACAACGGGAAGAACATGGTGTCAGCGCTGCACCAAGGAGGGCTGAGCAATACTCCCTGCATGGCACACATGTTCAATCTGGTTGTCAAGTGGTTCCTGAAGTCTTCCACCCATCAGCAAGACATCCTAAAAATGGCCAGGAAACTTTGCTTGCACTTAAGCCACTCGTACACCGCAAAGCACACCCTCTTTGACCTGCAGCGGCATCCCCAACATAGACTGATATGGGACGTTTCCACCCGTTGGAATTCCACCCTCCATATGTTGGACCGACTATACGAACAGAGAAAAGCCATCAACAATTTCTTGATGATGCAATTGGATAGGAGTAATCCCCTGTGTAACTTCGATGTCAGCCAGTGACACCTGCCATTTGCTAAGGCTCTTTGAGGACGCCACGTTATTTGTCAGGCGCCAGGACTATGGTATGAACGACTTCATTTCACTGCTTCATGTCCTGGAACAGATGGTGGTAACAATGGCTGGTCAGGGGACAAGAGACGTGGCGCCTCGATCTCAAGGCCACATGAGCCTTGTTGGGGTTGAACTGGAAGAGGAGGAGGAGGACATTGAAGCACAGGCAATGTGTAGCCAAATGGGTGTTTTTTCTACTCAGCTGACAGGACAGGAGGAGCAGGAGCAGCCAGAGGAGCTACATGGTGATGAGGAAGATGAGACAGAGGACGCCGACACACCGTGGCAGTATGCAGTGGAGATGAAGGCAGTGAGTCCCTCCGAGTCACGTGCACAAATGGTCCGATGAATGCTCACTTCCTTGCGTAGTGACAGCTGAATTGTCACCATTTGGCAGAGGGATGACTTCTGTCTCTCCACCTTGTTGGACCCTCGCTACTGGTTCAGAATAGGGGCTTTTTTTACACCCACTAAGAGGAAGGACAAACTGAACTACTACAGAGACTCCTATGTAGTCAGTTGGCCTCTGCTTATATGCACCATCTTCCATCCTCTCGCATGTCTGACGAGGGGGCCCTCTGCGCTCATGTTCCACTGCCATGGCTGCTGGGGAGGGTGGCAGGAGCAGTACCAGCTCCATCAGCAGCAGCCTGAGTCTGCAGTCGCTGATGAGTAGCTTTCTTTACTTGCATAGTGAAGAAACTACTCACCAGCAGCAGCAGCAGGTAGACCTGGAGCAGGACCTGAACCAGCAGGTGGTGGCATACTTGGACTGCACCCTGCCACCCCACATTGAAGATCCGCTGGACTACTGGGTAGCCAAACTGGATTTGTGGACGCAACTAGCAGAGTTTGCCCTGGAAAAGGGTCCTGCCCGGCCAGTGGAGTGGCATCAGAGCGGGTGTTTAGTGCGGCGGGGGCCATAGTTACCCCCAAAAAGAACTCGCCTGTCCACCCAAAAGTGGAGAGACTGACCTTTGTCAAGATAAATCAGGCATGGATCAGCCAGGATTTTCAAACACCAATTCCTGATGCGTCAGACTAGATTATCCATGGTGCCACACCAACACTTTAATACTAGAGACCGGTTTCTTCAGACTACCTGCCTCAGCTACTACTTTGATCCTGCAACCCATCTGATGCCAAGTGCTCCATACTTCACCCACCTTCGTCAACGGGTACTTGTATTAAAACTCACCGCCCCACTCTGTTACCAGGTTACTTTGTGGTATCCGGATGCAGCTGCTGCTGCTGCCATCACCAAACTATGTCACCTTGCCGCTCTGTGGACTTTGCATACTGCTGCCACCTCCAGACTGTCATTGTGCCACTCTGTAGCCTACTCATGCTGCTGCCACCTCCACACTATGTCACTTGTGCCACTCTGTGGTATCCTCCTTATGCTGCTGCTGCCATCTCCACACTCAGTCACTGTGCCACTCTGTGGACTTCTCCTGATGCTGCTGCTGCTGCCACCTCCAGACTCTGTCATCTTGCCACTCTGTGTACTCCTCCTGCTGCTGCCACCTCCACACTCTGTCATTGTGCCACTCTGTGGTCTCCTCATGCTGCTGCCACCTCCAGACTCTTTCATTGTGCCACTCTTTGGTCTCCTCATGCTGCTGCCATCTTCACACTCTGTCATTGTGCCACACGGTGGCCTCCTCATGCTTCTTCCACCTCCAGACCCTGTCATTGGGCCACTGTGGACTTCTCATGCTGTTCCCACCCTCCCCACTTCATGACTGGTCCACTATTTTGGCTTTCGGCCAGGCTGACATAATCATTTATTTGACACTTCTTCTGAAATGTCAGAAGGAAGGAAAAATTTGATGCACAATGGACCCTGTCTGTGTAGCAGCTGTAAGGCCTGTATGGTCCCATCAGAATTGGCTTATGATTTGGTAGTGGCTACAAAACACAGAAGACATGAAAATATTCCATTCACGTATCATCTCTGTTTTAGATCCACTCCAGTTTTTTTTGGCATTAGCAATACTGATGGATTCTTGAGCAAATGCTTACCGAGGGAATGTGTATGCTCCACAGACAGGATACGTTTTTTGTCGGTTATTGTTCTGATGGTTTAGTGAAAGGGCAAAATAATTGGTGACATCAACACTAGTGATGTGCGGCATCGGCTATATTCGATTTTGCGATATTTGATGAATACATTGGTGAATATTTGTCAAATATTCGCAAATTAGCTGTATTCGATTACTAACATTCATTACGATAATCACAATGTAAAAATCACATGCGAGAATGGGTTGTGGTGCAGTTTTCAAACTAAGAAGGGAGATATCAGTGAAGTGCCGACATTCGCATCGCAATAAAAAATCGCGTTATGATTATTCTTGCTCCAAACACTGTCAGTAAGTGGAACGCGAATACTTGTAACCCGATTTTTTTATTGCGATGCGATTATCGGCACTTCACTGTAATGTGCATTGTGATGTGTACTGTGTAAAAAAAAATAGTATTCGTGATTACGAATATATTGCATGATATTCTAAATATTTGCGAAATCACAAACTGCCGATATTCTCAATAAAAATTAGCTTTTCGAATATTCGCACCTAACACTAGTCAACACAAACTTACTGCTGACACCCTCTCCACTCTGTCGGAGGGGGTGGGGGGGGCTCTACTTGTATAAGCATTTAATAGAAGAGGTTCTGTAGACATCTATGTGGAATGAGCTGACGATGGTGTAAATGGAGTGTGCTTCTTCTTGGCGTTAAAATCGACCTGTAAGGCTGAGTTCACACTTGAGTTATTTGGTCAGTTTTGGCCCCAGTGACCGTCCAAATAAGTGAAGTGTAAAGTGATTCTAAGAGCGACGCCTGTCATCTGCATGTCTTACGGACTCACAGTATTATTTCACTACCAAAGCAGACTCCCTATGCGTGTTACTGCAAGGGACAGTGTTATACATCACTATAAAGGCTCTCAGCAGCCTGGAAATAGCCTCTTTTTAACACGATTTGCCACAAATAAATTCAGATGGAATCACATTTTTCCGGAAAAATTAGTCGAACCGGCGAATCGAGTTTTTGAAAAATTCGCTCATCTCTAATTGCCTCTTACAAACTGTATGGTTGCTATTGGATTATATTCCTCAACAAATGTATGACCAAGTCAAAAAATTTTGACTCATTTGTTTTATATGATTACGTTTATCCACTTTCAGGTCAAAGCTATGCAACAATATGGAAAATTTCTAAAGGTTCATAAACGTTTAAGCACCACTGTAGCTGTTTTCTGAATGAATGTTTGCTTGACAGCTATCTAATGTGTTTAACTAGGGTTGAGCGAACACCTGGAAGTTCGGATTCCTCAGACAGAGAGTTCCATAGTCTCACTGCTCTTACCGTGAAGAATCCTCTTCTATGTCTGTGCACAAACCTTCTTTCCTCCAGACGCAGATGATGTCCCCTCGTCACAGTCCTGGGGATAAATAGATGATGGGAGAAATCTCTGTACTGACCCCTGATATATTTATACATAGTTATTAGATCTCCCCTCAGTCATCTTTTTTCTAAAGTGAATAACCCTAATTTTGATAACCTTACAGGGCACTGTAGTTGCCCCATTACAGATATTACTTTAGTTGCCCTCCTCTGAACCCTCTCTAGCTCTGCTATGTCTGCCTTGTTCACAGGAGCCCAGAACTGTACACCGTACTCCATGTGTGGTCTGACTAGCGATTTGTAAAGTGGTTGGACAAAGCCACCCTGGGAACGAGGCCAAACACAGATCCTTGCTCCCGAAGCTAAGCAGCTGGTCTGTGGCTGATGGGATACTGAGTGCACCTTTGGCGCCCCGTGACAGTACCCTGACTAGTGATCTGTAAAGTGGTAGGACTATGTTATCATCACGGGCATCTATGCCCCTTTTGATGCAACCCATTATCCTAATGGCCTTGGCGGCATCTGTCTGACACTGGTTTTTACAGCTTAGTTTGCTGATTATTAAATTCTTAGATCCTTTTCCATGTCAGTGTTACCGAATGTTTTACCATTTAGTATGTACGGGTGACTTGCATTATTCCTTCCCATGTGCATAACTTTACATTTGTCCATCTGCCATTTCTCTGCCCAAGCCTCCAATCTATCCAGATCCCTCTGTAGCAGTATATTGTCCTCTTCTGTGTTAATTACTTTACACAGTTTAGTGTCATCTGAAAAAATTGATATATTACTGTGCAAGCCTTCTACAAGATCATTAATAAATATATTGAAGAGGATAGGGCCCAATACTGACCCCTGAGGTACCCCACTAGTGACAGTGACCCAATCTGCGTATCTACCGTTAATAACCACCCTCTGTTTTCTGTTACTCAGCCAGTTACTTACCCACATACAGACATTTTCTCACAGTCCGAGCATCCTCATTTTATATACTGAGCTACTGTGCCAAATGGTTTGGAGAAGGCCAGATATACGACATCCATTGATTCGCCGCTGTCAAGTCTAGAACTTACCTCTTCATTTATGAGCTGTTCTGCATAAGACCAACATAAGCATGAGCCCTTGTGTCATTGGCAGCGGTTAAATGAACTGCCCGGTCACTGTATAATATTTTTAAGTACCGCCTGTAGTCACTCCTAGCAATATACCTACCCTCGTACTGCCGGGTTAAGGGACGGGAAGGGGGAGGGTCATGCCTGACGCTCCCCTACTTTGATTGCATCCCGCATGACCAGTGCAGCCCATAGGGGGCGGGGGAGCATCTTTATAAGTAGGCACGTGGAGCGACCGCTACGGCCGTCCCAGTGCCGTTAAGCTGTGTATGTGTAATAGCACGTGATAATGGCATGCGTGAAATCTGTCCGCATACCAAGCTGGTAGTGGTGCTCCTGATGAAGAGGCTGAGCAAGAAATTACAGCCTCAGAAACTCAAGACTTATACATAATAGCACCAGCAGTGATTAAGGCAGTAAAACTTGACAGTATTCGTGGGAGCCATATTCAGGAATTTAGATGGTAAAGTGAGGGAAGTTTTTACAGAGGGAAGGGATAGGGTGTAAGAGGATTTATTCACTGGCAAAAGTTGAAATTATAGCCCAGTCGCACCTGTAATAAAATATTTCCCCCTGCTCCTGTACCAACGTCATATGATAGGGGAACAGCAGAGCACTAAATTGACCAGCTCTCCCCTATTAAACCATCCCTTTTGTTTGTGCCAGGAAGGACATATGGGATTGGTCTTTTCTTCAGTTTTTTTTAGAGATTTCTTCCCCCAACATTTATTTTTAATGATGTACACCTAATAAAGGTTTTATTTTAGCAACATTTTTTGCCCAGTTAACCGAACCCTAACCCCATTGAAGTCAATGGGGACCTGAACATTGGGGCACTAAAATGGCTCTAAAAAAATCATAGAAAGGGCTAGAGGGCTGCAAAAGAAAGCAACATGGGGGTAAGAGCTTGATAATTGCCCTGCAAAGAAATTGGATAGAGAAATGAATTAAAATAACATAGAATATAAAAAAGTAAAACATAATCATCTTGAACTAAGAGGCGGAGGTCAAAGTGGAGTATGAGGTTGAGGGGGCGGTGGACGTGGCGGTGTAGGTGGAAGCCATGGTGGAGGAGGAAGAGGTATCCAACACTGTTTTTGTAGTTTTTTATTTATTTTTTCCTTTATTTATTTATTTTAAAGTTAGGAAGACCCCAAAACATTGGTAAATAGAAAAGAGAATGCAAAGAGAAAGTGCGCTGGAGTATAACAATATCTGGGGGCGGGCTTTATACTTGTCTATTCTGCACAAGGTACGGACAAGTTATGTGGGATACGTGCCTGGTTCATTTTAATGAACGTGAGCTTGTCCACGTTGGCTGTAATGATGTCCCCTGCCGTGCTAAACATACGTTCAGACAATACACTGGCCGCAAGGCAGGCCAGCACCTCCAAGGCGTAAAGGGCAAGCTCAGGCCATGTCCCCAATTTGGAGACCCAGAAGTTGAATGGGGCAGACCCATCAGTTCGTAAGTGTAGGCGTGTGCACAGGACCATTTCTTGGACCGGGCGGGCCGGGTGGCCGCCCAGTGCACTGTCAGAAGGGGGGCACCGGACGTGGCAGAGCACAGGGAGATGAGCGCTTCCACTGAGGAAGCGTTAATCTCCATAGTCATCTGTATCGCTGTCCTCAGCACAGCGATACAGATGGCTGTGCTGTGGCAGGGGAGGGAGAAGTCTCTCTTCCCTGTTCCTCTGATAGGCTGCAGGCCTAGTTCCCGTAGCCTATCAGAGGCCGGTGACGTCATTGCGCCGCCTGAGCCATACAGTACTGGACACAGAAGAGGCCAGCATCACATCCTGGGAGTTAAGCAAAAGTGTTTTTATTTAATTGTTACAGGCATATGAAGGGGGGTGGTGGGCATGGAGAGGCTCAGAGGAACTTCTGGCACATAAAGGGGGGGGCATGGAGAGTCTCAGTGGCACTTCTGGCACATAAAGGGGGCATGGAGAGGCTCAGTGGCACTTCTGGCACATAAAGGGGGCATGGAGAGTCTCAGAGGCACTTCTAGCACATAAAGGGGGGCATGGAGAGGCTCAGTGGCACTTCTGGCACATAAAGGGGGCATGGAGAGGCTCAGAGGCACTTCTAGCACATAAAGGGGGCATGGAGAGGCTCAGTGGCACTTCTGGCACATAAAGGGGGGCATGAGAGGCTCAGAGGCACTTCTGGCACATAAAGGGGGGGGCATGGAGAGGCTCAGAGGCACTTATGGCACATAAAGGGGGGGGGCATGGAGAGGCTCAGAGGCACTTCTGGCACATAAAGGGGGGGGCATGGAGAGGCTCAGAGGCACTTCTGGCACATAAAAAGGGGGGGAAGTCATGGAGAGGCACTTCTGGCACATAAAGGGGGGGGGCATGGAGTGTCACTTCTGGCACATAAAAGGGGGAGGCATGGAGAGGCACTTCTGGCACATAAAAGGGGGAGTTTTTTTATATGGGGGCTTTGTGTGGTACTAGTATTTTCAGGCGGTGTATCTGTTTCTGCAGTATAATATTGGGGAGCATACTACAGGGTGTTAAAGGGTAGTTATTTGTTATAGGGGTCGTGGTGGTCGGGCAGAAACAACAAGTCAAAGGAATAATCTGAATTCCCTGGTCCCCAATGCAAAATCAGTAACAGACCTCCTTGACCCTGTGCTATTTATTAATAGTGGTGTCTTTTTTTGTGGCAGAGGAGACTGCATACCCCTGACCGAAGACGTCTGTGCATGAGAAAACAAACTGAGAAGAAATGGAAAGTGAAGAAATTGAAATCTGTGGAGACGTCGCCCGTAAGTCGCGTTAGACGTGATTAGTAATGGTGATGGTGTGGGGTTGGGGGGCGTTTTTGTATTGTTCGCCCTGTTGGCAAAATTCCCTAGAAACTGCCCTGCGTGTGCACATGTACTGTTCCACCATGTTGCCAAAATGCTGCTTCCTGCTAAAACATCCCATATCAGCTGGTGATGCTGGTTGTTGTGGCGTGCTGACAAAGCTTTTCCACATTTCGCCATGCTAACCCTCCCTTCTGAATTGCTGGCGGTACCCCAGCAGCGTTGGTGACTTCTTCCTCCTCCTCTGCCTTCGACTTGTGCTTCCACTGAGCCCGCGGTGTCAGTTGGGAATGCCATCAGCAGAGCGTCTACCAGCGTGCGCTTGTACTCGTGCATCTTAAGATCCAGTGACAGAATTAAGGACGGCACGTTGTCCTTGTAGCGGGCATAAAGCAGGGTGACCACCCAGTAATCAGCACTGGTTAGAATGTGGGCAACTCGGCGGTCGTTACGCAGGCACTACAGCATGTAGACGCTCATGTGTGCCAGGCTGCCCAGATGCAACGACAAGCTGTCCTCGGTGGGAGTTGTATCGTCTGTGTCCTTTGTATCCCTCAGTCACGCTCCAGTGATGCCATGAGCTGCTTTGGGTGCCACCCTGCTGTGAACACGGTTCTGCATCCTCATCATCCTCCTCCTCCTCCGCATCTTCAAGAACTGTGCCCTGGCTAGACAATTGTGTACCTGGCCTCTGTTGGTGCAGGAACCCACCCTCCGAGCCACTTGTGAATGACTGGCCTGATAACCATGCAAATGATTTCTCTTCCTCCTCCTCTTTGGCCTTTGCCACATCTTCTTCCATCATCACCCTAAGCATTTTTTCAAGAAGACATAGAAGTGGGATAGTACTGCTGAGGAGTGAGGACGGCTTCATCGGCACTGGCCATGTTGGTAGAGTACACGAAACAGCGGAATACAGCACACACGTCCCACAGGGAGGAACACTCATTGGTGGTGAAGTGGTGCTGTTCCGCAGAGCGACTCACCCTTGCGTGCTGCAGCTGAAACTCCACTATCGCCTGCTGCTGCTCGCACAGTCTCTCCAGCATGTGCCCGGAGCTGCTACGAGATTTTGCCTATTATCACACACCACCAGGTTGGGCTTGAGGCTCAGTGGCAGCAACCACTCATCAGTCTGTTGTTCCATGCCTGTCCACAGTTCCTGCGTGGTGTGGGGTTTTTCCCCCAAACAGATAAGTTTCTAAACTGCCTGCTGTCTTTTTCCCCTGGTTGTGCTGAATTGGGTGGTGAAGGTGTTATGCTGACCGGATGAGAAGGTGGTATAGGAAGAAGTGGAAAAAGGAGGAGGAGGCAACAAGAGGCAAAGTGAAACGCCCTGCAATCCTCCGTGGCGAAAGGACATGTGCCAAACTGCTATCCGCCTCAGGCCCAGCCGCCAATGCATTTATCTAGTGTGCGGGTACGGAGATATAACGTCACTGCCCATACTTACTGATCCACGTATCGGTGGTTATGTGGATCTTGCCACAGAAAGCATTGCGCAGTGCACACCTGATTTTGTCCGCCACTTGGTTGTGCAGGGCAGGGATGGCTCGCCGGGAAAAGTAGTGGTGACTGGGTACCACGTACTGTGGGACAGTCAGCGCCATAAGGTTTTTAAAAGCGTCTCCACAAGACGGATTGACAGCATTTCAAAGGCCAGGAATTTTGAGATGCTGGCATTCAGTGCCAGGGATCGCGGGTGGGTAGGGGGGTACTTCCTATTTCTCTCCAGTGTTTGGGAGATGGAAATCTGAACGCTTCCATGGGACATTGTGGAGATGCCTGATGACTATGACAGAAGTGGTGGCGTTGCTGCCACTCCCACATCCTCTATTTGCGCAGTGACAGATGCCACTGTCACTCCAGAGGGGGAGGAAGAGGCCGAGACTGCAGCAGAAGAGGGAGCAGAAGGAGCCTGAGATCTTTCATGGTTTTTGAGGTGTTTACTCCACTGCATCTCATGCTTTGCACTTAGATGCCTTGTCATGCAAGTGGTGCTCACTTAAGGATCCATATTTGGAGCGATTTGAAACGCATCGATGATGCAATGCTGCTACTGATGGTTTTTTAAACATGCACAGGATTAAATAAAGTCTTTGAAACTTGTGAAGCTGGACCCGTGCTTTTGCTCTCTACTGATTCCAAGTGAACGCCTTGGCTCCCGGCGAGGTCCGAGCTCCTACACTCCCTAGGTGAGTGCACTATTCCTCTTGTGTGTTTTGCAAGTGGTGCTCAGGTGTAGAACATTTAGGCCTCGCTTCAGGCTCTGATTGCACAGCGTACAAACTTGTCATCAGCACATTGTGTGAATAACTGCCACACCAGGGAACTCCTTGTAGATGCCTTTGGTGTGCTCAGTCCCTGGGTGCGGTGGGCAGAAGCAGGCATACTGGCTAGGGGATGTCCACTCTGCTTTTGCACACTGCTCCCTCTTTTGCTGTTCATCTGGCACTGTGTGACCACCACCTCTTCCTCCGAACTGCAAACGTCAATCGCATGACCTTGATTCCATGTGGGGTCTAGGACCTCATCATCCTCCACTTCATCTTCCACCCACTCTTCACCCCTGCCCTCCTCGTCGGTCTGCACACTGGAGAAAGCCACAGCATTTGGCACCTATGTTTCGTCATCATCAGAGACATGCTGCGGCGGTCCTCCCATGTCCACATCCTGAAACATAAATGGTTGGGCATCGGTGCACTCAATCTCTACCACTTTTGGGGCAGGGCTAGGTGGATGGCCCACGGAAACCCTGCCAGCAGAGTCATCAAAATGCAAACGAGACTGCTGTATGACTTGGGGCTCAGACTGCTTGGCTTATTTGCAAAGAGGGTGAGGTAAAAGACAGATGCCCATGGGCTGCAGGTGCCAAATCTTTCAGCAGGGGACCAGGTGGGAGACAATGTGTAGGAACTGGAGGCACTTTCAGTCACCCAATCTACTACCACCTTTACTTGTTCTGGACTCACTATTCGCACACCGGTATTCGGGTCTACAAAATATCGCTGAACGTTCTGTCACCTACGTGCACCTGAGGAAGGTGTTTCATTTGGGCGTGTAGCTGGCACAGATCGAACACGTCCTCTCCCTGCAACAGGAGCTCTAACAGAACCAGCAGCACCACGACCAGGGTCGCATCCCTTATCTGATCCTCTCCTCATTCTTTATGGTCACCCACTGAACTAACAGACGGATTAACTATATTATTTTCCCTGTCACATATGCAGTGCATGTGTACTTCAACATAGACCAGTACATTGCCCTGAGATGTCGCTCTATCTCACCCCTAAGTGTCTCTAAATCTCACCCCAACTTAAGGTTCCTCCCTCAGAGACCCCATCACTCATCACATACAAAGAAGATTCCAGTTTCTAAATAAAAATCTATATGTGAATTACGGGAAGTAAATGCAATGAACAGAAAACCAGGTAATATTACTGGCTCCATTCACATCTCATATACTATATATCCAATGTCTTGTAGATATAAATAGAAAAGTTCTTCCACCACCAAAGTTATAAGGAGGTTCCTATAAATAATTATTAGTCAGTCCTAATTAGTGGTGTCTTTATATGATACTAAAGATTGGGAAATCCAGGATTGTGGAAGTATGTATGTCTCGCCCTGTATCTTCTCCTCCCTTCCTTCTTCATCTCTATAAATTGGGAGTCCTTCACCTGGATCGTTCATATCTCCATTGCTCAGCAGATATGGCATCGGTGACAGTCTCTCTAATTCTTCTAATTCTGTGCTGCACAGGAGCCTTAGCTGACAACTATGGCAAACCGCCACCAGCAGGTAATCCTTCTAAGCATGCTGATGAGTCACAAGGATGAAAGACAAGCTTTCTAAGTGCATTTAAGGGCTGGTTCACACAATTCAGTTGCCTGTACTGGATAACACTTGTAAACAAGCTGGGTTCCTACCTGATGTCCATAGCTGCATAGGGAAATGTTGCCTGCATAGGAAAAGGCTTAGTGGTGAAACCGATTCCACCAGACACAAAAATACCCATAGGACACTAAAGGATCAGTTGTGCAAAAATAAAAGAAAGAAAAGAACTAGATCTCCCATCCACATGCTATGCTTTAATCTCATAACTGCTACTCAGCAGGAACCAGCACTACTTAGCACATGTGTACCGCCACCTATGCTACATGCTAACTGAGGTATTGGTGTACATTGTGGTGCTGTCCAGGTGGGTTTGGGGGCCCAGTGCTAGGTTTGGCATTGTCAAGCAGCAGGGGTGCTGTTTCGCTGCTGGGTCCCTCCACCTGCTTGGTCAACGCTGTGGTGCCGCACCAAATTTAAAGTTGGTCCCACTCCTAGAGGCAACCTTGGCATGGTGAGTGGGCTTATACCTTTGATCAAAATGAACACCAATTCCTCAGTTAGCATGTAGCATAGGAGTTTTGACTTTATTGTTCATGTGTCACTTATGTATCTGGGATCAGAATGTGGCTGTGAAGCTGCAGAACATATAAAAGGAGCTTTTTCTTTATTTTATACAACCCCTCGCTCTTGGCCCTGCTATGTTTTTAAAATGTCTTCTTTGCCATGATCCCAATTGTTTTCTCCTTCTCTTCGCTGTTCTTCCTCTTTCTACTTTTTCTCTATGTATATTGATCATCACAGTCAAGAATAACATGTTTTTTTATTATTATTATTGATTTGTTCAAGACTTCATGTCTCCACATGTATATGCCGCCACCATTTATTATTTAATAGATTATCATTTGGATCTCTTATAGCTAGATCTGGAATGATTTCTTAATACTGAGAAACTTTTACCACTTGCCTGACCAGTCTGACTAGCAGAGCACATTTTGACAAACGGATGTTGATCATTAGTGTTGAGCAAAGCAAATCATTTAAAGTGGAATTTGTTCTGAAGTTTTGGAAAACTTGATTTGCAATGAATCTAAATGTTCTCGCTCTTCATGGTAACAAACCAGTTTTTCCTAAAATTGTGGCTTTACAAGTTACAAAGTGAAAGTAATTAGCCCAGGAATGCAAGATTACCCATAATGCAGTGCAGCCAGCCAATCCATAGAAATCCATCTTCTGTAATTTCACAGGGAGATATGTGGTAAGAGCTCATGCACTAGGTAAAGTGTTGCTGAAAATGATTATTTGAAGAATATTGGAGAGGGAGAGTGCAGGGGAGTACAGGAAAACGTATTCTGCTTCAGTTTTATTTATTTATTCCTACATCAGCCATAAATATCATTCAATACTAATAAGGTGGAAGCCTTTATTATTCTGGTGCCAGTGTGCCAACTAATTCCATCCAGTCTGCACCCCTTAGGGGCTAGGTCATAATGTTAATGATCCTCATCTTATTGCTGCACGTTTACTTCTTCCAAATCCTCCTTACTTCATCTCCATGTCCTAGAAAAGTCAGCAAGATGCAGACGAGAGCGTAGGCAGCTGGATTCAGCTTCCTGATGACATATTCTCACTGATATTAGAGAATATGGAAAAGAGGAAAAGCAGATAGAAGAAGAAGGGCTCACATCTGTAGGGCAGGAGAGCACTGGGGTTGGAGAAGTGGGTATGCCACAGCTGGTTAATATTCTGTGATTTTCTTGTGACCCTTTCAACAAAACGGTATTCTTTAAAGCATACAAGCCCTTTAATGGACATTAGACATGCAGATTGAAATGGTTGTAAGTGGGAGGGTTCATTCTTGCAATCCTCCGACTGGTCTGATGTCACTATGCTGAGAAATGACTAGAGATGCCTGCTCATCCAATTACTTCAAATAGTGTTGATCCACCTCAGCCATTAAGCAAGCATCGCTAGGCTTTTTTTTTTTGTTTAAAAAGTGGACCAGCGATGCAGCCTTCAGATGGCTCAGATAAGAGTAAAGAGTGGGATTTTTAATCCCAATCTGAGCCTTTTTCAATGAATTTTCCCTCCTGGACAAACCTTTTATTCTTTGACTGCCCACAAAGGGGTTGTATGCTTTGGACAATACCTTTATGTTAGAAGGAGCTCAAACAAACTGGACCCAAATGAATCAGCTGTCATCTACAAGAGAACCTCACAGCAGGTGTGCAGATCTATTACACTGGTGCCACATGGAAACTGCAGCATCGCACCTAGAAGTTAAAGTCAATATTCACTCCTTGTAAAGTACTGACATGTTGAGTCCTTTACAGATAGAAAACCTGTTCTACTTCATGGTTAATGGGAGTGTTTGGGAGATGGAAATCTGAACGCTTCCATGGGACATTGTGGAGATGCCTGATGACTATGACAGAAGTGGTGGCGTTGCTGCCACGCCCACATCCTCTGTTTGCGCGGTGACAGATGCCATTGTCACTCCAGAGGGAGAGGAAGAGGCCGAGACTGCAGCAGAAGAGGGAGCAGGAGGAGCCTGAGATATTTCATGGTTTTTGAGGTGTTTACTCCACTGCAGCTCATGCTTTGCACTTAGATGCCTGGTCATGCAAGTGGTGCTCACTTAATGATCCATATTTGGAGGCGATCAGAAACACATCGATGATGCAATGCTGCTACTGATGGTTTTTAAACATGCACAGGATTAAATAAAGTCTTTGAAACTTGTGAAGCTGGACCCGTGCTTTTGCTCTCTACTGATTCCAAGTGAATGCCTTGGCTCCCGGCGAGGTCCGAGCTCCTACACTCCTAGGTGAGCGCACTATTCCTCTTGTGTGTTTTGCAAGTGGTGCTCAGGTGTAGAACATTTAGGCCTCGCTTCAGGCTCTGATTGCACAGCGTACAAACTTGTCATCAGCACATTGTGTGAAGAACTGCCACACCAGGGAACTCCTTGTAGATGCCTTTGGTGTGCTCAGTCCCTGGGTGCGGTGGGCAGAAGCAGGCATACTGGCTAGGGATGTCCACTCTGCTTTTGCACACTGCTCCCTCTTTTGCTGTTCATCTGGCACTGTGTGACCACCACCTCTTCCTCCGAACTGCAAACGTCAATAGCATGACCTTGATTCCATGTGGGGTCTAGGACCTCATCATCCTTCACTTCATCTTCCACCCACTCTTCACCCCTGCCCTCCTCGTCGGTCTGCACACTGGAGAAAGCCACAGCATTTGGCACCTATGTTTCGCATCATCATCAGAGACATGCTGCGGCGGTCCTCCCATGTCCACATCCTGAAACATAAATGGTTGGGCATCGGTGCACTCAATCTCTACCACTTTTGGGGCAGGGCTAGGTGGATGGCCCACGGAAACCCTGCCAGCAGAGTCATCAAAATGCAAACGAGACTGCTGTATGACTTGGGGCTCAGACTGCTTGGCTTATTTGCAAAGAGGGTGAGGTAAAAGACAGATGCCCATGGGCTGCAGGTGCCAAATCTTTCAGCAGGGGACCAGGTGGGAGACAATGTGTAGGAACTGGAGGCACTTTCAGTCACCCAATCTACTACCACCTTTACTTGTTCTGGACTCACTATTCGCACACCGGTATTCGGGTCTACAAAATATCGCTGAACGTTCTGTCACCTACGTGCACCTGAGGAAGGTGTTTCATTTGGGCGTGTAGCTGGCACAGATCGAACACGTCCTCTCCCTGCAACAGGAGCTCTAACAGAACCAGCAGCACCACGACCAGGGTCGCATCCCTTATCTGATCCTCTCCTCATTCTTTATGGTCACCCACTGAACTAACAGACGGATTAACTATATTATTTTCCCTGTCACATATGCAGTGCATGTGTACTTCAACATAGACCAGTACATTGCCCTGAGATGTCGCTCTATCTCACCCCTAAGTGTCTCTAAATCTCACCCCAACTTAAGGTTCCTCCCTCAGAGACCCCATCACTCATCACATACAAAGAAGATTCCAGTTTCTAAATAAAAATCTATATGTGAATTACGGGAAGTAAATGCAATGAACAGAAAACCAGGTAATATTACTGGCTCCATTTACATCTCATATACTATATATCCAATGTCTTGTAGATATAAAAAGAAAAGTTCTTCCACCACCAAAGTTATAAGGAGGTTCCTATAAATAATTATTAGTCAGTCCTAATTAGTGGTGTCTTTATATGATACTAAAGATTGGGAAATCCAGGATTGTGGAAGAGTATGTCTCGCCCTGTATCTTCTCCTCCCTTCCTTCTTCATCTCTATAAATTGGGAGTCCTTCACGTGGATCGTTCATATCTCCATTGCTCAGCAGATATGGCATCGGTGACAGTCTCTCTAATTCTTCTAATTCTGTGCTGCACAGGAGCCTTAGCTGACAACTATGGCAAACCACCACCAGCAGGTAATCCTTCTAAGCATGCTGATGAGTCACAAGGATGAAAGACAAGCTTTCTAAGTGCATTTAAGGGCTGGTTCACACAATTCAGTTGCCTGTACTGGATAACACTTGTAAACAAGCTGGGTTCCTACCTGATGTCTATAGCTGCATAGGGAAATGTTGCCTGCATAGGAAAAGGCTTAGTGGTGAAACCGATTCCACCAGACACAAAAATACCCATAGGACACTAAAGGATCAGTTGTGCAAAAAATAAAAGAAAGAAAAAGAACTAGATCTCCCATCCACATGCTATGCTTTAATCTCATAACTGCTACTCAGCAGGAGCCAGCACTACTTAGCACATGTGTACCGCCACCTATGCTACATGCTAACTGAGGTATTGGTGTACATTGTGGTGCTGTCCAGGTGGGTTTGGGGGGCCCAGTGCTAGGTTTGGCATTGTCAAGCAGCAGGGGTGCTGTTTCGCTGCTGGGTCCCTCCACCTGCTTGGTCAACGCTGTGGTGCCGCACGAAATTTAAAGTTGGTCCCACTCCTAGAGGCAACCTTGGCATGGTGAGTGGGCTTATACCTTTTGATCAAAATGAACACCAATTCCTCAGTTAGCATGTAGCATAGGAGTTTTGACTTTATTGTTCATGTGTCACTTATGTATCTGGGATCAGAATGTGGCTGTGAAGCTGCAAAACATATAAAAGGAGCTTTTTCTTTATTTTATACAACCCTCGCTCTTGGCCCTGCTATGTTTTTAAAATGTCTTCTTTGCCATGATCCCAATTGTTTTCTCCTTCTCTTCGCTGTTCTTCCTCTTTCTACTTTTTCTCTATGTATATTGATCATCACAGTCAAGAATAACATGTTTTTTTTTATTATTATTGATTTGTTCAAGACTTCATGTCTCCACATGTATATGCCGCCACCATTTATTATTTAATAGATTATCATTTGGATCTCTTATAGCTTGATCTGGAATGATTTCTTAATACTGAGAAACTTTTACCACTTGCCTGACCAGTCTGACCAGCAGAGCACATTTTTGACAAACGGATGTTGATCATTAGTGTTGAGCAAAGCAAATCATTCAAAGTGGAATTTGTTCTGAAGTTTTGGAAAACTTGATTTGCAATAAATCTAAATTTCCTCGCTCTTCATGGTAACAAACCAGTTTTTCCTAAAATTGTGGCTTTACAAGTTACAAAGTAAAAGTAATTAGCCCAGGAATGCAAGATTACCCATAATGCAGTGCAGCCAGCCAATCCGCAGAAATCCATCTTCTGTAATTTCACAGGGAGAGATGTGGTAAGAGCTCATGCACTAGGTAAAGTGTTGCTGAAAATGATTATTTGAAGAATATTGGAGAGGAGAGTGCAGGGAGAGTGCAGGGAGAGTGCAGGGAGAGTGCAGGGAGAGTGCAGGGAGAGTGCAGGAAAACGTATCCTGCTTCAGTTTTATTTATTTATTCCTACATTTACTTATTCCTACATCATGTATAACACTAAGGTACACCAATCTCTTGTGAAAAATATCAATCTTTATTAAATATCCTTTAAAATACACATTAATTACCATAAATAAGAGGAGAAACAAGAAAAATATGCGCCATACAACTTGCTTTGCCACATAAACGCAGCACAGTGTAGATCCTTAACCAGTGGTGCACTATTAGTAACCCTTTGGTGATCAGACCTATTCCGTCCTAAAAAGACTAACCCGTCTATATGGGACTAGACACGATCTACCTGACGATCAAATAGTCATTCCCCACGGTGGAAAAACACTTGCAACTAGTGCTTACCTCAGCCGCATACACCCAGTCAAGCAAGAAGGCGCACCCGTCGACGCGCGTTTCGCGTACAGCTTCTTCTCTCACCTCCCTCAATGACATATTCTCATTGATATTAGAGAATATGGAAAAAGAGGAAAAGCAGATGGCAGAAGAAGGGCTCCCATCTGTAGGGCAGGAGAGCACTGGGGTTGGGGAAATGGGTATGCCACAGCTGATTAATATTCTGTGATTATCTTGTGACCCTTTCAACAAAACGGTATTTTTTAAAGCATACAAGCCCTTTAATGGACGTTAGACATACAGATTGAAATGGTTGTAAGTGGGAGGGTTCATTCTTGCAATCCTCCGACTGGTCTGATGTCACTATGCTGAGAAATGACTAGAGATGCCTGCTCATCCAATTACTTCAAACAGTGTTGATCCACCTCAGCCATCAAGCAAGCATCGCTAGGCTTTTTTTTTTTGTTTAAAAAGTGGACCAGGATGCAGCCACCAGATGGCTCAGATAAGGGTAAGAGTAGCGTGGGGTTTTTAATCCCAATCTGAGCCTTTTTCAATGAATTTTCCCTCCTGGACAAACCTTTTATTCTTTGACTGCCCACAAAGGGGTTGTATGCTTTGGACAATACCTTTATGTTAGAAGGAGCTCAAACAAACTGGACCCAAATGAATCAGCTGTCATCTACAAGAGAACCTCACAGCAGGTGTGCAGATCTATTACACTGGTGCCACATGGAAACTGCAACATCGCACCTAGCCGTTGAAGTCAATATTCACTCCTTGTAAAGCACTAACATGTTGAGTCCTTTACAGATAGAAAACCTGTTCTACTTCATGGTTAATGTTTCTCAGTACCGTATGTCTTCTCACATGTTCGTTCTCACATGAGAACTAGAGAAGACTGAGATGACAACAACCTGTTAAAGGTTAAATGGAGAGGGTAGATGTGTGGAGACATATACTAGTTGAGCATACATGCAGGTGTAGATGTCAGTGTCCTGGTGGAGGACATCTGCTAATACATTCAAGTCCAAATACAATTAACTCAGTGGAGAAGTAACAATCAACACGAGGTTTTAGAAGATCTAATTATTTACCTCTATATACAGAATGAGTCATTGCTCCACAGTATGTACAATCCAAACTAAGACAAGAAAACTAAGAATTACATTCGACCAGCACCTTCATTGTAGAGTGAGGGTTCAATGTATGATGGGAATCAAAAGGACAGAGCTATGGACCATCTACGACTCTAAATATAAACAGCATGATCTTCAGGATTTGGTTTTATTGTTATACCTCTGATCCTTCCTGAGAGGACAGTTCTGTACATAGAAGGAAAATCTTTCCACCAAGAAAAAAGCCAGTTATAGATAGGACAATCTGACCATTGTGCTGATAGCTTATATTACTCAATTTTTAATCCTGGTTAATAAGTGGCCAAAACCTGCATGAAATGTTTGTGACACATCATCCTCCTTAATTACAGTGAAACCTGGAAGATGCCCACCAACTACAATACCATTGTGCATCGATCCAATTCCTCCTGGGGGATGCAAGGATGACAACGACTGTCGTCGAAACCAGAAGTGTTGCTTAGATGGATGCATTAAAAGTTGCAAGGATCCCATCATTGGTGAGTTCAATAGAAACCAAACTCAACATGTAGATGGAGCAGATTATTAGACAGTATTTGGCACCTGGTGTAGGAGTCTGACAAAGTCTGCTTTCACACAAACACATCTCAGAGGTATATTCAGCTTCACTGGCGACAGCTTATCGTTTACTGATCCTGAGTTACATTCTGTATTATACTCCAGAGCTGCACTCACTATTCTGCTGGTGCAGTCACTGTGTACATAAATTACATTACTTATCCTGTACTGATCCTGAATTACATCCAGTGGTATACTCCAGAGCTGCATTTATCATTCTGCCATTATCATTGATGCCACTATTCCAGTCACTAAGTATAGGTAGTGTTTCTTTTTTGTGACTTGTCTTTCTATAGTTACTTCTGCAAGTTTAATTAAATGACCATTTTTTCTCCAGAGGAATCTGGATCATGCCCACCACTGACTTGCACAGGGCCAATACAAACTGGAGACTGTAAAGTGGACAAGGATTGTAAAGGACACAAGAAATGCTGCATCAAAAATTGTAGACCACAGTGCATCAAGGTCAAGTGATGTGAGGCCGGCTGGATGCATCTCCCGTCCCTCACAGCGGAGGACACTGATCAGCGCTCAATAATTCTCTCTTCTCGCGGCTTTTCTTTCTCTAGTTGCAGATAATCCTGGGAGGTGACAGCGGTGAACACACTCAGGGATCTGCTGTCCCAGGTGCTAAGTCTGAATACACCCCCATTAAAGGCAGATTTCTCCTCATTCTCAGTGATTATGGTGACATTTATAAATAGTAAAAAACGATAAGATAAACAATGAGAGTGGCATTAGCCATTGCAGTCTAGAGCTGGGCAAGGTCCTGGTGGTCAGTCATGAGGATTACACTCAACTAGACTCATGTGCTGAACTGTTAAATACAGATGGAGCACAATATTCTGGAATCTATATACAGAAAACAGCACAGAACACAGGGACTACATAATACCTTCATACGTTGACTAAATAACACTGCCATATAGTTACTGAATAACACCTCCTTAAAGTGACTGAATAACACCACCATACAGTGACTAGATAACACTACAATACAGTGATTGGATAACACCTCCATACAGTGACTGGATAACACCTCCATACAGTGATTGGATAACACCTCCATACAGTGACTGGATAACACCTCCATACAGTGGCTGGATAACACCACCATACAGTGACTGGATAACACCACCATATAGTGACTGGATAACACCGCCATATAGAGATTGGATATTACCACCATACAGTCACTGGATAACACCACAATATAATGGCAGTGTACTGTTATTACACTGTACCCAGCATGGCTATGCATGGTGTAGGAATGGGCAGGGTTAATTATCTTGGTTCAGCCCTCTTAGAAGCTTATGGTGTGGGCTGGATCCACCTCTAGCTCTAGAGTGTTTTGGTAAGTTTTAGCTTGAAGATAGCAAGGAAGAGGAAGCAGAAATCATGTACTCCTCTACCCAGGTCCCAGCTTCTGAGACACACAGATTACGTGAACTTCCATTCTATTGATTTGATAGTGAGGGTTTAAATTCAGTAATTATCAGACTGTTTCATGTGAATGATACATCTGTCATTTCAGAAGCAAGCAAGCATAGAGCTTGCCAGCATGCCCAATCAGGCAGTTATTTTCAGCTTCACCCCCCACTGAGATAATTATGTGTTATAGCCGATGTCATTGTCTTCACCATAATCCTGCTTTTCCTCCGGCTCATCCTCCTCCAGTAGCAGCTTCTCATCATTTTCCTTCCACTCCATGGAACTTTCTTCTTGGGGTCCCTATAAGTTACATGGTGGGCAGCATGATGTTGTAGATGTTGTTCTTCTTTGGATGGTGTCCCCTATTGCATTAGCAATAGCAGGATGTTTGCCAGAAGCTCTCAGCACATGCCTGCCAGTGTTTCGACTTATAAGGTGGTATTGGAAAAAACTGTGGCTTGTTCTGAGCAAGTATACAAAAATTAAGCCTTTGAACAAGTGTCCAAAAGTCTTCCTTTTTTGGGGAAGCGGAATGGACAAGACACGAGAGGTGACTACAGGTTATATTAGCAGCAATAGGCAGCAGTAGCAGTACAGAATTGAACCTACAGTGTGAATGTGGAACCTCATGGCAAGGCAGTAAATGTGTGGATGTGTAGGAGCAGTAGTACAGACAGTAGGGGGAGTAGCAGCAGTTATATACTATGGAACATGATGGCCGTCAGGCAGCAGCAGTGACACATTTAAGCCGTAAATAAATAGCCATGGTCAGCAATGGCAAATATATCCATCACCTTTAGTCGGTGGTGTGTAAAAATCATGGATCCATGCCTCATTCATTTTGACAAAAGTTATATTTTATACACTTGCAGAAGGCAACTTTGTCCATTTGGATGTGACAACACCACCTGTTATGCTGAAAATCCTCTCTGAGAGGACACTGGAGGCACAACAAGCCAGAACATTGATATCAAACTGGGTCAGTTCTGACCACAGATCCAGTCTCCCATCCCAGAAGTCGACATAATCAGGGCAAACATTTGTGCCATAGAAAAGGCACCATCCAGATAGGACTGAACTTGGATGTCCAGGCAGTACATCTCCATTTAAATGAAACAAACTTCTCAGTCATGTTCATCATACTTTTTTTTTAAATTATATATCTTTTATTTTAACATTCATAAAACATACAATCCAGGAACAGAATTCCAGCAAATGCAAAATTAAGCCTATCTATCCCATCTTACCCCACCCCCTCTCCCCTCCCCCCTCCCAGCCCTGCAGGGAGAAAAACAACAAAAAAAAAAAAAAAAAAAACAACCGAATAGGTAATTAAATCTCTTAGTTGTCCCAATCCTTCCAAATAATACTCCATTTAGTAAGTGAGCCTCTTTGTCTGTATAACACTTTCTCATAGCTTTTCACCTTCTTAACTAAATTTAGCCAGTGATTACATTCTAAAACAGAAGAGGAGCACCATTCTCTGGCAATGAGAAGCCTGGCCAAGAACATCACTTTGGTCAGTAATTGGCGCACGGGGAGACGACTATTAACTTCCGATAAATCACCAAGGACCCATATCTTTGGGGATAATGGGACATTCACACCAAGTCTCTGGACCAGAACTAATTGAACCATTCTCCAATACTTATTCACTATCGGGCAGCCCCAGAACAGATGAAGATGATCTGCCCCAGGGTCCCCACAGCGAAGACAATCCGACGAAGTTCTAAATCCTCTCCTATGGAGCCATAAAGGTGTAAAATATATTTTGTGTAAAATATTAAACTGAACAACGACGTGATTAAAGTTGTGAGAGACCAAACTCAAACCTTCACCTATGTTCTCCCAATCCGGGGAACCCACCTCAGACAGTAAAACAGACCAGGATCTCTGTCCTGGGGAAAGACAGTCCATAAAAAATTTTTCATCAAGTGCCTGTAACAAAGTGAGAGTTTAACTTTCGTACATCCTTTCTTACTAATCAGATTGTGCAAAAATTCAGGGGTGTCTATATTAAGTGGATGATTAACAACCATGCTAAAAGTGCCGACCTCAATTGGAAGTAGGCATACCAAGCCACCTCACCAACATTTAACTTTTGTTTTAGCTCCATGTACGACAGGATCTGACCATCTCTAACCACCTGATGTACATACTGTATATTTTTCATCCTCCAATATCGCCTGCAATTAGGGTCCTCTAAATTCAGAAGTTTTTGATTGTGCCATAGTGGGGTACAAATTAATAGGGCCTCCACTTTACACCAGCGCTTTATGACCAACCAAGCTTTAATAACCATCCTGCAGAAAGCTTTATATCCGGTTGGTATATTAACTAAATAATCGGACTCTAGTACTGTAAAAAAATCAGAAAAACCCGAGTCCTTTACCAATTTTCTGCAGAGATGGCTATTTTCCCAATCACAAAAAAAGCTAAGTTGGGAGGCCATATAGTATCCCCTAAAGTAGGGGAGGTTGAGACCTCCCCGACTGTAGGGCATAGAAAAGTATAGCACCTTTAATCTCACACGCTTTCTCCCCCAAAGCAGATCATTAAGCAATCGCTCTATCAACCTAAAGTACTTCTCTTCAATCCATACAGGCGAATTGCGAAGAACATACAATATCTGGGGAAGCACCACCATTTTTATTAATGAAATTCTATCTGCTCTTGCAGGCAGAATTTTTTGCCATACCTTGATTTTAGATCTCACTTTTGTCAATAAGGGAAACAAATTAAGTTGTAAATAATCTTGAGTTTTGGCAGTTACTGTTATCCCCAGGTATTTTATTGAGTCGGAGACCATTAACCGATTAATAGTGGGATTTTCCCTCGGTTCTCGCAATTCATCTACAGGGAGAAGAGCAGTTTTTTCCCAGTTAACCTCAAGTCCAGAAGGGGCAGAGAACAAATTAACTAATTCCATAATTCGAGGGAGTGAGGTTTCTGATTGCTGAATAAAAAACAAAATATCATCTGCATACAGAGATATACGATCCAGCTCCCCCATTACACCAAAACCAATTATTTTCGGGTCCTGCCTAATACTAGCTGCGAGAGGTTCAATGTAAATATTAAATAAAAGAGGAGAAAGAGGACATCCTTGGCGAGTACCCCTTCCCAATACAAAACTCTCTGTGAGTATGTCATTGGCCCTGATCTTAGCTACTGTGCGTTTGTATAGCAACTGCACCATCGCCAAAAACTTGGGGCCAAAGCCCATCCTCTTCATCACCTCCCAGAGGAACCCCCACTCAACTCTGTCAAACGCCTTAGTGGCATCCAATGACAGAATAGAGCGGGCGCCACTCCCGGGAGATTGAATGTTGTTATAGTACCTATGTAAATTATGGTGGGTGCCCCTGTTTGGCATAAAGCCATTTTGGTCTGGGTGAATAACAGAGGACATAACCCCAGAAAGCCTCCTAGCCAGAATTTTTGATAGTATCTTAATATCCGAGTTCAATAAGGAAATGGGTCTATATGAACCCAAATCCAGAGGATCTTTATCTTTTTTAGGAATCAAGACTATCAAAGCTTCCATCATGGACTGTGGTAGGCTTCCTCCCTGAAGAGCTTCAGAGAACACCTCCATTAGATGAGGAAGAATAATATCTTTATACTTACGGTAGAATTCATACGGAAGGCCATCTAACCCTGGAGACGAATTCCCGGAGATAGAATCTAAAGCCTCCTGAATCTCTAAAAGAGACAGTTCTTTTTCCAAATGTTTTTTTGGGCTTCCGTTATCATTGGAAGATGAATTCTCTCCAGGAACTGTCTCACCAGATCGGATGGTACTCCAGGGGAGCTCTATAGACCTGGGAGAAATATTGGAAAAAGGTCTCTCTAATTTCCTCTGGATCTGATGTAACTACATCATCTAGCTTGCGAATCAAAATTATAGCCTTCTTTTTCTTATCCTGTTGTGTAATTATTCTGGCTAGGCGCTTACCAGGACGTCCAGACTCTGAGAAGTGTTTTTGTCCCTTAAAGAACAGTCTATGGTTTGCTTTCTCCATGACAAAATCCTCCAAGGAGCAGCTAGCCTTCTGCATCTTTTCTTTGTTGTTTTCGCTAGGTTGAAGAACAAAACGCTCAGTTGTAGATGCCAAGATTTTAACCAATTCGTCCTCTTTTTTTCTAAATGTTCTTCTCACAGCCGCAATATCACTTATAAGAACCCCCTTAAATAGGCTTTTAAGGCATCCCAAACTGAATTGATTCTAGCAGAGGGAGATTCACTTCCCAAAAGGAGGATACAAGTCTTTTAATAGACTGACAATTGTCCATAATGGTAAGCCAATATGGATTCAGCCTAAAACCAGGCCCTCTATTGTTCTTGTCCTCCCCAATGCTAATCTCAATAAAAACAGGTGAGTGGTCTGAGACTGTTCTTACTCCATATCTTATCTTTCTAATATTATTCAAGTTTCTCTCGTTGGTGAACGCTAAATCAATCCTAGACATTGCTCTACCCCTCTACTAACACAGGAGTATACTCTCTTTCCTCCGCCAAGAAATTCCCATATATCCACCAACCCAACCTCTGAGCAGAACTGGGGTAGTGGAGAACCACGAATATTGCTTCCCAGTTCTGCATCCAAAGACAATCTATCCTTTTCAGGATCCATAACAGCATTAAAATCTCCCATCAGCACAAGCCGACATTCTGATCTCTTTTCCAAAAAACAGAGTAGTTGGATAAGTGGATACATGGAAAATGGCGGAGGTATATAGAAGAAGGCAAGAGTATAATTATGACCATAAAGCCTACCATACAAAAAATAAATCTACCCTGATCATCTATATAAGATTCAAATAAGGAAAAATCTATAGAGTTATGAATCAGGACTGATACGCCCCTAGAGGCACTACTAAAAGTTGAATGGTAGGATTGAGAATGCCATCCCGTCGTCAGACGAGTCACAAACTCATCGGTAAGATGAGTTTCCACTATACAAATGATAGCGGGGAGATGTCTCTTTAATGCATCCATAATGGCCTGCCTCTTAACCCTTTCCCCAAGGCCTCTAACATTCCAAGAGACAATTTTAACAGTTCTAACAGGCATCAATTAAAAAAAAGAAGGAAAAGAAAGAAAAAAAACAAAAAAAAAAACAAAAACAACCCCTGCAGGGCAAAACCCATCCCCTCTCCCCCCCTCTCTTGGTCCGCCCGATCTAATCGGCAAACCTCTATCTTCCGGCCGTTCTCCCCCCCAACCTATCCCATCTCCCCTCCAGCCCCCCGCTAATTAATTTCAGTGCATTTCTTTTCAGAGGAATATTTCATATGCCCAGTTGTTCCATCCAGTCCAGCACTTGTTGCGGTTTTTCAAAAAATTGGGAAGTTCCATTATAGATCACTCTCAATTTCGCTGGATACTGAAGAGAATATTTAATATCTTTAGACGCCAAACGTTTCTTTATCTCAATGAAGCTTCTCCTTTTCTCTTGGGTCTGCCGCGCAAAGTCAGGAAAAAATGACAGTTTTACACCCTGATAGTCAATAGGTGAGCACTCTCTAGCTCTTCTCAGTATCATGTCTCTATCCGTCGACAGTAACAATTTTATTAGAATTGCGCGTGGCGGCCTCCCTGGGGTGGGTTTCCCTCCTGGGATCCGATGGGCTCTTTCTATTTGAAACATAGACAAAAAATATTCACCGCCCAAATTTCCGATAATCAAGTCTTTGAGTTGCTCAATTAGCGGTGGGCCTTCAGCTCCTTCTGGAAATCCAACTATACGGATGTTATAACGCCTTGATCTATTTTCCAGATCCTCCAGCCTATTTTGTAAAATAGAGTTTTCTGATGCTAGCAGCGCCGTCTTAGTTTTCAACATACCAGTATCAGCTTGCAGGGAGTCAACCATTTTTTCAACATTAAGAACTCGCTCGCGGATTTTTACCAGCTCATCTCTTATTAAAGATATATCACTTTGCATAGACCCCAGCTGGACAGACATCCGCTGCATTAAAGTTCCATTATCTCTAACAGCAGCCAATATTTTTCCCAGTGCTAGGGAATCGTGTTCAATCTCTGTTAGCGCCAGCAGACTTTCTTCCCCTCCTTCCTGACCCACCTCCAGTGACCCATCCTCCGACAGTTCTTCAGCTTGAGGAATTTTAACAATTTTCTTGGTGTTAACAGTTTTCCCTTTAGATAGATCTTTTTCATTTAAAGAGGGAGATTTCAGATATTTATCAATTTTGCTCTCTAGGGTCTTAGACCCCGACTTGATTACAGAGGAGTCAATTGAGCGCCGCTTGGGGGCCATAACGGCTATTTAGTGCCCGTTTTTTGTGTAGAGGAGCGAAAGAAAAAAATTTTTTTTTTTTTTTTTCCTTTTTTTTTCCTTTTTTTTCCTTTCTTCCTTTTTTTTTTCTTCTTTCCTCTTTTATGTTCTCCTCTTCCTCTCTCTTTTCTCCTCGCCCTCCTTCTTAAATTTTTCCCCCTGTTTCCTTTCTTTTTCTTTTTCCTTAGGCGCTTTCTTTGAGCATTTTATTCCCCCTCTACCCTCCTCTCTTTCTCCGTAGTGTCTCTCTTTTTGCTTCCCAAGTTCCCAAGGATTTTTTTTTCTCCCTCTTTTTTTGTTTTTTTTTTCCCTTCTTCTTCCTTTCCCTTTTTCTTTCCTCCTCTCTTCTCCCCTCTTCTTTCTCTTAGCTGCCCTTTTTTTTTTTTTCCCTTAATCCTTTAGAGAAATTTTCCTTTTTCTTTCCCCTTCCTCTTTCCTTTCCTTTCCCTTTCCTTTTTCCCCTTTCCTTCTTATTTTTTTCCTCTTTTTCCCCCTATCTTTACTTCAATATCCGGATGGACAATGTCTAGTTAATCAACCCCCTGTAAAAACCACAAAGCGCCCAGATGAATACGGGCAAAAAAAAAAAAAAAATCAGTACACACAATCCTCAGGTTGTTCTCACGTGTCCGTTGGATGCCCGAATCCAGATGTCCTCGCTTGGCAAACTCACAGGTGCAGCTCCAGACAAGAGCGAGCAAGGGCACGCCAGAGCAGCCAGCTCAGTTCGGCAGCAGGGGAGCGGGAGAAGCCGAGCGCAGCACCGCTGCAGTACCACTCCACCACGGGGAAGATGGTAAGTCCGGGAGTAAGGGGGAACAGAGAGGAAAGAGGAGAGGACCGGGGAAGATCCAGACGAAGCCACCGCACAAGAGGAGAGACGCCGGACCACACACGGAGAGGGGGGCGAAGCGAACACCAAGGATCAGGAGGCAGGAGGCAAACGGCCGAGGCAATCCAGGATCAGCGCCAACCACGGGAGCAAACCCCCAGGACAGAGAGGAGGACGAGATGAAAGCCGGAGGTCAGGAGGCAGTCGGCAGACGGCAGGCGGCAGGCGGCAGGCGACAGGAGGTGTCCGAAGCTTCGTCAGCTATAGGAGCAAGCTCTCAGCTACAAACTTAGTGCCCAAACGCTACACGGGAGGCATAGAGGGAGGGAAGGCAGGGGAGGGGAACGCAACGTGACCTTTCACGTCATCACGCCCTCTATGTTCATCATACTTAACTAGCTGCTGTTACTGGTACTACTTCTGCTACTTGTGGTAGCAGAGATGGCAGGAGGTGGGTGACTCAGGGGGGAGCAGAGTTTAGGTTCATGGTCAGACACATCGCCAGGTATTGCTGGATGAAAATGGCAGCAAGTAGTTTAGATAGCATATCCTGGTAATGTAACAATTATGCCCCCCTTTTGCCATCAGGAAAATATATCTTCAATTTGCTTTGATAGTTACGGTCAAAAAGCATGGATATTCAGTAGTCATCACTTTCCTTGATGCATGATACATCTGTCAGCACTTAAGGGTACTTTCACACTTGCGTTAAACTTTTCCGTCCTAGGGGCTCAATACCGGGAAAAAACTGATCAGTTTTATCCTAATGCTGTCCATTTGCATACAGATTGCAGGATCCGGCAGGCAGTTCCGGCGATGGAACTGCCTGTGGGAATCCAGCAACTCAACTGTGAAAGTACCCTAAGTAAGCAAGCATACCACTTTCCCGAGCACCCAATTCTTTCCTGCTCTGCCTTCCACTGCAATGATTATCATCAGCCTCATCCTCCTGCATAAGAACCTCCTCCACCTCCTGACCCCCATCCCCCAGTGGCAGAATCTCATCCTCCTCCACTTTCTCCATCATGGAACTTCATCCATGTAGGTCCCCAACAGCTACAGAATGGCCAGGGAGATGTGGAGGCTGGTATTCTTCCACCATCATCCCATTTTGCCTCAAGTGAGCTTTTAGTTTAATATAAATTTCAGGGGGATAATATTGCTGATACTGAAGTTGTTGATAGTAACACATCTGGTGGCCCCTTTCCTAAGTATATGGCAGCCATCTCTGATGACCTGTCACTGCCTGGCCTCGAAAAAACACATGAGGTGGTCTGGTACATGATGTAATCTTTGACCACTTTACGCTGCTCACACAGACAGTCCAGCATACGGAGGATGGAACTCCAGCAACTTAAAATGTGGCTGAGCAAACCGATGCAAAGGGTTCTGTCATGGCAAGTCCAGGAAGATGTTTTAGCCACAGAAGAACCACTGAATTGGGAGGATAGTCAATGACAAGCAGAATTCCTGCCCATATGACACACACAAGTGTTGATTACCAGAAGAAAAAGAAACTCATTGTGAACAAGCCTAATTTCCCTTTTAATTAGGAGCATCAGCAGTGCAGTGTGGATGTGGAAAGGGTGTTAGCCGTGTACCGGGGTGGACTCCCCAGGATACAGCGAAGTCATAAACAAGGAAAGCAACTCCAACACAAGCTTTTGCCAAAACAGTATTTTACTTAAACGTGGCAATGAGCACAACCACAAATGCTGGGAACACACAAAAAAATTAACAGAACACACAATAAATTTTGGCAGAATCCAAGGTCACGCCAAGACAGCGAACTTGGTTGACTGGGGAGAGTGTGCAGCCATTGATTGTGATAGGTAGATCTGTTGGGGGGGGGTGTTAGCATGATGGGGGAAAGATGATGAATTCTGTTTGCTTAACCCCTCTGCCTCTGACCCGTGATGGCTCACCCCTTCAGGAGGCGGCAGTCTAGGCAATCTCTCTACCTTCTTCCCTGAGCCCTGAGACACATGCTCTGTAGCATTTCAATGGTTTCCCTACGTTTTGCGCTGCTTAGTTACCACAGTGATGCGCTCGTCGGACTTGCCCATGTACGGTGGACGCGTGACGTGCCTGACGTGTCATCCAATGCACTGGAGTATACTAACGTGACCCCTGTGACTTGCCACACGACAAATTTGGCTAAGGAACCCACATGGTGCTCTGGCTTTGATGTAAGTCATCACTACATTCATCACCTGCATGCAAACTATAGACCGCTGATACTGTCAGGGATGCACTCATGCCCTCACGTGCATTTTCATTTTGATCGTTTTTATGTTTTTAACATCTCCTCAGAGGAATCATGAACCTCTGTGATTATCTTACTTTTCACATGATCAGATTCATGCATTTTATCCTGTTTTTGATTATTTTTTTCTGCATTTATAATCATGTAATTGATTTATTGTATGAATTGTAATCATGTCACCACTTTGACTAATTGCACATGTAGATATTCTCAGCCACATGGCTTGGTAAATATGCTTGACAAAGGCCTCATTGTGCTGGGCGGAAATGCTGCAGGGGAATAAACCGGGTCCATCATCCTATTTTTTCACCGCATTTTTTGGAGCGTTGTCTCATTCTTCACTAGGTTTGACAATGAATAGACCTGCAGCCCAGGGCCCCTGACGGATTTCACCTGCTCTTCTACTAACTGTGCTGCTCTCTCTTCTGATATACTGTATATATATATATTCCAGTCTTTAAATGAATTATGGGGAATAATTGCAATGGGCTGAAACCCAGGTTGTGTCATCTGCTCCATTTATATCTCATGTGCAATGTCTTGTAGATGTAAATAAAAATATTCTTTTCCCATCAAAGATACAAGGAAGTTCCTAAAAATAATTATCAGCCAGTCCTAATTATAATGGAGTCTTTATATGACGCAAGTGATTGGGAAATCCAGATTTGTGAAAGAGTACATCTTGCCCTATATCTTCTCCTACCTACCTTCTACATCTCTATAAATGGTGAGACTTTCCCCTGGATGGTTAATTTCTCCAGTGCTCAGCAAATATGGCACCGGTGACCGTCTCTCTCGTTCTTCTCATTCTCTGCCTTGCAGGAGCCTTAGCAGACAACAACGGCCCACTACCACCGGGTAATCCTACTAAACTTGCTGATAAATTACAGGGATTAATGAAGAACATTCAAATGTGTGTCTAAAGTCTAGTTGACATATTTCACTTGTGTCTGGCTAGCTGCCTGTGGTGGATACAACTGGTGGCCAAACTGGGCTCCAGCAAAATGTCCATTGCTGCACTGAGCAATGTCCAGTGCTGAAAGAGGTCCAATGGCAAAACTGGTACCAATAGACACAAAAAATATACTCTGCAGCAATGATATCACATCCATCGTGTACATGACCACTGCTGCCAATCACTGGCCTAAGTGTTTATAAGCCACTCATGTGACTAGGATCAGAACTTGGCTGGCTCTGAAGATGGAGGACATATAAAAGGTAATATGGCTCCCGACACTAGGCCCTGCTTTGGGATAAGTTTTTAAAATTTTGGAAATCTTTGCCATGATCACTGTCATTGTCTCATTCTCTTCACTGTTCATCTTCCTCTGTTTCTTAGTGTCTATTAGACATCACAGTCCAGAATGATATGAACACTTTTTTTATGATTCAGTCAAGACTCCACAGTTTTTTTTCCTAAGTCTTGTTCAACAACCTTAAATTAGTTGAAATTCAAATTGGCAAATGTCCACCCTGTCATTTTTCCACCATTTAATCTTTAATAGGTCATCATTTGGGTTTCATATGTAGATCTGGAATGGTTTCTAAATACTAAAAAACATTTACTGTGTGTCTAGACCAGTCTGACCAGTAGATCACATTTTTGACATGATGACCATTTTTACCTTTAAAGGGATTTTTGGAGTTCTGGAGTACCAGCAACATTTATTTTTAAATGATCCCTCCAAGAAAAAAGTATTGTCCACAGCATTCAGCCCTTTAATGGACAGTGCACATACAGATTGAAGAGGTTGTCTTGGGGGGTTTCATTCTCACTGATTCTCCCGATGCTACTTTTTTGACATTTAACAAGTCTCCGCTGGTCTCTTCTTCCTGGACTGATGTCACTATTCTGAGAAATGCACCAAGAATCGCCTGGCATTTCTTGGGTATTAAGACCGGACCAGGCAGTTTAGAGCAGCGCGCGCCAGGTAAGTGTCACAGTGTGAGGACTCTGAGCCCTTTCCAATGATTTTTTCCCTCATGAAATAAAACTTTCTTTCATTATGACTCCTAGAGATGAGCGAATTTCTCAAAATTTGATTCAGTCGATTCGCCGAATTTTGCGAAAAGATTTGATTCGATCCGAACATGGTGAATCACGTTAAAAAACAGCTATTTCCTGGCTGCAGAGAGCCTGTATAGTGGTGTAGAACACTGTGCCTTGCAGTAGCATGCATAGGAAGTCTGCTGTGGTGGTGAAATAATACTGTGAGTCAGTATGACATGCAGATGACATGCAGATGACATGCAGATGACAGTTACAGGGCCAAAACTGACCAAATAACTCAAGTGTCAACTCAGACTTACAGGTCGATGTTAGTGTCAAGAAGAAGTGCACTCCTTTTACACCCTCGTCAGCTGATTCCACATAGATGTCTGCAGAACCTGTTCTATTAAACGCTTATACAAGTAGAGCCCCCTGACAGAGTGGAGAGGTTGTCAGCAGTAAGTTTGTGTTGACGTCACTGATTATTTTGCCCATCCTCTGATCCGTCAGAACAATAAGCCCCAAAAAAATGGATCCTGTCTGTGGAGCATCCACCTTCACTCGGTCAGTATTTGCTCAGTAATCCATTAGTATTGCTAAAGCAAAAAAAAACAGGAGTCGATCCAAAACAGAGATGACATGTGAATGGAATATTTGCAAGTCTTCTGTGTTTTGGACCCACTCCAGCTTCCAAATCATAAGCCAATTCTGATGGGACCATACAAGCCTTACAGCTGCTACATAGACAGGATCCATTGTGTGTCTCATTTTTCCTTTCTTCTAAAAGATCAGAAGAAGGGTCACATAAATGATGATGTCAACCAGGCCAAATAGACAAAATAGTGGCCCAGTCCTGAAGTGGAGAGGGTGGGAACAGCATGAGAAGTCCACAGAGTGGCCCTATGACATAGTGGTGAGGTGATAGCAGCATGAGGAGACCACATATTGACTCAGTGACATAGTGGTGGGGTTTCATCAGCATGAGGAGACCACAGAGTGGCCCAGTGACAGAGTGGGTAGGTAGGGGGCAATACCAGTACCAGTTGAAGATGGTGGCTGACAGTAGGAGCACCTGGTAGCAGGTGTGGCATTAGGTAGGAGGCAGCATCAGAACAGTAGCTGAAGCAGGTAGCCAGAAGAAACAGGTCTCTTTTGTCAAAGTGTTGGTGTGGCACCATGGAGAAACTAGTCTAATGCAAAAGGCATTGGTGTTTGAAAATCCTGGCTGATCCATGCCTGATTCACTTTCACAAAGGTCAGGGCAAACCCGGCCAGTTGCGGCCACAAATCGAATTTGGCTGCCCAGTAGTCTAGGGGATCTTTTATGTGGGGTGTCAGGGTGCACTCCAAGTATGCCACAACCTGTTGGTTCAGGTTCTGCTCTATGTCTACCTGCTGTTGCTGGTGAGTAGTTTCTTTAGTAGGTGGGTGAATACAACTGCTCATCAGCGACTCTACACTTAGGCTGCTGCTGATGGAGCTGGTTCTGGTACTGCTTCTGCCCCCCCCCCCTCAGCATCCATGGCAGTGGAACGTGAGCGCAGAAAGGCCCCCCGGTCAGACCTGCGTGAGGATGGGCGATGGCGCACATAGGCAGCTGCCAACTGACTACATAGGATGTATCGATAATAGTTCAGTTTGTTCTCCCTCTCAGCGGGTGTGAAAAAGGCCCCCATTTTGGACCAGTAGCGAAGGTCTAACATGGTGGAGAGGCAGAAGTCATCTTTCTGGGGAATGGTCATCTTTGTCATCCCCCTGTAGCTTCTCTGGCTGCTCCTCTGCTCCTGTCACCTGTGTATAAAAACCACCCATTTCACTACTCATTGGTTGTGCTCAAATGTCCCGCTCCTCCTCCTCTAGTTCAGCCCCCACAGGGCTCATGTGGCCATGAGATATAGTCACCACTTCTCCTGTCCAGCCAAATTTTGCAGCATCTATTCCAGGACATGAAGCAGTGGAATGAGGTTGTCAATCCCGTAGTCCTGGCAACAGACAAGGTGGCCTCCTCAATGGGCCCGAGCAAACGCAGGTGTCACACAAGAGCTGCCACTGGCTAACATCCAAATTACACAGGGGAGTGCTCTGTCCGCCTGTATCATCAGGAAACAAAACAATAGCTGATCTTAAAGAGACCAGCTAAAGAAAACACTGCGGAGCCTTTTTTAAGAGTCTCAACATAGCAATCCAAAATGCAAGGCTCCCTGGGAAACAGTCATTTTCAAAATAACTGTGGAGCCCCAGTTATGGGTGTTCAACACAGAGAAAGCCAGATATCCTTCAAAGGAAGAAAATCCGAGCAATGGGGTGTCTCCATTATAGAGATCACCAGATCCACCATATTAAGTGGCCCTTATGTCATGATCCCGCTCTTTAACTAGCTTTAAGGATGCGACGGGGAAACCTAACCCAGTTATCCATCCACAGCTAGCTGTTTAAGGGTGTTGCCAGCTAAAGAAAACACCATGGAGCCTCATTTAAGAGTCTCAACACAGCAATCCTAAATGCAAAGCTCCTTGGGAAACAGTAATATGCAAAATAACTGTGGAGCCCCAGTTATGGGTATCTGTTGAGACTGTTAAATGAGGCTCCACTGTGTGTTCTTTAGCTGGTCTCCTTAAGATCAGCTATTGTTTTGTTTGAGTAGTCTCCAAGGAATTGCTCCCGGTTAGCCAGAATCCTACTCCACACTGATGAGGGGCAACACCCTGAAACAGCTGTCTGTGGGTGACGCGACTCTCTTCATCACTATTTGCCCACCTACTGGAGGAAGTGGCGGATGTCTCCTCCAGATCTTGTCTGGGCAGAGGAAGGTACAGGACAGGTGGGGGTACAGGGCCTGTTCCCAGGCCATGCCAACTAAGCGTTGTGTCAGTGAAACCCGCCGCTCTTGGCTGGGGGTGTCTAATGTCACTTGCGATGAACTCGAAGACCGAGTCAACCATTCAAGCACCGCTGGGTTGCTGGTCAAGACATGACCGCTAGATGACAGCGGGAGGTCAGGCCTCTCGCTGCGACTCCTGCTGTCACCCCCCCCCCACACACACACACACTTTTTCTGCTTCCTGCGACCGACAGAAACATTTTGGCCACTGTCTGTTCCCTTTGTAGGGCCTGTCACCGGTCTTTCTGACATACTGTATTAGAAAAGAATTAAATTAAAATAATCCCCTCCAAAAAAGGGTGTAGTACAATATTACTTCACCGCTGAACGACAATTAAGACATATTATTTTTCCTATTTCTACACCCAAAAAAAAGAAATATAACTCTGACAATTCACTGCAGAAAGGCTAATGGGACGTACATATCTTTCCTATTAATACACCACATAAATGGCTGTAGTACAATGTAACTTCACCGCTGAATGCCACTTATGACATATATTTTTTTATTTTCTTTTTCCATTACTACACCCCCCCCAAAAAAAAGTTAAACAATGTAAAATCAACGCAGAAAGGCTAATAGGACGTATGCATCTTTCCTATTAATACACCCCGTAAATGGCTGTATCACAAAACTTGCACTCCAATCACAAGCAAGGTTTGCTGGAATTAGTGATGCATCATATAGTGCAAACAACCCAAAAGCAATCTGGATCCCCAATAAGTGCAGCAAGGTGTAATAGAATTGCTCCTATTACCCAGGCTGTACACTCTCCTATTGCACCCTGTTTTCCTTTATAGTGTAGATGATTCCTCCCTATCCTTTCCTTACATCTTGATTAATCTTTCCCTGAACTTGTAAATCATTTTTTCAGCACATTAAGTCTTTCCTATCACTGTCCCTAGCGCCTGCTGACGTCTCTCCCTGCACTAAGTACACTGGAAAATGGCTGAATCCAGAATGACTGAGCCTATTTATAGGGCTGTGACATCACAGGGCTGGCTGGCTGCTGATTGGCTGCATGCTTGGCATTGTGGATGATCCCGCGTTCCCAGAGTTCTTTGCTCCATGTCCTAGGATGTGCAGCAGCCATTTTAGGAAAAAAATCCGATTCGTTACCACGAGCGTGAGAAAATTCGAATTCGGTGCGAATCTAATTTTTCTTGAAATTCGGATCGAATTCCACTTCGTCAACTTCGATCTGCTCATCTCTAATGACTACTGACCGAGATGACAACCTGTTAAAGGTCAGATGGAGAGGGTAGAGATGCGGAGACATAACAGAGTGAGAATACGGGTACATAAATGTGATGTCACTGTCATGATGGTGGACATCTGCTAATAAATCAATGACCTTTAAGTCCTGACAGAATGAACTCAGTGGAGAAGGAACAATCGACGCCAGGATTTAAAAGATTTTTTTTTATCCCCCTCCATATACAGAATAAATTATTGCTCAGAAAATGGTCCACCCAATGGTTCCATCTACAGTAAAATATGTTCAATCCAAGCTAACAGAAAAACTGTGATTTTTCTTTTTTCAACCACCACCTTCATTGTAGAGTGAGGGATCAATGTTTGTTAGAAATCCGCAAGGACAGAGCCATGGAATATTTACTGCACTAAACACAAACAGCACAGGCTCCAGGTTTTGGTTTTATTGTTATACCTCTGATCCTTCTGAAGGAGACAGTTCTGTCCATAGAAGGAAAATCTTTCCACCAAGCAGTGTCCGACTGGGGTGTCAAGTGCCCACCAGTAAAATTATTTTTAGGGACCCACACTATATGTACATGAAAATTTTACCTGCTCACACAGCGGCAGGCAGCAAGATGTTCCAAGATGATTATGGGTGCCCCTGCAACAACTTCGAGAAGGTGGGTCCCTGAGGAAAGAGGACACTGGCTGAGCTGCATCTGTACCTAGAAGTCATCTCAGCCACCCGATGTATCTATAATAATAAACTGAGTAGTTTGTTAAAGGGGTTGGCCCTACTCGGACATTGATGGCATATCAATCACTAGCATATGCCATCAGATAAGTTCAGGTCCCACCTCTAGCACCCACTCCTATTTCCAAAACAGGGACCCCGAAGTGAACTCATGCGCAGCCACCCTCACCACTATGGAAGGTCCAAAAATGACCAAGCGCTGGCTCCGCAGTCACAGAGCAGTGAATGGAGAGCACACTGAGTACATGCAATGTGCTCTGCTTCACTTTGAAGGCCCTGTTTCGGAAATGGGCATCAGTCCTAGAGGTGGAACCTGCACCTATCTAACAGTAATGGCTAACGCCATTAAATAGGCTACTCAGTTTTTATATAGATATAAGTAGAGTTGAGCGAACACCTGGATGTTCGGGAAGTTCGGCCGAACCTCCGCAAAATGTTCGGGTACGGGATCCGAACTCGACCCGAACTTCATCCCGAACCTTTTGGGCACTAAAAAGGCTGTAAAATAGTCCAGGAAAGGGCTAGAGGGCTGCAAAAGGCAGACAAATGTAGGTAAATCCCCTGCAAACAAATGTGGATAGGGAAATGAATTAAAATAAAAAATAAAAAATAAGCAATATCAATTGGATAGAGGTCCCATAGCAGAGAATCAGGCTTCAAGTCACACACCAATGGATAAGGCCACTTTCATTTATTTAGGCCCCAGCACCCAGACAGAGGAGAGAGGTCGCATAGCAGAGAATTAGGCGTCATGTCACCCACCAATGGAGAAGGCCACTTTTAGATATTTAGCCCACAGCACCCAGACAGAGGACAGAGGTCGCATAGCAGAGAATTAGGCGTCATGTCACCCACCAATGGAGAAGGCCACTTTTAGATATTTAGCCCACGGCACCCAGACAGAGGACAGAGGTTGCTTACCAGAGAATCAGGCGTCATGTCACCCACCACTGGAACAGGCTACTTTCAGATAATTAGGCCCCTGGCACCTAGATGGAGGAGAGGTTCATTCAACTTTTGGTTGCACCGCAATATAATGGTAAAATTAAAAAAAGAGGATTCAATAAAGAATTCCCCCGGAGTACAAGAATACATGGTTAAGGGGAGGTAGTTATAAATGTCTATTCTGCATAAGGGAGGCACAGGTCCTGTGGGATCCATGCCTGGTTCATTTTTATGAACGTCAGCTTGTCCACGTTGGCTGTGGACAGGCGGCTGCGTTTGTCAGTAATGACGCCCCTGCCATGCTGAATACACGTTCAGACAAAACGCTGGCCGCTGGGCAGGCCAGCACCTCCAAGGCATAAAAGGCTAGCTCTGGCCACGTGGACAATTTGGAAACCCAGAAGTTGAATGGGGCCAAACCATCAGTCAGTACGTGGAGGGGTGTGCAGATGTACTGTTCAACCATGTTAGTGAAATGCTGCCTCCTGCTAACACGTTCCATATCAGGTGGTGGTGCAGTTAGCTGTGGCGTGGTGACTAATAGACATGTAGAACAATAAATTTAGAGAAAAATGTATATAGTAATGTAGTGTTATTTGAAAAATTTTACAACAGAAAGCAAAAAATGTCATTTTTTTGCAAAACTTTCATACATTTTTTATTAATAACATATCAATATATTTATTAATAACTAATATCATTGTTGCTGAAATTTTTACTTTTTTTGATATTAATAAAAAATTTATGAAAGTTTTGCAAAAAAATGACATTTTTCACTTTCTGTTGTAAAAATTTTCAAATAACACTACATTACTATATAATTTTTTTTCTAAATTTATTGTTCTACATGTCTTTGATAAAAAAAAATGCAATAAGTGTATATTTATTGGTTTGGGTAAAAGTTATAGTGTTTACAAACTATGGTGCAAAAAAGTGAATTTCCGCACTTTGACTTTCTGAGCACATGTCATGTTTCCTGAGGTACTACAATGACCAGACAGTAGAAACACCCCATAAATGACCCCATTTCGGAAAGTAGACACCCTAAGGTATTCGCTGATGGGCATAATGAGTTCATGGAACAGACTTTGTCCCGCTCGGATCCTGAATTGCAGATCCGCACTTCCGGATCCGCAAAAATATAGAACATGTCCTATTGCGGACAAGAAAAGGCATTTTCTATATAGTTCTGGCAATGTGCGGATCCGCAAAATGCGGAAAGCACATTGCCGGTGTCCGTGTTTTGCGGATTTGCAAAACACATACGGACGTCTGAATGGAGCCTTACAGGGGGGTGATCAATGGCAGGGGGGTGACAGGGGGGTAATCAGGGGGTTAATATTGGGTGATCAGGGGTTAATCAGTGGGAGGGGGGGTAGTGTGGGACCACCAGAGGAGCAGGAAGCAAGCCACAAAGTTTAATATGACATTTTTATGTTAAAAATTTTTTACATTTTGATCACTTTTTTTTTTAAATGTACAGCCTGCCAGCAAACGATCAGTGCTGGCAAGCTTTACATTAACGTCTTCCCTGTGTCCTGCAGTGAACGCACACGTCCGCATGCGCGCGTTCACTGCAAATCTCGTGTCTCGCGAGATGACATGCCGGCGCGTCAAGGAGGAACATCCCGGCCGCCCGCAGGACGCGTCCCTGCGTTTGGTGGTCGGAAGGGGGTTAAAATAATAATCTTGAACTAGGAAGAGGAGGAGGTCCATATGAAGTAGGAGGTTAAGGAGGCGGTGGAAGCGGTGGTGGAGGAGGTAGTCGCCAACATTGTGTTTTTTTTATTTTTATTTGGGTAGACCCCAAAACATTGGGAAATTGGGCCGGTATACATTACTATTCTGCACAAGGTATGGACAAGTCTTGTGGGATCCATGCCTGGTTTATTTTAATAAACTTGAGCTTGGCTGTGGACAGGCGGCTGCACTTGTCTGTGATAACGTCCCCTGCCATGCTAAACACACGATCAGACAATACACTGGCTGCAGGGCAGGCCAGCACCCCCAAGGCGTAAAGGGCAAGCTCAGGCCATGTGCCCAATTTGGAGACCCAGAAGTTGAATGGGGCAGACCCATCAGTCAGTACATGTAGGCGTGTGCACACGTACTGTTTCACCATGTTGATGAAATGCTGCCTCCTGCTAAGACGTTCCATATCAGCTGGTGGTGCTGGTTCTTGTGGCGTGCTGACAAAGCTTTTCCACATTTCAGCCATGCTAACCCTGCCTTCTCAGGTACTGGCGGTGCCCCGGCTGCTTTGGCGACTTCTTCCTCCTCCTCTGCCTTTGCCTTGTGCTTCCACTGAGGCCCCGGTGTCAGGTGGGAATGCCATCAGCAGCGCGTCTACCAGCGTGCGCTGGTAGTCGCGCATCTTCCGATCACGCTCCAGTGACGGAATTAAGGATGGCACGTTGTCATTGTAACGGGGATCCAGCAGTGTGGCCACCCAGTAATCAGCACAAGTTAGAATGTGGGCAACTCTACGGTCATTGCACAGGCACTGCAGCATGTAGTCGCTCATGTGTGCCAGGCTGCCCAGAGGCAACAACAAGCTGTCCTCTGTGTGAGGTGTATTGTCTGTGTCCTCTGTATCCCCCCAACCATGCTTAAGTAATGGCCCTGAGCTGCTTTGGGTGCAACTCTGCTGTGGACACGGTTCCTCCTCCTCCTAATCCTCCAGAACTGTGCCCTGGCTGGACAACTGTGTACCCGGCCTATGTTGGTGCAGGAACCCACCCTCCAACCACTTGTAAATGACTGGCCTGATAACTGTGGAAATGAACCCTCTTCTTTCTCCTCTTCCTCCTGTGCCACATCCTCTTCCATCATCACCCGAAGCGTTTTTTCAAGGAGACATAGAAGTGGGATAGTAATGCTGATCACGGCGTCATCGGCACTGGCCATGTTGGTGGAGTACTCGAAACAGCACAACATGGCACACAGGTCTCGCATGGATGCCCACTCCTTGGTGGTGAAGTGGTGCTGTTCCGCAGAGCAACTCACTCGTGCGTGCTGCAGCTGAAAGTCGACTTTCGCCTCTCCAGCATGTTTAAGGTGGTGTTCCACATTGTGGGCACGTCACATATTAGGCGGTGAGCGGGAAGGCTATGTTCTCATCACGGGCATCTATGCCCCTTCTGATGCAACCCATTATCTTATTGGCCTTGGCAGTAGCTGCCTGACACTGTTTTTTACAGCTTAGTTTGCTGTTTATTAAAATTCCTAGATCCTTTTCCATGTCAGTGTTACCGAGTGTTTTACTATTTAGTATGTACGGGTGACTTGCATTATTCCTTCCCATGTGTATACCTTAACATTTGTCAGTGTTAAACCTCATCTGCCATTTCTCTGCCAAAGCCTCCAATCTATCCAGATGCCTCTGTAGCAGAAAACTGTCCTCTTCAGTGTTAATTACTTTACACAATTTAGTGTCATCTGCAAAAATTGATATTTTACTGTGCAGGCCTTCTACAAGATCATTAATAAATATATTGAAGAGCATAGGGCCCAGTACTGACCCCTGAGGTACCCCACTAGTGACAGTGACCCAATCTGAGTATGTACCGTTAATAACCACCCTCTGTTTTCTGTCACTCAGCCAGTTACTTACCCACATACAGACATTTTCTCCCAGTCCGAGCATCCTCATTTTATATACTAACCTTTTATGAGGTACAGTGTCAAATGCTTTGGAGAAGTCCAGATATACGACATCCATTGATTCGCCTCTGTCAAGTCTAGAACTTTCCTCCTCATAGAAGCTGATTAAATTCGTTTGGCATGACCGATCCCTCATGAAGCCAAGCTGATATGGCGTTATTTGCTTATTTATATTGAGATACTCCAAAATAGCATCTCTTAGAAACCCTTCAAAGAGTTTACCAACAACAGATGTTAAACTTATCGGCCTATAATTTCCAGGCTCTGTTTTTGGACTCTTTTTGAATATTGGCACCACATTTGCTATGCGCCAATCCTGTGGAACATTCCCTGTCAGTATAGAGTCCGTAAATATAGGAAATACAGAAATAAAGGTCTGGCTATGACATCACTTAATTCAATTAGGATACGGGGGTGTATGCCATCCGATCCTGGCGATTTGTCTATTTTAATCTTTTTAATTCGCTGCTGTACTTCTTTCTGCGTCAAACCGGCTAGCCCAGAGCTGCTACGAGATTTCGCCCATTATCGTACACCACCAGGCCTGGCTTGAGGCTCAGTGGCACCAACCACTCATCGGTCTGTTGTTCAATGCCCGTCCACAGCTCCTGCGTGGTGTGGGTTTTTTCCCCCAAACAGATTCGTTTCAAAACAGCCTGCTGTCATTTCCCCCTGGTTGTGCTGAAGTTGGTGGTGAATGTATTACGCTGAGTGGATGAGGAGGTGGTAGAAGAGGAAGCGGAGTAGGAGGAGAAGGCAACAGGAGGCAAAGAGAAATGCCCTACAATCCTCGGGGTTGGAAGGACATGTGCCAAACTGCTATCTGCCTCAGGACCAGCCGCCACTGCATTTACCCAGTGTGCTGTTAGGGAGACATAATGTCCCTGCCTGTGCTTACTGGTCCCCGTTATGGGTTGTTATGTGGACCTTGCCACAGATGGTGTTGCGCAGTGCACACCTGATTTTGTCCGCCACTTGGTTGTGCAGGGAAGGGATGGCTCACCTGGAAAAGTAGTGGCGGCTGGGAACCACGAAAGTCAGCATTTCAAAGGCCAGGAATTTTGAAATGCTGGCATTCAGGGCCAGGGATCAGGGTTGGGTAGGGGGGTACTTCCTCTTTCTCTCCAGTGTTTTGGAGATGGACAGCTGAACGCTTCCATGGGACATTGTGGAGATGCTTGGTGACGGACGTGGTGGCGTTGCTGCCACATCCTTTGTTTGCGGGGTGGCAGGTGCCACTGTCACTCCAGAGGTGGAGGAAGAGGCCGAGACTGCAGCAGAGGAAGGAGCAGGAGGAGCATGAGACCTTTCTTGGTTTTTCAGGTGTGTACTCCACTGCAGCTGGTGCTTTGCATTTAGATACCTGGTCATGCAGGTTGTGCTCAGGTTTAGAACGTTTATGCCTCGCTTCAGGCTCTGATTGCACAGCATGCAAACCACTCGTGTCTTGTCCTCAGCACATTATCTGAAGAACTGCCACGCCAAGGACTCCTTGGAGCTGGCTTTGTTGTGCTCGGTCCCTGGGTGCGGTGGGCAGTAGCAGGCATACTGTCAAGGGGATGGCCGCTCTGCTTTTGGACCCTGCTCTCTCTATTGTTGTGCTGGTGGCTCTGTGTGACCACCACCTCTTCCTCTGAACTGCACTCGTCACTTACATGACCTTGTTTCCATGTGGGGTCTAGGACCTCATCATCCTGGACATAATCTTCCACCCACTCTTCACTTCTGCCCTCCTTGTCCCTCTGCACACTTCAGAAAGCCGCACATGTTGGCACCTGTGTTTTGTCATCATTAGAGATTTGCTGCAGTGATCTTCCCATGTCCACATCCGGAAACATAAGTGGTTGGGCATTGGTGCACTCAATCTCTTTCACTTCTGGGGCAGGGCTAAAAATAAGGGCCTAATTAGCGTTCAGCAGTGCAGTTATATATTCTAAAGCCCTTTTTGCCCTGTATTACTGGCAAAAGAAAAATATATTTGCCGTTCAGCATTGCACTTATATGTTGAAAAGCCTTTTGTGTAGTGGAAAAGTGGAAAAACATTAGGGCCTATTTGCCGTTCAGCGTTGCAGGTTTATATTCTAAAATACACAAGATCCAAGAATTATGTTGGAGGTATGTAGTGTATGCAAGCCATGTGCGACGTGCGACCCATCTCATCACTCTCACAATCTCGTCTGAATTCAATTTATTGTTGCCTTGAATACAGCTCAAGCTTTCGCCAGGATAAAACTTGAAAAAAAACAAGTAAAGAAGTTTCATAATCCCAGATTCCTCTTTCTGTTGTAACCAAGCTTTGTGATATTTTGACGCACTCACAATCACTTGTTTTCCTGTATTCACACCTACAGAATAGCCCTTCAGTAAAACTTTTTGGTTCTGGATTTGTGTGCATACCAGTGGGTGTTTGCTGCTAAGTTCCTTCAGTGGTTCGGCATTAAACAGCACCCACTCCATACTAACTGATAGAAGACCTCCTGAATTCATGTACCTGGTTATTCCTACATCAGAGTAGATTAGAAGTAAGTCAGGAAACCACTTCTGGGCCAAATTGCTTAATAATGCATATTCTTCCTGTTCACGCTGTGACTCAAAGAAATTTTTGGGAAAATTGATGGGTGATTGTACACTTTCTTCTGTATGAACCGAATTCCATTATCCTTTCATTGGAGATTTTTTTTTTATTAAAAATTGTTTTTTTTTTCGGTAAAATTGATGTGTGACTGAAAAACGCCTTTTGCTGTATGGACCCAATGACGTCGTGGTGAAATTCTTTATTTAAAAATAATTTTTATTCTGTAAAATTGATGGGTGACTGAAAAACTCCTTTTGCTATATGAACCGAATGATGTCGTGGTGAAATTTTTTATTTAAAAGTTGTTCTTTTTTTCGGTAAAATTGATGGGTGACTGAAAAACTCCTAAAAAAAAAAAGAGGGAAAAAAATTAGTTTTATTTTTTTGTCGCCATATTTTGATCTCTATAACTTTTTTGTATTTATGTGTACGGAGCTTTATGCGGACTCATTTTTTGCAGGGCGATCTGAACTTTTCATTGATACTATTCTGGGGTGTGTATGACTTTTTGATCACTTTTTATTTTTTGCAGAAAATGAAGAGACCAAAAATGGCGAATCGGGCATTTGGACCCTTTTTTCCGTTTCGCTGTTTGCCGTATGGGAAATATATTTTTATATTTTTATACTATGGGTGTTTTTGCACCCATGATGTGTATTTTTTTTTACTTTTTTCTAGTTCCCATAGATCATTAGATTGCTATTCTCATAGACTACAATGCACTTGCATTGGAATCTATAATCATTTTACTAGCTTCCTATGGAGCCCTTGCCTGTAATAGAAATGAAATAATATGCAGCAGCCTCATAGTAACATAGTAACATAGTATATAAGACCGAAAAAAGACATTTGTCCATCCAGTTTGGCCTGTTTCCTACAAGTTGATCCAGAGGAAGGCAAAAAACCCCTGTGAGGTAGAAGCCAATTTTCCTCACTTACGGGGAAAAAAAATTCCTTCCCGACTCCAATCAGGCAGTCAGAATAACTCCCTGGATCAACGACCCCTCTCTAGTAGCTATAGCCTGTAATATTATTACACTCCAGAAATAAATCCAGTCCCCTCTTGAATTCCTTTATTGTACTCACAATCATGTCATTCATAAAGACACGGGCTGCTGCATACACACTCTGATCGCCACACAGGGGAGCCAGAGCTTTTGGTTTTCAGCGCTCTCAGATGCCGGGGTCAGGATAGAGGGGGTTAAATGTCCGCAATAGGCATTACTGCCGGTTGCAGACATGAGCCACGGGTGTCTGCTATAAAGAGCAGGCGGCCACCCGCGGCTATGGCGCCCGCATCGGGCAGGACCGGGCGCCATCTTTAAAGACCCGGCCAACGCCTTACTATTACGGCGCTGATTGGGAAGGGGCTAGTGATGGAGCATGTGAACCAGGCGTAATGGTTCTTTCACACGTCCATATGATCAGTGCAGTGCAGTGCAGTTATTCAGCATCATATATAAGTGACTTTTACAGAAAGTGTGAGGAAAATAAATATATTATGAAACAACAAATATACAAAAACAGTGACAACCTCATCATGCTGCCGCCACCTCCACACTCTGTCATTGTGCCACTCTGTGGCCTCCTGATGCTGTCGCCACCTCCAGACTCACTGCTTCCACCTCACCACTATGTTATAGGGCCGTTATAGATTCCGTCATTATGCCGCTCTTTGGTCTCCTCATGCTGCCGCCACCTTCAGACTCAGTCATTGTGCCACACGGTGGCCTCCTCATGCTGCTTCCACCTCCAGACCCTGTCATTGGGCCACTCTGTGGACTTCTCATGCTGTTCCCACCCTCCCCACTTTATGACTGGGCTACTATTTTGCCTTTCGGCCTGGCTTACATCATCATTTATTTGACCCTTTTTCTGATCTGTCAGAAGGAAGGGAAAATTAGATACAAAATGGATCCTGTCTGTAAGGCCTGTATGGTCCCATCAGAATTGGCTTCTGATTTGGAAGCCAAAAGCAGGAGTGGGTACAAAACACAGAAGACATGCAAAGATTCCATTCACATGTCATCTCTGTTCTGGATCCACTTCCACTCCTGTTTTTTTTTTTTGGCATTAGCAATACTGATGGATTACTGACCAAATGCTGACTGAGTGAAGACGGATGCTCAACAGACAGGATCCGTTTTTGAGGGTTATTGTTCTGACAGATTAGAGGAAGGGCAAAATAATCAGTGACGTCAACACAAACTTACTGCTGACACCCTCTCCACTCTGTCGGGCGGCTCTACTTGTATAAGCATTTAATATAACAGGTTCTGTAGACATCTATGTGGAATCAGGTGCCGACAGTCTAAAAGGAGTGCACTTCTACTTGACGCTAACTTCGACCTGCAAGGCTGAGTTCATACTTGAGTTATTTGGTCAGTTTTGGCCCCGTGACTGCCCAAATAAGTGAAGTGTGCAGTGGTTCTAAGAGCGACGCCTGTCATCTGCATGTCATACGGACTCACAATATTATTTCACTACCACAGCAGACTCCCTATGCGTGTTACTGCAAGGCACAGTGTTCTACACCACTATAAAGGTCCATTCACACGTCTGCAAAATGGGTCCGCATCCGTTCCGCAATTTTGCTGAACAGGTGCGGACCCATTTATTTTCAATGTTGTCGGAATGGATGCGGACAGCACACTATGTGCTGCCCGCATCCTCATTTCCCGATCCACACTTCCGCATCCGCAAAAAAATAGAACATGTCCTATTCTTGTCCGCAATAGCAGTCAAGAATAGGCATTTTCTATTATAGTGCAGGCCATGTGCACATGGCCGGTGTCCGTGTTTTGCTGATCCGCAAAACACTTACGGACGTGTAAATGGAGCCGTAAGGCTCTCTGCAGCCAGGAAATAGATGTTTTTTAACACCATTCGCCGTGAATAAATTTAGATCAAACCAAATTTTTTTTAAAAAATTGGCGAACCAGCCGAATCGAATTTTTGAAAAATTTATTGGCAGTAGTGGTCAGTTATGAGATCGATGGATGTGACATCATCTATGTGGGAAGATGTGGGATCAGAGCAACTCTGAATCTGCAAGGACATATATAAGTTAAGCCTGTTTTTTTTTTTTTTTTTGTTTTACATATATATTTATTTTACACAACCCCCTGCTCTGAGTCAAACTTTTAAAGTCTCATAATATCTTCATTATGATACCTCTCACGTCATTGTCTCCATCTCTTACAGGATCATCCTCCTCCTCTACTTCCTTTATGTCTATTGAACATTACAGTAAAGTATAGGATAAAAGCTTTTTCTTGATTTGGTCAAGATTCCATTGGTTTTCTCCAATGTCTCAAAAACCTTAAATTAATGGAAATCCACTTTGACAGATGTCCACCAGGAAGGATATGGGGGCCTATAGACATTTACATATATCCTCACTCTGATATGTCTACACATGTCCATTCCACCATTTAACCCTTAATAGGTTATCATGGTGATCTCTTGGAGTTAAATTTACCAGAGACATTTACCATGAGTGTCTGCCCAGTAGATCATATTTTCACCGTAGGCATGATGATCATTGTTATTAGAGATGAGCGAAGTTGTATGAAATTTGATTCGGCTGCTTCGCTAAATTTTACAAAAAAAATCTGCTTTGTGGCAAATTCCATCACATCACATTTCTTTGTAAGTAGCAGGTGCAATAACAGGGATCAGCGATTGCGCCGCTCCCCATCATTGTTATCCCTCAGATGCCGCGTTCATACATGATCGCGGCATCTGATAGTAAAAACACAGTGTAAAAAAACTAAAAAAAATAATACTCACCTGATCCATTTGCTGACGACGAAAAGGGCACTGCCATCTTGATTAAAGGTCTGGTGCAAAATCTCGCTCGGGCCACGATGACGTGCAAGGGATTTCAGCTGAGATCTTCAATCAAGGTGACGGTGCCCGGTGCATCACGAGCAAATGGATCAGGTAAGTATTATTTTCTTTTTTGCACTATTTCGGTTTAAATCGATTGACTCCCACGAAGCACGAGGAAATTAGGCTTTGCAGCAAATCTAATTTATCCTGAAATTCGCTCATCACTAATTGTTATCATTAAAGTAGTTTCTGGCATCCCAGCAACAGTTCATTTTATGTGACCTTATCAACAACAAAAAAGGTAGTTGTAAGGCCGTGTACCAGAGTGGGCTCCCCAGGATACAGCGAAGTCACAGACAAGAAACGTGACACCGACACCAGCTTTTGTGCAAAAACAGAAACTTTACTAACAGTAGTAGCAAACGTAGCAATAACAGTAGTAACAAACACAGCAATATAGAAATACACATGATACCCTATACTCCAGGCTGATAGTCACTGTTCCTGTCCAACTGAACAACCCTAACATGGCGGCGCACACAGCAGAGCCTGCAACTCCATACTGTGCCGCAGGGGAACAGACCTGACCGATGGCGCACACGGCGAAGCCCACAAGTCAATACCGTGCCTCTGAGTCACTGACCTGGGTCTGTACTGTATCCGCTGGTTGCTCCAAACCGAACAGCCAGTCTCTGCTACAACATGTGATCCTGCAGGACCTGTAACTTTGACCCTCTGTTCTGATCAGCTTCCTGACGCTGATGCTCATTCCTAGGAACATAATCTAGATCCACATAGTCCTCTTAGACAGCTCACAAAATGGTGGACCGCTTCTTCTCCAAACTGAGCAACTCCACCTCTTATGGTAGCTCCAACTGTTCCACGGCTCTTCCATCCTTCCGGGAACCGATCCTCTCTCTCCTGCACACCATCTGGATCGCTGACAGTCATCAGTCACTTCCCACAGTGACCCTGGCCACTCCAAGTCCCACTGATGCGAGGAAGGCACACACGATGCTGTATTCCAGCCTTTGTCCAGATATGTCTGCTCAGCTCACCATTTCCTGCTTCTCCTCAGCAGCAGCATGAGTCATCTGCTCCACCTCTCATAAATATTCAAACACCAGCAGTAGCTTGGCTGTGTGGGGAAACAGTGTCCTCTTGTGGCAAAACTGCACAATGACGACTCTAACAAGTAAAAATCCACTTTAACAGTATTAGAAACAGTATTTCAGCAATGGTAGCTGTTTTACCCTCTTACATATTGTCCAAGGTATACAACCCCTTTAATGAATGGTAGACATACAGCAGGTTGAAAAGGTTGTATGGGGGAAGAGAGTCATTCCTATTGATCCCCTGCTGCTTCTGTTTTGACTTTTACTCAGTCCCCACTGGTTTCTGCTTCCTATTCTCCTGTCAACATGCATGGAAATGCCTAGAGATGCCTGTCAGCCAGTTATTGGCCACAGTGGTGTTCATTCTCGTCAGTGGTCTGTTAAGCAGGCATCACCAGGCATTTCGCCGGTATTGAGATTGGACCAGGATGTCAAGACCAGACGGTTTAAGTAACTGTCGGGTTTGGTATGACTTCTTTTTTTAACCCACTCTGTGCCCTTTCCAAATAATGTTTCCACCCAGACAACCCCTTTTATGGACTACCAACCATAAAAGGGGTTGTATGCTTTAACAATACTTTTTTGTTAGAAGAATCTCAAATAGCCCAGACCCTCAGCCATCAGCTTTCTTTTACAAGAGAAACCCACAGAAAGTGTTCAGATCTATTACACCAGTGCCACAGAGAAACTAAACCATCCACATGACCATTGAAGTCAATACTCAATCTTTGTAAAGCACTGGCATGTTGGGTCCTCCACAAATAGACAGCTCATTATACTGCGGGGTAAATGTTTCTTAGTATATCTTCTCACATGTTGGTTCCCACATGTCTTATCTACCAAAAGGAGAGTGAGATGACATACTAACGGTTAGTTGGAGAAAGTAGATGTGTGGAGACATAACAGAGGAGGATACATGTAAATATGTAGATGTCACTTTTTTGGTGGTGGACACCTGCCAATATGTCCAAGACCTTTGAGTGTAGGTAGAAAGACCTCAGAGAGACAGGAGAGATTAACACCAACCTTCAGAAGATCGTAATATTCACCTATAGGTAGAGAATGAGCCATTGCTCAGTCAGAAATGGTCTACCAATGGTTCAACCTGTAGTGTATACAATCCAAGCAAAGAGAAAGTCAGAAGAATTATATTTGACCAACACCATCATTGTACGGTTAGGGTTCAATGATTGTCCACATGGACAAAGCTAGAGAACTTCTACTGGCTTTTAGGCCCCTTTCAGACGAGCGAGTTTTCCGCGCGGGTGCAATGCGTGACGTGAACGCATTGCACCCGCACTGAATCCTGACCCATTCATTTCAATGGGGCTGTGTACATGAGCGTTGTTTTTCACGCATCACTTGTGCGTTGCGTGAAAATCGCAGCATGTTCTATCTTCTGCGTTTTTCACGCAACGCAGGCCCCATAGAAGTGAATGGGGCTGCGGGAAAATCGCATTGCATCCGCAAGCAAGTGCGGGTGCGTTGCGTTTTTCACTGATGGTTGCTAGGAGATGTTGTTTGTAAACCTTCAGTTTTTTATCACGCGTGTGAAAAACGCATCAAAACGCATTGCACCCGCGCGGAAAAAACTGAACAACTGAACGCAATCGCAGGCAAAACTGAATGGCTTTGCCTGTGAAATCGCACAGTTTTCACTGAATGCATCCGCAACGCATCCGGACCTAATCCGGACACGCTCGTCTGAAAGGGGCCTTAGTGTTGAGGGCGAATATTCGAATTGCGAATTTTTATCGCAAATATCGGCACTTCGAGAATTCGCAAATATTTCGAATATAGGGATATTCCTTTTTTTTTTCTTTTTTTTTTCTTTTTTTTTTCCCCCATCTGAAACCTTCACATTAAATTGGAAAAAATGACGAATATTATAAAAAACTAATATATAGCACTATATATATTCTATAGTGCTATATATTCGTGTTTAAAAATATTCTCATTACGCGAATATTACCTTGCTGATTTTTCGCAATCAATAGAATAATCTCGAATATGAATATTTGCGAATATATGACGAATATTCTAACAAATTTTTCGTGAAACATCGCAAATTCGAATATTGCCCCTGCCGCTCATCACTACTGGCTTTACGGTTATGCCTCTGATCGTTCTGAGTGAGACAGTTCTGTCAACACAACGGAAATCTTTCCACCAAGAACAAAACTGGTCACAGACGGGATAATGTGACCAAAGTGTTTATAGCTGATATTTATCACTTTTTGAATCTGGTTTATAAGAGGCTAGTAACTACATAATAAGTTTGTGACACATCAACTTCTTTAATTACAGAGAAACCTGGAAAATGTCCCATAGCTCCATTAGCAAAGTGTCTTCCTACAATTCCTCCTGATGAGTGCAAATTGGACAAGGACTGTGATGGAAAACAAAAGTGCTGCAGGCATCTGTGCACCACAAAAAGCAAGGATCCCATCATGGGTAAGCTCATTAGAAACCAAACTCAACAAGTAGATGGAACGCATTATTAGACAGGATTTGGCACCTGGTGAAGGAATCTGACCGTTGTATGGTTAAATGACCTGCTCCACCTGATCTGCCAAAATCTGCTTTCCCACAAACAAATCTCAGATATAAATTCAGCTGCACTGGTGGCAGGGAGCCCAGCAATTGTGAGGTCTGTGTAACAGCGGCTGCTGTGCGCCGCTGTTCCCCTGCTTACCACCGCGGTCCCGGGCGCCATGCTCAGTGGTGATCGGTGGCCAGTGCTTCCCATTCACTGCTGCAGCCCTAGTTTCTGTCTGTGTAGGTACTGTTGTTCTGAGGATCCGCTCCACAGTTTCCTCTCAGCCCTGCCACAGCATGCTTGCTGTTGGTTTCTTTCAGCACTTCCTTAAGGGCCGGCGTGCGTCACTTCCTGGGCTCTGTGGGTTAGGTCATGTGACCTCGCTGACCAATCCTATCCCTCCTGCACATATACAAGTGGATCCTGGTAACGACTCCGCCTGCTTGACTACACTTGTACTTCTGGTACCTTTCTCAGGTACCTCCTGGTCCGCCTGGTCCAGCTGTCTCATGTACCTACCCTCCTCAAGAGGTAGCGACCTGGTGTTCCCCTCAGGAAAGTCTAACCCCACCATCAGGGGTACTGTGAAGAATCGAGGGGTTCACTTAGACAACGCCCTTAAGGGAGGTAGGACACGTGGGACAGTGGGTTCAAACCTGCTGGTTCGTGACAGACCATAACTGAATCACATGACTGTGAGGACTAAAGCAAGTAGCACATTAATGTATCAAAGTGTGGACCTGTGAGCACTTCATGTGTCATCATATGATAGCGCCACAGGTTCTATGTGCTCCTCTAGAAGTAATGTTTCTACCGCCATTACATACATTTCCATTAACCCCTTAAGGACCCGGCCATTTTTCACCTTAAGGACCAGGCTATTTTTAGCAAATCTGACATGTGTCACTATATGTAGTAATAACTTTAAAACGCTTTTACTTATCCAGGCGTTTCTGAGAAAGTTTTCTCATCACATATTGTACTTCATGACAGTGGTAAAACTGAGTCAAAAAATTTCATTTTTATTTATAAAAAAAAATACCAAATTTACCAAAAATGTGGAAAAATTAGTAAAATTAGTACATTTGCAAATTTCTATTTTTCTACTTTTAAAATAGATAGTAATAACTCCAAAAATAGTTATTACTTTACATTCCCCATATGTCTACTTCATGTTGGGATCATATTGTGAATGCTATTTTATTTTTTGGGGACATTAGAAGCCTTAGAAATTTAGAAGCAAAACTTGAAATTTTTCAGAAAATTTCCAAAACCCACTTTTTAAGGATCAGTTCTGGTCTGAAGTCACCTTGTAAGGCTTACATAATAGAAACCACCCAAAAGTGACCCCATTTTAGAAACTACACCCCTCTAGGTATTCAAAACTGATTTTACAAGCTTTGTTAACCCTTTAGGTGATCTACAAGAATTCATGGAAAATGGAGATGAAATTTCAGAATTTCACTTTTTTGTCAGATTTTCCATTTTAATATTTTTTTTTTAGTAACAAAGCAAGGGTTAACGGCCAAACAAAACTCAATATTTATTGCCCTGATTCTGTAGTTTACAGAAACACCCTATATGTGGTCGTCAACTGCTGTATGGGCACACGGCAGGGCGCAGAAGGAAAGGAATGCCATACAGTTTTTGAAGGTAGATTTTGCTGGACTGGTTTTTTGACACCATGTTCCATTTAAAGCCCCCCTGATGCACCCCTAGAGTAGAAACTCCAAAAAAAGACCCCATTTTGGAAACTATGTGATAAGGTGGCAGTCTTATTGCAACTATTTTAGGGTACATATGACTTTTGGTTGCTCTGTATTACACTTTTTGTGAGGCAAGGTAACAAAAAAAGAACTATTTTTTGTTATTTACAATGTTCATCTGACAGGTTAGATCATGTGGTATTTTTATAGAGCAGCTTGTTGCGGATGCAACAATACCAAATATGTGTACTTTTTTGGGTTGTTTGTTTCAGTTTTACATAATAAAGCATTTTTGAAAAAAAATCATGTTTTAGTGTCTCCGTATTCTGAGAGCCATAGTTTTTATATTTTTTGAGTAATTGTCTTAGTTAGGGTCTCATTTTTTGCAGAATGAGATGACGGTTTGATTGGTATGATTTTGGGGTGCGTATTACTTTTTGATCGCTTGGTATTACACTTTTTGTGAAATACACTTTTTTTACGGTGTTCACCTGAGAGGTTAGGTCATGCGACATTTTTTATAGAGCAGGTCATTACGGACGTGGCAATACATAATATGTCTACTTTTTTTATTTATTTACTGTAAGTTTTACACAATAATATCATTTTTGAAACAAAAAAAAATTCATGTTTTATTGTCTCCATAGTCTGAGAGCCATAGGTTTTTCAGTTTTTAGGCGATTGTCTCAGGTTGGGTATCATTTTTGCGGAATGAGATGACGGTTAGATTGTCACTATTTTGAGGTGCACATGACTTTTTGATCGCTTGCTATTACACTTTTTGTGATATAAGGTGTCTCCGTATTCTGAGTGCCATAGTTTTTTTTATTTTTGGGCGATTGTCTTATTTAGGGTCTCATTTTTTGCGGAATGAGATGATGGTTTCAATGGTATGATTTGGGGTGCGTATGACTTTTTGATCGCTTGGTATTACACTTTTTGTGATGTAAGGTGACAAAAAATGGCTTTTTTTGTACATCGTTTTTATTTTTTATTTTTTGCAGTGTTTACCTGAGGGGTTAGGTCATGTGATATTTTTATACAGCAGGTACTTACAGACGAGTCAATACCTAATATGTCTATTTTCTTTTTATTTATTTACGTTTTACAGAATAACATCACTTTTGAAACAAAAAAATATATATTTTAGTGTCTCCATAGTCTGAGAACCATAGTTTTTTTGTTTTTTGGGCGATTGTCTAGGGTAGGGGCTCATTTTTTGCAGGATGAGGTGACGGTTAGACTGGTACTATTTTGGGGGGCATACGCCTTTTTGATCGCTTGGTGTTGCACTTTTAGTGATGTAAGGTGACAAAAAAAATGGTTTTTTTAGCACAGACTTTATTTTATTTTTTTGACGGTGTTTACCTGAGGGGTTAGGTAATGTGATATTTTCATAGAGCCGGTCTATACGGACGCGGAGACGCCTAATATGTCTACTTTTCTTTTTTTCTTTTTCTATTTTTTACAATTGTTTTTACTTTATTTTGGGAAATGGGCACTTTTTTTTTTAGTAACATAGTACGGGTGGGTTCACACTAGCGTTATGGAGTCCGTTATGGATTTCCGTTATAACAGGGTTTTAACGGAACATAACGGAATCCATAGGATGGAATGCAAAACTGAAGCTTTTAAGAGGCATTCCGTTTTGCTCCGTCCTAATAGAAGTCTATGGGAAAACATAACGGATCCGTCTGGGTCCCGTTATGCAAGACTGAAAACAAAGTCCTGTCCACAGGACTTTGTTTTCCGTCTTGCATAACGGGACCCAGACGGATCCGTTATGCTTTCCCATAGACTTGTATTATGACGGAAAGCAAACGGAATGCCTTTTAAAGGCTTGCGTTTTGCATTCCGTCATAATAGCAGTCTATGGGCAAAAGAACGGATTCGTACTTCCGTCTTATGGATTCCGTTATGTTGCGTTATAACCACGTTATAATGGAAGGCCATAATGGAAACCATAAACGCTAGTGTGAACCCACCCTAACATAGTGTATAAGACCGAAAAAATACATTTGTCCATCCAGTTCGGCCTGTTTCCTACAAGTTGATCCAGAGGAAGGCAAAAACCCCTGTGAGGTAGAAGCCAATTTTCCCCACTTAAGGGTAAACAAATTCCTTCCTGACTCCAATCAGGCATCAGAATAACTCCCTGGATCAACGACCCCTCTCTAGTAGCTATAGCCTGTAATATTATTACACTCCAGGAATACATCCAGGCCCCTCCTGAATTCCTTTATTGTACTCACCATCATCACCTCCTCAGGCAGAGAGTTCCATAGTCTCACTGCTCTTACCGTGAAGAACCCTTTTCTATGTTTGTGTACAAACCTTCTTTCCTCCAGACGCAGAGGATGTCCCCTCGTCACAGTCACAGTCCTGGGGATAAATAGATGATGGGAGAGAACTCTGTACTGACCCCTGATATATTTATACATAGTTATTAGATCTCCCCTCGTCTTTTTTCTAAAGTAAATAACCCTAATTTTGATAACATTTCAGGGTACTGTAGTTGCCCAATCCCAGTTATTACTTTAGTTGCCCTCCTCTGAACTCTCTCCAGCTCTGCTATGTCTGCCTTGTTCACAGGAGCCCAGAACTGTACACAGTACTCCATGTGTGGTCTGACTAGTGATTTGTAAAGTGGTAGGACTATGTTCTCATCACGGGCGTCTATGCCCCTTGTGGGGGGTTAGCTCTGGTCTCGAGGATCGTTCACAAAAACTTCCTTCCGGACAATGGATTTCACGTCCAAACAGTGCGTTTATTATAGCAGAAACAACACAACAGGTGCAAAACAATAAACACTGGCCCGGCTAGGCTCTAACTAAACATATTAGTTGGGTTCCTCACTCACCTAGTGGGTACAGTTCACACCCTGTGAACTGCTGCGGCTTTCTCCAGCCCAATGTCCCACAGCCTCTTGGCTGTTCAGAGCACTGTTCACACACAGCCTCAGATCAGTGTCCGTTGGGGAATTCAGGCTCACCAGACCTCCTGACTGTGGCCCTGCGACCCTTCCAGGCGTCGCTGTGTCCCCCAATTCCGGGCTATCGCTTAGCCCCGTGGCCCCTCAGCCAACTCAGCCGAGACCACTCACACAGAGCCTCTGTCTCCAAAGCTCTCTCCAGAGTGGGGCCCCACCCATGTCCAACAAGAGGATTAAATATCCTCCCTGGACATGGGCATTGTCCAAAATCCTGAACTGGAGCATGGGGAACAGGCACCCACCCAGCACATTGCCTGTTCCCAGTAAAAGCCCGCCCTGGAACTGGCTGAGCCAGCTATACTAACACTAGTACTTGGGCTTTCACTCCCCCAAGGCCAGGCACCTTGGTGACACGCTCTCTCTGACGGCCTCCCTGGGGTTTCACTGCACACCCCAGTGTTCACATTGCCACACCCTTTTGATGCAACCCATTATCTTATTGGCCTTGGCAGCAGCTGCCTGACACTGGGTTTTGCAGCTTAATTTGCTGTTTATTAAAATTCCTAGATCCTTTTCCATGTCAGTGTTACCGAGCGTTTTACCATTTAGTATGTATGGGTGACTTGCATTATTCCTTCCCATGTGCATAACTTTACATTTGTCAGTGTTAAACCTCATCTGCCACTTCTCTGCCCAAGCCTCCAATCTATCCAGATCCCTCTGTAGCAGAAAACTGTCCTCTTCAGTGTTAATTACTTTACAAAGTTTAGTGCCAGATGCAAAAATAGATATTTTACTGTGCAGGCCTTCTACAAGATCATTAATAAATATATTGAAAAGAATAGGGCCCAATACTGACCCCTGAGGTACCCCACTAGTGACAGTGACCCAATCTGAGTGTGTACCATTAATAACCACCCTCTGTTTTCTGTCACTCAGCCAGTTACTTACCCACATACAGACATTTTCTCCCAGTCCGAGCATCCTCATTTTATATACTAACCTTTTATGAGGTACAGTGTCAAATGCTTTGGAGAAGTCCAGATATACGACATCCACTGATTCACCCCGGTCAAGTCTAGAACTTACCTCCTCATAGAAGCTGATTAGATTAGTTTCGCATGACCGATCCCTCATGAAGCCATGCTGATATGGCGTTATTTGCTTATTTTCATTGAGATACTCCAAAATAGCATCTCTTAGAAACCCTTCAAACAGTTTACCAACAACAGATGTTAAACTTACCGGCCTATAGTTTCCAGGCTCTGTTTTTGGACCCTTTTTGAATATTGGCACCACATTTGCTATGCGCCAATCCTGTGGAACATTCCCTGTTATTATAGAGTCCGCAAATATCAGAAATAAGGGTCTGGCTATGACATCACTTAATTCTCTTAGGATACGGGGGTGTATGCCATCCGGTCCTGGCGATTTGTCTATTTTAATCTTTTTAAGTCGCTGTTGTACTTCTTCCTGGGTCAGACACTTTTAATGGGGGGTTTACCTTTACATTCTGCATTTCATCTGACAGTTTATTTTCCTCAGTGAATATAGTGGAGAAAAAAGTATTTAATTGTTTTGCTTTATCCTCGTCGCTCTCTGCAACACCCCCCTGCTATGTAGAGGGCCGACTCCTTCAGATTTATATTTTTTACCATTTATATAATTGAAGAACATTTTAGGGTTAGTTTTACTCCCTCTTGGTCTCTAGTTTGGCAGTTTTTTTAGTTTTTTACATTTTCTATTTTTTTCCTTATAGTTTATCAGTGCTTCCTGGCTCCCTGAAACTTTACATATTTTTTTTTTGTAAAACTTAATTTTTGTAGCTTTTTTCACTTTCTGTTTTGTCCCACTATGGGACTTTAAGATTTCAGGGTCTTCTCCCTGTTTCAATACAGCACAATACATCTGTATTGTGCTGTATTGAACTGTCAGTGTCTTAAGCCTCATGCACACAACCGTTATTTTGGTCCGCGTCTGAGCCGCAAATTTTGCGGCTCGGGCACAGACCTATTCACTTCAATGGGGCCGCAAAAGATGCGGACAGCTCTCTCTGCTGTCCGCATCCGTTGCTCCTTTTCGTGGAGCCTTATGCTATAAGACGCTAACAGTTGCCTAGTAGACCCTGCCCTGGGGCTCGATCTCCTGGGCTTACGTAGCTGGCAGTCCCGATGCCTGTTCAAGGCATCGGGGCTTCCATAGCAACCATCGGGTCCCCGTCACTGGAGCATGGGGACCCGATGGGGATGTACAACCTGCCGCAAACCTCCTGTATGCCGAAGTAAGCGCAACCGCGGCATACAGGGGGTTAATCCGCCGGCATCGGTGTTTTCACCGATGCTGCCGGATACAGCAGGGGCCCGGCTGTCAGTATCAGTGCATAAAGTAGCCACAAGTCCTGGAGGGTTGAAGTACATAAATAATATACCTGTACTGATCCTTAGTTACATCCTGTATTATACTCCAGAGCTGCACTCGCTATTCTGCTGCTGCAGTCACTGTGTACCGTACATACATTACTTATACTGTACGGATCCTGAGTTATATCCTGTATTGTACTCCAGAGCTGCACTCACTATTCTGCTGGTGCAGTCACTGTGTACATACATTACTTATCCTGTACTGATCCTGAGTTACATTCTGTATTATACTCCAGAGCTGCACTCCCTATTCTGCCATTACCTGGATAGCTCTCTCATTGATGCCACTCTTCCAGTCACTCAGGATATGTAGTGCCGATACTTTGTGGCTTATGTTTCTATAGTTACATCTGGAAATCTAACTTAATGACCATTTTTTTCTCCAGAGAAGCCCGGAACATGCCTACCACCCCAGACCTTCTGCAGGGATCCAATACAACCTGGAACATGTACTGTGGACGGTGATTGTACAGGAAAAGAGAAATGCCGCCCAGAGCCCAGAGTGCATCAAAGTGGATTAAGTGATGTGAGGCCGGCTGGATGCATCTCCCGTCCCTCACAGCGGAGGACACATCACTGATCAGCCTCAATAATTCTCTCTTCTCTAGTTGCAGATAAACCTGGGAGGTGACAGCGGTGAACACACTCAGGGATCTGCTGTCCCAAGTGCTAAGTCTGAATACACCCCCATTAAAGGCAGATTTCTCCTCATTCTCAGCGATCAAAGTGAAATCTATCAATGTAATAAAGAAGAAGATGAAAAATGAGACTGGAATTTATCATTGACCATCCATTGTGATGCATTAAATTATTACTGGTGGCCGAGAAATGTAATTCCTGCTCATTGACACCGATATTAGACACTGCAGTCTAGAGCAGGGAGAGGTCCTGGTGGTCAGAGGTCAGGACTGCGCTCAACCAGACTCGTTATGAACTTTTAAAAATTTTGTCTCACATCTGAACCCACAAACCTTTTCAGGTCTGTTTCGGATGAGTCCACTAAAATGGCACGTAACATAATTTTTGTGCACATGTCAGCAGAAAAAAGTACTAGGGATGAAGAAGGGTTCTCACATGACCCTGAGAGGAAGTGGGGGGGGACTTGCCCTGATTGGACCCCAGGCTGACAGACAGCATGGATGAGCCAATCAGGGCTGCAGCTGACAGGGATGTGCCAGAACAGAACGTCATTCTGTGCTTGGCTGTGAATGAGGGTGGTCGGGACTCAGTGTCTGCCAGGAAAACAATTTTAGGGACAGTCAAAAGACACAATCAAGATTGTATTCTAGTGTCAGGGACAGTGAAGGGAAATTCCAGAATTAGACAGAGGAAGGATTGTGTAGAATATGAGCAGGCAGGAAAAACTGTCAGCCAAGGAGTTAGAAGAGGTTGCTGGCTTTGATTGGCAGTGCCTTCTAGCTGCAATTACTGCCTTATAACACAGCAGCAGCTGCTGGAGAACATCAAAAGCAGCTAACTGTGAGGACATTTCTTTTTTGCCATTTTGACAGAAAGATATATATACAGTATATACAGTAGATATAAAAAGTCTACACACCCCTGTTAAAACAAAGATAAATCATTTCAGAACTTTTTCCACCTTTAATGTGACCTATAAACTGTACCACTCAATTGAAAAACAAACTGAAATCTTTTAGGTGGAGGGAAGAAAAAAAAACTAAAATAATGTGGTTGTAACTGGGGATGTAGCTGTGTTCAGAATTAAGCAATCACATTCAGAATCCTGTTAAATAGGAGTCAGCATACACCTGCCATCATTTAAAGTGCCTCTGATTAACCCCAAATAAAGTCCAGCTACTCTAGCTGGTCTTTCCTGAAATTTTCTTAGTTGCATCCCACAACTGTGTGTTTTTTTGTCACTTATTTTCTGGGGTGATCGGCGGCTATTTTGTGACTTGTGGTGCACCAGAACAAGCTGCCACCAAGTCCATCAATCCATCAATAGTAGTTTTTTTTTGCTATATCGTACATCAGGGGCTTGGCTGTGCTAATTGTCACCCCTAGAAACTCAGGATAGCAATTTCTATATTTTATTAAGGGGTTAAATACAATTGCCCAAATACCAATCCCTTAAATCTGGTGTTCCAGCTTTGGCTAGCCAAGTATAATACTGTCTGCTGTCTGGCAAAGGATAGATTATTTTCTGTGGTGAAATTCAATTGCCAAAATAGCAATACCATAAATCAATGGTTTCAGCTGTGTCTGGTCAAGTTTCATAGTGTCCTGCAAATTATATATTTTGTTCTGGGGTGAAATTAAATTGCCAAAATAGCAATACCATAAATCTGGTGTCACAGCTGTGCCTGGAAAACTATAATAGTGTCCGCCAAAACATATATTTTGTTCTGGGGTGAAATTAATTTGCCAAAATAGCAATACCCTGAATCTGGTGACCCAGCTGTTGCAGGCCAAGTTTCATAGTGTCCGCAAAAAAATATATTTTGTTCCGGGGTGTAATTCACTTGCCAAAATAGCAATACCCTAAATCTGGTGTTCGAGCTGTTGCAGGCCAAGTTTCATAGTGTCTGCAAAAACATATATTTTGTTCTGGGGTGTAATTCACTTGCCAAAATAGCAATACCCTGAATCTGGTGTCCCAGCTGTTGCAGGCCAAGTTTCATAGTGTCCGTAAAAACATATATTTTGTTCTGGGGTGTAATTCACTTGCCAAAATAGCAATACACTGAATCTGGTGTCCCAGCTGTTGCAGGCCAAGTTTCATAGTGTCCGCAAAAACATATATTTTGTTCTGGGGTGTAATTCACTTGCCAAATTAGCAATACCCTGAATCTGGTGTTCGAGCTGTTGCAGGCCAAGTTTCATAGTGTCCGCCAAAACATATATTTTGTTCTGGGGTGAAATTCACTTGCCAAAATAGCAATACACTGAATCTGGTGTTCGAGCTGTTGCAGGTCAAGTTTCATAGTGTCCGCCAATACATATATTTTGTTCTTGGTTGAAATTAATTTGCCAAAATAGCAATACCCTGAATCTGGTGTCCCAGCTGTTGCAGGCCAAGTTTCATAGTGTCCGCAAAAACATATATTTTGTTCTGGGGTGTAATTCACTTGCCAAAATAGCAATGCCCTGAATCTGGTGTTTGAGCTGTTGCAGGCCAAGTTTCATAGTGTCCGCCAAAACATATATTTTGTTCTGGGGTGAAATTAATTTGCCAAAATAGCAATACCCTGAATCTGGTGTCCCAATTGTTGCAGGCCAAGTTTTATAGTGGTGGCAAAAACATATATTTTGTTCTGGGGTGTAATTCACTTGCCAAAATAGCAATACCCTGAATCTGGTGTCCCAGCTGTTGCAGGCCAAGTTTCATAGTGTCCGCCAAAACATATATTTTGTTCTGGGGTGTAATTCACTTGCCAAAATAGCAATATCCTGAATCTGGTGTTCGAGCTGTTGCAGGCCAAGTTTTATAGTGTCTGCAAAACATATATTTTGTTCTGGGGTAAAATTCACTTGCCAAAATAGCAATACCCTGAATCTGGTGTTCGAGCTGTTGCTGGCCAAGTTTCATAGTGTCCGCCAAAACATATATTTTGTTCTGGGGTGAAATTAATTTGCCAAAATAGCAATACCCTGAATCTGGTGTCCCAGCTGTTGCAGGCCAAGTGTAAATCTGTCCATAAAAGGATACCTTTCATCCAGGGCCTAAATACTAGCCCTAAAAGAGATATTCCCCTAAGTCAGTGGTTACTGCTGTGCCTGGATTAGTGTAATACGCTACATAAACAAATAGGCAGATAGTGTTAGGTGCCTGTAAAAAATGGCCTGAATTTGAAATCAATACATTGGGCCAAATATTTTTTTCCTTATTGTGGTGCTTGGTGAACGGTAACAATGAGGAAAACATCTAGTAAGGGACGCGGACGCGGTCGTGGTGGTGTTAGTGTACCCTCTGGTGCTGGGAGAGGACGTGGCCATTCTGCCACAGCCACACGTCCTAGTGAACCAACTAGCTCAGGTTCCAGTACCCGCCAGAATTTACAGCGATATTTGGTGGGGCGCAATGCCGTTCTAAGGATGATAAGGCCTGAGCAGGTACAGGCGCTAGTCAATTGGGTGGCCGACAGTGGATCCAGCACGTTCACAATATTATCTCCCACCCAGTCTTCTGCAGAAAGCGCATAGGTGGCACCTAAAAACCAAGCCCATCAGTCTGTCACATCACCCCATGCATATCAGGGAAACTGTCTGAGCCTCAAGTTATGCAGCAGTCTCTTATGCTGTTTGAAGACTCTGCTGGAAAGGTTTCCCAAGGGAATTCACCTAGCCCTTCCCCAGTGGTGGAAGACATAGAATGCACTGATGCACAACCACCGATGTTTACTGATGATGAGGACATGGTAATACCACCTCATCAGAGTCCGCACGTCTCTGATGATGACGAAACACAGGTGCCAACTGCTGCGTCTTTCTGCAGTGTGCAGACCGAACAGGAGGTCAGGGAAGAAGACTATCCCTGTTCTATTCACATCGGGAGTGAGCACGTCCCGACGTGCGCACAAGCTTATAAAGAGGCTGAGTCACATGCTGCACTTGGCCAATCACAGCCTTGCCAATAGTAGGCATGGCTGCGATGGCACCTTAGGGCAAGTAGTATGATGCATGTTGATTGGCTGCTTTGCAGCCTTTCAAAATGCGCCAAAATACACGCCGAACGACGAACCCGAACCCGAACTTTTACGAAAAAGTTCGGGTTCGGGTCCGTGTCACGAACACCCCAAAATTCGGTACGGACCCGAACTATGCTCGAACTGTTCGCTCAACACTACTGATGACAGGTTGTCAAAACACTGGTTTCATATTTGTTAACAAGGCAATTAACGTTAATTACCAGGGACTGCCCCTGATTCGCTCTCATGACCGTGGGAAAGTGAAGCCCATCAGTCTGTCACATCACCCCCATGCATATCAGGGAAACTGTCTGAGCCTCAAGTTATGCAGCAGTCTCTTATGCTGTTTGAAGACTCTGCTGGAAAGGTTTCCCAAGGGAATTCACCTAGCCCTTCCCCAGTGGTGGAAGACATAGAATGCACTGATGCACAACCACTGATGTTTCCTGATGATGAGGACATGGGAATACCACCTCATCGGAGTCCGCACGTATCTGATGATGACAAAACACAGGTGCCAACTGCTGCGTCTTTCTGCAGTGTGCAGACCGAACAGGAGGTCAGGGAGGAAGACTTTGTGGAAGACGATGCAGGGGACGATGAGGTCCTAGACCCCACATGGAATGAAGGTCGTGCCACAGACTTTCATAGTTCAGAGGAAGAGGTGGTGGTGAGACCGAGCCAACAGCGTAGCAAAAGAGGGAGCAGTGGGCAAAAGCAGACCAGCCGCTGCCAAGAGAGTTCGCCTGCTACTGGCCACCGCCATCAGGAACCGAGCACCCCAAAGGCAGCTTCAAGGGGTTCCCTGGCATTGCACTTCTTTAAACAATGTGCTGACGACAAGACCCGAGTGGTTTGCATGCTGTGCCATCAGATCCTGAAGCGAGGCATTGACATTCTGAACCTTAGCACAACCTGCATGACCAGGCATCTACATGCAAAGCATGAACTGCAGTGGAGTAAACACCTTAAAAACAAGGAACTCACTCAGGCTCCCCCTGCTCCCTCTTCTGCTGCTGCCTCGGCCTCTTCCTCCGCCTCGGGAGGAACGTTGGCACCTGCCGCCCACCAAACAGAGGATGTGCCACCGACACCACCACCTGCGTCACCAAGCATCTCCACCATGTCACACGGAAGCGTTCCGCTCTCCATCTCACAAACCTTGGAGAGAAAGCGTAAATTCCCACCAAGCCACCCACGAGCCTTGGGCCTGAATGCCAGCATTTCTAAACTACTGGCCTTTGAAATGCTGTCATTCAGGATGGTGGACACAGACAGCTTCAAACAGCTGATGTCCATGGCTGTCCCACAGTATGTTGTTCCCAGCCGCCACTACTTCTCCAAGACAGCTGTGCCTTCCCTGCACAACCAAGTATCCGATAAAATCAAGTGTGCACTGCGCAACGCCATTTGTTGCAAGGTCCACCTAACCACAGATACGTGGACCAGTAAACACGGCCAGGGACGCTATATCTCCCTAACTGCACACTGGGTAAATGTAGTGGCGGCTGGGCCCCAGGCGGAGAGTTCCTTGGCGCACGTCCTTCTGCCGCCAAGGATCGCAGGGCATCATTCTTTGCCTCCTGTAGCCTCCTCCTCCTACTCGGCTTCCTCCTCCTCTGCTTCCACCAGCTCATCCAGTCAACCACACACCTTCACCACCAACTTCAGCACAGCCCGGGGTAAACATCAGCAGGCCATTCTGAAACTCATATGTTTGGGGGACAGGCCCCACACCGCGCAGGAGTTGTGGCGGGGTATTGAACAACAGACCGACCAGTGGTTTCTGCCGGTGGGCCTCATGCCCGGCCTGGTGGTGTGCGATAATGGGCGAAATCTCATCGCAGCTCTAGGACTAGCCGGTTTGACGCACATCCCTTGCCTGGCGCAAGTGCTGAATTTGGTGGTGCAGAAGTTCATTCACAACTACCCCGACATGTCAGAGCTGCTGCATAAAGTGCGGGCCGTCTGTGCGCGCTTCCAGCGTTCACATCCTGCCGCTGCTCGTCTGTCTGCGCTACAGCGGAACTTCGGGCTTCCCGCTCACCGCCTCATATGCGACGTGCCCACCAGGTGGAACTCCACCTTGCACATGCTGGAGAGACTGTGCGAGCAGCAGCAGGCCATAGTGGAGTTTCAGCTGTAGCACGCAAGGGTCAGTCGCTCTCCAGAACAGCACCACTTCACCACCAATGACTGGGCCTCCATGCAAGACCTGTTTGCCTTGTTGCGCTGCTTCAAGTTCTCCACCAACATGGCCAGTGCCAATGACGCTGTGATCAGCGTTACTATCCCACTTCTATGTCTTCTTGAAAAAACGCTTTGGGTGATGATGGAAGGGGAAATGGCACAGGAGGAAAAGGAGGAGGAAGAGGTATCATTTCCACGGTTATCAGGCCAGTCATTCACCAGTGGCTCGGAGGGTGGGTTCCTGCACCAACTTAGGCCAGGTACACAAGTGTCCAGCCAGGGCAGTTCTCAAGGATGAGGAGGAGGATGAGGTAGAGGAAGAGGAACCGTGTTCACAGCAGAGTGGCACCCAAAGCTGCTCATGGGCATCACTGCAGAGTGGCTGGGGGGATATGGAGGACACAGACGATACACCTCCTACAGAGGACAGCTTGTTGCCCACATTCTAACCAGTGATGATTCCTGGGTGGCCACACTGCTGGATCCCCGTTACAAGGAGAATGTGCGGTCCTTAATTCCCTCACTGGAGCATGATCGAAAGATGCGCGACTACTACCGCACGCTGTTAGACGCACTTCTGATGGCATTACCGCCTGACACTGGGGCTTCAGTGGAAGCACAAGACGAAGGCAGAGGAGGAGGAAGAAGTCGCCAACGCAGCTAAGGGATCCGCCAGCTCTTCAGAAGGCATGGTTAGCATAGCTGAAATGTGGAAAAGCTTTGTCAGCACGCCACAAGAACCAGCACCACCAGCTGATATGGAACGTCTTAGCAGGAGGCAGCATTTCAGCAACATGGTGGAACAGTATGTGTGCTCACGCCTACACGTACTGACTGATGGGTCTGCCCCATCCAACTTCTGGGTCTCCAAATTGGGCACATGGCCTAAGCTTACCCTTTATGCCTTGGAGGTGCTGGCCTGCCCTGCAGCCAGTGTATTGTCTGATCGTGTGTTTAGCATGGCAGTGGGCGTCATCACTGACAAGCGCAGCCGCCTGCCCACAGCCAATGTGGACAAGCTCACATTCATTAAAATGAACCAGGCATAGATCCCACAGGACTTGTCCATACCTTGTGCAGAATAGAGATGTATACTGACCTCACCCAGCCATTGTTATACTCCAGCGCACTTTCTCTTTGTTTTCTTTTTTATATTTCCCAATGTTTTGGAGTCTACCCAAATGTATAAAAACAAAAAACAGTGTTGTTGGCGACTACCTCCTCCACCACCGTTTCCACCTACACCGACACGTCCACCTCCTCCTCAACCTCCTACTTCATATGGACCTCCTCCTCCTAGTTCAAGATTATTATTTTTAATTTTTATGTATTTTATGTCGTTTTAGGCCTTTCCCTATCCATGTTTATTTGCGGGGCAATTATCAAGCTCTTACTCCCATGTTGCTCCTTTTTCCAGCCCTCTAGCCATTTCCATTACTTTTTAAGAGCCATTTTAGTGCCCCAAAGTTCAGGTCCACATTGACTTCAATGGGGTTCAGGGTCAAGTTTGGGTCAAGTTCGGGTCCTGAACTCGAGCTTTGCGGCGAAGTTTGGCCGAACCCGGTGAACCCGAACTTCCAGGTGTCCGCTCAACCCTAATGGTCAGCTACAGGTCAAAAAACAGAGAACAGGTGCAGATCTTTTCATGATACCTTATCTGTGAGTAGGATTTGCTCCTGATGTTTGCTCACCATACATTAACTGCTGGAATTAAATGACCAAATAACTGAAGAGTGAACTCAGCCTTACAGGTCAATGTTAGCTCCAGGTATAATGTACTTAACCGCGCAGTGGACGAATATTCTAATATAGTGGGAAAGAGCATTCTCATTTCACTGCTCGTGCGGTGTCCACATTTTTTGATAGATAACCTGTTCTGTTAGCCACTGATTCTACTAAATTGTGAAAGAGCAGTCTCATTTCACTGTTTTGGAGTTGTCCACATTGATTGATAGATAAGGCATTGTGTTACCCACTCATTCTATTATAGAGTAAAAGAGTGCTCTCATTTTACACCGTCTGTTGCTTCTTCATAGATTACTAGAGAACCTGTTCTGTTACCTACTGATACAAGTAGTGGCCCCATAACAGAGTGGAGAGAGCATGAGGAGTCAACATAGTGAATCCATCACAAAGAGGAGAAGGTGGCAATTCAGCATCCTGCTCCTAGAAGTTGCATATACTGCAAAGTGCATATCATCATGTTATGCATGTATTTATTGTGTATACCCGTAAGCACATGATAACTATAGGACATATCTCACAGTTACTATTAGATGGGGCTAGTGTCACCCTTTATATAAGGGGAGGTGTGACAGCATAATGCAGAGTCAGTAAGTGAGGTTGAGTAATCTAATCCAGTTTAAACCAGTTCAGTCAGAAAGTGCAGCGTTAGAGGAACTACAGAAGTGTGACGCTACACCCTCGCCACCCCTGGACCCAGGTACCAGCTAGGGGGAGGCCTAAATGAGAAAGGAACAACTACCAAAAGCAGACCAGATAATAGAGAGGTGCAGAGCAAGACCTGAAGAACAGTCTACAAAGGACTTATTTGACTCTACGGCCCTTGTGTTCAGGAGTTACCTGCGGTGCCGGAGCACGCACCACATCCAGTTTAGCCCACCTGTATGTACTGTACCTCCACATCTCCTAGTGGAAGAGTGCATAAGCAACCTATCAAAGAAGGAGTTTGCATTTCTGTGCCTGGATGCTTGTGTGTACAGGTCAGTTAGTAAAGTGCAGGATAAGGAAGATTGCCTAGGACATATAAAGAAACACTGGTTTGGCCTATGGTTATCTGCTGCTGTGAGATCTGTACCATCTGAGGAGAATGCATTTCTGTGTAACACCAGCCAGTCCATAACAAGTGAGACCCGTCCTGAACTGCCTGATTCTGAGGCTTCAGTAAATAATTATTCACTGTCTATCCTGGACTCATTATTTCTATCCTACATTTGGACCTAAGGGTGCTGACATCACAAAGACATCAAGATATCAGGGACCACGCCATCTTTGCACCTAAAACCCATACCACCAAGGGAATCTCAACTACCATCCAGCAGGAGAACCCCTTTAATCCAGAGAGGGCCCCAAAGGAATCTGGTGGCATCCTTCCCATCACTGCACACCAGCCCAGGGAGCTTCAGGAAACTGAGTACAACTACTGCACCCATCTGACCACCCACACTCACATGTGCCCCAGCGGCCCGGTCGCTGCATATAAATTAGCATCACGAACAGGAGCAAATCCTTTTTCCCTAATGAAAAGAACTTTTGTGTGGCACAAGAACTGTATGCTGATAATCTGCAAGACTCCTACTACATGTGTGCAGCATCAAAAGTTGAATATTGTGCATTTTCCATGCGACTACCACAGCCTGAGTCAATGAATTGACTATCGATCTCTGCGAATTTCCGGTAACCAGCCAACAAGGGGTGAATGACTGCTAACGGTGGGAAAACCAAGGTTCTACCTTTTTCCAAAATCGGGAAAATAATTGTTTGCTGTACCACCATAGACTTTGCATTATGTCTCTTCCAATTGCAAGTGAACCTAGGGGGCGGGACAGATGGAGTCTGCATGAGTCAACGTCTGAGTGAGGATGTACAACATCTCCCTCTCTCTAAGCAGGAGACCAACAGCATGGCCGCGAAAGACATTAAGTGGGACTGGGTTAGCCCCCGCTCAGGAGCAGCGTTACTACCCGCAGCATCGGTGCCGGAAACCCAAAAACCCTCTATGTCCAAACACCATAAAGTGGTGTCAGATCTCCATAATGTCTGTATAGAAAAGACCTACAAGAGGAAGGTCTACTACAAGGAGCTGACAAAGAAAATTTTAGACTACCCAGGGGACAGCCTTCCAGAGGAGGAGAAGATGGGGAATTTCTGAGTTTACTGGTCACTTAGAATATTGCGCTCTAACTTCATCATCCTCTCACAGTGATTTTAGAACACAGAAATGTACAGAGGCTCACACAGGTGGCTAGCTGCCATCTTGTGGACTAAAATGTGTACTACAAAATATACACAATATACATAAAAACCTATCTCTCACAAATCCCTCCTGTTGCGGGAAATAGACCAAAGGTGAAGAGGAAAAGTGAGGTACTATCCCAACGCCCTAAACAGCGAAGAGCTGGACTTTCCTTATTGCTTCACCAGGTCCCCTCAACTCCCTTTTGGGTTTGCCTTCATCTTGTCCTATTTACTCTGCAACCATCAACAATTTTTTTTTTTTTTTTTACTTCAGGATGGAATAAACTTTACCTTTGACAGGGGCACAGCACATATACATAGTGTGCGCATAGAGGAATTAAACATTTTTTTTAAAATCCTAAAATGGAAAACTATACAGCACCCTGTTAAAGCTAAATGCTAAAAATACTGTAGCCACTCAACCAGTTCCCAAAACAAATTTTTCTAGCCATGAGGTAAATGTATTATTAATTTCATCATTTTTTGCGTCAGTTCATTTGATAAATTACATCAGATCCTTGGGGATTCTTCCATCAGGGATAATGTTGTTCGTAATTTAGATGCATTAGGAACTTCTAACCATCTTGTAAACCCTTCCTTTTCTGCTGTCAAGGACCAGTTGGTTCTGTAGAATCATCACCAAATTGTTCCGCATCTCCCTTCACAGCCTCACAGGTGAAATCCACGAATCTCTGTTGATGACAATTAGAGATAAGCAAATTTTTCAAAATTCGATTCGCCAGTTTGCCAAATTTTTCTGTGAAAATTTGTTTCGATCTGAATATATTTGCGGTGAATTAAAATAAAAAACTGTTATTTCCTGGCTGCAGAGATCCTTTATAGTAGTGTAGAACACTGTGTCTACTGTAACACACATAGGGATTCTGCTTTGGTAGTGAAATAATACTGTGCGTCCGTGTGACATGCAGATGACAGGTGTCGATCTTAGAATCACTGCACATTTCACTTATTTGGGCAGTTACGGGGCCAAAACTGACCAAACAACTCAAGTATCAACTCAGCCTTACAGTTAGATAACAACAGTTAGTTAGCGACAAGAAGAAACGCACTCCTTTTACCCCCTCGTCAGCTGATTCCACATACGGTAGATGTCTACAGAACCTGTTCTATTAAAAGCTTATACAAGTAGAGCGACAGAGTGGAGCGGGTGTCAGTAGTAAGTTTGTGTTGACGTCACTGATTCATTTTCCCCATTCTCTGATCTGTCAGAACAATTACGCAGAAAAAACGGATCCTGTCTGTGGAGCATACGCCTTCACTCGGTCAGCATTTGGTCGGTAATCCATCAGTATTGCTAAAGGCAAAAAAAAAAATGGAATGGATCTAAAACAGAGATGACACGTGAATGGAATATTCGCATGTCTTCTGTGTTTTGTACCCACTTTTGCTTTTGGCTACCAAATCATAAGCCAATTCTGATGGGACCATACAGGCCTTACAGCTGCTACACTGACAGGATCCGTTGTGCATCTCATTTTTCCTTCCTTCTGACAGATCAAAAGAAGGGTAAAAAAAATGATGATGTAAGCAAGGCCGAAAGGCAAAATAGTGGCCAAGTCATGAAATGGGGAAGGTGGGAATATCATGAGAAGTCCAGAGAGGGTCTGGAGGTGGCAGAAGTATGAGGAGGCCAACGAGTGGCACAATGACAGAGTCTGGATTAGTTTTTCTTTCACTCTCCCTAGCGCCTGCATATAAGTCTGTCCCTGAACAATGTACGATGGTGAATGGTAGAATCTAAGATGGCCGCTGTATTTATAAGGCTGTGACATCACCGGGCTGGCTGGCTGCTGATTGGCTGCATGCATGGCAATATGGGTCATCCCGCCTTCACAGAGTTCCTTGCCCCATGGCCTCGCACGTGTATCCACCATTTTAGTCACCATTGTAGCCGCCATGTTAGGAAAAATTACGATTTGTTACCATGAAGCACGAGGAAATTCGCATTTATTGCGAATCAAATTTTTCCTGAAATTCTAAATGAATTCCACTTCGTCAGCTTCGATTCGCTCATCTCTAATGGAGACACTAAAACATGATTTTTTTGGTTTCAAAAATGAAATCATTGTGTAAAACTTAAATAAATAAAAAAGTATACACATTACATGACCTAACCACTCGGGTGAACACTGTCAAAAAAATTAAAATAAAAACTGTACAAAATTTTTTTTTGTCACCTTCCATCACTAAAAGTGCAACACCAAGCGATCACAAAGACATATTCCCCCCAAAATAGTGCCAATATAACCGTCACCTCATCCCGCAAAAAATGAGCCCCTTTGTAAGACAATCGCCCAAAAAACTATGGCTCCCAGAATATGGAGACACTAAAACATCATTTTTTTTTTTTGTTTAAAAAATGCTGTTATTGTGTAAAACTTAAGTAAATAAAAAACAGTACACATATTAGTATCACTGTGTTTGTAAGAACTGGCTGTATAAAAATATCACATGATCTAACCCCTCAGGTGAACCAGGTGAAAAAAAAAAACGGCGTAAAAAAGCCATTTTTGTCACCTTACATCACAAAAAGTCTAACAGCAAGTGATCAAAAATACATATACACCCCAAAATAGTGCCAATCAAACCGTCATCTCATCCTGCAAACAATGATACCCTACCTAAGACAATTGCCCAGAAAATAAGAAAACTATGGCTCTCAGACTATGGAGACGCTAAAATGAATTTTTTTTTGTTTAAAAAATTATATTATTATGTAAAACTTAAAAAAAAATTAAAAAGTAGACATATTAGGTATTGCCACGTCCAGATAAACTTGCTGTATAAAAATAGCACATTACCTAACCCCTCAGGTGAACACCATAAAAAAGAAAAAAAAAAGGGGGGGGGGAAGAGACATTTTTTGTCAACTTACATCATAAAAAGTGTAATACAAAGCAATCTAAAAGTCCTATGCACCCTAAAATAGTACCAATTAAACCGTCATCTCATACCGATAAAAATTAGCCCCTACATAAGACAGTCGCCCAAAAAATAAAAATCTAGGCTTTCAGAATGTGGAAAGACTAAAAAATCTTTTTTTTTTTCAATGCTTTATTATGTAAAATTGAAACAAACAACCAAAAAAAGTAGTCATATTTGGAATGACTAAAAATACCACATGATCTAACCTGTCAGATGAACGTTGTAAATAACAAAAAATAAAAACGGTGCCAAAACAGCTATTTTTTGTTACCTTGCCTTACAAAAAGTGTAATATAGAGCAACCAAAAATCATATGTACCCTAAAATAGCACCAACAAAATTGCCACCTTATCCCGTAGTTTCCAAAATGGGGTCACTTTTTTGGAGTTTCTACTCTAGGGGTGCATCAGAGGGGCTTCAAATGGGACATGGTGTCAAAAAAAACTGTCCAATAAAATCAGCCCGCCAAAAACCACACGGAGCTCCTTTCCTTCTGTGCCCTGCAGTGTGCTCATACAGCAGTTTACGACCACATATGGGGTGTTTTTATAAACTACAGAATAAGGGCAATAATTATTGAGTTTTGTTTGGCTGTTAACCCTTGCTTTATTACTGAAAAAAATGGATTCAAATGGAAAATCTGCCAAAATTCTGACATTTCATTCCCATATTCCATTGATTCTTGTGGAACAGCTAAAGGGTTAACAAAGTTTGTAAAATCGGTTTTTAGTACTTTGAGGGGTGTAATTTCTAAAATGGGGTCATTTATGGGTGTTTTCTGTTATGTAAGCCTCACAAAGTGACTTCAGACCTGAACTGGTCCTTAAAAAGTGGGTTTTGGAAATTTTCTGAAAAATTTCAAGATTTGCTCCTAAACTTCTAAGCCTTCTAACATCCCCAAAAAATAAAATGGCATTCACAAAATGATCCAAACATGAAGTAGACATATGGGGAATGTAAAGTAATAATTATTTGTGGAGATAATAATATCTATTATAAAAGTAGAGAAATTTAAATTTTTCAAAATTTTTGGTAATTTATTTTGGTATTTATTTATAAATAAAATGATATATTTTGACTCAAATTTAGCACCGTCATGAAGTACAATATGTAATGAAAGAAGAATCTCAGAATAGCCTGGATAAGTAAAAGCATTTTAAAGTTATCACCACATAAAGTGACATATAATGTTTGCAAAAAAATGGCCTGGTCCTTAAGATGAAATATGGAAGGGTCCTGAAGGGGTTAAAGGCTTCAGTTTTGACTTTCATCTTATGGATTCCGTTATTTTCTGTTATAACAATGACGGAATCCATAACGGTGATGTGAACTCACCCTTACTTGGAACAATTGTTCTACAACCATTGATCTGTCTTCATCCAGTGCTCCAAGGCTCGGTGTCAGACTCAGAGATCACCTCCATATTATCCTGCTGTGAGAGGAAAAGTCAGACATCCAGTCCTGTCTTTTTGTCCTCAATTAAACTGTAATGTTGGGTATTTCGTTTTGCACTCTTGTTTTCCAGATATTTTATTTGAGTCCTAATGAAAACGTGCGATTTTTTCAAATAAAAAGTCACAAGATTGGTACACAGTCACACAAATTATGGAACAGTAATAGAAAAGTTGCAAGTGTTTTTTTGTAATTTAAAGATAGAGGTGCAATGTAATGTCCTTCCCCTTCTACAAACACACTGAACACTGCTATTGACTTTAGGATGGATACAGTATTGACACCAGTGAGATTCAAGTCTACTGTGCAATTTGCATTTTAAAATAGCAGTATCAGAAAAGATCTTTCTGTACTGTAAAACTACACACTAATGTAATTATTATCCCCACTAAATCATTTATATAACAATGCAGCAATGTGATTTTGAGTTAATTTCACTGGTATATAAAGTTAAATACTTTTGCTATACCACACATAATACCTGACAGATATAATGCACTGAAAAATTGTGCAATTGCTCAGCAGCAGAATGCTAATGGGGGATTGTGCTGGCAATAAGCCTAGGTAGAAACTTGAGGTTTTGAAAGACAAAAAAAAAAAAAAAAAGATGTCTCTCTGTTCAAATGAACAACAAAAATCTTGCAGGTGGCTGGTTTTGTAAATCAGAACTTCTAGAATAAGGTTCTACAGCAGCTGTATTGAGCACTGTGCTCAGCCCCTCAATCACTGAAAGTTTACCGTGATCAATGTTCCTAGAATTCTACACAATTGTTTATTTTGATTCTTTCTCTAGTACTGTCCCCTTTACAATAGAATTAAAACTGTTAAATTGTTTTCAGTCAGGCATTGCACACACTTAACCACCCTCAGCGAGAAAGCGCGATATATATACTGGGCGCACTACAACTACAGGGGAGACCATTATATATATGGGGGCATTATACTACAGGAGGACAACATATTATATATTCAGGGGCATTATACTACAGGGGGACAGCATATATATATATATATAGGGAATTATATTTTGGGGTCACTAGAGTGGCACTACCATTGCAGGGCAACATTATATTGCCAGGGGAAAAGAGTTGCTGGACTACGGGGGGCATTATACTAGAATTATAAAGACTAGCACTACAAAGGGGCATTATACTATAGGGAGGACTATAGGGAGGCACTATAATACAGGCCAGACCACTACAGAGGACATTATAATGCACAAGACACTACCAGGGGCCATTATAATACAGGCTGAAGCATTATAGGAGGAATACATACAACACATATACTAAAGAAGGCACATTATATGTAATGGCAATACAGGAGCGTTATAATACAGGGTACACTACAGGGGATCATTATAACTATAGCGGGCACTGCATCTGGGGTTTTATGAATACTGGTACTGCTACATGGGGCATTATAAATACCTGTCCCACTATAGGGGACATTTTAACTACTGGGAAAACTACGGAGGCTTTGTTACTACTGTGGGCTCTAAGGGGGCTTGTAGAAGTGGCTTGTTACTGCTGGGACACTATAGGAGGCCAAATACAAACCACTTACTAATGTATTGTGATTGTCCATATTGCTTCCTCCGCTGGCTGAATTCATTTTTCCATCACATTATACACTGCTCATTTCTATGGTTACGACCAGCCCACAATCCATCAGGGATGGTCGTGTTTTCACACTATAGGAAAAAGCACCTGCCTATGTGCGCTCCCGCGGTCTCAGCCACCAGAGAGGCTGGCATGTTTCTATATGGTGTGCAAGCTGGATTACAGGGTGATTGTAACCGTGGAAACAAGTAGTGTATGATGTGATTTAAAAATAAAAGAAGCCAGCAAAGGAGTCAATATGGAGAAATGCCATTTGCTGAAGTGACAAAACCCCTTTAATGACTTATGGGGGCATTATTAATATTGGAGGTACTGTGGCGGAATTATTTTTATTGGGCACAACATGGAGGGAAGTACTACCAATAGGGCTGCTATTGGGGGTATTGTAGGGGTCACTATTACTACTTAGCGCAGTCTGGGAGCCCTATTACTATGGGTGGATTATCTGCATGGCCCTCGGCTACGAACGCACTATAAACTGGTATTGACACACTAAGATGCTCAAAATTGTACAATTATAAACAGTAGAAAAAAATTGCAACAGGTTTTTGGAAAGAAAAAAGTTAGTGCACAGAAAAAGGGTACTGCCCCTAACCTCTCCCTAATGAAAAAAAATGAACATTCTACCTGGTAATTTAATATATATATATATATATATATATATATATATATATATATATATATATATTTGTGGTCAGGGCTACGGACACGAAAGCCGAAGAGCCCTAGTGTGTTAAACACCGAGACCCACCGTAACTGCAAGACGCGTCTTACCTAACTAAATGGCTAGTGGTGTGCCGGTAGCCATGTCCGAGGGTAGGCCTATAAAAGGGGGGCATACCCTGTAGAAGTGAAAATAGAAAGGGAGGGAGGGTGGGGCAACTGAGAAAACGCCCGCCCCTAGGTGGGGCTGTGCCTGGTTTAAGTAGAGCCTCCGCCCCTCCCACAAATGCAGTCTAAACAGACTGCCAAACTTGTGGTCAGGGCTACGGACACGAAAGCCGAAGAGCCCTAGTGTGTTAAACACCGAGACCCACCGTAACTGCAAGACGCGTCTTACCTAACTAAATGGCTAGTGGTGTGCCGGTAGCCATGTCCGAGGGTAGGCCTATAAAAGGGGGGCAAAAACCAGCCATGTAGGGTGAAAAGAGACTTGAATGGCCTGTGCAAAGAAACCCCTGATCCAAACTGCGAAGCAATGTCTCCCACGAGAGTTCGGATACATAAGTCAACCATAATGACGCCTGCATCCGTCCTGTGGATAGAGCCAGGACAGAATGCTGAATGTCGCAGATACTGCCCCAATGCACGAGGGAGGAACTGGAAACGCTTCAGAAGGAAGCGTGGACGATACTAGCTAAACCTGAAGACTTGGTTGTGGTGCGAGCACTGACAAAATCCCCCTAGCCTTATGAGACTGGAGAACTGAGAGCCTAACTGTCTAGACTATGGAAAGAAGGGCCCGAAGAATACCATGTAGGCCAGGAAAGGAAGTAAAGCAATAAGCTAAGAACGTAGTATATGGAATCCTGTCGATGCCCTCACGTGAGCGGAGGAGTGCGATTGCGATAAGCTGCTGGTGATTTAGTTCGCAGACCTGGCTGATTGAAAACGTAACCGGCATGGTAAGACAACTGACAAATATGAGGGGTAAACAAGAAAATAAACTAAAAAGTGGCCTGAAGAAAGTACAGGCGGGATTACGTCATGGGCCTGACCGATGTGATAGGCGATACTTAAAATAACTATATTTCCTGAAAAAACCTGACAGGCGAATATCGTGAACATGAGACCAGACCAACGTGGCCGGTGACACCTAATGATGAGTGTCATTCGGTACGAGAACCTGAAGGTGGCCGATGACACCAATGACTTGAACTCTGGAAATTAAAGTCTGGTCCTGGGGGGGGAGCATAGCCAGACAGGTGATCTGTCGACCAGGCAGGGGTTCGTGAGCTGGCCACATTGATTATTGAACGTGAAGAAAAACACGAGCGGGCAACCAACTATGGTGATTGAAAACGTAGGATGAAGAATGCGTCAAGTACAGACAATAGGTTTAAAACAGAAGCCTAAGTGTGACATAAATAATTGAATGTGTATGATTGAAATGTGACGGGCTAAGGACGTTGAGTTAGAGAACAAGGGCCTAACGAAATGAACAAGAGCTATGACACCCGGGGTGGCCCATGCTCCTAATGACAATGACGATACGTTATATGTGGCAGCAGTGGCGCCACTGCCCATCCTGTATGTACCACAAATAAGACTATTAGTATGTTTCTGGAATCAGCTCCCTGTGAGCAGAGCATAGCAAATGACCTACCACAATCCCTGCCAAGCACTAAATTGTCCGCAGAGGGAACGGAATGGTAACGAGGAGAGACCAGCAAAGGAAGCAATGCAGAAATGAGGAGCAAACGGAAATAATCCATGCGGCACCCAAAGTCCGCCAGAAGTAGCCGTGTTGTAAGAAGCCTGTCCCGAAGAGGGACAGTGTAGTAAAGACTAAACCCGGAGAGTAAGCATATCCGACTTATCCAGTGAAGGTAGCCGTACAGTAAAAGACTCTCCAGCCGAGGGAGCAGTGCAGTAAAACAAGTGCCCGGCAGAGGGAGCAAAGCGACGGTGGAACCGGCAGGGCGTGTGGTGCCATAAGAGGAGAGTCTGGTGGAAAGCTATGTGGTGATAAGGAGAGACCAGCCAAGGAAATTACGACTGTGAAGCAGAACAACATGGTAAATAATAAATGATGTTTGCCGAGGGGACTAAAGGACAGGAGGGCACAATGCAAAGGACTGCCTGGGGGGTGGAGCCGCACAGCGATACCACCCGTGGCATGCAGAACGAATGCATATGTACATACGATACCTGAACTGGCAGACCGCAGGAAGTTATAACTATGACAATGGCCTTGATAATATGCGTACTAATTGAAACCGAGGGTCTAGCCTGGATACCGGACAGGCTAATGTTACTTAAAAAGTCGCCTGACCCGCATGGCAGGTGACCCTTGCTAGGCTGAGCTCCGTTGTGGAAGAGTACACCTGGGAAGCGTGGCGGACAATGGATGCACCACCAACAGACTTTGGAAAAGTGGCCTGCACCCGGATGAACAAAGAAGCAGTTATGGGTATGAGACATTTGGGCCAATCGACCTGGATGCGCAGAAGTTCAACCCACCAGGTAGATCACCAGGCAGGACGAAAAACAGTCATTGTGCCCCCGAAGCCATGGGGCCGAAGCAGTCATCGTGCCCCCGAAGCCATGGGGCCGAAGTGGTCATGGTGCCCCCGAAGCCATGGGGCCGAAGTGGTCATGGTGCCCCAGAAGCCATGGGGCCGAAGTGGTCATGGTGCCCCGAAGCCGTCATGGTGCCCCCGAAGCCATGGGGCCAAAGTGGTCATGGTGCCCCCGAAGCCATAGGGCCGAAGCGATCATCGTGCCCCCGAAGCCATGGGGCCGAAGTGGTCATGGTGCCCCCGAAGCCATGGGGCCAAAGTGGTCATGGTGCCCCGAGCCATGGGGCCGGGCGGTCATCGTGCCCCGAAGCCATGGGGCCGAAGCGGTCATCGTGCCCCGAAGCCATGGAGCCGAGCGGTCATCGTGCCCCGAGCCATGGAGCCGAAGCAGTCATCTTACCCCGAGCCATGGAGCCGAGCGGTCATCGTGCTCCCGGCCATGGAGCCGAAGCAGTCATCGTGCCCCCTGAAGCGATGGGGCCGAAGCAGTCATTGTGCCCCCGGAGCCATAACAATCATCGTGCCCCCGGAGCCATAGCAGTCATCGAGCCCCCGAAGCCATGGAGCCGAAGCAGTCATCGTGCCCCCGAAGCCATGGAGCCGAAGCGGTCGTCGTTCCCCCAAAGCCATGGAGCCGAAGCAGTCATCGAGCCCGCAGCCATAGGAGCGAAGTAGACATCGAGCCCCCGACGCCATGGAGCCGAAGCAATTGTCATGCCCTCGAAGCCATAGGGGCGACGCAGTCATCGAGCCCCAAGCCATAGGGGCGAAGCGGTCATGGAGCCTCCGAAGCCATAGAGCCGAAGCAGTCATCGTGCCCCCGAAGCCATGGAGCCGAAGCAGTCGTTGTGCCCCCGAAGCCTTGGAGCCGAGGCAGTCATCGTGCCCCCGAAGCCATGGAGCCGAAGCAGTCATCGTGCCCCTGAAGCCAAAGCAGTCGTTGTGCCCCCGGAGCCATGGAGCCGAAACAGTCATCGTGCCCCCGAAACCATAGCAATCATTGTGCCCCCGAAGCCATGGAGCCGAAGCAGTCATCGTGCCCCCGAAGCCATGGAGCCGAAGCAGTCATCGTGCCCCTGAAGCCATGGAGCCGTAGCAGTCGTCGTTCCCCCCAAAGCCATGGGGCCGAAGCAATCATCATGCCCCCGAAGCCATGGGGTCGGAGCAGTCAGCGAGCCCTCAAAGCCATGGGGCCGAAACAGTCAGCGAGCCCACAAAGCCATGGAGCCGAAACAGTCAGCGAGCCCTCAAAGCCATGGGGCCGGAACAGTCAGGGGCCCCAAGCCATGAAGCAAAAGCGAACATGGGGCCCCCCAAATCCTAAGGTCAAGTAATCATAGGGCCCCCAAGCCATGAGGGCCAAGCCACCGCAGGGGGCCCCCACAGACATGAGGCCAAAGCAAACATGGGCCCCCGAAGCAATGAGGCCACAGAAATCGCGAGGACCTCAAGTCCTGAGGCCAAGCAGCCATGGGGCCCACAAGGCATGCGGCCAAGCAGACATGCGGACCCTAGCGCCATGAGCCCAAGGCAATCATGGGACCCCCAGAGCCATGAGACCAAAGCAGTCATGAGGTCCCCAAGCCGTGAGACCAAGGTAGTCCTCGGGACCCCGATGCCAAGGGGCCGAAGCAGTCATCATGCCCCCGACACCATGGGGTCGAAACGGTCATGGAATCCCTACTCCCTGAGGCCAGCCGTTATGGGGCCTCCGCGGCCATGAGGCCAAAGCAATCAAGGGGTCGCCACTGCCTGGCGGCCCAAGCAATTAAGGGGCCCCTGCGGCCTTGCGGGCAAAGCAATCAAGGGGCCCCTGCGGCCATGAGGCCGTCCGAGATGTACGTGATGAGAAGAGAGAGAACAACCAAAACCTGATGCATTGCGATTTGCGAAGTCCCTTGTGGCGACAAAGAACTGAAAAACTTGAAAGAAACAGTAGTGAGTCGGAAGCTCAAAACCTAATGACCCACTGGCCCCAGCTGAGAGACTGCTTATTGAACTGGGGCAGTGGGAACAATCTTAGTGAATACAAACCAGAAGTAAAGGGGAGCAGACAGGATTTTTTTTTTTTTTTTTTTTTGCTTGCAACTAGAGCAAAGACCCACTTGATGTATACGCGCAGAAAAACCAGATGTAAAGGAAATGACCATTGATGTCCGTCATGTTTGACGGGAGAGTGGCACCGGAGCCACCAGCTGCCTCAGTGTGACAATCGAATAAAACAACCGTGACGTAGAAACTGACGGGAGAATGTGGCTTGAATGGGAGCATGGTGTGCCAGCAAATGGGTGAACTGTGGACCTGGAATGAGTAAAACCTAAAAACATGGTATCACCAAAAAGCAGACCTGAATGTGAGCGGAGTAAGATAGCGTCGCGACAGCGAACGCATGGACGCAGTTCTAGCAGGGAATGGAGTGTAGTACTAGATGTAACAGCAAACGTGTGAACTCAGCTAGAGCGTGAAAGAAGTATTAACTTGCTGTAACAGCAGACGTGAGATGCGGCCGTGGATGGGCGGGAACATTGAGACGTAAGCGTGAAAGTGAAACCCGGAGTCACAGCGGTAGTGTGAACCCCAACTCTGGCAATAGGCCAAACGTAAAATTTGGTATGACCGCAGCCTGCAGTGAACGAGGCATAAACAAACTGTAACGGTGACATGAACGCGCTCATGCAATGGGCCTAAGCAACAGTGGACGTGTAACACCAGTCTGAGTGTGGTGCAAGCAAACATATGAAAGAAAAAGCGGTATGAATGCAAAAAACAGGATGACAGAAAAATAAATAAATGCACAGGGAATAAGACAGATTTACCCACTGTTGTGACCATGCGTGGAGCGTAAACGTGATGCGAGAGCGGACGAGAGCACCGCTCAGAAATGAGCATGTTGAAAGAGCAGACATGAGAAGGCAGCTTCTCAATTGACAGGGCAAAACCTGGCGTAAAGAGTTGAAGCATACACGCAGCCCTGATTGCGGGGGAGGGGCGGGTCACATGGGAAGTATATGCTATAGCAAGAGCCGTAACAAGCAACAGCTGCATCCCATCTCCATCACATGCAGCCCAGGTAAACCTTCCCTACCGCACGCAGGCTGAAGTAACTTTTTAAAGCGAAACAAAGTGAATGTAAAACACATGAGATAGAAGGGGAACTAAATCAGATTACCTAAACAAACAAAGTGAAAGGAATAGTTTAACTCCGACAAACAAACCTAAGAAGCTGAGGCAGACGATTTTGAGGCGATGCCTCCCGCTCGCAAGAAAGGTCAGATTCCAGCCGGCCAGAGAGACGGACACGGCTCAATTAACTTACATACATGGCGCACGCGTCCCTACGGTAGCCACGGGCAGAAGAAAAGCTCCATTCCAGGTCCATACTGTAGGGAAGAAACTTCCTAGCAGAGGAAAGTGCACCCTGCTGACACACCAGCATCCCCTGTGCAACTGAGAAAACGCCCGCCCCTAGGTGGGGCTGTGCCTGGTTTAAGTAGAGCCTCCGCCCCTCCCACAAATGCAGTCTAAACAGACTGCCAAACATATCTAAAGAAGAACGTGTACATGTATGTGTATGTTCCGCAATCACTCAAAAACACAACCATCGATTTCAACAAAACTTGGTATGCACATCCATCAGGTGTCCGGGAAGGTTTTAGACCGGGTCTTAGCTCTCTAGGCCAGTGTTTCCCAACCAGTGTGCCTCCAGCTGTTGCAAAACTACAACTCCCAGCATGCCCGCACAGCAAAAGGCTGTCCGGGCATGCTGGGAGTTGTAGTTTTGCAACAGCTGGAGGCACACTGGTTGGGAAACACTGCTCTAGGCCGTTACTGAGATATTCTCAAAGAATTGCCTGAATTAGCCAAAAGAAGCCTGCAAGTCTTTCTCTTCATATCCCAACTGCCATACACACAGTCACATGTGCCTTATCAGCCGAAAGAAGACCTTAGTCTCCACATACACATAGTTTTAGCGCTCATGCACACAAACGTTTTTTATTCCGTTTACGGCCCATTTTTTGCATTCCGTATACAGTCCATATACAGAACCATTCATTTCAATGGGTCCGCAAAAAAAAATGAAGTTATTCCGTGTGCATTCCTTTTCCGTATTTCCATTTTTCCGTTCCGCAGAAAAATAGAACATTTCCTATTATTGTCCGCAAAACAGAGAAGGATAGTTCTGTTCTATTAGGAGCCAGCTGTTCCGTTCCACAAAAATGGAATGCACACGGATGTCACCCGTATTTTTTGCGGATTATTTTTTTGCGGACCGCAAAATACATATGGCTGTGTGCATGAGCCCTTACTGCAGGTTTCCATAACAACCCAGCCATTTTTTCTTCACTGCTGTTGGTCAGCTTTAGGCTAGGGCTACACGACAACATGTATCGCGCAACAATAAGTCTCACAACACGGCACTACACTGCGACATTGATGTCGCGTGACAATTTTTATAATGATAGTCTATGGTGTTGCACTGCGACATGCAACATGCTGTGAAATGACAGTCACAGAAAAATCCATCGCAGTCGCAGCACGTCACATGTCGCAGTGTGACACAATAGCCTATCATAAAAAAATTATAAAATCATTTTAAAAATTGTTGTGAGACATTCCTGCGACAAAATGTCGCGTGACACATGTCGTCGTGTAGCCTTAGCCTTAAAGGGGCAGGGCCCTGTGGAGGTCACTGTTAAGGAGGCAGTGGTCACTATTAAAGGGACAGCTGCTGTGGAGGTCACTGTTAAGGGGGCTGGGGCCACTATTAATAGGGCAGCTGCTGTCGAGCTCACTGTTAAAGGGGTGGGCACTGTGGAGGTCACTGTTAAAGGAGCATTCACTGTGGATGTTACTGTTAAGGGGGCAGGCCGCTGTGGAGGTCACTGTTAAAGGGGCGGCATTGCAGAGGTCACTGTTAAGGGGGCAGGGCACTGTGAGGTCACTGTTAAGTGAGCGAGGTACTGTGAAGGTCACTGTTAAGGGTACTTTGGTCACAGATAAGGGGACTGTCCCCTATGGAGGTCAGTGTTAAGGGGTAGGGTTCTGTATAGGTCACTGTTAAGTGGGCGGCCCCCTGAGGAGGTCACTGTCAAAGGAGTGGGGTGCTGTGAAACTCATTGTTAAAGGGGTGGGCTGCTGTGAAGGTCAAAGTTAAGGGGATGGGTTAGTGTGGAGATCCCATTTTAAGGAGGCGGGGCACTATGGGGGGGGTCAGTGTTAAGGGGTGGGCAGCTGTGGATTTAACTGTTAAGGGGGCGGGGTACTGTAGAGGTCACTGTCATGGGGGATATTGTCGATATCTTTTAACGACACACACAAACATTAAATGAAATATATGAAATATACCTGTACGAAGCCGGGTCCTTCTGCTAGTCTACCAATAAAATCCCTCCACTGTTCCTGCAAGACCCTATAATGGCTGTCTTCTTTTGGGTCCATTTGGTGTCTGTCTAACGTTCACATTAGTTACTGAGCTCAAAATGTGTTTGTGCTTCAGACCTAGCATAGTTCCTGAATTTTTGTTCTTGCAAGACCCTATAATGGCTGTCTTCTTTTGGGTCCATTTGGTGTTTGTCTAACGTTCACATTAAAACACAACAATAAGTTTCTAAGATCCTCCCCTATTAAATCTAGGAGTATGATGAAAAAGGGAGGCCAGCCTCCAACTCCGGAGGCAGAAGTTGCTGGTTATAAGTTGCAGGGCAGCTCCCAGTTAGGAGTAAAAGAAAAAGACGGGCTGGAGAACATGGCCCAAAAACTAGAGGATATCTTAGAGGTAGTCCAAACTACCAATAAAACGGTAACGGACTTAGCAGTGTCAGTAGCCACTTTGCAATCAGATGTGACAATTATTAGAGATGAGATGTCCAAATTAAGAACTAAAGTAAAGCAAATGGAGGGGGAAATGGTGTCTATGATTAAAGATGTAGAAAAATGTAGAGGGCAGCTGAAGGCAAGGGAACAGGAGTTCGGCGAACTCCGGGATAAACTCACAGACCTTGAAGATCGCTCACGTAGATACAATCTGAGATTTGTGGGATTCCCGGAGGGTGCCGAACAAAATAACCCGGCTAATTTTATTCAGGACTGGTTGATTCGGAGTTTGAAGCTGGAGGAGAAGGCCTCGACTTTCTGTGTTAAACGTGCTCACAGAGTTCCTTTCAAAAAAACCGCCATCGGCGCTCCTCCGCGAATCCTCCTGATTAAAATGCTGTGTGCAAGCGACAGGGACTGGGTCCTGCGACGGAAAAGAGAAATCGATATAGTTGAATTTGAGGGTAGACAGATTCAGATCTATCCGGATTTCTCTCATGAGACACAAAAAAAGAGGATGGCATTCCTGGGCATTAAAAAACGACTAGCAGCAGCAAAAGTTAAATATTCTATGATGTTCCCTGCACGCTTAAGGGTAGTTTATAATGATTCCATTTATTTTTTTGGGACCTCAGTGGAAGCTTCGAATTGGTGTGATGCAGAAGGAATCTGTGATAATGCTGTTGGTGGGCCCTTGGGTATGGGACGGGATGTGGGGGGGGGTGGAGGTTTAGGGTTGGCGGTGGGGGTGGGGAGGGTTGGCGGTGGGAGGGGTTGGTGATGTGGAAGAGGCAAGTGGATCATGTGGTCCTACGAGCCAAGTAGGAGGTGGGTTGAGGGGGGAGGGAAAAGGTCGACGTCGATGCATTCTACTACAACCCCCTTAAGTGTGCCCCTTTTTTTGCTATGGTACAAGAACATAGAATACTAACCTGGAATGTGCGAGGGCTGGGAGATAGGTTAAAACGGGTCACCGTATTTGATACCATTAATAGACATCTACCCGCAATAGTAGCTGTCCTAGAATCGCATGTGACTAAGGAGAACAAGCTCCTCTTGGGCAGGAGGTGGGCCAAATGGGAGTATCACTCCTGCCACTCCTCTTACTCAAGGGGAGTAAGTGTTTATATTCACAGGGATGTGGAATTTGCCCCACTGGATGTAAAGATAGATACTGAGGGTAGATTTGTCTTTATGCACGCGATCTGGTATGGGAAGGAAGTTATTATGGCTTTTGTCTATATCCCTCCTCCCTTTTCCAGGAAAATTTTGATAAGTTTAATGGATTTTGCGGAAGGAAAAGGGAGGTGCCCGCTGATAGCGGTGGGTGACTATAACTGTGCTATGGTCCCGGAGGTAGATAGGATTACATCCTCAAATAAGGTCAAACAGCCCTGTACGTCATTGTTCCAATTCTGTCAGGAGTTCAAATTAATGGATGTATGGCGTAAGCTCTACGGTCAGAAGAAAGTGTTTTCATGCTTTAGCGCAACTTATAGCTCTCTCTCAAGGATAGATTTGGCACTTGTGAATAAAGAAATGGTAGAGCATGTTGTAAAAATGAAATATGAAGTACACGGGTTGTCGGATCACTCTCCGGTCTTAGTAATCTGTAAGGGTACCTCTCAGTTAGGAAGTCGTTCGTTTAAGTTGAATCCCCACTGGTTAAAGGTGTTGAATGAGGTGGAAGAAGTAGATATAATGATTGAAGAGTTTTGGCGAGTTAATATAGGATCAACTCATATCCATTATGTTTGGGATGCGCTTAAAGCATTTCTGCGAGGGATTTATTATAGTAAGATCAAAAAAAAACACGCTACCTTTTTTCAACAGGAGAAAGAGTTGTTAAATAAAATAAAAAGAGTGCAAAACGATCTTGAGAAGCAAAATACAGAGGCCCTTAGAAAGGAATTCAAAGAACTAATGCTTCAATATAGACAAATGCAGATTACCAAGACACAAAATAAGTTATTTTTTCAGGGACAAAAACGCTTCTTTGAAGAGGGTCGTCCGAGTAAGTTCCTGTCGGCTTTAGCGTCGAATCGAGAAGATCCTATTAAAATCAATACGATCAAAAGTAAAACCGATACAGTAATTTCAGAGAACGAAATGATCCGAGAGGAATTTGTAAATGCTTTTTCAGCTCTGTATGCCTCAGAATGTGGCTACAACAAAATCGATCTTGGTAACTATCTAGACCAAATCAGACTTCCTAGCTTGGATGAATTGAATTCCGAGGGGCTAAGTAAGCCAATTCAATTATCGGAACTGCAGGAGGTGATATCGCAGGTCAGACTCAACACATCCCCGGGTAACGATGGGCTCCCCTTCGAAGTCTATAAGCTTCATGCAAAGACCCTGCTACCTATGTTGTTGGAGGTTCTTAAGGAATCTCTGCGTTGTGGATCTCTCCCTGTGTCTTTTAGGGAGGCGGCGATCGTCCTCATCCTCAAAAAAGGGAAGTGTTCCAGCGAGGTGGGATCTATTAGACCCATCTCGCTGTTGAACTCGGATTATAAAATTTTTGCCAAAGTTTTGGCGAATCGATTGAGGGGGGTCGCCGCCTCCCTGATCCACGGAGACCAGACGGGCTTTATCCCTGGGAGACAGATTCAGGACAGTTTACTCAGGGTTTTTTTGAATCTCCAGGTAGGGGGGGAGGATGATTGCTCCATCCTGTCGTTGGACGCTGTTAAAGCGTTTGACAGGTGATGTCCCGCTTTGTACTAGGGGAAAGATATATAAGGTTGGTTAAACTGCTGTACAGACTGCCTAATGCGGTAGTGAGGGTAAATGGGATTAATTCCAGGAGGTTTGAACTTCGGCGAGGAACGAGGCAGGGCTGCCCGCTCTCCCCCTTACTTTTTGCTTTGAGTCTTGAGCCTTTGGCTGAAAGGATGAGGCAGGATCCACAAATTGTTGGGTTCGGTGTCAGGGGGGAAGCGGATAAGCTGAGTCTCTACGCCGATGACATGATTATGTTCTTGAGAGACGGTTGGAGGGTGGTCCCACATGTCATCGGCGTCATAGAGGAGTTTGGTAGGTTTGCAGGTTTAGGTATAAATTGGAAAAAATCCTCATTATTGCCGTTAAATCGGGAGGCGCCCGAGGTAGATTATGAGCTTGATGTGTTGCAGGTATCAGACCACATTGAATACCTGGGCATCAAGGTGGGTGCTAAAGTAGGCAGTTTTAACGAGTTAAATCTCCCACCGCTATTAGAAAAAGTTAAGGCCAAGGTAAGGATCTGGGGGGACCTCTCTCTCGCGCAAGCAGATAGGATGATGCTTATTAGATCTATAATTTTGCCCCTGGTACTATATCCAATTATGGCGGCCCCAATTTGGATAGAGGATAGGTTTTTTTACCATTTAGAAAGACTGTTGAATGACTTAATCTGGGGAAGGAAGAGAGTTCGGATGAAGCAAAGATATCTCTGGCTTGCTGAAAGGGATGGAGGATTAGCGGTCCCATGGTTCCAGGGCTATTTCTTTAGTGCACGATTGCAAAGATGTTTGGTGACGGGTAATAGTAGACTAAAGGAATTTTTGGCACTCAAAAATGGAGGACATATAGAGAATGTGTTCTTAGAGTTAGAATCAGGACAACTGGATAAAAAGGAACCACTATGTAGAACTAGGAGTACGATGCAAAAAGTATGGAATAGGTTGAAAAAGCTGTTGCAGATTTCACATGCACTACCTTTCTCGGTATTATGGAACAACACAAACTTGGTGGAATTTTTTAAAATAAAGGATACGGAGTATTGGATTAAGAAAGACATCACAAAAGTGGGGGATATTGTAGGTTTGGAGGGGGTAAAGACCTATAAGGAATTAATCGGGACGGGGGGCACCTTGTTAGATATATACAGATATATGCAATTGAAGCACGCATATGACTGCACGGTTGATAAGGGTTATTTGAAGATACAAAGAAATGGGTTTTTGGAATACTGTGCTGTAAGTGGGAGAGAAGGGAAACAAAAGATATCTGATATTTATAGTAAATTAAGGGAAGCTTTAGCTGTAGTAACTATGTTCAGAAGTAAGAGTAACTGGAACCGGGTACTAGGAATCCCAGAGGGATGTTGGCCAGAGATATATAAGAACATAAGGAAGGCAACCCCCTCAATAAGTCACAGATTAATTCAGTTCAAAATAATACATGGGCTATACTATACACCTAAAATTATAAATAAGTTTAAGGGCAATGATAGCTCTGTGCAGGAATGCTGGAAGTGTGGAGATAAAGAAGCCGATCTATTTCATTTAGTATGGCAGTGTGTGGTGTGACACAGTGAGAGGTTTTGTGGTAAAAAACAGGTATTTTCCTCTCAGCCTGTGCTGCTGGGTTGATTGCAGCCAGGTGAGGGCAAATACTGGACCGGATTTTAGGTGCCGGTCCGGGTTTTTTGGGTGATTACCTAGCTGCACTTAAGACAGCTAGCTTCATGCAAGTGGGTCTCTCTGTGTTTGGGATCTGAGCCCTGTGCTGGGCTGAAAAGCTGAGACCTGTGTGTCAGGAGAGCAGGCCATTTAAAGACGGTCAGTGGACTTTTTGTGTTGCTGAGCATTCAGCCAGGTGTGAACTGACACCTAGGATTTGAGGTGATTTAACCTGGAAACTGCTGGTGTTCTGTGGAGCTCTCAGGGCTGGAAGCAAGAGCTTACAAAGAGGCGTGCAGTCTGCCTGGAAGCCTGAGGTTGGACTTTCCTGCGGCTGGGCTGACAGCCGGGTGTAAACACGCACCTAAACCACACAGGAGAATTTGATTCAGTCTTGGACTTTTGTTTTGCCTCAAGTTTTTGCTGTGAGTGTGAAGTAACACTAAGTGACTGTTTTGAACTTTTTGTTTGTGCAAGTGTGAAATAAAACACTGTTTGCTGCACTACCTGGACTCTCTTTGCCTCTATACTGCACCCGCACCGCTGTCTACCAGAGCAACTCCCCACATTTGGTGTCGGATGCGGGCAATTGCAGTGAGGCTGGCGGAAGCCAAAACTTTTGTAGCATTTTTTTTGGGCACTGTTGTATGTCCTGGATTAAGCCTGCCAAGCTGCAACCACCAACACAGGACAAGATGGAGGAGATGATAAAGCAGCTTGTCCAGGCCAACTTAAAGCAACAGCAGGCCATGGATGTCCAACAGCAGGCCATCGCACAACAGCAAAAGAGACATGAAGAAGCCTTACTTGTCCAACAGCAGGCCGTCGCACAACAGCAAAAAAGACATGAAGAGGCCGTCGCACAGCTGCTAGAGGCTAATCAGCGACAGCAGGACACGAACCAGCGGCTGCTGCAACACGTAATAGTGCTAGAAAAGTCAGGGATGCCTCAGGGAGTGCACGATGCCCGGAAAGCAGTCCGCACCGCCGTTCCCAAGATGACACCGACAGATGATGTTGAAACCTACTTGGCGATGTTCGAAAAGGTGGCCGTGAGAGAGAGACTACCCCGAGACCAGTGGGCGGAGGTCATCGCTCCGTTTCTGGCGTCAGGACCCCAACAGGTATACTTTGATTTACCGGACGACCAAGTGGCAGACTACTCTGTGGTCAAGGGTGAGATCCTGGCGAGACTGGGGGTGAATGTGTTGGTTAGGGCCCAGCGGGTACATCAGTGGGAGTTTAACCCAGCTGAGTCAGCACGACCCCAGTATTACAATTTGCTAAAACTCTTACAAAAATGGCTGCCACCTGACGTACTTAGTCCCACTGCTATGCTGGACCGTATTGTAGCTGACAAATTCTGGAGGGCATTGCCACTACCCCTCCAGCGCTGGGTTGGCCAGACCTCTCCTACTAGTGCCCTGGAGATGGTGGACCTGGTCGAACGTTATGGGGCTACTGAGGAAATTGAGGGGGGAACTCTGGGGAAGGGAGTAATAAAACCCAGAAAATCCCCTCTCCAGACCCTGCGGCCTGAGCTGAGAAAGACCGCACGGGATGTGCCCTTTGGGGATCAGGACTCTATAATCTGCTGCCGGTGCCATGAGCCTGGCCATGTACGGGCCAACTGTCCCCTCCTGGGTGAGCCCATGGATGTGAACTTTGGGTATCGACAGTCATTGTATGCCAGAAGCGTCGATGTGTCAGAGGTTATCCATGAGAAACATTTGTGTCGGGTGGAGGTGGGAGACACTCCAGTGGCAGCTCTGCTGGATTCGGGGAGTCAGGTGACCCTGGTGAGGGCTTCCCTGGTGCGACCCACAGAGTTTACAGGCCGGAGAGTCGGGGTTTTCAGCATTCATGGAGATTTAAAAGAATACCCCACTGCTCTGTTGTCTGTAAACACGTGTGCCGGCAGGCAGGTCCATGAGGTGGCTGTAACCACGAGTATGCCCTATGATGTGATAATAGGAAGAGACTTTCCATTGTTCCCAGCCCTGTGGCCGGCCATTGTACATACAGTTCCCAGACAGGTAGGAAAACTCCCAGTAGTGAGGCCTAGCCCAGGTGAGGTGTTAGAACCCCAGAAACCCAAGGCAGAGGGACCCACAGTAGGTCCAGTGGGTGAGGGGAAGACAGTCCCCCTAAATAGGATAGGTAGAGGACCTATAAAATAGCACAGAAAGTTGGAGACCCAAATTACAAGGTACACCAGCCAGGACTGCAAAAGCCAGAGCCGGTCTACCGTGTAAATTTACGGAAACCTTGGAAGGTTAGAGAGACTTATATTGAGAACAACCCGCGGCCGGTTTATCTAGGGAAAGAGATTCCGGTCCCTCTGTCTGCTAACAGGGAAGCGGCTGCCACAGATAAAATTACTGGCAGCCTTTCCACTGAACAGACTCAGAGAGCCAAGGAGTTTGTTAGTCGGAACACAGAGGTGTTCTGTGATTTCCCTGAATGCCCTTCCATAACTCGCCGTGATATTGTCACTGAGCCCCAGGCAAAAGTCTGGTTAAAGCCGTACCAGGTGCCCGTGGCTCGGCGACAAGCCATCTCTGAAAGAGTGATATGGGGTTGGCCGCAGCCTGTCACCACCTGGACAAAGAAGGAAAGTCCTGGGTCACCAGAGGGTTCGGATGACTTCAGAACTTTAGATTTTCAGTGGAACACAGAGCAGGGCAGTTACAGGGAAATGCGAGTGCCCGGTTCTGGGTATACTGTCTGGCGTGTGTTCACCCCCTCAGGGTTGAACAAAGGGGGGGGGTATGTGACACAGTGAGAGGTTTTGTGGTAAAAAACTGGTATTTTCCTCTCAGCCTGTGCTGCTGGGTTGATTGCAGCCAGGTGAGGGCAAATACTGGACCGGATTTTAGGTGCCGGTCCGGGTTTTTGGGTTAATACCTAGGTGCCTTTAAAAGACAGCTGGGTTTATGCAAGTGTCTCTCTCTGTGTTTGGGATCTGAGCCCTGTGCTGGGCTGAAAAGCTGAGACCTGTGTGTCAGAAGAGCAGGCCATTTAAAGACGGTCAGTGGACTTTTTGTGTTGCTGAGCATTCAGCCAGGTGTGAACTGACACCTAGGATTTGAGGTGATTTAACCTGGAAACTGCTGGTGTTCTGTGGAGCTCTCAGGGCTGGAAGCAAGAGCTTGCAAAGAGGCGTGCAGTCTGCCTGGAAGCCTGAGGTTGGACTTTCCTGCGGCTGGGCTGACAGCCGGGTGTGAACACGCACCTAAACCACACAGGTGAATTTGATTCAGTCTTGGACTTTTGTTTTGCCTCAAGTTTTTGCTGTGAGTGTGAAGTAACACTAAGTGACTGTTTTGAACTTTTTGTTTGTGCAAGTGTGAAATAAAACACTGTTTGCTGCACTACCTGGACTCTCTTTACCTCTATACTGCACCCGCACCGCTGTCTACCAGAGCAACTCCCCACAGTGGCGATACAGAAATTCTGGGGCCAAGTATTGGAATCCCTCTCTGAGTCAACTGGTACAAGTTGGAGACCAGATGGAACTTTTGCGATTCTGGGCCTTGGCACGGACAGGGACATAAAGAGAAAAATCAAGCAGGATTGGTTAAGAGGCTGTATGGTGGCGAAAGTATTATTAGCCAGGTACTGGGGGGTAGCGGTTGTGCCATCATTGGAAGAATGGGAACAATTGATGTACCGTATATGTATATATGAAAGATTGAAACTAAAGAATTAAGGGGTATAAGGTTCAATATAGAATAAGGATGTGTCGGTGGGGTAGGCCTTACCGATGGGGGGGGGGGGGGCTCTGGAGAATGCATCGACGTCACCTTGTTAGGGTGGGAAGGGGTGGTGATTAAACTCAATGGATGTGTTTTTTTTTTTTTTATTGAATTGGCTTATGATGTTTATTGGCACCAGAATGGGCTGCTGTTTTTCTGTTCTGGTGAATGAATTTGTATCTAAAGATATTTCTTTAAATAAATATTTATTGGAGAGGAAAAAAAAAAAAAAACACAACAATAGCTGATCTCCTCAGGGAGACCAGCTACAAAAAACACCGCGGAGCTTCACTTAAGAGTCTCAACACAGCAAACCGAAGTGCAAAGTTCCCTGGGAAACAGTAATATGCAAAACAAATGTGGAGCCCCAGTTATGGGTCTACAACACAATGAAAGCCAGATATCCCTCAAAGGAAGGAAAACCAAGCAAAGGGGTGTCACCATTACAGAGATCACCAAATCCACCATATTAAGTGGCCCCTATGTCAAGATCCCGCTTTTTTTACAAGCTTTAAGGATGTGACGGGGAAAACCTAAGCCAGTCATCCATCCACAGACAGCTGTTTCGGGGTGTTGCCCCTCATCAGTGCGGAGTAGGATTCTGGCTAACCGGGAGCAATGCCTCGGAGACCACCCAAACACAACAATAGCTGATCTCCTCAGGGAGACCAGCTACAAAAAACACCGCAGAGCTTCACTTAAGAGTCTCAACACAGCAAACCGAAGTGCAAAGTTCCCTGGGAAACAGGAATATGCAAACTAAATGTGGAGCCCCAGTTATGGGTCTACAACACAATGAAAGCCAGATATACCTCAAAGGAAGGAAAACCAAGCAAAGGGGTGTCTCCATTACAGAGATCACCAAATCCACCATATTAAGTGGCCCCTATGTCAAGATCCCACTTTTTTTACAAGCTTTAAGGATGTGACGGGGAAAACCTAAGCCAGTTATCCATCCACAGACAGCTGTTTCGGGGTGTTGCCCCTCATCAGTGTAGAGTAGGATTCTGGCTAACCGGGAGCAATGCCTCGGAGACTACTCAAACAAAACAATAGCTGATCTCAGGGAGACCAGCCACAAAATCACTGCAGAGCCTCAGTTAAGAGTCTCAACACAGCAATCCAAAGTGCAAAGCTCCCTGGCAAACAGTAATATGCTAACTATATTAACTATATTAATTCAGCAGCAGCAGCACTCTCCCTGCTCTAACTAACACTGCAGCTGCAGAATGAATCTAAGATGGATGCTGTCCTTGCTTTTTGATAGGAGGTGGGAGGGTCTGGGAGGGAGGGTATGCTGATTGGCTGGAATGTGTATGCTGACTGTGAGGTACAGAGTCAAAGTTTGCTCAGTGATGATGTTCGCCGGCGAATAGTTTGGGACATCTCTAATGATCAGGGAATGTGTCACACTGAGTGGTGGTGTCCTTTCGTATCCCCCTCCTGTGACACACTCTGCATCTTTTTTGGGTTCGTCCCTTCCTTCCAGTATAGGGGATCACACCTGGAAAGTGTTGGCCAGGATGACCCGGGCGCCTCCAGTTCCCGAGGTACTCCTGACTGCTCTTTCCCGGTCAGAAAAGATCAGGTCCTTGAGGACTGCCTCATAGAATTGAAGGAATTTCCCTGTGTTGCCAGTGCTCCGGAACAGTACAAAAGATTTGTACAAGGCAACCTGTACCAAGTAGACCGCAACTTTTTTGTACCATGTCCGGGTTTTGCGCATGGCATTATATGGCTTGAGGACTTGATCAGAGAGATCAACTCCTCCCATATACCGATTGTAGTCGACGATACAATCGGGCTTGAGGACCGTTGCCGTGGTAACTGTGTAATGTAATTAACACTGAAGAGGACAGTTTTCTGCTACAGAGGGATCTGGATAGATTGGAGGCTTGGGCAGATAAGTTGCAGATGAGGTTTAACACTAACAAATATAAAGTTATGCACATGGGAAGGAATAATGCAAGTCACCCGTACATACTAAATGGTAAGACACTCGGTAACACTGACATGGAAAAGGATCAAGGAATTTTAATAAACAGCAAACTAAGCTGCAAAAACCAGTGTCAGGCAGCTACTGTTAAGGCCAATAAGATAATGGGTTGCATCAAAAGGGGCATAGACGCCCATAATGAGAACATAGTCCTACCACTTTATAAATCACTGGTCAGACCACACATGGAGTACTGTGTACAGTTCTGGGCTCAGTGTGAACAAAGCAGACATAGCAGAGGTGGAGAGGGTTCAGAGGAGGGCAACTAAAGTAATAACGGGAACGGGGCGAATACAGTACCCTGAAAGGTTATCAAAATTAGGGTTATTCACTTTAGAGAAAAGACGACTGAGGGGAGATCTAATAACTATGTATAAATATATCAGGGGTCAGTACAGAGATCTCTCCCATCATCTATTTATCCCCAGGACTGTGATTGTGACGAGGGGACATCCTCTGCGTCTGGAGGAAAGAAGGTTTGCACACAAACATAGAAGAGGATTCTTTACGGTAAGAGCAGTGAGACTATGGAACTCTCTGCCTGAGGAGGTCGTGATGGTGAGCACAATAAAGGAATTCAAGAGGGGCCTGGATGTATTTCTGGGGTGTAACGTTCACATTAGTTACTGAGCTCAAAATGTGTTTGTGCTTCAGACCTAGCATAGACCCCATGAGCCCACCAATATCCTCCCTCCTACTTGATGGTCAGGCTGAATACAAAGCATTATTAGCAGGCCCGCTGGCTGGTGTCTTGTGATCCTCTGTCTATTTCTTCCCTGTCCCGTTTCCTGCAGTTTTAAATGTAAAATAGCTGGCACCATTCATCCCATAGGGAACAACCAAAACTTCTGATTGTTTAGAAGAATTTTTGCAACATCTGTGACAAATCTGTTTCATTCATAATTGATTCACTCATCTCTAGTCAGCACCAACCTGTAAGTAAGAAAATGTTGGAGATACTTACAGGTGCATGTTAGGCCCGGGGCCGTCTACCCAACTTGGGTCCCTCCCTCCATTTCAGTTTAGTTTATTTTTTAATGTATTTTGTATGAAGAGACTGCCGTGCTTCATGAGCGCCACAGTCTCTTCCTAGGCTATATGACATCTCCAGACTAAAGAAAATACCCCAAATTGGCTGCTATACTGCAAAATTTGGTCAACAAATTTAAAATACATATAATTATAATAAAAAAAAGACTTGAAGGAGAATACAGCACCACATACCTCTTACATCCGGGGAAATCTCCTGTCATGTAGACCTTCTCTTTCCTCTTCTCCTCCGTTTGATCCAGACTGCCATGACAATTTCTTTCAGCCGCATCTTGTCTCTACAGAATTTTTCCATCAACCTCCCATCCTGGTGTCCCCACAGTGTCACCTTGCTGCCAATCCCAATACTGTGCCCGTTGTGCTCCCCAATGTCCCAGGTACTATACTGCTGAAAAAATAGTGACCCCAGTAGACATGATTGGGGTCATTTATCAAACTTGGGTAAAGTAGAACATGATTTCCAAAAGAGCTGTCAAAAATGAATGGTGGAATCTGATTGGCTGCTATGGGCAACTAAGGCAGTTCTACTTTACACCAGTTTGATAAATCACCCCAAATGTCCCTATAGTGTTCATGGCAATTATAATATCCCTTATAGTGCCCACAGTATGAATAATAGCACCCTATATTGTACTCCAGGTATAAATCCCTGTGTAGTGTCCTCAAAAATAATAGAATTTCCTCTACAGTGCCTTCCCAATAGCAACATCCTCCACGCTGCCCTATATAGTAATTTCCCCCACATAGTAATTCCCCCATTGTAATTTGCCCCACACAGTAATTTCCCCCCACACAGCCCCCATATAGTAATTTTCCACCACACAGTAATTTCCCCTATATAGTAATTTTCCCCACATAGTAATTTCCCCTACACTGGCCCCACAGAGTAATTTCCCCTACACTGCCCCCACATAGTAATTTCCCCCAAACTGCTCCCATATAGTAATTTGCCCCTACAAATTAATTTCCCCCAAACAGTAATTTCCACCACACTGCCCCCATATAGTAATTTCCACCACACTGCCCCCACACAGTTATTTCCCCCACACTGCCCCCATATAGTAATTTCCCCCACACTGCCCCCACACAGTAGTTTCCCCAACACTGCCCCCATATAGTAATTTCCCCTCACATAGTAATTTCCACCGCACTGCCCCCACATAGTAATTTCCACCACACTGCCCCACATAGAAATTTCCACCACACTGCCCCACATAGTAATTTCCACCACACTGCCCCCACATAGAAATTTACACCACACTGCCCCACATAGTAATTTCCACCACACTGCCCCACATAGTAATTTCCCCCACACTGCCCCATTTAGTAATTTGCCCCCACACAGTAATTTCCCCCAAACAGTAATTTGCCCCCACGTAGCAACTTACACCACACTGCCCCATATAGTAATTTGCCCCCACATAGTAATTTCCCCCACACTGCTCCCATATAGTAATTTGCCCCTACAAATTAATTTCCCCCAAATAGTAATTTCCACCACACTTCCCCCATATAGTAATTTCAACCACACTGCCCCCACACAGTTATTTCCCCCACACTGCCCCCATATAGTAATTTCCCCCACACTGCCCCCACACAGTAGTTTCCCCCACACTGCCCCCATATAGTAATTTCCCCTCACATAGTAATTTCCACCGCACTGCCCCCACATAGTAATTTTCACCACACTGCCCCACATAGTAATTTCCAGCACACTGCCCCACATAGAAATTTCCACCACACTGCCCCACATAGTAATTTCCCACACTGCCCCCACATAGTAATTTCCCCACACTGCCCCATATAGTAATTTGCCCCCACACAGTAATTTCCCCAAACAGTAATTTGCCCCCACACTGCCCCTATATAGTAATTTCCCCCACACTGCCCCCACATAGTAATTTACACCACACTGCCCCCACATGGTAATTTTCACCACACTGCCCCCACATAGTAATTTACACCACACTGCCCCCACATGGTAATTTTCACCACACTGCCCCCCACATAGTAATTTTCACCACACTAACCCCACATGGTAATTTTCACCACACTGCCCCCACATAGTAATTTCCCCCACACTGCCCCACATAGTAATTTCCCCCAAACTGCCCCCACATAGTAATTTACACCAAACTGCCCCCACATGGTAATTTTCACCACACTGCCCCACATAGTAATTTCCACCACACTGCCCCCATATAGTAATGTGCCCCCACATAGTAATCCCTCCAATAGTAATTTTTCCCCACATTGTAATTTTTCCCCACAGAGCCCCCACATAGTAATCCCCACATAATAATTTTCCCAAATATAGTAATCCCCTCATAATAATTTCCCCCACATAGTAATTTCCCCCACATAGTAATTTGCCCCCCACACAGCCAGCCCCAATATAGTAATCCCCCTTTGTACTGTCCCTTCACTAATATGTCCTCCTGTGCCCCCCCTATGTCCGCCAAAGTTGTCACATAAAATAAATAAAAAATAAAAGCAAAATACTCACCTATGTCCAGGCGCGTGATGGCAGGCACGAACACGTCACTGTGCTGTGTCCAGGCACAGGTGGGCGATGATGTCATCACACCCGCCTGAGTCGGAATTTCCCTACCCCATAGGCCTAAGGCATAATATGCCAGAAGTCTATGGCGGTGATCGGCGGCGGGGCAGGGAACTATGCGCTCCCATGCGTATGTGGACATTCGGGTGTCATTGGGTCCCCCAGTGATGCTGGGCTTGGGGATGCCAACCTGAACACCCCTATTATAATGTATTTGGATACTTATCAATACCACTTAGGATTGACTACAGGCACATACGATGAGCAACCAGCTCTCAGTCTCCAGACTGGAACCCAAATGAAAACCAATGATGTGTAGTGATAAGGGTTACACAATAGACAAACTGAAGATAGTCCGGAATATGGAGATAGTGGGAGCGTTCTTCACAGAGAAGAGGTCCAAAATCCCTCAAGAAGACTTATCCAATCTTCTAAAGCAGTCAAGCCACACAGCCCAAGGCTATTCTCATACACTCAGTATTTCTAAATCAAAACCAAGAATGGAACCAACAATAGAGAGAAAGAATATTGGAAAAATGTCTGCATCTTTTACATTCTAGAACCACCACTGATTTTTGGTTGCAAATATCTAGCCAAAAAATTGTCAAGAAATTCTAAACATGTGAAAGGGGCCATATTCTTCTCACTGCATGAACCTCCATCTGATGTTGATAACTTATGCTCCAATATCTTTGGAAAACATAAAACAAATATAAGCAAAAAAACATAATGGATGTTTAGAGTTGAGTGGACATCTGGATGTTCGGGTTCGAGAAGTTCGGCCGAACTTCACGAAAATATTCGGGTTCGGGATCCGAACTTGACCCCGAACCCCATTGAAGTCAATGGAGACCTGAACTTTTGGGCACTAAAATTGCTGTAAAATAGCCCTGGAAAGGGCTAGAGGGCTGCAAAAGGCACCAAAATGTAGGTAAATCCTCTGCAATCAGATGTGGATAGGGAAATAACTTAAAATAAAATAAATAAAAATTAACCAATATCAATTGCCAACTTGGAGGAGGAGGTGGAATAGGAGGTTGGTGTGGCATCAGGTGGGAATGCTATGGGAGTTGAAGTTCTCATCACAGCCAAAAAGGATTCATGTTTGCCTGCAGTGCCTCAGGCCTCGTTCACAGACTCAGGGCCATGGCAATCATAAATGGGAGTTGAAGTTCACATCACAAACAAAAGGGATTCATGTCTGCCAGCAGTACCACAGGCCTCACTCACAGACTCAGGCCAATGGCAACCATACATGGGAGTTGAAGTTGTCATCACAGCCAAGAAGGAATCATGTCTGCCTGCAGGGCCACAGGCCTTATTCAAACATTCAGCCCCACGGGACCCACAAAGAGGAGAGTTAAAATCACGCCAATACAGTATTGATTTCACCCAGCAATGCCACAGGCCTTATTCACAGATTCAGTCCCATGGCACCCACAAAGAGGAGAGTTACAATCATGCCACATCAGTATTGATTTTACCCAGTAGTTCCACAGGCCTCATTCCCTTATTCAGGACCATGGCACCTGCAAAGAGGAGAGCGGTCCCGTAACAGCAACACAGGCCTCAGGTCAACCTGCAATGGAACAGGCCATTATCATTTATGTAGGCCCCTGACACCCAGACAGAGGAGACGTCATTTGACTGTAAAAAGAGGTTAATGCCTCCCACCAATGCAGCAAGTGATTAAACTAAATATAGGCCCCTGACAACAACAATGTAGAGGTCATTTGACAGTAAAAGAGGTTAATGTCTCACACCAATACAGCAAGCGATGAAACGAAATATAGGCCCCTGAAAACCAGACAATGGGGCGGTCATTTTACAGTAAAAAGAGATTAATGTCTCCCACCAATACAGCAGGCTATGAAACAAAATATAGGACCCTGACAACCAGACAATATAGAGGTCATTTGACAGTATAAACAGTTTAATATCTTCCATCAATGCAGCAAGCGATTAAATGAAATATAGACCCCTGACAACCAGACAATGTAGAGGTCATTTGACAGTATAAACAGTTTAATGTCTTCCATCAATGCAGCAAGCGATTAAACGAAATATAGACCCCTGACAACCAGACAATGGGGCGGTCATTTAAAAGTAAAAAGAGTTTAATGTCTAAAACCAATGCAGCAAGCGATTAAACGAAATATAGTCCCCTGACAACCAGACAATGTAGAGGTCATTTGACAGTAAAAAGAGTTTAATGTCTCCTACCAATACAGCAGGCTATGAAACAAAATATAGGCCCCTGACAACCAGACAATGTAAAGGTCATTTGACAGCAAAAAAGGTTAATGTCCCGCACCAAAGCAGCAGGCGATTAGCTGAAATGTAGGCCCCTGGCACCCAGACAGAGGAGAGGTTCATTCAACTTGGGGTTGCCCCCAAAATGATGGTACAATTAAAAAAAGAGGATTCAATAAAGAAGTGCCCTGGAGTACAAGAATGTATGGTTGAGTGCGAAGCAGTTATAAATGTCTATTCTGCACAAGGTACGGACAAGTCCTGTGGGATCCATGCCTGGTTCATTTTAATGAACGTGAGCTTGTCCACGTTAGCTGTGGACAGGTGGCTGCGTTTGTCAGACAATACGCTGGTCGCCGGGCAGGCCAGCACCTCCAAGGCATAAAGGGCAAGCTCTAGCCATGTGGACAATTTGGAGACCCAGAAGTTGAATAGGGCAGAACCATCAGTGAGTATGTGGAGGCGTGTGTACACATACTGTTCCACCATGTTGGTGAAATGCTGCCTCCTGCTAACACGTTCCCTATCAGCTGGTGGTGCAGTTTGCTGTGGCGTGGTGACAAAACTGTTCCACATCTCAGCCATGTTAACCCTGCTGTCTGAGGAGCTGGCGGTGACACAGCTGCGTTAGCGACCTCTTCCTCCTCCTCCTCTGACTTCCCTTGTGCTTCCACTTGTCCCCCCGTGCCAGTTGGGAATGCCCTCAGGAGCGCGTCTACCAGTGTGCGCTTGTAGTCGTGCATCTTCCTATCACGCTCAAGTACGGGAATTAAGGTGGGCACGTTGTCCTTGTACCGGGGATCCAGCAGGGTGGCAACCCAGTAGTCAGCACAAGGTAAAATGTGGGCGACTCTGCTGACGTTGTGCAGGCACTGCAGCATGTAGTCGCTCATGTGTGCCAGGCTGCCCAGAGGTAACGATAAGTTACCTCTGGGTATTGTAATGCTAACAACAGCGTCATCTGAGGCTCACCGGCAGCAACCACTCATCAGTCTGCTGTTCTATGCCGCTCCAAAGCTCCTGTGCAGTGTGGGGTTTGTCACAACACATGAGTTTTAAAATCGCTGGTCCATGTATCTGTGATTATGTGGACCATTTTATCCTCCACTTGGTTGTGCAGGGAAGGGACGGCTCACCTAGAAAAGTAATGGCGGCTGGGAACAACGTACTGGGGGACAGCCACCGCCGTCAGCTTTTTGAAACAGTCCGTCTCCACCAGAAGGAATGACAGCATTTCATAGGCCAGTAATTTTGAAATACTGGCATTTAGGGCCAGGGTTTGAGGGTGGGTAGGTGGGTATTTCCTCCTTCTCTCCAATGTTTGGGTGATGAACAGCTGAATGCTGCCGTGTGAAATGGTGGAGATGCTTGGTGATGGTGTCGTATGTGGTGGTGTGGGTGGAACATCCTCTGTTTGCCAGAGGTGGAGGGTGAGGCTGAGCCAGCATCAGAAGAGGGAGCGGGAGGAGCCTGAGAGAGTTCCTTGTTTTTAAGGTGTTTACTCCACTGCAGTTCATGCTTTGCATGTAGATGCCTGGTCATGCAGGTTGTGCTCAGGTTAAGAACGTTTATGCCTCGCTTCAGGCTCTGATGTCACAACATGCAAACCACTCGTATCTTGTCGTCAGGACATTGTGTGAAGAACTGCCATTCCAATGAACTCCTTGGAGCAGGTCTTGGTGTGCTCGGTGCCTGGGTGCGGTGGACAGTAGCAGGTGTCCTGTCTCTGTAATGGTCACTGCACTTTTGCACCCTGCTCCCTCTTTTGCTGTATTGTTGTCTCTGTGCGACCACCGCCTCTTCCTCAGAACTGCACGCCTCACTAGCACGACCTTCAGTCCAGTCTGGGTCTAGGACTTCATCATCCTCCACATCATCTTCCACCCGATCATGACCCCTGCCCTCCTCGTCGGTCTGTACATTGCAGAAAGCCACAGCAGTTGGCACCTGTGTTTCGTCATCATCGGAGACGTTTTTTGGTGGTATTCCCATGTCCTCATCCTGCAACAAAAGTGGATGAGCATCAGTGCATTTAGGATATTCCTCTTCTGGGGCAGGGCTAGGTGGATAAGCCCTGCCCCAGAAGATCATCGAAAAGCATGAGACTTTCCTGCATGATTTGGGGCTCTGACTGCTTGGCTGATTTGCAAGGGGGTGAGGTGGAAGACTGATGGGCATGAGCTGCAGGTGCCAACTCTGAGCTTTCTGCAGAGGACTGGGTGTTATACTGTGAAGGAACTGGAGGCACTGTCAGCCACCCAATCTACTATCGCCTGTACATCTTCTGGCTTCACCATCCGTAGAGAGGTACTCGGGCCTACCAAATAATGCTGCAGATTCTGTCGCCTACTCGCACCAGAGGAAGGTGTTTGACTTAGAGTGGTAATTGATGCTGAACGGCCACGTCCTCTCCCAGCAACAGAAGCTCCACCAACACCACCACGACCATGCCCACGTCCCTTATTTGATGTTCTCCTCATTATTTGCATTCACCTACCTGAAAGAGTGGTCTCTCTCCGGTGTCAATTTACCTGCCACTAGTCGACAATTAAGTTTGCTAAGGCAGTGCCTGTATCATAAGAATGCTCTGTGGACCCAGAATAATGTTTTTTGTGCCCAAAATACACAGATTCTCAATTTCTATGCGGAAATGAAAATTTTTTTTTTTGTACGCTGTATGCACAAGTGGTATGTGGAACAAGATCAAGTATGTTTGTAATAAAATACAGAAAATTAGTATTTGTAATCTGCTGTAATTTAAAATTAATTGTTCATACGCCACATTTTTGGCCTAAAACACGCCTTTTTTCAATAAAACCCCAAAATGCAGTTTTTAACTGCTGTACATTAACAGTAGATATTTATACTATGTATGGACACCAGATTTGGCGACGCAGAACATGAATTTGGTCACCAAAATTAACAAATGCAGTATTTAAATGCTATATATTGGAAATAATTATTTTAACAACAGATGCACAACTCTTTTTTCGTCCTAAAACACAGCTTTTTTCAATAAAACCCCAAAATGCAGTTTTTTATTGCTGTAAATTTAAATTAGATATTTATACCGTGTATGTACAGCTGCTTTGTGAAGCAAGAATATAGCTTTTTTTCCCAGAAAAAAGAATAATGCACTATTTCTCAGCTGTAATGTAAAATCGGTATTTAAGCAGAATTTCAAGGTGCTCTGTGGATCAGGATTGCCACTTTGTTGTCAAAAAACATACACTTATGCTGTATTTCACAGCAGCAATGTAAAATAGGTGGTTATAATGGGTATTACAGACTGTGTGGTGCACCTTGAATAAAGATTTTTTTCTATAAAAAACAAAGAAGCACTATTTCCATGCAGAAATATAAAATATGTCGTTGGACGGTGTATGCAGAACTGTTTTGTGGACAAGAAATACGTTTTTTCCCCCAAAATTACACGGATTCTCTATTTCACCGCAGAAATGTCAAAAATATATTTTGGTGGTGTAATATAGGCTTGATGGATCAGGATGACCACTTTTTTAACTAAAATACACTGATGCACTATTTAATAGCTGAAATGGAATATACGGTTTAGTGCATAGTATACAAAAGTGCTCTGTGGCACCACAGATCCCAGGCTAGACAAATGGACTATGTCACCCCTTAAACATACAAACGGCAATATAGGGGACTTGAAAAGCCCCCCCCAAAAAAGTTTTTTTTTCCTTCACTGAGCTACAAAATAGGATTAGGCTGATGTTCCTGGCTGGCTGGCACACATGCAGAACACTACAGTGGCTAATATGGCCGCCGAGCACCACCTCAGTAACAGATGGATTACAAAAAAAGATTTCCCTTGCAGTGGCTGGGTACAGAAATGTTGGATTGCTGAAGCTCCCTACCTTTCTATTTACTGTATCTTGTGGATTAAGGTAGCACAGGTTCTTCTGATTTCTGCCCTATTCTGTCCCTGATCGCAGCACCAACATCCTCTCCCTAAGCTCAAATCAGAAGAGTGACGTGCGGCAGTACCTGACTCCAGCTTATAAAGAGGCTGGGTCACATGCTGCACTCAGCCAATCACAGCCATACCATTAGTAGGCATGGCAGTGATGGCTTCTTAGGGCAAGAAGTAAAACACTTGTGGATTGGCTGCTGTGCAGCCCTTCAGAAAGCGGGAAGATATCGCCGAACAAAGGACCCGAACCCCAACTTTTTTGAAAAATGTTCGGGTCCGTGTCCCGAACACCCCAAAATTCGGTACGAACCCGAACTATACAGTTCAGGTTCGCTCAACTCTATTGATGTTCAAAAGCTAAACGTAAAAATATTGACTGTATAGCTCATCAGGAAATGGACGGTTATGTGAGAAGATTAGGGCTCATTTCTGTGAAGAGTTAAAGCCTCTGGAGGTTTACTATACATGACAATATTGTCATCCGAAGCCTCCAGATATATTTTATCATCTACATGAGATTTTCTTCAATGTACAATGAGGCTTTGTCACAGGTCAGATACGTTCCATTCAGTCTGGATAAAATACAAAGTAAATAAACGCAGGGAGGTGAAAGAGAACATTGTCACAGGCCAAATGTCCTCACAATACATACATTCTTCAGAAACAGGAAATATGTAGATGAAGAGGACTCAAGTAACCAGCAACAGGAAATGATCCAAAAGTCTCTGATTATAAAACTAGCTGATCACAGTAAAAAAAAAACTAAATTACCACCTGATTCCTAAATACATATACAGCGTCAAGTCCTGGACCGATAAAATCTCCAGTGCCTAGAAGAAATGACATCAGGGACCACCTTGTTCCTTCTGCTTCTACTGTTCTGTGGAGGACCCACCACAGGAAATGCTTTGCAAACCGTTACAGAAACTTATGGTAAGTGAAGAGGATATGCACACTGCACAGTACCACTTCTCCTGTCCTGTATACTCGGTGTAATCCTCAGTATCTGCTCTTATTCTGTATATATATACACTGCACAGTACCACTTCTCCTGTCCTGTATGCTGGGTGTAATCCTCAGTATCTGCTCTTATTCTGTATATATATACACTGCACAGTACCACTTCTCCTGTCCTGTGTACTGGGTGTAATCCTCAGTTTCTGCTCTTATTCTCTATATATATACACTGCACAGTACCACTTCTCCTGTCCTGTATACTGGGTGTAATCCTCAGTATCTGCTCTTATTCTGTATATATATACACTGCACAGTACCACTTCTCCTGTCCTGTATACTGGGTGTAATCCTCAGTATCTGCTCTTATTCTGTATAGATATACACTGCACAGTACCACTTCTCCTGTCCTGTATACCGTGTGTAATCCTCAGTATCTGCTCTTATTCTGTATATATATACACTGCACAGTACCACTTCTCCTGTCCTGTATACTGGGTGTAATCCTCAGTATCTGCTCTTATCCTGTATATATATACACTGCACAGTACCACTTCTACTGTCCTGTATACTGGGTGTAATCCTCAGTATCTGCTCTTATTCTGTATATATACACTGCACAGTACCACTTCTACTGTCCTGTATACTGGGTGTAATCCTCAGTATCTGCTCTTATTCTGTATATATACACTGCACAGTACCACTTCCCCTGTCCTGTATACCGGGTGTAATCCTCAGTATCTGCTCTTATTCTGTATATATGGACACTGCACAGTACCACTTCTCCTGTCCTGTATACTGGGTGTAATCCTCAGTATCTGCTCTTATTCTGTATATATATATACACTGCACAGTACCACTTCTCCTGTCCTGTATACCGGGTGTAATCCTCAGTATCTGCTCTTATTCTGTATATATATACACTGTACAGTACCACTTCTCCTGTCCTGTATACTGGGTGTAATCCTCAGTATCTGCTCTTATTCTGTATATATACACTGCACAGTACCACTTCTCCTGTCCTGTGTACTGGGTGTAATCCTCAGTTTCTGCTCTTATTCTGTATATATATACACTGCACAGTACCACTTCTCCTGTCCTGTATACCGGGTGTAATCCTCAGTATCTGCTCTTATTCTGTATATATATAAACTGCACAGTACCACTTCTCCTGTCCTGTGTACTGGGTGTAATCCTCAGTATCTGCTCTTATTCTGTATATATATAAACTGCACAGTACCACTTCTCCTGTCCTGTGTACTGGGTGTAATCCTCAGTTTCTGCTCTTATTCTGTATATATATACACTGCACAGTACCACTTCTCCTGTCCTGTATACCGGGTGTAATCCTCAGTATCTGCTCTTATTCTGTATATATATACACTGCACAGTACCACTTCTCCTGTCCTGTATACCGGGTGTACTCCTCAGTATCTGCTCTCATTCTGTATATATGGACACTGCACAAATACCACTTCTCCTGTCCTGTATACTGGGTGTAGTCCTCAGTATCTGCTCTTATTCTGTGTATATATATACACTGCACAGTACCACTTCTCCTGTCCTGTATACTGGGTGTAATCCTCAGTATCTGCTCTTATTCTGTATATATATACACTGCACAGTACCACTTCTCCTGTCCTGTATACTGGGTGTAATCCTCAGTATCTGCTCTTATTCTGTATATATATACACTGCACAGTACCACTTCTCCTGTCCTGTATACCGGGTGTACTCCTCAGTATCTGCTCTCATTCTGTATATATGGACACTGCACAAATACCACTTCTCCTGTCCTGTATACTTGGTGTAGTCCTCAGTATCTGCTCTTATTCTGTGTATATATATATATACACTGCACAGTACCACTTCTCCTGTCCTGTATACTCGGTGTAATCCTCAGTATCTGCTCATATTCTGTATATATGGATACTGCACAGTACCACTTCTCCTGTCCTGTATACCTGGTGTAATCCTCAGTATCTGCTCTTATTCTGTATATATGGACTCTGCACAGTACCACTTCTCCTGTCCTATATACTGGGTGTAACCCTCAGTATCTGCTCTTATTCTGTATATATACACTGCACAGTACCACTTCTCCTGTCCTATATACTGGGTGTAATCCTCAGTATCTGCTTTTATTCTGTATATATATACACTGCACAGTACCACTTCTCCTGTCCTGTATACTGGGTGTACTCCTCAGTATCTGCTCTCATTCTGTATATATACACTGCACAGTACCTCTTCTCCTGTCCTGTATACTGGGTGTAATCCTCAGTATCTGCTCTTATTCTGTATATATATACACTGCACAGTACCACTTCTCCTGTCCTGTATACTGGGTGTCATCCTCAGTATCTGCTCTTATCCTGTATATATATATATATATATATATATATATATATATACATACACTGCACAGTACCACCTCTCCTGTCCTGTATACTGGGTGTAATCCTCAGTATCTGCTCTTATTCTGTATATATATATACACTGCACAGTACCACTTCTCCTGTCCTGTATACTGGGTGTAATCCTCAGTATCTGCTCTTATTCTGTATATATATATATATACACTGCACAGTACCACTTCTCCTGTCCTGTATGCTGGGTGTAATCCTCAGTATCTGCTCTTATTCTGTATATCTATACACTGCACAGTACCACTTCTCCTGTCCTGTATACTGGGTGTAATCCTCAGTATCTGCTCTTATTCTGTATATATATCACTGCACAGTACCACTTCTCCTGTCCTGTATACTGGGTGTAATCCTCAGTATCTGCTCTTATTCTGTATATATACACTGCACAGTACCACTTCTCCTGTCCTGTATACTGGGTGTAATCCTCAGTATCTGCTCTTATTCTGTATATATATATACACTGCACAGTACCACTTCTCCTGTCCTGTATACTGGGTGTAATCCTCAGTATCTGCTCTTATTCTGTATATATATATACACTGCACAGTACCACTTCTCCTGTCCTGTATACCGGGTGTAATCCTCAGTATCTGCTCTTATTCTGTATATATATACACTGCACAGTACCACTTCTCCTGTCCTGTATACTGGGTGTAATCCTCAGGATCTGCTCTTATTCTGTATATATATACACTGCACAGTACCACTTCTCCTGTATACTGGGTGTAATCCTCAGTATCTGCTCTTATTCTGTATATATATACACTGCACAGTACCACTTCTCCTGTCCTGTATACTGGGTGTAATCCTCAGGATCTGCTCTTATTCTGTATATATATACACTGCACAGTACCACTTCTCCTGTCCTGTATACTGGGTGTAATCCTCAGTATCTGCTCTTATTCTGTATATATATACACTGCACAGTACCACTTCTCCTGTCCTATATAGCAGGTGTATTAGAATTGTCTGTAAATGTATATTATAATATTTTTTTCTCCTGCCATATGCATGTGGTGTATCTTTTATTCTTTCCTTTTATTATTTTGTATGTGCCAGTAACAACAGTGAAGCCGGGGGAGTGCCCTAAAGTCACCTTTTCAGGTGTGTGTCCCGATGACCCGTCACCTTCAAAAGACTGTGAAAGCGATTTTGAGTGTCCTGGTGACCAGAAATGCTGTCCATTTCCCTGCGACGTAATGTCATGTTTTTGTAAGTGTTAGATAATGTTTGACATTCACTCTCGCCATGATAGAAACACATACATTTTTGACTCAACCAAACAATTTGTTTTTCCCTCTGCGGTCCATTATTTGTTGGAGAAAGTCCGAGTCCGAGAATATATAAATGAGGGACATGAACATGTGGAGTCACTGTGGGTAGAAATACATGGAGGCAAAAACAGTAATAAATTACTAATAGGAGTGTATTATAAACCACCTAATATACCAGAGTCCACAGAAAATATATTACTAAACGAGATAGACGAGGCGGCAAATCATAATGAAGTCGTTATTATGGGGGACTTCAACTACCCAGATATAGACTGGGAAACTGAAACCTGTACATCCCATAAAAGAAACAGGTTCTTGGCAATAACCAAAGACAATTACCTTTCCCAACTGGTTCAGGACCCAACTAGAGGGACGGCCATACTGGACTTAGTATTAACCAATAGACCTGATAGAACAACAGACGTGCAGGTCGGGGGACACCTGGGAAATAGTGACCATAATGTAATAGCCTTCCAATTATCCTTCAAATGGGAGTTTCTAAAGGGAGGAACAAAAATACCAAACTTCAAAAAAGCAAAATTTAGCCAACTAAGCGAGGCCATAGGCCCAATTAACTGGGACAAAGTCCTCAAAAAAAAAAAAAAAATACAACCACAAAATGGGATATTTTTAAAAGCATCCTAAAATCAAATTGTGAGAGTTGCATACCTTATTGGAACAAAGGGTTAAATCACCATCACCACCTCCTCAGGCAGAGAGTTCCATAGTCTCACTGCTCTTACCGTGAAGAATCCTCTTCTATGTTTGTGTACAAACCTTCTTTCCTCCAGACGCAGAGGATGTCCCCTCGTCACAGTCACAGTCCTGGGGATAAATGGATGATGGGAGTGATCTCTGTACTGACCCCTGATTTATTTATACATAGTTATTAGATCTCCCTCAGTTGTCTTTTTCTAAAGTAAATAACCCTAATTTTGATAACCTTTCAGGGTACTGTAGATCCCTCATTCCAGTTATTACTTTAGTTTCCCTCCTCTGAACCCTCTCCAGCTCTGCTATGTCTGCCTTGTTCACAGGAGCCCAGAACTGTACACAGTACTCCATGTGTGGTCTGACTAGTGATTTGTAAAGTGGTAGGACTATGTTCTCATCACGGGCATCTATGCCCCTTTTTATGCAACACATTATCTTATTGGCCTTGGCAGTAGCTGCCTGACACTGGTTTTTACAGCTTAGTTTTCTGTTCACTAAAATTCCTAGATCCTTTTCCATGTCAGTTTTACCCAGTGTTTTACCATTTAGTATGTACGGGTGACTTGCATTATTCCTTCCCATGTGCATAACTTTACATTTGTCAGTGTTAAACCTCATCTGCCATTTCTCTGCCCAAGCCTCCAATCTATCCAGATCCCTCTGTAGCAGAAAACTATCCTCTTTAGTGTTAATTACTTTGCACAGTTTAGTGTCATCTGCAAAAATGTATATTTTACTTTGAAGCCTTCTACAAGATCGTTCATAAATATATTGAAAAGAATAGGGCCCAGTACTGACCCCTGAGGTACCCCACTAGTGACAGTGACCCAATCTGAGTATCTACCGTTAATAACCACCCTCTGTTTTCTATCAGCGAGCCAGTTACTTATTTTCTCCCAGTCCGAGCATCCTCATTTTATATACTAACCTTTTATGAGGTACGGTGTCAAGTGCTTTGGAGAAGTCCAGATATACGACATCCATTGATTCGCCGCTGTCAAGTCTAGAACTTGCCTCCTCACAGAAACTGATTAAATTAGTTTTACATGACCGATCCCTCATGAAGCCAATGCTGATTGCTTATTTTCAGTGATGTAACTCCAAGATAGCATCTCTTAGAAAACCTTCAAACAGTTTACCCATGACAGCTGTTAAACTTACCGGCCTATAGTTTCCGGGCTCTGTTTTTGGACCCTTTATGAATATTGGCACCACATTTGCTATGCGCCAATCCTGTTTAACACTCCCTGTCAGTTTAGAGTCCTTAAATATCAGAAATAAAGGTCTGGCTATGACACTAGTTAATTCTCTTAGGATACGGGGGTGTATGCCATATGGTCCTGGCGATTTGTCTATTTTAATCTTTTTAAGATGTCGCTGAATTTCTTCCTGGTTCAGACAGGGCACTCTTAACCTCTTACAGACACAGGGCTGACATGTATGCCCCGATGTTCGAGTCCTTTAGGACACAGTGAGTACATGTATGCCCTGTGTATTTATAATCACCGCTGTACGGTGGGCGGTGATCGGAACGGGGGACCCTTCTGAAATCATTCAGCAGGCACCCTGTGACCATGCCGAGGGGGTCCTGTGCCAGCCCCCCCGCCCCCGATCGGAGATCGCTGCAAACCGCAGAATATTAGGGTGATGACCCAGAATAGGAGGGTAATTGGTAATATACACCACCAATCACCCTCTGTAGATCCTGTGAGGTGACGCAACCTCTCAGGATCGCCTATGATTGGCTGGATGGACGTACGGGGGGATAACGTCTCGGAGCTCCGCTCTCTCCGCTCACAGACTTCCGTGTGAGCGAGGAGAGAGAAGCCCCGTGTCGGTCCCTCTGCCACCCACGCGATCCGCCGCCATCAGTGGGCCCTGAGCCGCCATAAAGTGCCACCTGGCACATAAACATTTAGGGAAGTTTTTTTTTTTTGTGTGTGCAGCACCTGGATCTGAGGGTGTCTGGGGTCTACCACACCCTCAGCTGTGCGACACTCGGCCCCCCCAGGAGTGCTGCAGCTTACCCCCACACACACACACTTTTGGGGTGTGCAAGCGCTTTTTTTTTTTCTTTTTGTAGGTGCGCTGACTGTGGCCAGCAGTCTTAGCCGCAAAAGAGCATCCGACCACTGTTAACGCATCGCCCAGCCCACCGCTGATCAGCTTGGTACCGCTGATCAGCGAGTTTTTGGGGTGTGAGCAATTTTTTCGGGGATAGAAGTGTTTTTTTTTTGTACCACTTTTTGAGGCTTGTGTTTTTTTTATTTTATTTAGTTTAATATATTTATTTTCTGTTAGGTTAGGGTCCCCCCCCCCATACACACACACTAAATAAAGTTTTACACACACACTCCCTTTAGCGTTAGAAGATGGCCCGCTGGTTGCTTCAGGGAGTGCCACACTTCCATGGAATACTAAATTTATAATCCCCCTTCCCCCATTTTAATTTATTTGTCCACAGTCTTCCAAATTTTAAACCCCCAAATTCTATCTCCAAAATCCCAATGGTGCTCCTTCTCTTCTGAGCCGTGTCGTTCGCCCGCAGAGCACTTTACGTCCACATATGGGGTATGTCCTTACTCGGGAGAAATGGAGCTACAAATTTGGGGTGCTTTTTTCCTATTACCCCTTGTAAAAATGAAAAATTTGGGGTAACACCAGTAATTTAGTGTAAAAAATCACATTTTTAATTTTGACGTCCAACTTTAACAACATTGCGCCAAAAACCTATGGGGAGTTAAGGGACACCGTACCCCTTTTTATGTACCTTGATGGGTGTAGTTTCTTAAATAGTGTGCCATATGGGAGTTTCTTGCTGTTCTGGCACCATGGGGGCTTCCTAAATGTGACATGCCCCCAAAAAAAATTTCAGCAAAATTCTCTGTCCAAAATCCCAATGGCACTCCTTCTCTTCTGAGCCATGTTGTTCACTTGAAGATCACTTTACTTCCATACATGAGGTATTTTCTGACTCAGGAGAAATTGGGCTACAAATTTTGTGGTGCTTTTTCTCCATTTATAACTTGTAAAAATAAAATAAATGGGGCTACAAGAACATGTTAGTGTAAAAAAAGGAGATTTTGTTTTTTCTACTCCACTTTGCAGCTATTCCTGTGAAACACTTAAAGGGTTAACAAACATTATGAATGTCATTTTGAATACTTTAAGAGGTTCAGTTTTCATAATGGGGTCATTTATGGGGATATTCTAACATAAAGACCCTCAAATTCACTTCAAAACTGAACTGGTCCCTGAAAAAATCCTATTTTGAAATTTTCATGAAAAATTTGAAAATTGCTGCTCAGTTTTGAAGCCCTCTACTGTCTTCACAAAGTAAAAACATGCCAATTTTATGATGCCAACATAACGTAGACATATTGAATATGCAAATCAATATATAATGTATTTGGCATTTCCATTTTTCTTACAAGCAGAGAGTTTCAAAGTCAGAAAATTTTTGACAAAGAAATGAGGTAAGCATCAGAGAAAATTTAACAGTAACATAAAGTAGAATATGTCATGAAAAAACCTTCTCAGAATCAGAATGATAGGTAAAAGCATCCCAGAGTTATTAATGCATAAATTGACACTGGTCAGATTTTCAAAAAATGGCCTGGTCCTTAAGGTGAAAATGAGCCTGATCCTTAAAGGGTTAATAGGAAATTTACTTTTACATTCTGCATTTCATCTGACAGTTTATTTTCTTCAGTGAATACTGTGGAGAAAAAAATATTTGATAGCTTTGCTTTCTCCTCATCGGTCTCTGCAACTCCCCCCTCATCACTCTGTAAAGGGCCGACACCTTTAGAGCCTTTAGATGTATACTTTTTAACATTTATGTAATTGAACAACATTTTAGGGTTATTTTTGCTCTCTTTGGCAAATAATCTCTTGGACATTTCCTTGTAAAAAAAAATAAAAAAATGATTTCGGATGTAAATTGAGCATAAGGCATCTTTCACATGGTCAGTATTTTGCATCAGTATTTGATCAGTAATTGTAAGCCAAAAACAGGATTGCAAACTGAAGAAAAAGATCGCCCCAGCCTCTGAATAAAACAATGGAATCCTTTATTGAAAAATAATAATATAATCCAGGTATGACAGACTCTGTTTTGGACCCACTCCTGATTTTTGCTTACATTTACTGACTTAATACGGACCATCTAAAAGAGGATTTATGGAAGCTCAAAATACAGACTTCTTTTTTTTTATTTATTTTTTATTTTCTGTTCTTCTGGTGGATCAGAAGAATGGAAAAAATAAACAGTGATGTTAACACAGCCTTATTGTCACTGCTGCCACCCCCCCCCCCCACACACACACACACACTCTGTAATGGGGCCACTATTGTCAGTGTTACTGCCACTGCTGTTGGCCCCCATCCCCACACTCTTATGGGGCCACTACTTCACTACTTGAATATTTGGGCCCTGCACATTTAAGTCCATAGAAATAAGTTAGTTCTGACATTAACATTGACCTGTAACACTGACGCACAGTAAATCTACAGATAACAGAAGGGATTAAAAAGCATGTGTTTGGACTGCCAAAACATGCATTAAAGTCTAACTGTATTTTTTTTTATTTCTCTAATACAGGCATCCTCAAACTGTGGCCCTCCAGCTGTTGCAAAACTACAATTCCCACAATGCCCTGCTGTAGGCTGTTCGGGCATGCTGGGAGTTGTAATTTTGCAACAGCTGGAGGGTCGCAGTTTGAGTATGCCTGCTCTAACATATAGGGGCAGTAATACTGACCCTTTTTGTAATATACTTTAATTAGACAGAGGAGCATTGCTAAGGCTCAAAATGCGCCACTTTAGAGCTATTTTTCTAATAGAAATGTATGATTTCACTAATTAAAGTATATTACAAAAATGGTCAGTACCGCTGCTCCTATATATCACAAAAATAAAAAAATGAATGACACTTACACTTTAAAATAACTTTTTTTTTCTCCTCTATTATACTTTATTGGCACTTCCTCAATTTCTTTATTTTGTTCTACTAAGGAGCCATTTGAACACAGCTCCTTTAGGGGTGTGCATGGGTTTCTGGCTTTACTGAAGAGTGCTGTATGCTTTTCATTTTGTTTAACAGAAAGGATTAGCTATGAATCTTGATGTAGATGGTGATAAATTATACGTGTAGGGGTGCATTCACATCACTGTTTAGCTTTCTGTTCTTCTGATATGTCAGAATAAGAGAGAGTGAAAAATAGATCATGTTATAGATAGATTATGTTGCATAACTTGTCATTCATTTGAGCCATTTCCATCTGAGATATGTTTTTTAGATGGGAAAAAGTACTTTTGTTCCATCTAGAAATGGATCTCAGACGGAAGTGGCTCAAATGGATGACATCTGATGCAACAGTCTTTTTTTTTAAAGGATCCTGTTTTTTTTTTTCTCTCTTTCTGATGGATTAGAAGAAGGGAAAGCTACATGGTGATGTGAATGCACCCTAATAGTGATGGCACAGTACCTACAGTATAGAACGGATTAACTATGAATGTGGGTGTACTAGAACGCATTGCACACGGCGATGCACCCTCTCTGCAATCTCTGTGCATTTTAACTTCCAAGAGTTCACCCTAAGATAGGACCACCAAGTGAGATGAATATGATTAGGAAGAGTGACCTGGGTGTACCTAATTTATAACAGTTTGTGACAAATTAGGAACTAATCAAATTTATTGTCGAAGTTCGGCAAATCATCCAAATTGAATTATTTAAAACTACTCTCATCTCTATTCCCAACCAATATTGCTTATGTCATGGCCTTCACAGAGTGCTACAAGCCACCTTTCTATGGCCAGCCTCTCCTAGCACTAGAGTATCAAGTGGTCAACTTCTTCTCACACGGTCCCCATGACATTTTTTCCAGGAGCCATTCAGTAAAACAGCTGAATCGCTCCATTTATATAGACTTACTCAAGCACACTAGGTGATGGTCTTAGCGTCTCCTCAGGTGACGTCTCACATCATGTCTTAAGGCCTCCAAACCACCAACAACTTCTCAATGGGCAAACTGCTCCAACCTCCATTCCAACAGCTTTTTTCATGCTGATCAAGTCTTTATCAGTCTTCAGTTCACAAATATGTACCAGGTGGACAGTCCTCAGGCCGAAATGTGACATGAGTTTACAGCACATGGGACATTCACACTCTCCTCTATTGGCTTCCCCACTTTCTTTTCTATGTCTGTTAGATAATGAGCTCCAGGACACAGAGGTGATAGATGTAATATCCTGTAATCCTTACCATGAAGAGGACTGAAGTGAGTAATTATGAACCATTGAAGGGTAGGATGGTGTTACGTGTATATAAATCTGTGTACAGTTGTCAGTAGTCACTCCAGCTCTACATTACACAGAGACCACCACTGAAGAAAACTCCTTCTATTACTTCTATTGTTATACAGGGTGATCTTATCATTCTATGTTATTGTGAAGGCCAATGTCTACCATTTCTAAACACCAGGGTGACACGAGGTTGGGATGGTGTGAAGAACAAGTGGTAGAGGTCAGAATACATTGGGAGCAGTCTTCTGATTAGTGTGTACCAAAAACGGTCTATATTATAAACAATACAAATGACTTTTTCATCTCTTCTAGGATGAGTGGTTGGAAGATTATGGGCAAATAAAGCGATGACCAAGGATAACCACAGAAGGATAGGTTTTTCTCGTATCATAGATCTGCAGTGATCAGTGGATCATGGATCGGCCTCCATATATCTGTCATATAAACTTGTCAGTAGTTGTAGTGTCAGGAGTCTTGTGCATTGCAAATGATTAGGGTTATTGTTCTCTACCTCCATAATCGGTTTCCTTTATCACTTTTCTAAATTTATTAACAAATTTATAAATTGCACATAAAGAAATTTCTGATCAGAAAATCAGTAGAATTTTTATTTATTGGAATGTGATTCTTTTCTTACATCAGATCCGGAGGTTCCAGAGTCAGTTTCTGTATTCAGGCTCAGCTTCTCCATGTTCTATTAATAAATCAGTGAAATGCAGTGATTAGAGATTGTGTCCCATCATCTGTTCAGAATCCTTTCATACAAGCAGAGATACAAATACCTGTATGGGTTAAGTCAGTGTGCATATTGAAGATACTGTATGTTAAATTTTTGTGACCAGTATAAATCACGGCTGGGTGACTTGATCCCTCTGGAAGATAACACCACTCCGTTAGGCCATCTTGATGCCCAACATTTCTCTATCACTCATATAGTAATTACGTTCTAGAGCAGAACAAGCTTTGGAAGAGAACTCTCAAGTCACCATCCTGTCTGAAGGACCCATTTGCAACAGACCTTCCCAAGCACCTGTGGATGATGAATTTACTTCCAAAAAGAATTGCTTCGCAGGATCAGGGTAATGAAGAACTGGAGCAGAAGAGAAGTCCTGTTTCATGGTCAGGAAGGGGCATTCAGCATCCGCAGTCCATTTTTGGCATTTACTTCCTTAAGGGTCAAGACGGAGGTGGGTGCCGTCAAAGTAGAAAAATTAGGAATGAACTTTCCATGATTTGCAAAGCCTATAAACTGTTCACATGTAAACTAGATGGATGAGGCCAATTCAATACAGTAGATAACTTCTCTGAGCCCATCTGTATGCTTTGATCAGAAATAATGTAACCGAGGAAAGGAAGAGACTGTTGTTTTCAAAAACTAGTGAAAAGCGAATCTGGACCACCACAGTTGGTGTCAGTGTCCTGAACCCGAACCCAGATTTTGGCGCCAAAGTCCGTGTCCAGGTTCATTGTTCGTTCTTTAAAGATAGCTTGCTGAAAGGCTGCAGTGCAGTCAATCAACTGCAGGCACTTGGAAGCCATCACAGTCAGGCCTAGTATTGGCATGGTTGTGATTGGTCGCATGACCCTAGATGCATAAATGGAGGATAACATGGTGCCCCACGCTATTCTGACTAGTGTAGGGACAGGACGCTGCTGTAGGCAAGGAGAGGGTTAGACTTTTAATAATTTCAAAAAGTGTGCTGGTGACCTGTAGGCACCAGTGTCACAGAAATACCAGACATAATCCTGCTGTTCAGATTGAGGGTGGTCTGTTAGCATTTTTTTTTTTTTTTCGTGCAATCCTACTCCTTTGCACCAGTGACAGGGAAATATAACAGTTAATCAGTATGTTAATAGTGTGGGTGAGACATAACTATTTTTTTGGTGAAAAAACCTTTACTTGCCACTGTCACAGGGATACTGTATATAATAGTTATTCAGACAGTTAATTGGTTCTGCTGGGCCTGAGACGGACAGCCGTTTGGTGCATGTCCTACCACCACTGAGGATTGCTGGATGTTTCTCATTGCCTCCTGTTGCCTCCTCCTCCTACTTCCCTTCCTCCTCTGGAAGGGATACTCCCTATACCACGTATAACTGCAGCACTGAACGCAGAATAAATTTTTCTTTTTATACCAAAATACATCAATAAAGGTTTTGCCACAAATATAACTGCAGTACTGAACACTGAACAAAACTTGTTTTATACCAAAATACGTCAATAGCGGTTTTACCATATATAACTGCAGTGCGCAACGCTGAATCAATTTTGATTTTCTACTGAAATACGTCAATAACGGTTTACCACATATACAGCATTTTTCGCTTTATAAGAGGCACTTATTCCCCCCAAAAGAGGGGGGGGGGAGAATGGCAGTGCGTCTTTTAAAATGAATGCTGTCATTTTTACTTTGCTAAAATGGTACATCGCCGGCCGCGATGCTGCACAGCACAGCAACTGCTGTTGGAATTGCGTTGGGACCAGGTGCAGTCACTGTACTCTATTACACCGTGCCCCGCGCACAGCAGTCTTTATATGTAAAGTGTAGTTATGGTAGCTTTTGTTAAAGTATGGCAAACTGCAGTAGACAAATCCTCTGTAGCAGGCAGGGCGGCCGGCAGCGTGACATCACTTTGTCACGCGCCTGCTCCTCCTGTGTCATCTAAAGATCCTCCCCACATAACAGTGTCATCCACAGATCCCCCCTTCATAAGTGTGATCCACAGATGCCCCCATAACAGTGTCATCTACGGAACTCCCATAACAGTGTGTCATCCACAGATCCCCATAACAGTGTTATCCACAGATCCCCCATAACAGTGTCATCCACAGATCCCCCATAACAGTGTCATCCACAGATCCCCATAACAGTGTTATCCACAGATCCCCCATAACAGTGTCATCTACGGATCTCCCATAACAGTGTCATCCACAGATCCCCATAACAGTGCCATCCACAGATCCCCTATAACAGTCCATCCACAGATCCCCCCCATAACAGTGTCAGCCACAGATCCCCCATAACAGTGTCATCCACAGATCCCCATAACAGTGTTATCCACAGATCCCCCATAACAGTGTCATCTACGGATCTCCCATAACAGTGTCATCCACAGATCCCCCATAACAGTGTCATCCACAGATCCCCCATAACAGTGTCATTCACATATGTCCCCATAACAGTGTCATCTACTGATCTCCCATAACAGTGTCATCCACAGATCCCCCATAACAGTGTCTTTTACGGATCTCCCATAACAGTGTCATCCACAGATCCTCCATAACAGTGTCATCCACAGATCCCCATAACAGTGTCATCCACAGATCCCCCATAACAGTGTCATCCACAGATCCCCATAACAGTGTCATCCACAGATCCCCCATAACAGTGTCATCCACAGATCCCCCATAACAGTGTGTCATCCACAGCTCCCTCCATAACAGTGTCATCCACAGATCCCTCATAACAGTATCATCCACAGATCCCCCATAACAGTGTCATCCACAGATCCCCCATAACAGTGTCATCCACTGCTCCCCCATAACAGTGTCATCCACAGATCCCCTATAACAGTGTCATCCACAGATCCCCCATAACAGTGTCATCCACAGATCCCCCATAACAGTGTCATCCACAGATCCCCCATAACAGTGTGTCATCCACAGCTCCCCTCCATAACAGTGTCATCCACAGATCCCCCATAACAGTATCATCCACAGATCCCCCATAACAGTGTCATCCACAGATCCCCCATAACAGTGTCATCCACTGCTCCCCCATAACAGTGTCATCCACAGATCCCCCATAACAGTGTCATCCACAGATCCTCCATAACAGTGTCATCCACAGATCCCCCATAACAGTGTCATCCACAGTTCCCCCATAATTCCCCCAAAATATATTTATATTTATATATATATATATATATATATATATATATATATATATTTTATTTATTTTATCTTATATGTTAGGTAAATATAAAATATACTATTCGTATAAATCTAGGATGGGAGATAGTACTTATGAGGAAACATACAATTCTTTCTTTTTTCTTTATTTCTTTAATCTCTTTCATCTCAAAATATTGATCAACATATGTAATAATTTAAAGGTTAAAGCAAAGCTATTAAAAAAATGCATTACAATGCGAAAAACGGATATAAACCGCAAGTCTTAAAAACATTGAATATATGGATTTTTTTTGAAATGTGTAGAGTTTTGTGGATATATGTCCATTGAAAATCTAAGGTGTGAAAACATATAAATGTTGCAACTCGGACCCGAACATTGTCATGAAAGTTCTGGTTCGGGTCCGTTATTCGGTGATTCTTCCCGCTTTCTGAAGGGCTGCACAGCAGCTAATCAGCAAGAGTTTTACTTCTTTGCCCTAAAAAGCCATCACAGCCATGCCTACTAATGGCATGGCTGTGATTGGCTGAGTGTAGCATGTGACGCAGCCTCTATTTAAGCTGGAGTCACGTAGCGCCGTACGTCACACTGCTCTGACTAGTGTAGGGATAGGATGCAGCTGCTTCTGTGAGGGACAGATTAGGGAAGAAATTTGCAGAACCTGTTGTACATAAATCCACAAGATACAGCAAATAGAGAGGGAGGGAGCTTCAGCAATCCCACATTTCTGTTACAGAGGTGGGGGTCGGCGGCCATTTTAGCCACTGCAGTGTACTGCATGTCTGCCAGCCTGGCAGTGACATCAGCTTAATCCTTTTTGGTAGCTCAGTGAAGGAGAAAATGCTTTTTTTCTGGCTGCTCAAGTCCCCTACATTACCTTTGGTATAATTAAGGGATGACATAGTCCATTTGTTTAGTCTGGGACCTGTGGTGCCACAGAGCACTTGTGTATACAATGCACTAAACCGTATATTCCATTTCTGCAGTACTTTTGTGATAAAAAGCTGTGATCCTGGTCCCCAAAGCAGTTTAAAATACACCGCCCAAATATACATTTGACCAGGGGCTGACTGGCAACTTTTGGCCCAGGGGGCAAGTAACACCCAGAGGCCCACTGAGCCCCCCTCTACTTCCTGATTCGCTGTCACAAGAGGCTGGGCGGGGAGCTGCGGGAGGAGAGCACAGCCTCCTTTGACAGCATTGACAGCTATCTCTGCCCCCACACCTCCGCTTTCCTGATCTGTCACAGGAGGCTGAGCATTGTGGAGAGGATAGATGTTGGCCACTCACATCGCTTATAGCCCCCCCCCTTATGTGCCAGTAGCTGTCCCCCTTAAGTGCCAGTAGCGGTCCCCCTTAAGTGCCAGTAGCGGTCCCCCTTATGTGCCAGTAGCCGTCCCCCTTATGTGCCAGTAGCCGTCCCCCTTATGTGCCAGTAGCCGTCCCCCTTATGTGCCAGTAGCCGTCCCCTTATGTGCCAGTAGCCGTCCCCTTATGTGCCAGTAGCCGTCCCCTTATGTGCCAGTAGCCGTCCCCTTATGTGCCAGTAGCCGTCCCCTTATGTGCCAGTAGCCCCCTATGTGCCAGTAGCCCCCTTATGTGCCAGTAGCCCTCTTATGTGCCAGTAGCACCCCTTATGTGCCAGTAGCACCCCTTATGTGCCAGTAGCACCCCTTATGTGCCAGTAGCACCCCTTGTGTGCCAGTAGCCCTCCTTATGTGCCAGTCACCCTCCTTATGTGCCAGTAGAATCCCCCTCACCTTATCATGTGCCAGTAGAATCCCCCTCACCTTATCATGTGCCAGTAGAATCCCCCTCACATTATCATGTGCCAGTAGAATCCCCCTCACCTTATCATGTGCCAGTAGAATCCCCCTCACCTTATCATGTGCCAGTAGAATCCCCCTCACCTTATCATGTGCCAGTAGAATCCCCCTTATCTTATGTGCCAGTAGATTCCCCCTTTATCTTATGTGCCAGTAGATTCCCCCTTATCTTATGTGCCATTATATCCCCCTTTATCTTATGTGCCAGTAGATTCCCCCCTTATCTTATGTGCCAGTAGATCCCCCTTATCTTATGTGCCATTATATTCCTCCCCCCTTTATCTTATGTGCCAGTAGATTCCCCCTTTATCTTATGTGCCAGTAGATTCCCCCTTTATCTTATGTGCCAGTAGATTCCCCCTTTATCCTATGTGCCAGTAGATTCCCCCTTTATCTTATATGCCAGTAGATTCCCCCTTATCTTATGTGCCAGTAGCCCCCAAAAACACAAAAACAAACAAACAAACATACAAATAACAGTTATACTTACCTCCAGCGATGCGATGCAGGCCTCTTCTGGCCTGTGTCCCTTGCTGTACCACTCCGGCGGCGCGATGACGTCATCGCGCCGCCTGCACCAGCCTCTGATAGGCTGCCAGCACTAGGCCGGCAGCCTATCAGAGGAACAGGGAGGGGACACGCCTCTACCTGCTCTGCCGCAGCACAGCCATCTGTATCGTTGTCCTGAGGACGGCGATACAGATGACTATGGAGATGAACGCTTCCACAGTGGAAGCGTTCATCTCCCTGTGCCCTGGCGCCGGCCGCCCCCACTTGTCACCAGGGATGCGGCAGGGCACATGCACTACAGAGGGGCCTGTTTACAGAGGCAACAGAGGGGCCCGGAGGGCAATTGCCCCCCTGCCCCCCGGCCCAGTCCGCCCCTGCATTTGACATTTCTGCAGTGAAGTAGTGAATAATTTTTTTTTTGTGTGGGAAAAAAGCAATATTCTTGCCTCACAAAGCAGTTGTGCATACAGCGTACAAATACATACTTAATATTTCTGCAGGGAAATAATGCATCAGTATGTTTCAGGGGAAAAAAAAACGTATTCTTCTACACTTCGAAATATACCTCCCAAATACACATTTGACATTTCTGCCGTGAAATAGAGCCTCAGTGTATTTTTGGGAAAAATAGAAGTATTCCTGGTCCACCAAGCAGTGTTAAAAACACCGCCCAAGTACATATTTTACATTTCTTCAGGGAAATAGAGAATCAGTGTATATTTTGAAAAAAAAAAAAAAAAACGTATTCCTGGTGTTCAAAACAGTTGTGCAGAAAGCGTACAAATACATATTTAATATTTCTGCAGTGAAATAGTGCATCAGTGCGTTTCCTGGGAAAAAAATGTTATTCCTGGCCCACAAAACAGTTTGAAATACCGCGCCCAAATACACATTTGACATTTATGCCATGAAATAGAGCCTCAGTGTATTTTTGGGAAAAATAGAAGAATTCCTGGTCCACAAAGCAGTTCCAAATACAACACCCAAATACACATTTGACATTTCTGCAGTGAAATAGTGAACTAAATATTTTTTTATAGGAAAAAAGCAATATTCTTGCTTCACAAAGCAGTTGTGCATACAGCATAGAAATACCAACGTTTTTCTGTGTTTTATTGAAAAAATCCTTGTTCTGGGTCCACAAACCATTTGTGCATACAGCGTAGAAATACCAATGTTTTATTAATAGCAGTAAAATACTGCTTTTCTGTGCATTATTAAAAAAATCAGTGTTCTGGGTCCAAAAAACACTTTTGCATAAACCGTAGAAATAGCTACGTTTTACTAATAGCAGTGAAATACTGCTTTTCTGTGTTTTATTAAAAAAAACCTTGTTCTGGGTCCACAAACTCTTTTGCATAAACCATAAAAATAGCTAAATTTTATTAATAGCAGTGAAATACTGCTTTTCTGTGTTTTATTAAAAAAAATCCTTGTTCTGGGTCCACAAACCACTATTGCATAAACCGTAGAAATAGCTAAATTTTTTAATAGCAGGGAAATACAGATTTTCTGTGTTTTATTAAAAAACATGTTCTGGGTCCACAAACCACTTTTAAATAAACCGTAAAAATACCAACGTTTTATTAATAGCAGTGAAATACTGCTTTTATGAGTTTTATAAAAAAAAAAACTTGTTCTTGGTCCCCAAACCACTTTTGCATACAGTGTACAAATACCAATTTTAAATTGCAGCACGAAAATAGTGCTTTACTGTGTTTTACTGAAAAAAAACAAACGTGTTCTGGGTTCACCAAACAGTTGTGCATATAGCGTACAAATACATATTTTACATTTCTGCAGTAAAATTGAGAATCAGGGAGTTTTAGGCCAAAACAAATTTATTCTTGGTCCACAGAGCATTTTTATGACACGGCACTGCCTTAGTGAACTTAATTGTTGACAATTGGCAGTTAAATTGACACCGGAGAGAAACCATCTTTCAGCTTGGTGGGCGAATGCAAATAATGAGAAGAACATCAAATAAGGGGCATGGTCGTGCTGGTTTTGGTGGAGCTCCTGTTGCTAGGAGAGGACAAGGCCGTTCAGCGCCAACTACCGGTCCAAGTGAAACACCTTCCTCTGGTCCGAGTAGGCAACAGAACCTGCAGCATTATTTGGTAGGCCCGAATGCCGCTCTACAGATGGTAAGGCCAGAACAAGTATAGATGATAGTAGATTGGGTGGCGGACAGTGGCTCCAGTTCCTTCACAGTATCTCCCACCCAGTCCTCTGCAGAAAGCTCAGAGTTGGCACCTGCAGCCCATGAGTCTTTTACTTCACCCCCTTGCAAATCAGCCAAGCAGTCAGAGCTCCAAGTCATGCAGCGAACTCTTATGCTTTTTGATGACTCTGTCAGGAGGGTTTCCCCAGCCCATCCACCTAGCCCTGCCCCAGAAGTGGAAGACCTTGAATGCACTGATGTCCAACCACTTATGTTGCAGTATGAGGATATGGGAAGACCACCACAGCACGTCTCTGATGATTATGAAACACAGGTGCCAACTGCTGTGGCTGACCGATGAGGAGGGCAGGGGTCATGAATGGGTGGAAGATGATGTGAAGGATGATGAGGTCCTAGACCCAGACTAGACTGAAGGTTGTGCTAGTGACGTGTAAAGTTCTAAGGAAGAGGTGGTGGTTGCAGAGAGGCAATAGCACAGCAAAAGAGGGAGCTGGGTGCAAAAGCGGAGTGGCCGTTCCATAGACATATCATGACCAGGCATCTACATGTAAAGCACGAACTGCAGTGGAGTAAACACCTTAAAAACCATGAAAGGTCTCAGGCTCCTCCTGCTCCCTCTTCTGCTGCTGTCTCGGTCTCTTCCTCCACCTATAGCGTCAACGTGGCACCCGACAACCAGCAAACAGAGGATGTCCCACCAACACTACCACTACCTCCATCACCATCACCAAACATCTCCACCATGTCACAGGCAAGTGATCAGCTTTCCATCTCCCAAACACTGGAGAGAAAGAGAAAATACCCACCTACCCACCCTTGATCCCTGGCCCTGAATGCCAGCATTTCAAAATTGCTGGATTTTGAAATGCTCTCATTCCATCTTGGGGAGACGGACTGTTTCAAAAAGCTGATGGTGGTGGCTGTCCCACAGTATGTAGTTCCCAGCCACCACTACTTTTCCAGGCGAGCCGTCCCTTCCCTGCACAACCAAGTGGATGAAAAAATGTGTGCTGTGCAACAGCATCTGTGGCAAGGGCCACATAACCACAGATATACTTGGACCAGTAAGCATGGGCAGGGACGCTATATCTTCCTAATTGCACACTGGGTAAACATAGTGGCGGCTGGGCCCGAGGTGGATAGCGGTTTGGCGCATTTGTCCTTCCACCGCTGGAGGATCGCAGGGCATTATTCTTTGTCTCCTGTTGCCTCCTCCTCCTACTCCACATCCTCCTCCTCTTCTACCATACCCACATCCGGTCATCGAAAGAACCTCACCCCCAACATCAGCACAGCCAGGGTTAAAACTCAGCAGGTGATTTTAAAACTTATGTGTTTGGGTGACAAACCACACATTGCACTTGAGCTTTGCAGGGACATAGAACAGCAGAATGATGAGTGGTTGCTGCCGGTGAGCCTCAAGTCCGGCCTGGTGGTGTGCGATAATGGGCAAAATCTCGTAGCAGCTCTGGGACTAGCTGGTTTGACGCACATCCCTTGCCTGGCACATGTGCTGAATCTGGTGGTGCAGAAATTCCTTAAAAACTACCCAGACATGTCAGAGCTGCTGCAGAAAGTGCGTACCATCTGTGTGTGCTTTTGGAGTTCTCACTCTGCTTCTGCTCGCCTGTCTGCGCTGCAGCATAACTTCAGCCTTTCCGCTCACCGCCTCATATGTGACGTGTCCACCTGGAGGAACTCTACCTTCCATATGCTGGAAAGACTGTGCGAGCAGCGGCACGCAATAGTGGTGTTTCAGCTACAGCACGCACGGGTCAGTTGCTCTGCAGAACAGCACCACTTGACCACACGTGAGAAGGCCTCCATGTGAGGCCTGTGTGCCTTGTTGCGGTGTTTCGAGTACTCAGCCAACATAGCCAGTGCCTGTTCTTAGTGTTACAATACCACTTCTATGTCCCCTTGAAAAAACACTTAGGGCGATGATAGAAGAGGATGTGGCAAAGGAGGAAGAGGGAGCATTTCACAGGGTTTCAGGCCAGTCCTTCAGAAGTGGCTCTGCACCAGCAGAGGCCAGGAACACATGGCCAAAACACAGTTCTGGAGGATGAGGAGGAGGTGGATGAGGTGGAGTCGGAGGAGGAACCGGGTTCACAGCAGGGTGGCACCTGCTGGATCCCCGGTACAAAGACAATGTGCCCACCTTAATTCCCACACTGGAGCGTTTTAGAAAATGCGCCAGTACAAGCGCACACTGGTAGACGAGCTCCTGAGGGCATTCCCAACTGACACGGGGGGATAAACGGAAGCACAAGGCGAAGGCAGAGGAGGAGCAAGAGGTCGCCAACGCAGCTGTGTCACGGCCAGCTCCTTAGAAGACGGGGTTAGCATGGCCAACATGTGGAAAATTTTTGTCACCGCGCCACAGCAACCTGCACCACCAGCTGATACGGAACGTCTTAGCAGGAGGCAGCATTTGAACAACATGGTGGAACAGTACGTGTGCACACACCTCCACGTACTGACTGATAGGTCTGTCCCATTCAACTTCTGGGTCTCCAAACTGTCCAAATGGCCTGAGCTTTCCCATTATGCCTTGGAGGTGCTGGCCTGCCCTGCAGCCAGTGTATTGTCTGAACCGTGTATTTAGCACGGCATGGGGGCGTCATTACAGACAAGCGCAGCCGCCTGTCCACAGTCAACGTGGACAAGCTCACGTTCATTAAAATGAACCAGGCATGGATCCCACAGGACTTGTCTGTACCTTGTGCAAAATAGACCTTCATAACTGCCTCAACCATACATTCTTGTACTCCAGTGCACTTATTCATTGAATCCTTTTTTATTTGTACCATTATTTGGGGGACTACCCCAATTTAAATGAACCTCTCCTCTATGTGGGTACCTGCGGCCTAAATTACTGAAAATGGCCTGTTGCTTTGGTGAGTGACATGAAGCTTGTTTTGCCGTGCGTTGACCTCTCTCCTCTGTCTGGGTGTCTGCGTTCTACATTTATGATAATCGCCTGTTGCTTTGGTGGATGATATTAACCCCTTTTTGCCGTGCATTGACCTCTCCTCTGTCTGGGTGCCAGGCGCCTACATTTATGATAATCGACTGCTATATTGCTGGGTGACTTGATGCCTGTTTTGCTGTTACGTGACCTCTCTCCACTGTCTTGGTGACAGGGGCCTAAATGACTGAAAATGGCCTGTTCCATTGCTGAGTGACATGAAGCTTGTTTTTCTGTGCATTGACCTCTCTCCTCTGTCTGGGTGGCTGCGGCCTACATTAATGATAATCGCTTGTTCCATTGCTGGGTGATATGAAGCCTCTTTTGCCGTGTATTGCCCTCTCCTCTGTCTGGGTGCCAGGGGCCTACATTTCAGATAATCGCCTTTTGCTTTGGTGGTTGACATTAACGTATTTTTGCCGTGCATTGACCTTTCCTCAGTCTGGGTGCCTGCGGCCTACATTAATGATAATCGCCTGTTATTGCTGGGTGACATGAAGCCTGTTTTGCTGTTACGGGAACTCTCTCCTCTGTCAGGGTGCCAGGAGCCTAAATGACTGAAAATAGCCTATTCCATTGCTGGGTGACATGAAGCCTCTTTTGCCGTGCATTGCCCTCTCCTCTGTCTGTGTGCAAGGGGCCTACATATTAAATAATCGGCTATTGCTTTAGTGGGTGACATTACCCTCTTTTTGCTGTCCAATGACCTCTCCTCTGTCTGGGTGCCAGGGGCCTCTATTTCTGATAATCGCCTGCTGCATTGGTGGGTGACATGAAGCCTGTTTTGCCGAGCATTGACCTCTCCTCTGTCTGGGTGCCATGGGCCTAAAATATCTGAATATCACTTGTTCCATTGGTGGGTGACATTAACCCATTTTTGCCAATGATAAGCCACAGCTGTGCAATGCTGGCAGGAAACCAAATTTTGTAAAAACGTATGTTACTGATCAAAAGATGCGTGACTACTGGCTACAAAACGCACGCTGGTAGAAACGCTGCTGATGGCATTCCCGCCTGACGCCTCCCCAACCTCCTATTCCACCTCCTCCTCCGAGTTGCCAATTAATATTGTTTAATATTGTAAAATAGTTATTTTATTTTATTTTAAGTTATTTCCCTATCTACATTTGTTTGCAGGGTATTTACCCACATTTTACTGCCTTTTGAAGCCCTCTAGACCTTTCGAGGGCTATTTTACACCCATTTTAGTGCCCAAAAGTTCGGGTCCCTATTGACTTCAATGTGGTTCTGGTTCGGGTTCGGGGTTAAGTTCTGGTCAAGTTCGGATCACGAACCGGAACATTTCCGTGAAGTTCGGCTAAACTTCTCGAACCCGAACATCCAGGTGTTCGCTCAACTCTAGTCGTAACATTTCTTTATCATATTTTTCTCTATCCAAAATAACAACCCCATCCCCCTTATCAGCTGGTTTCAAAACTATGTTGGAATTTGCTTCCAGGGACTTTAGAGCTTGTTTTTCTTCATATCTCAAATTATGGTACCTTGGTCTAGTATCAATATTGTCTAATTCGTTTTATAGTCCCATTTTGAAAGCTGCAATACATTCATTATCCATTGGTTGTGGAAAAAAGTGTAATAATCCCATAATTTAGTATGCATAATTCCCTCATCCCTTATTTCAACCTGGGCCTGTCTAGGATTGGAGATCTGATATTTTGCTATATTCAGTTTGCTAATATATTTATGGAGATCCACAAAGGGTTCAAATTAATAAAAATTTTTGGTAGGTGCATATTTTAAATCTTTCATTGGGACTGCCCAGTATGCTATAAAAGGAACGCGTACCAAAAGGATCGAGTACCACGATGTGCCGAACATAGCAATGCTCGAGCCGAACAGAAGTTCGGCCGAGCATGCTCGCTCATCACTATTATACAGGAGATGTAACTGTCTGCAGAAGACACCATCTACAGAAAAAAGTACACTAGATGTCACAGATATTTTTAGGCTGTTCACATGTTATGCTGCACAGGTAATGTCGCTGTCATCAGCAGCGAAAAAAATTACACTGAATGTCACTGTTATTTCAGATGTGAATACTTTATACTGGAGATGTAGCATAGGTAATGTCGGGGCCACCAGCAGCAAAAATATTTGACTGAATGTCACTGATATTTAGGATATGCAAACGTTATACAGGAGATGTAGCGCAGGTAATGTAACTGTCCACAGCAGAAAACGGCTACGGAAAAACTACAATGGATGCCATAGATATTTTTAAGTTGCGCACATGTTAGACAGGAGATGTAGCGCAGATAATAGCTGTCTGCAGCGGCCAAACAATTGCAAGCTATTTAGTGCAGGTTGCGCTAAAAATATATATTGCTTCCTCGCACAATAGTCCATAAAAGGGCTTTTGGGTCTATAACAAGTATAAAAAACAAAAAAATTGTTATTTTACTGGCTACACTATCTCTATCTTCAGCTCTCTCTGACTAATACTTAGCCGAGTGCGTGTCATCGGGTGCTAGATAGCACCCAATGACGTGTTCCGACCAGCCAATCATTGTAATGCCAGCAGCAAACATGTCTATGGCATTACAGGGAATGGTGATACTTACCTGCATGTCTATTGGCTGCTACGCAGCCAACAAACATGCGGGGAGGAGACTCGAGCATTGCACTCGAGCTCACGCGGTATTCGGCCGAGCATCGTGATGCTCGAGCCGAACTAGTGTTCGGCCGAGCATGCTCGCCCAACACTAATGCAAATATTTCCATCACATGTCATCTGCTTTTTGAAACCAGTACTTTTTTTTGGCCTTACTGATCAGTCACTAACAAAATACTAACTGTTTGAAGGCCGATGCTCACAAGAAAGGATTCTTCAACACAAACTTACTGCTGACACCCTCTCCACGCTGTCAGGGCGGCACAACTTGTCTCAGCTTGTAACAGAACTGGTTCTGTAGAAATCTATGTGGAAACAGCTGACAACGGTGTAAAAGGAGTGCGCTTCTTCACTCTATAGTACAATCCTGAGCTATTGCACAGTTCTTCATACTTGACGCTAACATTGACCTGTAAGGATAAGTTCACACTTAAATTATTTGGTCAGTTTTGGACCCATAACTGACCAAATAAGTGAAGTGTGAAGTGATTCCAAAAGTGACGCCTGGCAACTGCCTGTCATGCAGAGGCAAAGTAACTGTTTCACTGCCGAAAAGGAATAGCTACTCATGTTTCTGCAATGCACAGTGATATACACCGAGATACACGCCCCCTGCAGGACGGGAAATAGCTGATTTATAACTAACTTTGTGACAAATTAATTTGGCGTGAATCGATTTTTGGGAAACATTTAGTCTTGAAGTCTTCCATTGCATGGAGGTATTATTATGCTCATGGTATTCAGTCCGTTAATGGAGCTATCATTCAGTCAGTGTATGACGGTATTATAAAGTCAGTGTATGGAGTTATTCACTCAGCGTATTAAGGTATTATTCAGTAAGTTTATGGCGGTGTTATCCAGTCACTGTATGGAGGTGTTATCCAGTCACTGTATGGTGGTGTTATCCAGTCACTGTATGGAGGTGTTATCCAATCACTGTATGGTGGTGTTATCCAGTTACTGTATGGAGGTGTTATCCAGTCACTGTATGGTGGTGTTATCCAGTTACTGTATGGAGGTGTTATCCAGTCACTGTACGGAGGTGTTATCCAGTCACTGTATGGAGGTGTTATCCAGTCACTGTATGGTGGTGTTATCCAGTCACTGTATGGAGGTGTTATCCAGTCACTGTATGGAGGTGTTATCCAATCACTGTATGGTGGAGTTATCCAGTCACTGTATGGTGGTGTTATCCAGTCACTGTATGGAGGTGTTATCCAGTCACTGTATGGAGGTGTTATCCAGTCACTGTATGGTGGTGTTATCCAGTCACTGTATAGTGGTGTTATCCAGTCACTGTATGGTGGTGTTATCCAGTCACTGTATGGGGGTGTTATCCAGTCACTGTATGGAGGTGTTATCCAGTCACTGTATGGAGGTGTTATCCAGTCACTGTATGGTGGTGTTATCCAGTCACTGTATGGAGGTGTTATCTAGTCACTGTATGGTGGTGTTATCCAGTTACTGTATGGTGGTGTGTAACGGACCGTTTCTGCAGACAAGGGGTAAAAACCGTTTAGGCGATCGGCCCCCTTTACAGAGATATAGGCACAGCTACTGCAGAACACCAAACTCCCGAACTGGATACAAAATAGCACTCCAACTCCCGTACTGGAACCTCCCAAATAGCTGCTAGCAGACGAACAGGAAAAGCAGACAATCAGCTTACACTCCTGGCAATCAGTCTCTAACAGCATACAGTGAATCCCCCCAAGAACGAGACGAGGCTCCGTATTGATGGTAAACAGGAATTCTCTATCTTTATTAACGGCTACCTGCCTGGTATTTATCCAGGTCTCCCACCTGGTGGACACTCCCCTAGAGGACCAGAAGGAAGACTGCGACACGGGATACAGCAGCCAATCACACACATTGGGACAATACAGACACCCCAGCATATCCCTCCCCTCTGCCTGTGATACCATCACCCTACATGGGTAATGCAATCATCACAGGCAGACAGATACACAATGTCTTCTGTCCTGGAGACAATTGAGGAGTCATTCAGTATCTCTCAGGACAAGGGAAATCGCCAATACACATGTGGGGACAATAGGACAGACATCACTATTCAATATACAATGTCCCACCCTTTACAATACACACAGACATTTCAGAGACAAGACTCCATTATGCACATGGGGACACAGAACAAGCATTACTGTTAAAATACACCAGGTAAGACACATTACATTAAAACTATACATTTAACATATCCCCAGATAGCTCAGGTCTGAGCGCACATTATTAAGTGAATGGCGCTCAGACCACACGAACTCCAGTTTAATCGCCATGGAGCCAAAGTCTTTACAGTCAGTTTCATACGAATGGGCTCCATGGGATTCCTATCTGGGGTATAACACATTCAGCAAAACTACCGAACCCCAGGCAGAAAAGCACGAATTAAGCTTTTCTGCAGGTAAAAGATGTCTTTTAACAGGGGCCATAGTCCAAAGGCAGCAGGCGAGCAGCCAGGTTTCTCCAATGCAATGTGGCGAGGTTGGTCTCGTCACATCTCTCCCCTTTCCAAACAGACTAACAGGGTATCTGACCTCCTGCCGGTCAGTGCCCTTGTTGAATCCAGCAGCCACCCACAAAACACAATCAACAGCACAGCCCACCCACAATAAATAGTTACTGCAACTGGGTAGAGGAGAAGCTTGTCCATGTCCAGGTGCCTCACCACGGCTGTGCTGGATGCGAATGCGCTGACTTGGTGGGGTGCTGCATGGAGCAGAGACCAGCGTCACTCTGCCCTGTTGCCAGCGCTACTGGGAGGGTAGCCTGGTTGAAGCCTGGTTGTTGGAGGGGAGACCGACTGTCTCCCCTTTAGATATACAGTCCTGCTGCTGGAGACCGACTGTCTCCCCTTTAGTTTACAGCTCTGCTGCTGGAGACCGACTGTCTCCCCTTGGTTTACAGCTCTGCTGTTGGGAAAGGAGACTGAGCTCTCTATTCCCTGCCCATTAATGATCCGCCGCTGGGGAGAGGTGGTAGTAAGCTCCTCTCCCATACATACCTTCCTCCTCAGTGGAGGGAGACCGACTATCTCTCCTCCCAATACAGAGTCCTGCTGCTGGAGAAAGGAGACTGGGCTCCTATTCCCTGCTGGTTACTCTGCCGCTGGGGACTGGAGACCGGGCTCCCAATTCCCGAAAAATCACGTTGCTGCTGTGGGGCAGGAACAACTACCTCTGCCCCCTGTAGCTCAGCCTGCCGCTGGGGAATGGAGCTCAGGCTCCCAATTCCTGTAATATCTCCCGCTGGGGAATGGAGCTCAGGCTCCCAATTCCCTGCAATATCTCCCGCTGGGGAATGGAGCTCAGGCTCCCAATTCCCTGCAATACCGGTGGAGAGACCTCGGTCCCATCTCCACCTCCCGCCTGAGGTTCCTCCCAGTAAATTTCAATAATATCTTCCCAGCGGAATGGGTCTGGAACTGGATCTGTCACCTTGCTGTCCTGCTGAGCCTTCCCAATGGAGTGGAAGAGATCTCGGTAGTCCTGCTCCAGTTCCACTCCAGGGTTGCTAGGTGAGCCAGGTCTTGCTCTACCTCATGGGGGTCATCCCCGTCATGCCTAGCCTCCTCTCGTAGAAAATGTCCTGAAGTCTGTTCTACGTAGGACTCCGAAGTCAGGCTCTGCAAAGGACTCCCATAACAAGCCAGAACCATCAAACTCCTCTCCCTCTGGCTTGTCATGCTCGACTGTCCAGGGTATATACTGTGCCATATACCACCAGAGCGCCTGGTAGGCATTCTCCAGCCATAGCTCCTGCCATACCCGGTGCTCTAGTTCCTTCACCCATTCATCCAGGGGCTGCTCTCCCAGAAAGGGCATCCGCGAGGCCACTTGCTTCTGCCACCGCTGCTCTTCACTGGGGAGACTCTCACCCGCTGGTATTGTACATTGTCAGGGCCTGGTACCAGATGCCTTTCCTTAATGCATCCCGGCCATCCAGGTCCTCCTCCTCGTATGACACTGCTGGTTCCATTCTGGTGCTTTTAGGATCGCTGTACTGGGACATGCGTTGCCCCCACTTGTAAATCCAAGGAAATGGTGTCTCCTGTAGCTGTCCTTCTGGCTGTAGGAAAGATCCGCTGCTCGCCACCAATTGTAACGGACCGTTTCTGCAGACAAGGGGTAAAAACCGTTTAGGCGATCGGCCCCTTTACAGAGATATAGGCACAGCTACTGCAGGACACCAAACTCCCGAACTGGATACAAAATAGCACTCCAACTCCCGTACTGGAACCTCCCAAATAGCTGCTAGCAGGCGAACAGGAAAAGCAGACAATCAGCTTACACTCCTGGCAATCAGTCTCTAACAGCATACAGTGAATCCCCAAGAACGAGACGAGGCTCCGTATTGATGGTAAACAGGAATTCTCATCATTTATTACGGCTACCTGCCTGGTATTTATCCAGGTCTCCCACCTGGTGGACACTCCCTAGAGGACCAGAAGGAAGACTGCGACACGGGATACAGCAGCCAATCACACACATTGGGACAATACAGACACCCCCAGCATATCCCTCCCTCTGCCTGTGATACCATCACCCTACATGGGTAATGCAATCATCACAGGCAGACAGAATACACAATGTCTTCTGTCCTGGAGACAATTGAGGAGTCATTCAATTATCTCTCAGGACAAAGGAAATCGCCAATACACATGTGGGGACAATAGGACAGACATCACTATTCAATACACAATGTCCCACCCTTTACAATACACACAGACATTTCACAGACAAGACTCCATTATGCACATGGGGACACAGAACAAGCATTACTGTTAAAATACACCAGGTAAGACACATTACATTAAAACTATACATTTAACATATCCCCAGATAGCTCAGGTCTGAGCGCACATTATTAAGTGAATGGCGCTCAGACCACACGAATACAGTTTAATCGCCATGGAGCCAAAGTCTTTACAGTCAGTTTCATACGAATGGGCTCCATGGGATTCCTATCTGGGGTATAACACATTCAACCAAAACTACCGAACCCCAGGCAGAAAAGCACGAATTAAGCTTTTCTGCAGGTAAAAAAGATGTCTTTTAACAGGGGGCCATAGTCCAAAGGCAGCAGGCGAGCAACCAGGTTTCTCCAATGCAATGTGGCGAGATTGGTCTCGTCACAGAGGTGTTATCCAGTCACTGTATGGTGGTATTATCCAGTCACTGTATGGAGGTGTTATCCAGTCACTGTATGGAGGTGTTATCCAGTCACTGTATGGAGGTATTATCCGGTCACTGTATGGAGGTGTTATCCAGTCACTGTATGGAGGTGTTATCCAGTCACTGTATGGAGGTGTTATCCAGTCACTGTATGGAGGTGTTATTCAGTCTCTGTATGGAGGTGTTATCCCTGTATGGAGGTGTTATCCAGTCACTGTATGGTGATGTTATCCAGTCACTGTATGGAGGTGTTATCCAGTCACTGTATGGTGGTGTTATCCAGTCACTGTATGGCGGTGTTATCCAGTCACTGTATGGAGGTGTTATCCAGTCACTGTATGGTGGTGTTATCCAGTCACTGTATGGAGGTGTTATCCAGTCACTGTATGGTGGTGTTATCCAGTCACTGTATGGTGGTGTTATCCAGTCACTGTATGGAGGTGTTATCCAGTCACTATATGGTGGTGTTATCCAGTCACTATATGGTGGTGTTATCCAGTCACTATATGGTGGTGTTATCCAGTCACTGTATAGTAGTGTTATCCAGTCACTGTATGGAGGTGTTATCCAGTCACTGTATGGAGGTGTTATCCAGTCACTGTATGGCGGTGTTATCCAGTCACTATATGGTGGTGTTATCCAGTCACTGTATGGTGGTGTTATCCAGTCACTGTATGGAGGTGTTATCCAGTCACAGTATGGTGGTGTTATCCAGTCACTGTATGGAGGTGTTATCCAGTCACTGTATGGCGGTGTTATCCAGTCACAGTATGGTGATGTTATCCAGTCACTGTATGGAGGTGTTATCCAGTCACTGTATGGCGGTGTTATCCAGTCACTGTGTGGCGGTGTTATCCATTCACTGTATGGTGGTGTTATCCAGTCACTGTATGGTGGTGTTATCCAGTCACTGTATGTATGTGTTATCCAGTCACTGTATGGAGGTGTTATCCAGTCACTGTATGGTGGTGTTATCCAGTCACTGTATGGAGGTGTTATCCAGTCACTGTATGGAGGTGTTATCCAGTCACTGTATGGAGGTGTTATCCAGTCACTGTATGGGGGTGTTATCCAGTCACTGTATGGAGGTGTTATCCAGTCACTGTATGGGGGTGTTATCCAGTCACTGTATGGGGGTGTTATCCAGTCACTGTATGGGGGTGTTATCCAGTCACTGTATGGCGGTGTTATCCAGTCACTGTATGGCGGCGTCATCCAGTCACTGTATGGCGGTGTTATTTAGTCACTGTATGGAGGTGTTATTTAGTCACTGTATGGAGGTGTCATCCTGTCACTGTATGATGGTTTTATCCTGTCACTGTACTGGTTCACTGACTGAATAATACCTCCAGACTCTGATTTGTACTATCATACAGTGACCTAATTGTGATACTACACAATGACAAGTACTACTATGCTGATTGCTCCTTCTGATAGACTATGTAGGTCCATTTTTATTAATCATCTGCACAAACAACAACTGTTAAAGTTAATGAAAATCCTGTAGAGTCTGACCTGTGATCCTGGATGTCATCAGAATTAATGGATCCGTGGTTGAACAGATGATAGTCAGCACTTGTGATTTAAAAAATCTCACACATGACCAGACGTATGAGAAATCAGAGATATGAGAAGGGGTTGTCAGAGTGCAGTAAGCTGGGCTCATGTAGAGAAGTAAACTTCACCTTGATTTTGGGCAGGTAGAATGCTCTTCTGGAGAACTACAGTACACAAACCTGGAGTTACGTATGCAGACGGATAGTAAAAAGATGACTACACAAGTGCAAACTCCAGGACGACAGCAGAAAAACAAAACAAACAGTGAAGGGAAACTGAAAAAAGCACCCTACATGACAGCTCAGTAATTAGGGATGAGTCAGATAATTACTTACCCTCTGGGCTGTTGCTCTATATTTATGGAGGTGCACAACCATTAATAAGGTGTCAGATCACAGGATGTCTTCAAACAGTGAACCTACCTGTAACATTCCTCTAAATGCACAGCTTGTCCGAGGAAAAGACAAATAGTCTTCTTAGACATACTGTGTGTTCCTCCTTGAAGAGGATCTCTCAATTTTTTAGTAAATTTTGGCTCCACCAGACCTGTGGAAGGCGGCATACTTACCTACTCCCTTCTGTTCCAGCTTCTTTGGTCCACTCTCACGCTCCATTTCCTGCTTGAAAACATCAAGAATGAACAAGAGTAATTTGTGCCACTGCATCTAATCACTGGCGCCAATGGCGAGATGCTCCTCGAGCGGCATGTGACCCAGTGACATCTTGATTGGCGAAAACGTCACCAATGCAGCCAATTTTTGTCATTGTGGCAGACGTGACCACCGTCCATTCCCAAAGTTTACAAGTGGTGACCATAGTGCGGTTTACTTGGCTGTGGACTAAAGGAAGAGCAGTGGGCAGAAGGAGCCATAACTGAGCAGCAGGGAGCAGGTAAGTATACTTCCCTCCACAGGTCTGGCAGGGACAGGAGGGAGGCAAAATTTGCTGGAGAACCCCTTTAACTTACATTCTGTCTTCAGATATTACAAGATGAGTAGAACGAGATGACCAACTGGCATTGTTAAGGAGGACTTGTCAGCAGGATCAACTCCAACAGGCAGTTGGACCCCCCCCCCCCCCCCGGTATGGGCGATCGCTGCAAACCACAGGTCAATTCAGCCCTGCGGTTTGCAGCGCTTTCTGCAGTCTCTGATCCCCGCTGTCTGTGACCACGGGGATCAGGGACTTACAATGTGCCTAAACTATTACATTTCAACCGCCCCTGCAGCCCACAATCATATTGTGTCAGCGAGGGTGCAGGGGGGTGTAGTTGCGGGCGGCGCGGCTGTAATAATCGCTGGTGGCCGAGTGGTTCTAGCAGAGTGTCAGCACATTATAGCAAGCGATCAAAAAGTAAAATGCACTCAAAAATAGTGCCAATCAAACCGCCATCTCATCCCGCAAAAATGATACCCCACATAGGACAATCGCCCAAAAAAATAAAAAAAATATGGCTTTCAGACTATGGAGATGATTTTTTTTTTGTTTCAAAAATGATATTATTGTGTAAAACTTAAATAAATAAATAAAAAGTATACATATTAGGTATCGCCGCATCCGTAACAACCTGCTCTATAAAACTAACACATGAGCTAACCCTTCAGGTGAGCACAGCAAAAAAAAAAATATTATAAATACCGTATCAAAAGCCATTTTTGTCACCTTACATCACAAAAAGTGTAATAGCAAGCGACCAAAATGTCATATGCACCCCAAGATAATGCCAATCAAACCGTCATCTCATCCTGCAAAAAATGAGCCCCTACCCAAGATAGTCGCCCCAAAAAAATAATAAAAAAATATGGCTTTCAGAATGTGGAGACACTAAAAAAAATCATTTTTTCAAAAATGCTTTGTTATGAAAAACTGAAACAAAAACCCCCCAAAAGTAGCCATATTTGGTATTTTCGCATCCATAACAACCTGCTTTATAGAAATAGCACTCGATCTACAGTAACCTGTCAGATCAACTATGCAAATAACAAAAAAAGAAAAAGGTCCCAAAACAGCAATTTTTTTGCAAACCTTCCATTTTAATCTATTTCTCCAGTAACAAAGCAAGGGTTAACAGCCAAACAAAACTCAATATTTATTGCCCTGATTCTGTAGTTTGCAGAAACACCCCATATGTGGTCGTAAACTGCTGTATGGCCAAACGGCAGGGCATAGAAGGAAGAGAACGCCATATGGTTTTCGGAAGGCAGATTTTGCTGGACTGGTTTTTTTACACTATTTTTTTTTTTTTACATTATGTCCCATTAGAACAAAAATAAAAAATGATATAAAATATTGAAATCCCATTGATGCACTTAGAGAGCTGTAGTTTCGTCGTGAGGTGAGTATCGTTCACACACAGTCTATATAAAATAGTAAAAACCGCGCTGCTCCAAACCAGAAGGGGAAATGCACACCATTAAGACACACAGAGGGTTTTTTGGATATGGTCAACCATGATAAGGTAACTTCGACTTCCACAGGAATCGCTGCTCCTATTCCCTCTAATATTAACCGACATACTGAAGTCCCACAAGTCCTTTATCTTATATGGTTAATTATTATTCTCACAAAATCCATAAAATCTCAGTCATATAAAACAAATATCAGTCCTCTCTTCAATTGCCCAACCCAGGCTTCACTTCCACTTTGTCAGGGCCACCCCCCAGGACTGATCGTGTCAAGGGTTTTTAGGAATAGCGATTCGGCCTTTTTAGTGTTGTATGTCACAGTGCTCCTACCTGGATACCATTGCTCCCCAGAGTTAGGCTCCGGAACAATAAAGGGGTACGACTCCAGACTTCAACAGCTTCTCTGGAATAAACTTGCACTCAGACAATATTTGATCTTTCTATTTGGCTCTAGTAGGTTTTGGGGTAAACTGGCAGACAGCCCGGAATACTTTACTCTATATTTTTCTGCTGTGCTAGACTCTGGATTCATTCTGGTTACTGGGCTCTGTAGCAGTTGTGGTACCTCTGGAGTGGGGTGCCTTTGGCTGTTCACCCCCTCATGATACTCTGTCTCTTACTCTGTAAAGAGTCTTTGTGCTCTGTGAGCTGCTTCCCTTTGAGGACTCCTGCTGCAGGAGGGGTGGGGGTGGCATTTCCTTTAGGATAGTAAGGCAGACCATACAAGGAGCAGGTTAGCTGCTGCCAAGCCAAGAGACATGAATTATTTAGATTGTGCATCAACCCTTGTGCAACAGAGTGGCAAGATGAGAGAGAGACCCCAGCCTAGAGAGTACCCTCTGCCCAGAAGAGGATTGCGACATACTGCGTCATCAGGGTACAACAGAAAGTACTGTCTACCAAGGTTCTTTCTGTACTCGACACTGTAAATAGTTGAGATGTGACATGTAGCTGAACTTAAGTGGACTCTAATAAGTTCGGAGACTTATTTCTTTACTGAAGTGGGTTGAGCAAGTTGTTCCTGATTTTATCCGTCCTACATAGCCTTTAGTCAAGGTGAGACAATCCCCCATGATGACCACAGCATCCCAGGTGCAGCTCCAGTAGCTCCACATTGTTAGGACACTGCAAGCAAATGCCCATATCTCACAGTGACATAGATAAAGATATCAGCGATGATAATGTAGGTCAATCAAACATTTTCGGATGAATATTATGTAAGTGCACCCTATAATTTCTGCGTAGCCTCCTGACTCATGGCTGTAGAAACTACACCCATATAGTTAGTTTGAAAGGCAATCAGAAGTGTGGTGACACCGAGCTGCCATGATGTATGAGGAGGATGAGGATCCTTCACCAAGCTAGGTGTGACATGGTTCTGACACCAACATGATCTGGGCTTGGCTGCAGGGTGCGATACTCATGTACTTCTGGAGGATCAGTCATCTGAATGTGAAGGTGTAACGCCCCGAGTGGCATTACCACACATACGCCCTATTTCTATCCGGATTTGCAATCTCAATCGCATTTTGTACATTTATTTCTGGTCCCATATATTGTGTATTTTCGGTTATGCATCTGTTTATGGTTCAATTAATGTTTATTGAAACTAGATGCCATAAATAAAATAATAAAGCATAAGTAGTGTACGTTTCTCATTTACAAAATTTCCTCGCAGGGAAAGATCAATATACATCAATCTGAACACAAGGAAAAGACAGACAGGGGAGACAAGACAGAGAAAGAGGAATGGTAGGAATGGAAGGGAGGGGTAGTGAGAACACAGGAACTAATAGTCCAGTTAAGAATCTAGGTCAGTAGAACTAATACAAGCAATTAACGTAGGAGTACCTGTAGTTAACCAGCCTGAGAAGTTAGCTGATGTGCTGAACTGATACCAGACGTCCTATTGTTTGGCATGTGCGAGACCCTTTCCCTGATCTGCGGCACCTAGCTCCTCCATTCGTGCCAATTGATCTAGGGCAGTCGCCCAAGTGATTCTTTGGAGGCTTTTCGTTGATCGCCAAGATCGAGGAATGATTTGGCGCATTTCTATAATGAAAAATATAAGAATACTGTTCTTTACCTGTTTGACTCTTCCCAGGAAGATTGATAACAGAGCTTCTGCGGAGACAGGGGAATGGAGGACCCGTATAGGTGTTTGTAAAGTTCGAATATGTCCCGCCACAGCGAAGCTACCCCGGGGCAGTCCCACCAGATATGAAGCATGGTACCCCTGAAACTGAGGCAGCGCCAACAGGTGTCAGGTACTGAGGGGTAAAACTGGTTTAATTTAACTGGGGTCCTGTACCATCTGGACCAAATCTTGTAATTGAGTTCCTTTATTTTACAGGATATAGAGGACTTATGGGTAAACAACAGGGATCTCTTCCACTGGTCAGACGTGAGAGAACACCCCAGATCACTTTCCCAGGATTGTATGAGTTTCTTAACCGGAGCAGGGAGCTCCTCCGAGTCGTCCCCAATCTGTCCCAAGTTCAGAATAGCGTATATGAGGGATATAGGGTGTCCAGGCGCAGAGGTCGTAACACATAGCTTCTCAAATTCAAAAGGAGAGGATAGAAGTTGCGATCCGGGTGCCAGTGATCTAGTAAGATTGCGTAATTGAAAATAAAGGAACCAACGTCCTGGTGAATCAGGTATAAAATGTGCTAGGTCCTTTAGGTCCATTAACCCCTTTGTGGAGTGTATGTCTCTAACTCTGACTGGAGGCTTGGCCTGTAGCCCAAACGAAGGTAGGGCCTTAAGGTTAGGGGGTAAAGAAGGGTGGCCGGATACAATCGAGAGGGGGCCAGGGATCGTGGCCAATCTAACCTTGGAGGCAAACCCATTCCAAATTCCTACTATGGAGGACAAAAAAGGCGAGAGCTGTTGGGTGGGTAATTGATTTAATGTATCTTTCGGGTACCAGAAGACACCAGGGATCAAGCCGGGGGCCAGAGCGTGTTCTAACTCGACCCATAATTTTGTGTTCAAATTGTGTATGAGGTCGAGTACACAATTGGCAACAGCCGCTCTATAATAGGCTAAAAGGTTGGGCAGCCACGTGCCTTCCTGGGTCTTACTTCGGGTCATTAGGTTATAATTCAGTCTAGCTCTGGACCAACCCCATACAAAACGAGATGCTGACTAGAGATGTCGCGAACATAACATTTTCCGTTCGCAAACGGATAACGCGAATTTATGCAAATGTTCGTGAACATGCGAACAGGGCGAACCACCATAGACTTCAATAGGCAGGCGAATTTTAAAACCCACAGGGACTCTTTCTGGCCACAATAGTGATGGAAAAGTTGTTTTAAGGGGACTAACACCTGGACTGTGGCATGCCGGAGGGGGATCTATGGCAAAACTCCCATGGAAAATTACGTAGTTGACGCAGAGTGTGGTGAGTTGAATTCGCAATGCGATTAATATAACCTGCATTAATCTCATTGCGAATTCAACTTAGAGCTGGGTTCTTAATGGTTGTATTGTTAGAATATAACGAAGATTGAGAATATAGCGCTATATTCGTTATCTTCGTTATATTCTAGCAATACAACCATTAGGAACTCAGATGTAAGTTGAATTCTCAATGCGAATAATACAGGTTATATTAATCGCATTGTGATTACAAGTACTAACACTGCAGCTTCAGAATGAATCTAAGATGGATGTCGCCCTTGGTTTTTGATAGGAGGTGGGAGGAACTGGGAGGGAGACTGATGTACCAGCCCTAAAAAGGGCCGTTTGTGTTGCTGTCAGGACGCTGTCCTTACAGCAGAGATCGGATGAGTCTTTCAGGACTGGAGTGGACACTGAATACACTAGCCTAGCTATCGATTTCCCTATTAAATTAGCAGCAGCTACACTGTCCCTCCTCTCACTAAGACTGCAGCTTCCAAATGAATCTAAACTGGATGCTGTCCAGGAGATGGGAGGGAGGGTATGCTGATTGGCTGGAATGTGTCTGCTGACTGTGAAGTAGAGGGTCAAAGTTTACTCAATGATAGGGGGTGGACCGAACATCACATATGTTCGCCAGCCGCGACAAACGCGCACAAGCTATGTCCGCCGGTGAATAGTTTGGGACATCTTATTTGCAAATTCAACTTAGAGCTGGGTTCCTAAAGGTTGTATTGCTAGAATATAACGAAAATTGAGAATATAGTGCTATATTCTCAATCTTCGTTATATTCTAGCAATACAACCATTAGGAACTCAGCTCTAAGTTTAATCGCAATGCGAATAATACTTACAATTATTAATCACTTTCCCAATCCATTTGATGCCTCTTTTTGATTGTATATGACGGTTGACTATGACTACCACCAACGTTCTGCTGCCTCCGAGGCAATATATCTGAACCCCCCAGGGGCCATTTGGGCGTTTTTGATAGAAAACGCATCGGACAGCCTTTGGCTGTGCAGGCATGCTGGGAGTTGTAGTTTCGCAACAGCTGGAGGCACACTGGTTGGGAAACACAGGTCTAGATCATTACTCTGCCCCAAATCTATATTCAGCTACATGGCTTAGAAAATATGCTGTCAAACAATGATCCTAGGTTTTGGTATAGACACATGATCTAGACTACCATATTTGCCTATACCAAATGTAAATATGCAACCAAATGTGGCAAAATGCACAAAAAAATAAAATAAAAAATGAAAAAATTTTAAAAACGCAGATGCGTTTTTGATGGGTTTTCTATCAAAAACGCCCAAATGGCCCCTGGGGGGTTCAGATATCTTGCTTTGGCGGCAGCAGAACATTGGTGGTAGTCATAGTCAACCGTCATATACAATCAAATAGAGGCATCAAATGGATTCGCAAAGCGATTAATAATTGTAAGTATTATTTGTATTGCGATTACAACTTAGAGCTGAGTTCCTAATGGTTGTATTGCTAGAATATAATGAAGATTGAGAATATAGTGCTATATTCGTTATCTTCATTATATTCTAGCAATACAACCATTAGGAACTCAGATCTAAGTTGTAATCGCAATGCGAATAATACAGGTTATATTAATCGCATTGCGATTTACAATTACTAAAACTGCAGCTTCAGAATGAATCTAAGATGGATGCTGTCCTTGCGTTTAGATAGGAGGTGGGAGGGTCTGGGAGGGAGAGTATGCTGATTGGCTGGAATCCGCTGCGGCGGATGCGAACAAGCTATGTTCGCCAGGAACTTTTCGCCGGCGAATAGTTCGGGACATCTCTAATGCTGACCTCTGAAGACGGGTAAAAAAGGATAAGGGAATTCGGCATGGTATGCTCTGAAATAAATATAGCAGTCTGGGCAGGACATCCATCTTTAAGGTGCTGATCCTGCCGAACCAGGAGACACTCAACTTCGACTAGGAATGAAGGTTATTTTCGATGGTGTGGACTAGGGGCAAATAGTTGAGGTTGAACAGGTGGGAAGGGTCCATGGAAATGTGTATTCCCAGGTGTTTAAACGTGTGTGGAGCCTATTTAAACAGAAAGGAATCCTTAAGGGAGGCGACTTCCTTAGATGTGAGAGTGATATTTAGAATTTCACTCTCCCATCTTTTTAACTTATTGATGAGCGACAGGGGCAATATTCGAATTTGCGATATTTTGCGAGTATTCGGGCGAATATTCGCCATATATTCAAGAATTCGCGAATTCATGATCTCCAGTCATTATTTTCTTGATTGCAAAAATTAGCATAACAATTTCCATAAAAATTTGCATAAAAAATAAACTGGTGTTTGAAAAAAACGAATATTCGCGATTACGAATATATTTCGCAATATTCTAAATATTCGCAATTTCTCAAAGTGCCGATATTCGCGATTAAAATTCGCAATTCAAATATTTGTGATCAACACTATATTAACTTTGAAATTAGATAGTGAACCAAAGATTTCAAATTCTTTCAGCATGGAAGGTAGCCCAATTCTAGGAGAGGTCAAGTATATCAATAGATCATCCGCAAACAATGATAGTTTATGTTCAACATTACTAAAATGAAGGCCTTTGATTGAGTTGTTGGCTCGTAGAGCATTAGCTAGAGATTCCATTACTAATATGTAGAGGAACGGGGACAGATGGCAGACCTGGCGCTTTCCATTCGAGATGGGAAAAGGGTCCGAAAGTGTACCATTGACCCGTACTCGAGCGGATGGGCAGGTGTAAAGTGCCATGATTCGGTGAACCATTTTGGTGCCTAGGCCTATATGGATTAGGGTCCTCTCTAGAAATTGCCAGCTAACCCTGTTGAAGGCTTTTTCTGCATCAACAGATAACAAGCATAAGGGGCTCTTCGACTGTTTAGCTTTAGAGATTAAGCTAATGGACTTGATAGTATTATCGCGGGCCTCTCGTCCTGGGACGAAACCCACTTGTTCTCTATGAATACAGTTCGGGATATGGGGACGAAATCTCATAGCTAACAATTTAGCAAATATCTTTAAGTCGATATTGAGGAGGGAAATGGGCCGGTAGTTTGAGCATAGGGAATGATACTTGTCTGGTTTGGGGATGACTGTGATGTGTGCTTGTAAGGATTGAGATGGGAAAAGACAGGTACATGAGATCGAATTGAATGTCTCCAGGAGCAGAGGGGATAGATCGTCACCGAGCGCTTTGTAAAAACGTGCGATTAGACCATCTGGACCTGGACTCTTCCCATTCTTGAGGTCCCTAATGATGGACAAAAGTTCTGGTGCGGAGAAGTCATCCTCCATACCAGATGAAGCCTCATCTGAGAGGGAGGAAGGTCTGAACTGGGAGAGGTAGTTTTGTACGTCCGAGGGCGACGGTCTAGGAGCCGTGGTACGCCCTTGATCTAGATTATATAGATCAGCGTAGTATGCCTGGAATTCGTGTGCAATTTCAAGGGGGGCATGAACTCGGCCTTTCAAGCCTGCGTTTAGTGATGGGACATGTGTAAGAGGGGCACGTGGGTGTAGGGCTTTCGCCAGCCATTTGCCACATTTGTCGCCAAACTCGTAGTATCCTCGTCTGATTTTGTCTCTGAGACAAAGGGATTTTTGGTCAAGTATTTTCAAGATCTGTTGTCGAATGGAGGAGAGCTCAGCCTTAAGGGAATCTAAGGGAGAGGTCTTGTTAATAGCTTCTTTAGTGTTCAGTTCCTCAAGAAGAATAGAGAGCTCATGCGCCCTTTCCCTTTTGAGCCTAGCGCCGGGTGACAAAAAGATACCCCTAAGGACACATTTAAGGGCTTCCCATTTCAATGGGGGAGCAGTGTTGTCTGACCTATGATCAATGATAAAATTTGCGATTGTTCTCTTTACGTCTGCGATACAGGCTGTGTCGTTCAAGAGATTATCATTTAATCTCCAAGTGTACATGCGGGAGAGTGTGTGGGGTGGGGACAGCAGGCCAAATACCGGCGTGTGATCAGACCAAATCATGGAGTCGATTGAGCATCGAGGGTCAAGGTCCAAGAGGCTCTGCGACACAAAGAGATGGTCTAATCTGCTGTAACTGTTGCAGGCTGGGGAGTGGAAGCTGTAATCTCTGACACCCTGGTGCAAGACCCTTCACAGGTCAACCAACTTGAGAGATGTGAGTGCTGCCTTAAACGTACGCAGTGACGGGGGAAGAGATCGAGAACTTACCCACAGAGGAATCCAGCTCGGGGTCCATGACCATATTGAGATCTCCGCCTAGAATGATGCGAGAGCCCTCTGCGAATCTAGTCAGTCTTCGCAAGATTTTGGTCCTAAAGGATGTCTGACCCTGGTTGGGAAAGTAAACATTAGCGACAGTGAAGATAAAATCATTAAGCGTGAGCTTAGGGAAAAGATATCGGCCCTGCAAATCAATATCTGATGCTAAAACCATAGACCGGAAAGCTTTGTGGAAAGCTGTAGAGACTCCACCCGCTTTTTTGTCTGGATGGGGACTGTGGTACCAGGTGGGGTAGTATCTGTTCACACAATTTGGCATGGATGAGAGCTTAAAATGCGTCTCTTGTATTATAGATATCAAAAATCTTCTCTTATGAAAGCGGTATAAAATCTGGCTACGTTTCTCAGGCTTGTTAAGGGCCCTAGCATTGTAGGTACTAAACAAAGGACCTGACATGGCGGGGGATTCTGGAGTAAGACTAGGTCATAGAACTGGACTACACATGGGGGGAAGAACACAAGGGGGGGGGGGTAGACATACACAAAACGCAGTATGAAAGTAGTGCAGAGCAGGGGTACATGAGATGGGGAAATAGACCAGGGGGGACCAGACAATCGGTTCAACGGGACTAAGTATTGACGAGTCGTCACGTATAACACTGTAAACAGTGTTGTGGTACCTAATTGGGGTAGGAGAAGACAAGGGCAATACAGCAGCTCAACATGCCTCCGGTCAAGATATGAGTCGTGGTTATGGAACAGGTCTCAAACAACCCGTCAGATAATAACAGTGAGTAGAACATCAACATTAAACAGAAGGGGCCTATGTATCAAGGCCAAATGTGACAAACAACAGGCACAGTATTATAAAACTGAAAAGAGGAGAAAAGCACAGAAATATTGCAAGTATTGAGGATGGACTCCCATTAAATGTCGGACATATCTGTCCTTAGAAGGATGTGAGCGCCTGGAAGACCTCTGCGGTTTCGGGCGCGCCGTCTGCCAAGAGTCCCTGTATGGCGCGGGGGTCATCTCCCGCGGTCTTGGCCAGTCAGGAAAGCTCACAGGTGGAAGGTCAAAGGTGTCCAACAGCTTTTGAAGATCTATGATGGATTTGAAGGAGGTGGATTTCCCGTCCCTTTAGCGAATAACTGGAAAGGGTAGCCCCAGCGATATGTAATGTCATTGTCCTTGAGAAGTTGCAGCAGAATTTTAAGGGCTTTGCGTAGCATAAGTGTGTGCCTAGCAAGGTCCGGCAGGAGAAGAACATTTGGATAATCCGGAAGGCTAGGTGACATGTTCCTGGCGGCTTTAAGGATCACCTCTTTTTCTTTGAAAAAATTGACTCTGCAGACAATGACGCGCGGTCGGGCCCTGTTTATCCTGTCGATCTCGACTGGTGAGTCCATAGATTTATTAAGCAACTTGCTGAAGAAGCTGTGGGCCCAGTGCTCTAGGTCTTGTGGCAGTACAAATTCAGGCACACCCCTACTATGAAGGTTGTTCCTCCTGTGCCTGTTCTCAATGTCGTGCAGGTGGCTCAAAATGTCCTGAATTTGCCTGCTGATGAGAATCAAGAGTCTGAAGAGTCTGTTCATGGAGGGCCTCAATTTCCTCTATCCAATGTCCCACTTGTTTAAGATCTGATTGTAATGCCGCCATATCTTGTTTGTGGGAGGCTTCCAGCCTGGAGAAGAGACCATTCATCTCTAGTTTAGTAGGAAGTGAGGTCTTCAGGTGAGGTCGGTGCTGCCGTATTGGCTGTAATGGTGGGGAGGCCTGAAGAAGCATGCGACTGGGGAGAGCAGCCTGGTGTGGTATGCCTGCTGCTTGCCAGCACTGGAGAGGAGGGGGCCATTGAAGATGGGCTATTGACAGCCCCAGCATATGATGGTGTCCCTGAGGGGATTAGTGGTGACTGGCTGGGGTTTGAACATGTGGCATTTTGGGGAGTGCGCTGCTCACAGCGCTTCCCACCGGCTGGGAGCTGGAGGCAAGGAAGCGCTCCATTGCCCCCCAATTTCTTTCTGCAGGTGTCCGGGTGGACGAGGTCCTTTTCCTCCTGTTTTTCATGAGGATGAACGGGCTGTGCAATTCCTGCTCCGGGTATAAGTGCCGGAGGCAGTCGGGAGCTCAGGATGCGTGCTGTTCACACGGCCATTGGCAAGCTCCGCCCCCTAATGCATCTGTTTATGTTTAAATGTAATGTGCCTGGTTCACCAACAGGTGGCAGCAAATATGACAGAGCAGTATGTAGAATAGATTGGAACCTTCAATTCCAGTTCCTGCAGGAAGAGTGGGAACCAGTTAGTTCAAGTTAGTGCTAGCTCAACCCTTGCTAAGGTAGCAGGCCTGAGTCCCTACTGGACGTGTGTTGCCCACACCAGCCAGAATACCTCCAGTTCTGCTGGAGCAGAAAGACCACATCTACAAGTCTCATAACCCACAAAGAAGTTGCCCTGTGCTTGGCCATAGAATCAGACTGAAAGAGAGAAGTTAAAGCAGAAAACAAAAGGGAAAAGTTCCTACTTAATCCTGACAGATATAGCAGAGCCAAGTGTGCTTGCCTGCCATTTTCATGCTAAAGCTTGCTAGAAACCAAGACCAAGTCAGTAAACTGAAGAAACAATTCTGCAAAAGTCAAGCTGCATTTTAACTGTATACAAAGTCTTTACTCAAGCTCTCTCATCATCCACTCCACCACTTATTCACTTTCTTTGATCTGTTTCATCCTGCGACATCCGGGATCCAAGGATATCCAGGTAGGAGCACCGTAACACATGCATACAACACCTTCAGGGAGATTGTAGGTCACTCTACACCACTCTGGCAATCCTACACCTGGGTACCAACACCACTAAACTTAAGGGGACTCCGTTCCCTGTTGCTGAAATGCAACTTGTTTCAAGGAAAATTACATTTACCACTACAATAAATATGTATATGAAAAATATAACAACTGGTTTGGTAATAATCTCCAAATATAGTGTATGCGTTATTTGGAGTAAGGAACAACCGGAGGACTCATTCACCAGGATTCAACAAGAGTTATATAAAAATAAATAATGTGATTTATTTTCGCTATTCAGTTGATTACTTGCAAAAATAGTTTTGGAAAAGTCTTAGTCTATTGTCCATGCTTGAATATGAATGTCCTTAAAGTATCCTTTCTAAAGGGTTGGAACCTCCTTCTCAGGATCCATGTATGTCTTCCATCTTCTTCAGCAGCAACAACCAACAGAGTAAGAAGACGACCCCTTGTCTGTCTCTGTCAGTCATTTATACCATAGATACAGGCGTGTCTTACTAATGTATGTGCTTCTACATTGTCATATATGGAGACTTCAAATATAGGTTTTGACTTTCCCATAAAGACCTCCCATCGCCCTTGTGTATTACTATAGATGGTGTCAGTGTGTAGTGTAATAAATCCTTTATATTAAATACAAATTAGTGTTTAGCAATGATGCTCTGCCAAACACCAATGTATATAATGTTTTACAGGGTCAGCTCACCTTCAGGCTCTCATCTACAACCTTATAGATGGTAAGCTCACCAGCAGGGCATCATCTACAATCTTTTACAGGGTCAGCTCACCTGCAGGCCCTCGCATATAATGTTTTATAGGGTCAGCTCACTTGTAGTGTTGAGCGCGAATATTCGAATAGCGAATTTTTATTGCGAATATCGCGAATTCTATAATTTGCGAATATTGTAAATATAGCGCTATAAATTCGCAATTTTGAATATTAGTTTTTTTTTAGATGTTAATCCTTGCTGCTCTCTGGTTGTCTTCCCACTTCCCAAAAGCTGTTCTTACCTGTCCAGAGGATTCCTGGCTCCCTGCCCGCTCCAGTCAATGCCCGTTGCCGCTTCTGCCGACTCCCTGTGTGCATGGGAACGCCTCCATGCTAAAATGTATTGTCGGATGTGAGAATCACGATCTCACAAATTTGACTAAGTTGTAATCGCAATGCGATTAATATAACCTGAATTATTCGCATTGCGATATGCGTTATATTCTGGCAATACAACCATTGGGAACCCAGCTTTAAGTTGAATTCGCAATGCGAGCAATACAGGTTATATTAATCGCATTGTGAATTCAACTTAGAGCTGAGTTCCTAATGGTTGTATTGCTAGAATATAATAAAGATTGAGAATATAGTGCTATATTCGTGTATTCGTGATATTCGTCGTCTTCGTTATATTCTAGCAATACAACCATTAGGAACTTAGCTCTAAGATAAATTCGCAATGCGAGTATATGTTCGCCTCGCAAATGAAACTTTGAGCTGAGTTCCTAATGGTCGTTGCTAGAATATAACGAAGATTGAGAATATAGTGCTATTTTCGTGATATTCGTTATATTCTAGCAATACAACCATTAGGAACCCAGCTCTAAGTTGAATTCGCAATGCGAGTAAAGCTGAGAACGGCATCATCGGCACTGGCCATGTTGGTGGAGTAGTAAAACAGCAAAACAAGGCATACAGGTCTCGCATGGAGGCCCATTCAGTGGCGGTGAAGTGGTGCTGTTCCGCAGAGCCACTCACCCACCCTACAATACCGAGGACACAGACGATACACCTCCCATAGAGTACAGCTTGTTCCTGCGCAATGACTGCTGAGTTATGCTGATTACTGGGTGGCCACCCTGCTGGATCCCCATTACATGGACAAGGTGCTGTCCTTAATTCCCTCACTGTAGCGTGATCGGAAGATGCGCGAGTAAAAGCACACACTTGTAGACGCGCTGCTGATGTCATTTCCACCTGACATCGGGGCCTCAGTGGAAGCACAAGGGGCGAAGGCAGAGGAGGAGGATGAGGTCGCCAATTCAGCTAGGGCACCACCAGCACCTCAGAAGGCAGGGTTAGCATGGCCAAAATGTGGAAAAGCTTTGTCACCATGCCACAACAACCAGCACCACCAGCTGATATACAATGTCTTAGCAGGAGGCAGCATTTCAGCAACATGGTGGAGCAGTATGTGTGCACACACCTACACGTACTGACTGATGGGTCTGCCCCATTCAACTTCTGGGTCTCCAAATTGGGCACATGGCCTGAGCTTGCCCTTTACGCCTTGGAGGTGCTGGCCTGCCCTGCAGCCAGTGTATTGTCTGAACGTGTGTTTAGCACGGCTGGGGGTGTTATCACAGACAAGCGCAGCCACCTGTCCACAGCCAATATGGACAAGCTCACTTTCATTAAAATTAACCAGGCATGGATCCCACAGGACTTGTCTGTACCTTGGGCAGAATAGACATTTATACCGGGCTCAACCATCCATTTTTGTACTCAAGTGCACTTATTCTTTTTTTTTTTTTTATATGTCCCAATATTTTGGGGGCTACCCGAATAAAAAAAAAAAAATAACTGTGTTGGCTACCTCCTCCACCTCCCCCCCGCTTCCACCTAAACCGCCATGGTCACTGCCTCCTCAACCTCCTACTCTACACCCAACTCCTCCTCCTAGTTCAAGATTGTTATTTTATATTTTATTAATTTCATTTTAAGTTATTTCCATGCTCTTAAGCAAATGTTGCTGCCTGTTGCAGCCCTCTAGTCCTTTCCATTACATTTTTAGAGCCATTTTAGTGCCAAAAGTTTGGGTCTCCATTGACTTCAATGGGGGTCGGTGACAAGTTCGGGTCAAGTTTGGGCCCCGAACTTTAACTTTTAACTACTGTAAATATAAACCTTTGTTTAGAAAAGCAACAAATATGTATTAACATAATCCCCATAGCTGGATATGCTTTCCAATATAGTTGACCCTTATATTTAAATGATCTGGGATAAACTCCTTCCATATCTGGAATCTTTCTGGAATACAGTATCACTGTTACAGTAACTCGATGAATACCATGTAGTTCATGTATGTCATACTCACATATACCAATTAGATGATTGGTTCATATAATTATGTAATGGATAACTATCTAATATTTCATTATACCATTGTATTTGCATAATTTCTTCCATATACCAATACTTTTTGACACTCAAGTTAACTAAATGTGACTATTATACTTCCCAAGCGCAGAAAAGATTGGACCAGCCTTACTTGAAATATGGAAAAAAACAAAGGTTCCAGCAATTCGGGTACAAAACTTGGCCTTCACTTTATTCGTAATAGTCACAATTCACAGACGTTCATCTCCCTCCACCGCTAGGTTGACATGTTTCGGACTTGCTAGGTTACGAGTAAGGACTAGCAAGTCCGAAACATGTCAGCCTGGCGGTGGAGGGAGATGTTGCCTACGTCTGTGAATTGTGACCATTACAAATAAAGTGAAGGCCAAGTTTTTTACCCGAAATGTTGCATCCTTTGTTTTCTCCATGTTATTCTTAGACTTCAACTCTTGGGAGACACGAGTATGCCTTGACCACCTGTGGCTATCACTCCTCCATAAACAAAGCATGAGTGGTCTACCATAAAGTTCAGTAACGTAAGAAACTTGAAAACCTTACAAATGTTTAGTTGGAATATATACAGTATAATATTGATTCACATAAGACCAATATATTACTATCATGTATGAAATATATCATATCTTTCTTTATATGAGGATATAGTTGTGTTTGTGTGTAGTATCAATAATAAATCATCACTATAAATAAATGAAACCACTTTTGAAAAATAAAAATAAAACAATCTTCAAATATTACCATGAAACATTTGTAAATTAAATTGAAAAATTTACCTGTGGATCTTTATGATTCTATATACTGGGTCATCAAATATTTAATTTAATATAACTTATAATGTTATAGAACCTTAAACACTACAATCAAATGTCTTCTTGGACATATATGTGGCACATTACTATTATAGAGCCTCGATATTATCAATATTCTTAACACAAATAATGCAATGTGTTATATAATCCTATAATATGTATGATATGTCATTCTCAGTAATATGACCTCTTTTAACTAAGGGTGGGTTCATATCTGTGTTCTGGATTCCGTTAAGGCTTTCCAATATAACATGGTTATAACGGAAAATAACGGAATTCATAAGACGGAAGTCAAAACGGAAGCCTTTAAGAGGCATTCCCTTTTGATCCCTCATAATAGAAGTCTATGGGAATCATAAAGGATCCGTCTGGTTCGAATTATGCAAGACGGAAAACAAAGTCCTGTCGACAGGCTTTATTTTCCCGTTACGCATAACGGAAATGGGACGGATCCGTTTTGATCTCCATAGACGTGTATTATGATGGAAAGCAAAACGGAATGCCTTTTAAAGGCTTCCGTTTGCATTCCATCATAATACAAGTCTATGGGCAGCATGACCGATCCGTTCTTCAATCTTATGGATTCCGTTATTTTCCGTTTACATCATGTTATAACGGAAAGCCATAACAGAATTCAGAACGTAGATGTGAACCCACCCTAAGTATTGTTTATTCATTTCTAACTCAAATATTGTATGTTTGGTCTTAGAATAGCATTCATACATACACACATGGCACATACTGACATGGCACAGCCGCTGCTAACATCACTAATAGGGTGGGTTCACATCTGCATTCTGGATTCCGTTATTGCTTTCTGTTATAATGGAAAATAACGGAATCCTTAATATGGAAAAAAAGATCCGTCATGCTGCCAATAGACTTGTAGTATGACGGAATGCAAAACGGAAGCTTTTAAAAGGCATTCCGTTTTGATTTCCGTCATAATAGAAGTCTATGTGGATCATAACGGATCCTTCCCGTTTACGTTATGCATAACGGAAAAAAAGTAATTTATGATTCACATAGACTTCTATTATGACGGATCAAAACCGAATACCTCTTAAAGGCTTCCGTTTTGACTTCTGTCTTATGGATTCCGTTAGTTTCCATTATAACTATGTTATAATTGTCACGTGAGTCAGGAAACAAGACCAGATAAAACGCAGGTAAAATAAAGTTGTTTATTTAAAGGAATATAAATAAACATAAATCAGGAACAGAAAGATCAGGATGAAGCCGGTCTAGTCCAATATAGGTAATTTTCCAAGCCAGAAGCAGATTCAAAGTGGGTAGTCAGTCCAAGCTGGGGTCAGGTCCAAATGGGTAGTCGTCCAAGCCGGAATCAGGTCCAAAGCAGGTAGTCGCCCAAGCCGGAATCAGGTCCAAAGAGGATCGCCTGCCAATCCGGGGTTGAGAGCCAGAGGAAATTTCAGCCAGTCCAGAACATACACAGGAACACACAAGGAGCTCAGACAGCCAGAAATGCACCTTGGAGCAAAAACGCAAGAGCAATGAACCTGAAGCCTGAGCAGACTGATATGGTCAGGTGTTGCCACATCATCACTGTGCGACGCCCAGCAGCAGGCAAGTGATGATGCACTCAGAGGTTATAAGAGACTGCAGTCTGCACATGTCCAAAATGGCAGCCACCATGAGCACAAGGTAAGACCTTGACAACAACGGAAAGCCATAACGGAATCCAGAACACAGATATGAACCCATCCTAACATCATCACACGCTCATATAACTTCAATTAGCTTCAATGAATAAAATGATATAATTTAACCCATATTTGTGGTCGGATCGGCTATCAGAAAGGTGTATCTAACCTATCTACAACAAGCAGTAGAATTGTGCCATAACTTTGCTGCTGTAGGGCAAGCCTAAAGGGGCCAAAAAGAGCAGACCTTAGTTTAGGAGCAAAAACATATACATACCATTACTTGACACCCACTTTGAACGCATAAAGACACTACACGATGAAGGTGCGAATATACCGTACATATCACAGAGACTTCTATGTACCTTACCTCTTTGTCACGTGCGTCGGCACGTCGCTCTTGGAGGTAGCTAATGTTGATGCTTTTGAAAGAGTGGTTGGTCAGAAATGATTTACTCCTATGTTGACCAACATATAAACATATTACGAAGGTCTGAATCCTGCCGCCATATCTTGTTTGTTGCAGGAGGCTTCCAGCCTGGAGAAAGAGACCATTCATCTCTGGTTTAGTAGGAAGTGAGGGTCCTCAGGTGAGGTTCGGTGCTGCCGTATTGGCTGTAATGGTGGGAGGCCTGAAGAGAAGCATGCGGGCGGGGAGAGCAGCACTGGTGTGGGTATGCCTGCTGCTTGCCGGCACTGGAGAGGAGGGGCCATTGAAGATGGAGCTGTTGACAGCCCAGCATATGATGGTGTCCTGAGGGGATTAGTGGTGACTGGCTGGGGTTTGAACATGGCATTTGAGGGAGTGCGCTGCTCACAGCGCATTCCCACCGGCTGGGGCTGAGGCAAGAGAGCCTCCATTGCCCCCCAATTTCTTTCTGCAGGTGTCCGGGTGGACGAGGTCCTTTTCCTCCTGTTTTTCATGAGGATGAACGGGCTGTGCAATTCCTGCTCGGGTATAAGTGCCGGAGGGCAGTCGGGAGACTCAGGATGCGTGCTGCTGTTCACCATGACCATTGGCAAGCTCCAGCCCCCTAATGCATCTGTTTATGTTTAAATGTAATGTGCCTGGTTCACCAACAGGTGGCAGCAAATATGACAGAGCAGTATGTAGAATAGGTGGAACCTTCAATTCCAGTTCCTGCAGGAAGAGTGGGAACCAGTTAGTTCAAGTTAGTGCTAGCTCAACCCTTGCTAAGGTAGCAGGCCTGAGTCCCCTACTGGACGTGTGTTGCCCACACCAGCCAGAATACCTCCAGTTCTGCTGGAGCAGAAAGACCACATCTACAAGTCTCATAACCCACAAAGAAGTTGCCCTGTGCTTGGCCATAGAATCAGACTGAAGAGAGGTTAAAGCAGAAAACAAAGGAAAAGTTCCTACTTAATCCTGACAGATATAGCAGAGGCCAAGTGTGCTTGCCTGCCATTTCATGCTAAAGCTTGCTGAAACCAAGACCATAGTCATTAAACTGAAGAAACAATTCTGCCACAGTCAAGCTGCATTTTAACTGTATACAAAGTCTTTACTCAGGCTCTCTCAACTCATCCACTCCACCACTTATTCACTTTCTTTGATCTGTTTCATCCTGCGACATCCGGGATCAGGATATCAGGTAGGAACACCGTAACACATGCATACAACACCTTCAGGAGATTGTAGGTCACTCTACACCACTCTGGCAATCCTACACCTGGGTACCAACACCACTAAACTTAGGGGGACTCCGTTCCCTGTTGCTGAAATACAACTTGTTTCAAGGAAAATTACATTTACCACTACAATAAATATGTATATGAAAAATATAACAACTGGTTTGGTAATAATCTCCAAATATAGTGTATGCGTTATTTGGGTAAGGAACAACCGGAGGACTCATTCACCAGGATTCAGCAAGAGTTATATAAAAATAAATAATGTGATTTATTTTCGCTATTCAGTTGATTACTTGCAAAAATAGTTTTGGAAAAGTCTTAGTCTGTTGTCCATGCTTGAATATGAATGTCCTTAAAGTATCCTTTCTAAAGGGTTGGAACCTCCTTCTCAGGATCCATGTATGTCTTCCATCTTCTTCAGGCAACAACCAACAGAGTAAGAAGACGACCACCTATGTCTGTCTCTGTCAGTCATTTATACCATAGATACAGGCGTGTCTTACTAATGTATGTGCTTCTACATTGTCATATATGGAGACTTCAAATATAGGTTTTGACTTTCCCATAAAGACCTCCCATACGCCTTGTGTATTACTATAGATGGTGTCAGTGTGTAGTGTAATAAATCCTTTATATTAAATACAAATTAGTGTTTAGCAATGATGCTCTGCCAAACACCAATGTATATAATGTTTTACAGGGTCAGCTCACCTTCAGGCTCTCATCTACAACCTTATAGATGGTAGAGCTCACCAGCAGGGCATCATCTACAATCTTTTACAGGGTCAAGCTCACCTGCAGGCCCTCGCATATAATGTTTTATAGGGTCCAGCTCACTTGTAGTGTTGGCGCGAATATTCGAATAGCGAATTTTTATTGCGAATATCGCAAATTCTGATAATTTGCGAATATTGCTAATATAGCGCTATATATTCGCAATTTTGAATATTAGTTTTTTTTAGATGTTAATCCTTGCTGCTCTCTGGTTGTCTTCCCACTTCCCAAAGCTGTTCTTACCTGTCCAGAGGATTCCTGGCTCCCTGCCCGCTCCAGTCAATGCCCGTTGCCGCTTCTGCCGACTCCTGTGTGCATGGGAACGCCTCCATGCTAAAATGTACTGTCGGATGTGAGAATCACGATCTCACAAATTTGACTAAGTTGTAATGCAATGCGATTAATATAACCTGAATTATTACGCATTGCGATATGCGTTATATTCTAGCAATACAACCATTAGGAACCCAGCTTTAAGTTGAATTCGCAATGCGAGCAATACAGGTTATATTAATCGCATTGAGATTCAACTTAGAGCTGAGTTCCTAATGGTTGTATTGCTAGAATATAATAAAGATTGAGAATATAGTGCTATATTCGTGTATTACGTGATATTCGTCGTCTTCGTTATATTCTAGCAATACAACCATTAGAACTTAGCTCTAAGATAAATTCGCAATGCGAGTATATGTTCGCCCTCATAAATGAGAACTTTGAGCTGAGTTCCTAATGGTCGTTGCTAGAATATAACGAAGATTGAGAATATAGTGCTATTTTCGTGATATTTCGTTATATTCTAGCAATACAACCATTAGGAACCCAGCTCTAAGTTGAATTCGCAATGCGAGTAAAGCTGAGAACGGCATCATCGGCACTGGCCATGTTGGTGGAGTAGTAAAACAGCAAAAACAAGGCATACAGGTCTCGCATGGAGGCCCATTCAGTGGCGGTGAAGTGGTGCTGTTCCATGGAGCCACTCACCCACCCTACAATACCGAGGACACAGGCGATACACCTCCCATAGAGTACAGCTTGTTCCTGCGCAATGACTGCTGAGTTATGCTGATTACTGGGTGGCCACCCTGCTGGATCCCCATTACATGGACAAGGTGCTGTCCTTAATTCCCTCACTGTAGCGTGATCGGAAGATGCGCGGTAAAAGCACACACTTAGACACGCTGCTGATGTCATTTCCACCTGACATCGGGGCCTCAGTGGAAGCACAAGGGGCGAAGGCAGAGGAGGAGGATGAGGTCGCCAATTCAGCTAGGGCACCACCAGCACCTCAGAAGGCAGGGTTAGCATGGCCAAAATGTGGAAAAGCTTTGTCACCATGCCACAACAACCAGCACCACCAGCTGATATACAATGTCTTAGCAGGAGGCAGCATTTCAGCAACATGGTGGAGCAGTATGTGTGCACACACCTACACGTACTGACTGATGGGTCTGCCCCATTCAACTTCTGGGTCTCCAAATTGGGCACATGGCCTGAGCTTGCCCTTTACGCCTTGGAGGTGCTGGCCTGCCCTGCAGCCAGTGTATTGTCTGAACGTGTGTTTAGCACGGCTGGGGTGTTATCACAGACAAGCGCAGCCACCTGTCCCACAGCCAATATGGACAAGCTCACTTTCATTAAAATTAACCAGGCATGGATCCCACAGGACTTGTCTGTACCTTGGGCAGAATAGACATTTATACCGGGCTCAACCATCCATTTTTGTACTCAAGTGCACTTATTCTTTTTTTTTTTTTTATATGTCCCAATATTTTGGGGGCTACCCGAATAAAAAAAAATAAAAATAACTGTGTTGGCTACCTCCTCCACCTCCCCCCCGCTTCCACCTAAACCGCCATGGTCACTGCCTCCTCAACCTCCTACTCTACACCCAACTCCTCCTCCTAGTTCAAGATTGTTATTTTATATTTTATTAATTTCATTTTAAGTTATTTCCATGCTCTTAAGCAAATGTTGCTGCCTGTTGCAGCCCTCTAGTCCTTTCCATTACATTTTTAGAGCCATTTTAGTGCCAAAAAGTTTGGGTCTCCATTGACTTCAATGGGGGTCGGTGACAAGTTCGGGTCAAGTTTGGGCCCCGAACTTTAACTTTTAACTACTGTAAATATAAACCTTTGTTTAGAAAAGCAACAAATATGTATTAACATAATCCCCATAGCTGGATATGCTTTCCAATATAGTTGACCCTTATATTTAAATGATCTGGGATAAACTCCTTCCATATCTGGAATCTTTCTGGAATACAGTATCACTGTTACAGTAACTCGATGAATACCATGTAGTTCATGTATGTCATACTCACATATACCAATTAGATGATTGGTTCATATAATTATGTAATGGATAACTATCTAATATTTCATTATACCATTGTATTTGCATAATTTCTTCCATATACCAATACTTTTTGACACTCAAGTTAACTAAATGTGACTATTATACTTCCCAAGCGCAGAAAAGATTGGACCAGCCTTACTTGAAATATGGAAAAAAACAAAGGTTCCAGCAATTCGGGTACAAAACTTGGCCTTCACTTTATTCGTATGGTCACAATTCACAGGCGTTCATCTCCCTCCACCGCTAGGTTGACATGTTTCGGACTTGCTAGGTTACGAGTAAGGACTAGCAAGTCCGAAACATGTCAACCTAGCGGTGGAGGGAGATGTTGCCTACGTCTGTGAATTGTGACCATTACAAATAAAGTGAAGGCCAAGTTTTTTACCCGAAATGTTGCATCCTTTGTTTTCTCCATGTTATTCTTAGACTTCAACTCTTGGGAGACACGAGTATGCCTTGACCACCTGTGGCTATCACTCCTCCATAAACAAAGCATGAGTGGTCTACCATAAAGTTCAGTAACGTAAGAAACTTGAAAACCTTACAAATGTTTAGTTGGAATATATACAGTATAATATTGATTCACATAAGACCAATATATTACTATCATGTATGAAATATATCATATCTTTCTTTATATGAGGATATAGTTGTGTTTGTGTGTAGTATCAATAATAAATCATCACTATAAATAAATGAAACCACTTTTGAAAAATAAAAAATAAAACAATCTTCAAATATTACCATGAAACATTTGTAAAATTAAATTGAAAAATTTACCTGTGGATCTTTATGATTCTATATACTGGGTCATCAAATATTTAATTTAATATAACTTATAATGTTATAGAACCTTAAACACTACAATCAAATGTCTTCTTGGACATATATGTGGCACATTACTATTATAGAGCCTCGATATTATCAATATTCTTAACACAAATAATGCAATGTGTTATATAATCCTATAATATGTATGATATGTCATTCTCAGTAATATGACCTCTTTTAACTAAGGGTGGGTTCATATCTGTGTTCTGGATTCCGTTAAGGCTTTCCAATATAACATGGTTATAACGGAAAATAACGGAATTCATAAGACGGAAGTCAAAACGGAAGCCTTTAAGAGGCATTCCCTTTTGATCCCTCATAATAGAAGTCTATGGGAATCATAAAGGATCCGTCTGGTTCGAATTATGCAAGACGGAAAACAAAGTCCTGTCGACAGGCTTTATTTTCCCGTTACGCATAACGGAAATGGGACGGATCCGTTTTGAACTCCATAGACGTGTATTATGACGGAAAGCAAAACGGAATGCCTTTTAAAGGCTTCCGTTTTGCATTCCATCATAATACAAGTCTATGGGCAGCATGACCGATCCGTTCTTCAATCTTATGGATTCCGTTATTTTCCGTTTACATCATGTTATAACGGAAAGCCATAACAGAATTCAGAACGTAGATGTGAACCCACCCTAAGTATTGTTTATTCATTTCTAACTCAAATATTGTATGTTTGGTCTTAGAATAGCATTCATACATACACACATGGCACATACTGACATGGCACAGCCGCTGCTAACATCACTAATAGGGTGGGTTCACATCTGCATTCTGGATTCCGTTATTGCTTTCTGTTATAATGGAAAATAACGGAATCCTTAATATGGAAGAACAGATCCGCCATGCTGCCCATAGACTTGTAGTATGACGGAATGCAAAACGGAAGCTTTTAAAAGGCATTCCGTTTTGATTTCCGTCATAATAGAAGTCTATGTGGATCATAACGGATCCTTCCCGTTTACGTTATGCATAACGGAAAAAAAGTAATTTATGATTCACATAGACTTCTATTATGACGGATCAAAACCGAATACCTCTTAAAGGCTTCCGTTTTGACTTCTGTCTTATGGATTCCGTTAGTTTCCATTATAACTATGTTATAATTGTCACGTGAGTCAGGAAACAAGACCAGATGAAACGCAGGTAAAATAAAGTTGTTTATTTAAAGGAATATAAATAAACATAAATCAGGAACAGAAAGATCAGGATGAAGCCGGTCTAGTCCAATATAGGTAATTTTCCAAGCCAGAAGCAGATTCAAAGTGGGTAGTCGTCCAAGCTGGGGTCAGGTCCAAAATGGGTAGTCGTCCAAGCCGGAATCAGGTCCAAAGCAGGTAGTCGTCCAAGCCGGAATCAGGTCCAAAGAGGATCGCCTGCCAATCCGGGGTTGAGAGCCAGAGGAAATTTCAGCCAGTCCAGAACATACACAGGAACACACAAGGAGCTCAGACAGCCAGAAATGCACCTTGGAGCAAAAACGCAAGAGCAATGAACCTGAAGCCTGAGCAGACTGATATGGTCAGGTGTTGCCACATCATCACTGTGCGACGCCCAGCAGCAGGCAAGTGATGATGCACTCAGAGGTTATAAGAGACTGCCGTCTGCACATGTCCAAAATGGCAGCCACCATGAGCACAAGGTAAGACCTTGACAATAACGGAAAGTCATAACGGAATCCAGAACACAGATATGAACCCATCCTAACATCATCACACGCTCATATAACTTCAATTAACTTCAATGAATAAAATGATATAATTTAACCCATATTTGTGGTCGGATCGGCTATCAGAAAGGTGTATCTAACCTATCTACAACAAGCAGTAGAATTGTGCCATAACTGCTGCTGTAGGGCAGCCTAAAGGGGCCAAAAAGAGCAGACCTTAGTTTAGAGCAAAACATATACATACCATTACGACACCCACTTTGAACGCAAAGACACTACACGATGAAGGTGCGGAATATACCGTACATATCACAGAGACTTCTATGTACCTTACCTCTTTGTCACGTGCGTCGGCACGTCGTTCTTGGAGGTAGCTAATGTTGATGCTTTTGAAAGAGTGGTTGGTCAGAAATGATTTACTCCTATGTTGACCAACATATAAACATATTACGAGAAGGTCTGAATCCTCAGAGCTGCATACTGAAACAACAATGGTGATCTAATTGAAGTCCAACCATTCGCCAAGGGCCCTGCTCGGACACCAACTGTTAATAGTAGAAAAATACTTCACCTATACTTATTCCCCAGGCCACCGCTTTAATTATTATTATTATTTTTTATAAAGGACCCAAAAAGTTAGAAGATGGCATAAGCCGTCTAACTCTAGTAATGGATTAAGTGAAATGTGTAGACTCACCAGGCCTGGGGAACCATAAGCACAAATACATGACTGTTGCAATTAACAAGCTAATGTTGCCTGTAATGAGGACAGAAAACGTACCCACCATACTAGCAGTTGTGACAGGAAATAAGCTTAAGGTCATGATAAATTATGTATGATGCGCCTGTAGTAGTGATAGGACTTGTTGTGTCCATAGACGTGATAGACTACGTATATTGTGCCTTATTATTGTACCTCCTACTGGAAGATGGTTCGGTACCCAGGAACTAGGTGCGACACCAACACCCTCAGCCCGAGTTCGAAGATGAAGTAAGCATGCCTGTAATGAAGACATAATGTACACACAATGCCTGCCGCTATGAAAGGAAAAGCTTAAGGTCATGATAGACTACGTATGCTGCGTCTGTAGTCGTGCTAGGACTCATTGTGTCAGTAAACGGGACAGACTTTGTAAATCGCCTGTAGTCGTGACAGGACTTATTAGTCTGTAGACGTGACAGACTTAGTAAATCGCCTGTAGTGGTGAGACAGGACTAGTGTTGAGCGAACAGTTCGAGAATCGTTCGGGTCCGTACCGAATTTTGACACGGACCCGAACATTTTCAAAAAAGTTCGGGTTCGGGTCCGGTGTTCGTCGATTACTTCCCACTTTCTGAAGGGCTGCACAGCAGCCAATCAGCTAGCGTTTTACTTCTTGCCCTAAGAGCCCATCACAGCCATGCCTACTAATGGCATGGCTGTGATTGACAAGTGCAGCATGTGACCCAGCCTCTATTTAAGCTGGAGTCACGTAGCGCCGCACGTCACACTGCTCTGATTAGTGTAGGAGGGACGCAGCTTCTGTGAGAGGCGAGATAGGCAGGGATAAAGAAGTGAATGATCTACCTTTCTACACCTGTGCATCAGAAGAACTCAGCTGAGCTGTTCACTGAAAGTCACTATTTTGTTGAGACTGGCCAGAGCGATTTTTACTGGCACATGTAACTGGGCTGACCGGCGGTGGCCATTTTTGGACTTGTGGTGCGCCAGCACAAGCTGCCACAGAGTCTAAACCAAAGCTCCAAAGAAGTGAAAAATCTACACCTGTGAATCAGAACAACAGCGATTCAGCTGCTCAGTCAAAGTCAATTTTTTTTCTGGCTGGGCAGACCGCTTTCTGGCACATGTTACTGGGCTGATAGGCGGCGGCCATTTTGGGACTTGTGGTTCTACAGCAAAAGCTGCCACAACGTCCATTAATCTCATGTAATAGTCGATTTTTTCATAGATATACTACATCAGGGGTTTGGCTGTGCTTGTGTCACCCATACTAACTGCAAAGATATTTAATATATCAGTGGTGAAACTGAAAGTAACCCACTTGGATAGCAAATCCCATGAATGTGCTGTTCCAGCTAGGCTAGCCAGTGCCACTGCAGCCAAGTCCAATACTGTCAGCCAGAATTTTTTATTTTTTTTTATGTGCCAGAAATATAAATTAAAAAAAGCTTTCACCGTAATAATAAAATTATTCTGGTGTTAGACCAGAAGAAGCACTCCTGTTGTAATTAATACTGTAAAAAGGCTTAGGCAATATTTCTCCCAGTCTTGGAAAATTTATCTAGCAAAACTAGCATTTTAAAAATTCCGGTGTTCTGAAATACCAGCAGTCCTCTTGTAATTAATACCGCAAAAAGGCATTACATTGTCCAGTGTTGTAATTTTGGTGAAAAAAAGGCCAATTTAATCAATCTGGTGTTAGACCAGAAACAGTAGGCCGCACGTTTTTACTCTTGTAAAAAGGAATTATATCTCCCTGTGTGGGAATCTATGTACCAAAACTAGCATTTTAAAAATTCTGGTGTCCAATTTGCAGCAGTTTTCTTGTAATTAATACCGGAAAAAGGAATTATATCTTCCAGTGTGGGAATTTATGTACACAAACTAGCATTTTAAAAATTCTGATGTCCAATTAGCAGCAGTCTTCTTGTAATTAATACCGCAAAAAGGCATTATATCTTCCAGTGTGGGAATTTTGGGGCTAAAAAATAATATATTAGTCGATTGGGTGGCCGACAGTGCTTCCAGCACGTTCACCACGTTCATTGTCTTCCGCCCAGTCTTCTGCGGAAAGCGCACAGGTGGCACCTGAAAACCAAGCCCATGAGTCTGTCACATCACCCCCATGCATATCAGGGAAACTGTCTGAGCCTCAAGTTATGCAGCAGTCTCTTATTCTGTTTGAAGACTCTGCTCCCACGGTTTTCCAGGGGCGTCCACCTAGCCCTTCCCCAGCGGTGGAAGACATTCCATGCACTGACGCACAACCACTTATGTATCCAGATGATGAGGACATGGGAATACCACCACAGCAGAGTGACCGAGTCTCTGACTGGTGCCCACTGCCGCGTCTTATTGCAGTGTGCAGACTGAACAGGAGGAGGTCAGGGAGGAAGACTGGGTGGAAGACGATGCAGAGGACGATGAGGTCTTAGACCCCACATGGACTGAAGGTCGTGCCGCTGACTTAAATAGTTCAGAGGAAGAGGCAGTGGTGAGACCGAGACAACAGCGAAGCCAAAGAGGGAGCAGGGGCAAAAGCAGAACAGCCGCCGTCTAGAGAGTTCGCCTGCTATTGGCCAGCGCCAACAGGGACCCAGCACCCCAAAGGCATCTTCAAGGAGTTCCCTGGCATGGCACTTCTTCAAACAATGTGCTGACAACAAGACCAGAGTGGTTTGCACGCTGTGCCATCAGACCCTGAGGCGAGGCATTAACGTTCTTAACCTGAGCACCACCTGCATGATCAGGCATCTACATGCAAAGCATGAACTGTAGTGGAGTACACACCTTAAAAACAAGGAACCCGCTCAGGCTCCCCCTGCTCCCTCTACCGCTGCTGCCTCGGCTTCCGCCTCGAGAGGAATGTTGCCACCTGACGAGAAGCAAACAGAGGATGTGCCACCGACACCACCACCACCACCATCACCGAGCGTCTCCACTATTTCACACAGCAGCGTTCAGCTCTCCATCTCTCAAACCTTTGAGAGGAAGCGCAAATTCCCACCTAGTCACCCTCGAGCACTTGGCCTGAATGCCAGCATTTCTAAACTACTGGCCTTTGAAATGCTGTCATTCTGGCTGGTGGACACAGACAGCTTTAAACAGCTGATGGCCATGGCTGTCCCCCAGTATGTGGTTCCCAGCCGCCACTACTTCTCCAAGACAGCCGTGCCTTCCCTGCACATGCAAGTGTCCGATAAAATCAAGTGTGCACTGCGCAACGCCATTTGTGGCAAGGTCCAACTAACCACAGATACGTGGACCAGTAAGCACGGCCAGGGACGCTATATCTCCCTAACTGCACACTGGGTAAATGTAGTGGCGGCTGGTCCCCAGGCGGAGAGTTCCTTGGTGCACGTCCTTCCGCCGCCAAGGATCACAGGGCATCATTCTTTGCCTCCTGTAGCCTCCTCCTCCTACTCGGCTTCCTCCTCCTCCTCTGCTTCCACAAGCTCATCCAGTCAGCCACACACCTTCACCACCAACTTCAGCACAGCCCGGGGTAAACGTCAGCAGGCCATTCTGAAACTCATATGTTTGGGGGACAGGCTCCACACCGCGCAGGAGTTGTGGCGGGGTATTGAACAACAGACTGACCAGTGGTTGCCGCCGGTGGGCCTCAAGCCCGGCCTGGTGGTGTGCGATAATGGGCGAAATCTCGTGGCAGCTCTGGGACTAGCCGGTGTGACGCACATCCCTTGCCAGGTGCATGTGCTGAATTTGGTGGTGCAAAAGTTCATTCACAACTACCCAGACATGTCAGAGCTGCTGCATAAAGTGAGGGCCGTCTGTGCGCGCTTCCGGCGTTCACATCCTGCCGCTGCTCGCCTGTCAGCGCTACAGCGGAACTTCGGCCTTCCCGCTCACCGCCTAATATGCGATGTGCCCACCCGGTGGAACTCCACCTTGCACATGCTGGAGAGACTGTGCGAGCAGCAGCAGGCCATAGTGGAGTTTCAGCTGCAGCACGCACGGGTCAGTCGCACTGCGGAACAGCACCACATCACCACCAATGATTGGGCCTCCATGCGAGACCTGTGTGCCCTGTTGCGCTGTTTAGAGTACGCCACCAACATGGCCAGTGGCAATGCCACTGTTATCAGCGTGACAATACCAATTCTATGTCTCCTAGAGAAAACGCTTAGGGCGATGATGGAAGAGGAGGTGGGCCAGGGCCAGGAGGAGGAGGAGGAGGAGGAGGAGGAGGAGGAGGATGATGGCGGGTCGTTTTTAGCACTTTCAGGCCAGTCTGTTAGAAGTGGCTCAGAGGGAGGTTTTTTGCAACAGCAGAGGGCAGGTACAAATGTGGCCAGCCAGGGACCACTACTGGAGGACGAGGAGGATGAGGAGGAGGTGGAGGAGGATGAGGATGAAGCAGGTTCACAGCGGGGTGGCACCCAGCACAGCGCAGGCACCCCGTGGCTGGGGGGATACAGAGGATGATGACGATACGCCTCCCACAGAGGACAGCTTGTCCTTACCTCTGGGGAACCTGACACACATGAGCGATTACATGCTGCAGTGCCTGCGCAACGACAGCAGAGTTGCCCACATTTTAACATGTGCTGACTACTGGGTGTCCACCCTGCTGGATCCACGGTAGAAAGACAATGTACCCACTTTACTTCCTGCACTGGAGCGTGATAGAAAGATGCGCGAGTACAAGCTCACGCTGGTAGACGCGCTCCTGAGAGCATTCCCAACTGTCACAGGAGAACAGGTGGTAGACCAAGGCCAAGGCAGAGGAGGAGCTAGAGGTGGACCACGCAGAAGTGTCACGGCCAGCTCCTCTAAGGGCAGGGTTAGCATGGCAGAAATGTGGAAAAGTTTTGTCTCCACGCCACAGCTAACTGCCCCACCACCTGATACGGAACGTGTTAGCAGGAGGCAACATTTCACTAACATGGTTGAACAGTACGTCTGCACACAACTCCACGTACTGACGGATGGTTCGGCCCCATTCAACTTCTGGGTTTCCAAATTGTCCACGTGGCCAGAATTAGCATGTTATGCCTTGGAGGTGCTGTCCTGCCCGGCGGCCAGCGTTTTATCTGAACGTGTATTCAGCACGGCAGGGGGCGTCATTACTGACAAACACAGCCGCCTGTCCGCAGCTAACGTGGACAAGCTGACGTTTATAAAAATGAACCAGGCATGGATCCCACAAGACCTGACTCTCCCTTGAGCAGAGTAGTCCTTAATAACTGCCTTAAACCATGTTGTCTTGTACTCCTGGCCACTTCTTCATTGAAAAATCAATTTTTGAAATTAAGTAGGATCTTGGGGTGCAACCCAGAGTTGAATGAACCTTCCCTCTGTCTGGGTGCCGGGGCCAAAGTACATGAAAGTGTCCTTCTCCTGTGCTGGGTGATATGAATGTTATACTTGTGCTGTCTGACATGTCTCCTTTGTGTGGGTGCAGGGGGCCAAAGTCACTGAAAGCGGCCTTCTACTGTGGTGGGTGATCTAAATGCCTGATTCTCTGCTGTGAAACCTCTCTCCTCCGTCTGGGTGCAGGGGTCAAAGTCTCTCAAAGTCGCCTTCTCCTGTGCTGGGTGATGTAAAACTGATGCTTGTGCCATCTGACATGGTTGCCGGGGTCCCATTAAATGGTGGCCTACTCCTGTGTTGGGTGATCTAAATGCCTGATTCTCTGCTGTGAAACCTCTCTTCTCTGTCTGGGTGCAGGGGTCAAAGTCTCTCAAAGTCGCCTTCTCTTGTGCTGGGTGATGTAAAACTGATGCTTGTACCATCTGACATGGTTGCCGGGGTCCCATTAAATGATGGCCTACTCCTGTGGTGGATGATCTAAATGCCTGATTCTCTGCTGTGAAACCTCTCTCCTCCGTCTGGGTGCAGGGGTCAAAGTCTCTCAAAGTCGCCTTCTCTTGTGCTGGGTAATGTAAAACTGATGCTTGTACCATCTGACATGGGTGCAGGGGTCAAATTAACTAAATGGTGGCCTACTCCTGTGGTGGGTGATATGATGCCTGAATATGTGCTGTGGGGCCTCTCTCCTCTTTCTGGGTGCAGGGGTAAAAGTATCTAAAAGTGGCCTTCTCCTCTGCTGGATGGTATAAATGTAATGCTTGTGCTATCTGACATGTCTCCTCTGTCTGGGTGCTAAGGCCTAAGTCACTGAAAGTGGCCTTCTCCTGTGGTGTTTGATATGATGCCAGATTCTCTGCTGTGGGACCTCTCTCCTTTGTCTGGATGCTGGGGTCGAAATAATAGTAAGAGACCTTCTCCATTGGTGGGTGATTTGAAGCCTGATTCTGTGCTATGGGACCTAACTCCAATTAATATTGGTTAATTTTTATTTATTTTATGTTAAGTCATCATTTCCCTATCTACATTTGTTTGCAGGGGATTTACCTACATTTTGCTGCCTTTTGTAGCCCTCTAGCCCTTTCCGGGAGTCTTTTACAGCCTTTTTAGTGCCCAAAAGTTCGGGTCCCCATTGACTTCTATGGGGTTTGGGTTCGGGATGAAGTTCGGGTTGAGTTCGGATCACGAACCCGGATATTTTCCGGAAGTTCGGCCGAACCTCTCGAACCCGAACAACCAGGTGTTCGCTCAACTCTAGACAAGACTTATTATTCTGTAGACGTGACAGACTTCGTAAATCGCCTGTAGTGGTGAGACAGGAATTATTAGTCTGTAGACGTGACAGACTTCGAAAATAGTCTGTAGTGGTGACAGGACTCCCTGTGGATGAAACTGATGCCATAGTATAGTTTTTTTTGTTGTTGTTTTTTTTACTGAGCAACCCGTGGAGAGGTGGAATTTGAGAAATTAGACCACAGGGTCAGCTTCCTGGGAGAATGGGTCTATAATGCAAGGACGGGCAAGAGAAAAGTAACAGCGGGGAGCGAGGGAAGCAAGAACCTAGAGAGGGTAAGTGGGAGAAAATGCAAACCTGGGAGAAGGTGATGTTCGAAAAGGAATGCTTGGGACGACTGCTTGAAAAGAAAACAATGAAGACCCAATGACCTACAACAATAATGTGAGTGAAGCTCTAATAGCAAAAGCCAACCATGCGAGCCTCCACAAGAAGAATTGTATTGCAAGCCACAGCTGACCGAGCGATGCAAGCGGGCCTGGAGGCAGAAAAAGACATGGAACCTACTGTGGCGGGACCACACAGCCGACCTCGAATGGCGGAGTTGTGTGTGTATTTTGGGGCTAACTTTTTGGAGGGGACCTTCAGTCTGAGGTTCCTGGTGGACAGCCATACCTTGTCTCCTACATGGAAGCCTGGGGTGGGTTTGCGGCGTCTGTCTGCTCCATGTTTAAAGCGCCTCTGGGCGAGCTGGAGGTTGTCTATTATGTCCTTTTGTGCCTCCTGTAGGATTGTTAGGCGCTCGGCCACTGCTGGGAGGGTGGAGGCGACAGGCAGGTGGGGAATGAACACGGGGTGTGAGCCTGTGTTAGCAAAGAAAGGGCTGTGCTTGGTTGAGCTGTGCTCAGCATTGTTGTAGGCGAACTCGGCTGTGGGGAGATGGTCAAGCCAGTCATCCTGCAGGTGGGAGCTGAAACAGCGTAGGTACTGCTCTAAGGTCTGGTTAGTTCTCTCCGTCTGCCCGTTTGACTGAGGGTGGAAAGCGGAGGAAAGGTTCACGTTAACCCCGAGCGCCAGGCAGAAGTCCTTCCAGAACTTTGAGGTAAATTGTATGCCTCGGTCTGAGACCACGTCGTCCGGAATCCCATGCAGCCTGAAGACCTCTTTGAGGACAAGATCAGCCGTCTGTTTGGCCATGGGTAGGCCCTTGTAGGGGATGAAATGGGCCATTTTGGTGAGGCGGTCGACCACGACCAGGATGGTGTTCATCCCTTTTGAAGGAGGAAGGTCTACCACAAAGTCCATGGAGATCGAGCCCCAGGGGCGGGAGGGAATTGGGAGGGGTTGTAACAGACCCACGGGAGAGGAACGAGGAGTCTTATTGCGGGCACAGACCGTGCACGAGGAGATGTACTTCTTGGTGTCCTCCTTGTATGTTGGCCACCAGAAGGAGCGGGAGAGAAGCTCCTGGGTCTTTCTTGTGCCCAGATGGCCGGCCAGCTTAGAGTCATGGTTAAGTTTGAGCACTTTGAGTCGTGCGATTTCTGGTACATAAAGTTGTAGGTCCTGATGAAACCAATGACCATTTTTAAACGTGAGGCTAACATTCCTTGTGGGGTGGGTGAGGAAGGGGTCATTTTCGTATCCTTCTTTGATTGTGACCAGGAGTTCTTTAGAGTAGGTGGCCCCCACAACACTTTTCTCGGATAGGATGTTGTCTTGGCCCTTATTACTCTGTGAGGGCTCCGAAAAAATTCTGGAGAGGGCATCAGCCTTGCCGTTTTTTGATCCGGGGCGATATGTGATTAAAAAGTTGAAGCGGGAAAAGAATAGGCTCCATCTGGCCTGTCTGGCTGTGAGTCTCTTAGCGCTGCGGATGAACTCGAGGATTTTGTGGTCGGTTAGTACGATTATGGGGTTGGCAGCTCCCTCCAGCAGGTGTCTCCACTCGGAGAAGGCTTCCTTGATCGCCAGTAGTTCTTTAGTTCTTTGTTCCCGATGTCGTAGTTCTTCTCGGAGGGGGACATCTGACGAGAGAAATATGCGCACGGGTGTAGTAGCATCTTCTCCCCTGTCCGTTGTGACAGAACTGCCCCTACTGCGGAGTCAGATGCATCCACTTCGATAGTAAAAGGCAACTCAGGGTTCGGGTGGACTAGGATTGGAGCAGAAGTGAAGAGGAGTTTCAACTTCGTGAAGGCCTCCTGGGCCTCGGGTGTCCAGGAGAAGGGGACTGCCTTTTTGGTGAGTTGGGTGATCGGTGCGATGACCTTGGAGAAGTCCCAGATAAACTTCCGATAGAAGTTGGCGAAGCCAATAAATCTTTGTACCTCCTTCACGTTTCTTGGAATGGGCCAGTCCAACACGGCTTGGACCTTCCCTGGGTCCATACTTAGGCCCTCTGGGGAGATGATGTACCCGAGGAACTGAGTGGTGGTTCGCTCAAACTCACATTTCTCGAGTTTGATATAAAGAGAGTTCTGGCGGAGTCTCTACAATACCCTGCGGACATGTTCGCGGTGCTGTTCGAGGTCCTCTGAGAAGATCAAGATGTCGTTCAGGTAAACGACTACAAACAGATCCAGCAGGTCCCTGAGGACATCATTAATGAAGTGCTGGAAGGTGGCGGGAGCATTACAAAGTCCGAAAGGCATGACCAGGTACTCGAAGTGACCATAATGTGTCCGGAAGGCGGTCTTCCATTCTTCCCCAGGGCGGATTCGGACAAGGTTGTTGGCCCCTCGAAGGTCAAGTTTGGTGAAGATTTTCGCTACCCGGAGTCTCTCGAGGAGTTCAGAAATCAGCGGGAGTGGGTACCGGTTCTTAACGGTTATGTCGTTTAGCTTCCTGTAGTCAATGCAGGGACGCAAGGATGAGGCTTTTTTCTCCACAAAGAAAAAGGGGGCCCCTGCAGGAGATGTGGAAGGTCGGATAAAACCTTTTTTTAGATTTTCGTCTAAGTACTCCTTCAGGGCCTTGAGTTCCGGCTCGGAGAGGGAGTATATACTGCCGAAGGGTATTTCAGCTCCAGGTAGCAGCTCAATTGGGCAGTCATAAGGCCGATGCGGGGGCAGTTTGTCTGCATTTCTTTTGTCACAGACATCCTGGAACTCCCGATTTTGAGGGGGTAAAAGTTCCTTGGTGGATAGTCCGAATATGGTAGGTTCTTTGGGCGGAGGAGGAACGGATCCACGTAAACAGTTCTGAGAACAAAAGTCCGAGGGGAACCGTATGCAGCGGGCGTCCCAGTCCACCGAGGGGTTGTGGTTGGCCAACCAAGGGATGCCTAGGATCACCGGAAACTTAGGGGAGGCGATCAGGGAGAAGTGAATGGTCTCCTGATGATCGGGTTTGATGAAGAGTTGAAGGTCAGCGGTCTGGTGCGTTACCGGCCCAGAAGAGAGCGGGGTCCCATCGACGGTTTCCAGATCGATGGGGCTGCCCTGGTTACCAGTGGTATGTTGTTCTCATGGGCGAAGGTCAAGTCCATGAAATTTCCGCCGGCCCCGAGTCAAGCATTGCAGAGCAGGGAAGCTGTCGTTCCGCAATGGTGATAAGGATGGATACAATGAAGTGGGACCCGGTACCTGTAGTGTCTATGGTTTCAGAGGCCAAGGGTGAGATTGTGGCCTGTTGTAACTCCCGTAATTCTGTGACAGCGATGGTTTGGCGAGTCTTATTGGGGCACCTAATAGCGAAGTGCCCTGGCTCGCCACAGTAAAGACAAAGGCCTGCGGCTAGTCGTCTCTCCTTTTCAGCAGCCGATAGAGTCTTGCGCAGTGCGTCGACCTGCATGGGATCGGTGGAGGGTTGGTAAGCCGGCTGAGTCATTGGAGTGAAAGGGTACGCGGGCCTGTTATCTAGGGACCAGAGTCTTTCTCTCCTTCTTTCCGCCAGTCTCCGGTCAATCCGGATGCACAGTTGGACGAAATCATCCAGATCGTCTGGGGCGTCTACCCTGGCGAGCTCATCCTTTATAGGTTCGGAGAGTCCACGGCGAAATTGACTTTTCTGGGCAGCTAGGTTCCAGGTGGTGTCCGTGACCCAGTGGCGGAACTCTGAGGTATACTCGGCTACAGAGCGTCTTCCCTGCCATAGACTGTGCAGCCTAGCCTCGGTCGTCGAACACTTGGCTCATGGCTGTGGTGAAGTTGTCTAGGTTATTCAATACGAGACTGTGGGATTCCACATATGGGGATGCCCATGCCAGGGCCTCATCAGTTAGAAGGTTGATGATGAACAGGATCTTCTTTCTGTCTGAGGTAAAAGAGCCCGGCTGCATCTGAAAGTAAATACGGCACTGGATGAGGAACCCCCGAAATTGGTGCCGATTGCCGTTAAACTTTGACGGGAGAGGCATACGGGTGTCTTTGACAGCGCCGCGTACGTCCAGTAGTTGACGCTGCAAGTCGATAATTTCCCTCTGTTGGCTCTGGATTGCGCCTTTAAGTTGAGCAATTTCCTCTTGGGCAGTGGTGCCAAACTCCTGAAGTTCGGAGACTTGTTTGCGCAGGGTGGCCATCGCGGACTCCATTTTTTAGGCTGGTTATTCTGTAACGGTCCTTGGCTCACCTGAGTCAGAGGACAGCCGGCTGGTGGTTGGAGTCCAGTGGCAAAGACCCACAGAAGCAGGAGGCAGGTAGCGTGGTCGATCAGTCAGGGTCGACAGTAGAGATGGCAGTGAGGTAACAGCAGGAGTAGACAGAGGCGTGGTCGGTGGAAGGCAAAGGGTCAATGCAGGCGGCAGTTCAGCGAGGTCAAACGGTCCGGGTCGGCAACAAAGGTAAACAGCAGTAGTCGTGGAGGAGCAGAGAGGAAGCTTGCTACAGGCTTGGAGGCACAATAACCAGCAGAGGTCTGGTGCTAGAGGCTGGGCTTATAAAGGGGAAGTAACAGGTGCACGGAATCAAGACTGATGAACAAGAGTAGGCTGGAGCAAGATAGATCAAAGAGTTCAGCAGGAGGAAAAGTCCAGAAGGGCTGGTAGTCTAGTGGCTAGAGCTACCGCCTGGGACATGACTGGTCACAGGTTCGATTCCCGACACTAATGGAGGGGCCATGTGTGTCAACTTGAAAGGAGAAGCCATGCGTCAGAGACTCTAAAGGCGTAGCCATGAATGCTAGACCATTTTATTTTTTTTTTTATTTTTTTTTTATTTTTATTTTTATTTTTTTATTATTTTTTTATATATATTTTTATTATTTTTTTATAATAAACCACTTATGCAGCACCAGTATGACTTGGGGACTCGCATAACCATGACCCCCTCCGACAGTAAACCTAGGACACCACGTGCCTAATAAACATTAAACCAACCGTGAAACTGACCAGATGGGAGAAAAAAGAGCCAGAGGCATTACAGTTCGCTAAGAGTAGACCCTTATCAAACGAATGAACAACTTGTGAAACCTAATAGGAAACTTATTCCTATTAGCCCACTGACCGCTGAGGGACTGTATGGTGAACTGGGGCAGGAGACCAATCTGAGTGAATGCGAACCAGGACTAAAAAACAGCAAAAAATGTACTTATTTTTAATTTATTTTTTTCTTTTTTTCTAAGTGAAACAGAAAAAGTAGACCACCGGCGAGGAAAGAAACGTAAACCTGAAAGAAGGAGAACGGTATCAGAGCGGTGTGCTGTCTGCCCTAGTGAAAATATTGAGTAACCATGATGTAGCAATGAAAAAAAAATGCAGCTTTAAGTGGAAGCAGAATATAACATCTGATGTAAGAACAGGAGGGTGAATGCCGCTCTGGATGTGAGTGGTGCCTAAAACATGGTATGGGCCCAGCTCTTAGCATGAAGAGCAAGGTATAACGCAGCCGTATTAATGCAATCTAAAAGGGAGCAGAGTATTATTGTGATGCAACAGCAAACGCATGAACGCAGCTCTAGCAGTGAATGGAGTATACAGTAGGACAAAATGTAAATGCAGACACATGGATGTAGCTTTTGAAGGTAACGAAACTAACCATGATCATTCGACCATTAGCGCCCAACCTCCTTCGCCCCAGAGCGCTACAAGTCACGGACCGTGTAACCAAGTCCGATCCTACTGTGAATGCCAGCACTCGCCTGGCCCTTCTGCCATTACCCAGGCTCGAACGCACGTCCACATAACGCTGCAGGTTTTTTTTTGTTTTGTTTTTAAAGATGGTCACCACAACACCACCTCATGTTCCCCTAATAAAACATACAACATAAACCCTGATGCAACGTCAATTAATCGACATATAGTGCACCTATAAACCTAGCACAGAACCGCTGACACATGCGTGCCCATAACATACAGTTTATAGATTACACACACTTACATACAAGAGCATCAGAACACAAATACAGGCGCCTTGACCAATTTGCTTGTGCCCCCATATACAGACCACTGATATACATTTACCAACACCTTGCAGACGGTTAACTGTGGACGTGCGCCCCACATGTAAAACAGGTAACAGAAAACCATGCACTTTTTTTTTTTTCGTATGAAACAGATACTGCGAATCGCATACCGCACTGTGGGTCCCGTGCCAATAAGTGCAATTCTACAGTGAGTGGCAGTATTCGCCTGGCACTTTTTGCCAATGCCCAGGTGTGAATGAGCCTCCACATGATGCTGCTGCGTTTTTTTTTTTTTTTTAATTGACCATTGATACACAAAACACAGCGTGCATAGCTTGAGCCAACTAACAACTAATGCTCGGCCATTTAGCGCCCAAACTCTGCTTCATCCCAGAGCGCTACATGTTGTGGACTGCAGCGTGGGTCCCGTGCAAACCACTCCGATCCTACCATGAATACCAGCGCCCTCCTGAGACATTCTGCCATCGCCCAGCCGTAAGGAGCCTCCACACCATGCTGCTGTATCCTAGAGCTGACCCAGAGGTAGTGAAATCAGCTGAATAGGCGTCAGCCTGTGCCCACAGGTGCCTATAAATAGCCTAGTAACCAGCCAGCCTGGGCCCACAGGTGCCTATAAATAGCCTAGTAACCAGCCAGCCTGGGCCCACAGGTGCCTGTAAATAGCCTAGCAATCAGCCAGCCTGTGCCCACAGGTGCCTACAACTAGCCTTGTACTGTAAATACGTATATATTATTTTGTAATGCGCATTATAAAAGAAATTTCAGTTATGAACCTGAAATACTTCATTTGTGGACCACAAATTAGCATCTATTTAGAATTTTGCATAAACTTAAGATCCTTGAATTTATAGAATTAGGCCTTTCCATAAACATAGACAGACCATTAACCTATTCTTGCTCCTGTCCATCAACTAACCACATGCTTTCTTGCCATTGCTAAACATAAGAAGAACCATGCTTCAAGCACAATGTAAGTTACAACCTCTTATTTCTCTTACATTTAGTGTTATTCTGTTAGTCAAACATTGTTACATGGATTAACAGTTTAATTTCTAGACATTCCATGCAATTATGAAACTTATTGTTTTTTAATGTGGAGAAGATAGCTAAGGAAGGAAAATTTTGATTTTGCTCAAATGCTGTTTCTCAAGAAAATTTCCACTGGAGAAAATCTGAAAATAGAAAACAGCATTAGATACAACAGAAACATATTTCCCAACGATATTCTCTGTATAAAAATCTTATTCTTCAATTCTCTGAGGAAAGACTTTAGACTCAAGACAAGAGAGAATTCTACTTCTATAATTATAGCTTCTGTCTTCTATACCATAGAATTACAACTATTAAAGCTTTATTAACTTTATTTCTTATTGCCTTAACATATAAATTTGGAACCAACCTCTACATCTCCTTGAACAAAATAGAGAGGAGAGGATGGAGCCATAATCTAAATACATGTTTTATCCTACAATGCGCTGATCTTACAAGAAGTATCACAATCCTCTGTATATACTTATGGATACCATATAATAATCCACAGAGGATTTTGGTAGTGACTCAATACCTCCTTCCAACGAGTGGATAATTGACCAAACAAAACGTATACTTGAGAGAAAGTGGACACTTTTCTAGCAGTGTAAAAAAGAGATGAGGAAATTTCTTGAAATTTGTTTCACATCCAGTTTGGACCAGTTGGCAGATTTGGTTTGGTTACAAATAAATTTGACCAGAATCGGAAGTGTTCAGATTGCCCTAAAAAGTAATTTATGACACTCAGCTCTCCTAGGCCTGCACCCAACTCTTTTCAAGCTCTTTAACACCAAGACAGCATTAGAAATGTCAAAGTGACACTGACATATACAAGGCTATGGGTAAGTAGATGGTAGCCGGTGGTAACAAACTGGCAGGTTAATAACACGCTGCACTGTCTGAGTTTTTATTTTTTTAAAACACCATCCAAAAATAATCACTTTTTAGAGGCAGATGCCTTCTTATCTGTCTACTGATCTCTTACATGGAGGACATCATTTAGAGATATTAGTCTGAATTAAAACACAGCTGGAATCTGGATTTTTGGGAAATTTAAAACAAAAATTATTCATTTGAAATCAATTTCCTCATCTCTAATATAAGTAAAAAGTAAAACCATTTAGAAACTGAAGGACAAGTGATTATTGGTCCATCTCTCGTTTTTGAGATCTTTTCTGCACATACAGTAGCTAAATTATCATTTGTTGCGATGAATTCCGGAAGTGGAAAAAGATATCATATATAAAATGGAGGAGAAGACAGTAGGTGTGTAGCCATTTTGCAGAAGGGTGCCAGGCAAATAATCTGATCATTGGTCAAAATTACCAAAACTTTACTTAATAATACGAGCATCTAAAGGTTTGTTGTTAGAAAGTTAATGACTTGCACAATCAAATAAATGATCTACTCATGTAAAGGGGCCTTTACTGCATCTCCTAATGAAAGCACGTGCATGCTTGGCCAATGTATAAGATGGTCAGGAAAGATAGCTGTTGGCCAATGCTTACCTAGACATTTTAAAGCCTTAGGGCTCTTTAACACGTGAAAGAGAGCCAAGCCCCGCTCTAAACAGCAGAGACACAGAGTTTTAACATGATCTATAATGCTCTGTGCCTCTCTGTGACCTTTTTGCTACAAAATCACAGTGAGATAAAGTTCTCACTGTGATTTTGTCATTATCAATCATGTTAATGCTCCGTGTCTCTGCTGTCCAATGTGGGGCTTGGTACTGTTTTACGCAGCGGATTCCACTCACAGCATCCGCTCGTGTGAAAGAGCCCTTAAACCTTGTGAATGCCACAAATGTATACCACTACAAGGCCCATGTCTCTGAGATGTCCTCAAAGATGCTAGTGCAGTTAACCCCTTAAGGTTCCTCAGAGACCCCATGCCTCCTCACCTAGAAGAAATATTACAGCTGCTAAAAGAAAATGTATAGAGGATTTATTGGAAGTAAATGCATTATACTGAAACCCAAGTTGTGTCATCTGCTCCATTTTATCTCATGTCCAATGTCTTGTAGATATATATAGAAATGTTCTTCCACCACCAAAGATACAAGGAAGTTCTTTATAATAATCAGCCAGTCCTAATTAAAGTGGTTTGTATATGATGCCAGTGATTGGGAAATCTAACATTGCGGAAAAGTACGTCCTGCCCTATATCTTCTCCTCCCTACCTTCTACATCCCAATAAATAGTGACCGGGGTGGTTCATATCTCCAGTGTTCAGCAAAAATGGCACCGGTGACCGTCTCTCTCGTTCTTCTCATTCTGTGCTGTGCAGGAGCATTAGCAGACAACAATGGCAAACCCCGACCAGGTAATCCTACTAATCATGCTGATAATTCACAGGGATAAATGAACAACCTTCTAAGTGGCATCTAAGGGATGGTTCACATATTTCAGCTGTGTCTGACCAGTTTCTTGGGCTGGACACAACTGATGACTAAGCTCAGCTCCTATCTGATGTTTATACCTGGACTGAAAAACATTGCATGCAATAGAAAAGGTCCAGCTGTGAAACTGATGCAAACAGAGACCAAAAAATACCCCATGGGAAACTGTAGAAGTGGTTGTGTCATAATTTATCCATTAAGGGCTTGTGCTGGGGCGTAACTACTATAGCAGCAGACCATGGAACTGCTATGGGGCCCAGGGCAAGAGGGGGCCCAGTCTTAGTTGGGATCATCTCCTCTTCTACTGGAGGTGAGAACTTGGTCAGGACTCTGCCCTCTAATGGAACAACTTTTAAAAATGAAGCAGTGGAAAAGTGGCCCAAGGGTCATTGTAAAGAGTCAAGGCGGAAACCCTTCTGTCCTGTGTGGGGTGCCCGGTTTGATCCTTGCTATGGGGCCCTTACTTCTCTATGTACGCCACTGAGCTTGTGTACTACTTCGAGGAAGAGTGTGGTGGTGCATATATGAATGAGCCTTAAAAGGGTTTTCAAATATTTTAAGAAACTTGGCCCAGAGCAGGGGGCAGTAAGAAAATTGCTCTTCCTTTCTATATATCCTGCACTCTGGTCCTAGATGCTCCTCTGGTCCTGCAGTAATGACATCACATCCATTGTACACATGAACCTTGCTGCCAATTACTAGCCTTAGTGGTCATGTGCCATTAACACGTCTGGGATCGGAGCGTGGCTCTAAAGCTGTGGGACATATATAAGATAAGTATGAGGTTTTTCCTTTATATTACACTGCCCCTCCTCTGGGCCAAGTTTTTAAAATCTCTGTAAATCTTTGTCTAGATCATTGTCATTGTCTCCATCTCTTTGCAGTTCCTCCTCTTTTCCATTATGTCTATTGAGGATCACAGTTCAGTAGAAGATGAAAGTATTTTTCTTGACTTGGTCAAAACTCCACTGGTTTTCTGTAAATTCAAAAACATTGACATGTATTCTCACCCTGTTATGTCTCCACATGTCGACGCCACCATTTAACCTTTAATTTGTCATCATGTTGGTCTCCAATATCAGGAATGTGCGAATCAAGTAAATACTTCCACTTCTAAATAATGAGGAACATTTACCATGAGTATTTGACTAGTCTGACCAGTAGAGCACAATTTTGCCATAGACTTGATGATCAAGGAGTTTTTGGGGTCCCGGCAACATTTATTTCTTTATTCTCTCTAAAAATGAAAGGTAGCTAAAAGATTCAAGATACTAATCTGGGATGTTTTCATCCTCACTGATCCCCCTGATGCTCCTTTTCTGACATTTACTGATTCCCCACTGGTTTCTGCTTTATGGTCTACTTCCAGTGTACACAGAAATGACTATGAAGTCATTACTAGAGGAAATGATTTTAAGGAAGGATACTGCAATTAAGTACATTACGTTAGAAAACTTGTACTGTTCCTCAGTTACGTTACATCCTGTATTAGAGCTGCACTCACTATTCTTCTTTTGGAGTCACTGTGTACATACATTACTTATCCAGTACTCATCCTGAGTTAAATCCTGTATTATACTCCAGAGCTGCACTCACTATTCTGCTGGTGCAGTCACTGTGTACATACATTACTTATCCTGTACTGATCCTAAGTTATATCCTATATTATAATCCAGAGCTGCACTCACTATTCTTCTGTAATCTGTATATCAATCTCATTGCCACACTTCTAGTTACTCAGGATATGAAGTGTCGGAACTTGTCTTTCTGTACAACTGGCTTAGTTTCTCATAGCAACCAATCAGATTCCACCTTTCATTTTTGATAAAACCTGGAAACTGTAAAGTGGACGGCGATTGTAAGGGAGGTGAGAAATGCTGCGAAAAAGATTGTAAACTGGAGTGTATCAATATCAAAGATAAGAAAATTAAGTGATGTGAGGCCGGCTGGATGCATCTCCCGTCCCTCATAGAGGAGGACACATTACTAATCAGCCTCAATAATTCTCTCTTCTCACGGCTTTTCTTTCTCTGGTTGCAGATAAACCTGGGAAGTGTCTATTATTTCTTCCATTTGTCCCTTGTAAGACTCCTTACACTGAAATCTGGTGCAGTGGAGACCACCAATGTCCCGGGAATAAGAAGTGCTGTGATTACGGCTGCAAGTGGCAATGCATGAAACCTGTAAGTAACACAAGCCATCAAATTAAACCGATATATGTTTGCTAGATTGTCTTATCTCATCATCAGTATTACTTACGGAGAAGCAGCTCTATCTCACTCCATCCCAGCAGGAAGTCCTAGCATGATCGACCATTAGTTGAGGACTTTATCTCTTTGTGACTCTTTATACTGGGGCTAGAAGGCATTGAAGAAGATTCATAGGATTAGAAGGAGGTCTCCTCTTTACATTTTCAGAAACAGCACCAGACTTCATCCATTCACTTGAACGGGGTCCATGATCCGCATCTGACGGTCCGCACCGCAAAAAAGTAGTGCATGCACCGTATAGTCCGTATTGTGGACCTATTCAAGTGAAAGGGTCCACATTCATGATACAGTGCTCACATGGCTGGTGGCCATATATTGCGGATCTGCTATTCGGGGACCACAATATGGGCATGGACCTGCTACCGTTGTGTGCATGAGGCCAAACTTACACAACTAAAAACTTCCTAATTCTGCAGCTCAATCAAATCCAGCTAATCAGCTTCCTGCAACCACCACATCCAGCTAATCAGCTGTTTGTGACCACCAGATGCAGCCAATCAGCTGTTTCTGACCACCAGATGCAGCCAATCAGCTGCTTGTAACCACTACAGTCAGCCAATTAGCTGTTTATAACTAATGTACCACATCCAGCCAATAAGCTGCTAGTATCTTTCCCATCCAGCCAATCAGCTGCTTGTGACCACCACATGCAGCCAATCAGACATTTGTAACCAACACAGTTGGCCAAATTCCTAGTAACTGATGTACCACATGTAGCCAATCAGTTGCCGGTAACTGCCACATCCAGCTAGTCAACTTCTTGTTCCAACCAATCAGTTTCTTGCAATTGCCACATCCAACCAAACAGCTGCTTAATCCACATAAACCCTTCCAGCCAAAGTCCAAATGTAAACCTCTATCACCCCCACTATAAATATCCAGTATATACTCTAAGTTATCAACAATGTCCTGTCTTTCAGCAATGAAACAAGATACTGATCATCGTCCCTGGACCATGACAAGGATCTGCAGCCAGCTCATTGTTTACAGCTTTGCTTATTCTGCATGTAAAAATAAAAAATCATCACCCCATTGTTGTCCTGTGACCTCATTTGTTTGTATTGGGTGGTTGTATAAGAACAATATATTATATAATCATGCGAGGGCCTGCAGATGAGCTGACCCTGTAAAACATTGTAGGTGAGGGCTTCCGGTGAGCTGACCCTTTAAAACATTATATGCTAGGTGCAGCAGGCGAGCTGACCCTGTAAAAAATTATATGCGAGGGCCTGCAGGTGAGCTGACCCTGTAAAATACTGTAGGTGAGGGCCTGCAGGTAAGCTGACCCTGTAAAACATTATATTTGAGGGCCTTCAGGTGATAACAAAACGCATAGAAAGGTGCGGTGGAACCTGTAACACAGTATATACAAGGGCCTGCAGTTGAGCTGACCCTGTAAAAGATTGTAGGTGAGGGCCTGCAGGTGAGCTGACCCTGTAAAACATTATATGCAAGGGCCTGAAGGTGAGCTGACCCTGTAAAATATTATGTGCGAGGGCTTGCAGGTGAGCTGACCCTGTAAAACATTATATGCGAGGGCCTGCAGGTGAGCTCACCCTGAAAAACATTACAGGGTTAAGGGCCTGCAGGTGAGCTGACCCTGTAAAAGGTTGTAGGCAAGAACCTGTAGGTGAGCTGACCCTGTAACACAGTATATGCAAGGGCCTGCAGGTGAGCTGACCCTGTAAAAGATTGTAGGTGAGAGCCTGCAGGTGAGCTGACCCTGTAAAAGATTGTAGGTGAGGGCCTGCTGGTGAGCTGACCCTGTAAAACATTATATGCAAGGGCCGGCAGGTGAGCTGACCCTGTAAAACATTACAGGGTCGAGGGTGAGCTGACTATGTAAAACATTATATGCGAGGGCCTGCAGGTGAGCTGACCCTGTTAAACATTATATGCGAGGGCCTGCAGGTGAGCTGACCCTGTAAATCATTGCAGGGTCGAGGGCCTGCTGGTGAGCTGACCCTGAAAAAGGTTGTAGGTTTAGGGCCTGCTGGTGAGCTGACCCTCTAAAAGGTTGTAGCTGAGGGTCTGCAGGTGAGCTGACCCTTTAAAACATATGCGAGAGCCTGTAGGTGAGCTGACCCTGTAAAACATTATATGCGAGGGCCTGCAGATGAACTGACCCTGTAAAACATTATATGCGAGGGCCAGCAAGTCAGCTGACCCTGTAAAAGATTGTAGGTGATTGCTTGCAGGTGAGCTGACCCTTTAAAACATTATATGTGAGGGCCTGCAGGAGAGCTGACCCTGTAAAAGATTGTAGGTGAGGGCCTGCTGGTGAGCTGACCGTCTAAAAGATTGTTGGTGAGGGCCTGCAGGTGAGCTGACCCTGTAAAAGATTGCAGGAGAACGCCTGCAGGTGAGCTGACCCTGTAAAAGATTGCAGGAGAGCGCCTGCAGGTGAGCTGACCCTGTAAAACATTATATGCGAGGGCCTGCAGATGAGCTGACCCTGTAAAACATTGTAGGTGAGGGCTTGCAGGTGAGCTGACCCTTTAAAACATTATATGCTAGGGGCAGCAGGTGAGCTGACCCTGTAAAAGATTGTAGGTGGGGGCCTGCAGGTGAGCTGACCCTGTAAAACATTATATGCGAGGGCCTGAAGGTGAGCTGACCCTGTAAAACATTATATGCGAGGGCCTGCAGGTGAGCTGACCCTGTAAGAGTCTTTGATTGGCAAAAAATTGTATATAAAATATATAGTTTATTGAATATGTAAATTAAGAACAGAGATAACAAAACAAATATAAAGGCGTGGTGTCTCCAATGGGACACAGTATACATGGGGGATAGAAATGCTAATAACCCAAAAGGATGCACATAATTGTATAAACAATCACTATGAAGTGCTTACAACATAAAGTGCAATGTGCCGAGTGCATGGTCACCAAATAGTCACCAAGCATGGTCACCAAATACATATAAAGCTTACCCATATAATTCAGATGTCACCACAAGGAGAGACCACACACGCGTTTTGGCAGAAACACCTTCCTCTGGGGTATGGCTCTCCCTAATGTTGAGCGTCTATTAAACTTGAGCCCACCAATCAGCTTGCAAATGAATTAAAACTTAAACAGATACCGGTGTGCAGGCATATAGTTGTAGTAATGACGGTAAAGAATAGTGCCGGAGGTGTGCGCCGCTCCATGCAATGGCTAGTCATATGAGCGTACACAAACCTGCGGTTGCAAAAAAACACCCAAACATAATGGGCATTACTGGCGGAAGCACTCGGTCATGACGTGACCCGTTGCTTCTCCCGGCCGTAAAATTTGTATGAATGAAGTATCATGTGACCACAGGGGATCGCTATGTCGAAAGCCAACATGGATTGTTATTCAAAGATTCTGTTGCTTTGCTATAGGTATTTCAGTTTTTCGTGAGTCGGCATGTTTAGGGGTTATTTACAGACTGTCCTGTATATTTTAGGGGGGTATATTGTCAGTGTAATGGTAACCTACTTGCTCCGACCCTATAAAAAGATTGTAGGTGAGGGCCTGCAGGTGAGCTTACCCAGTAAAACAAGATATGCAATATATGCGCCATCAGAAATTTTGGGGCCCCTTACACAGCTCCCCCCTGCCGCCGCACCCTCCCGACACTGCCCCAGTGGCGGATCCAGAGCATGGTCTTTGGAGGGGCACTTCCTCTAGAAATCGGAGATCATGTTGCCCCTGTTTCCCTGATCACCCTCAAGCCACACCCACACAAAGCCCCACTCATATATTGCGCATATACCTCTTACATCCAGGGACATCTCCTTTGATGAACGTTGCTAGGAACAGTAAAAAGAGAAGATTTCAGAAGAGAAGACCCACACGACGCCAAAAGAGTGACTTTTGGACCAGCGAGTCCGATTCGAGTTTATCAGACGAACCTAACCAGCCCCGTAATGATTCTAACAGATCTGAAAGTGGCCCTTTGGAAGGCGCATTAGAAGGGGCCGGAGAAAAACAAAAAGAAGTCAGAAAGTCTGGGCGTACAAGGAAGCAGGTGTCTTGGAGGAAGTAATTACCCCCTTGACACCTGAGATTGAGCCCTTGGACGCTACCTTGGTGGTCAATTTGACTGGCCGCGACTTGCCGTCGGGCTGCACCCGAGCCCTCAGTAGAGGGCTCGGGTTCAGTCTGACTGAGCAATTCGATCCAGTCACCTTTGAAATTGACCTGTTCAAGGCCATTAGGAAATTATGTCTGCATAAAATGTTTAGCAATGTTCCTCAAGTTGCCATCCCTAAACCAGAAGGGCAGCGCCCGCTCAGTCCTGACCCTTTGGCTTTTTTTATATCCACAAAGTTTAGCGCTAATGAGTTACAGTGTTTGGAGTTCCTGTCGGGAGGGGCTCTGACTGACCAAGAAGTGGTGCCTAGGGGAGAAGCAATATTTACGGGTGGTGTTAAATCTACCCTTTGCCCCCCTATGCCCGCCGGTACGAGCATTGACATCTTTCACCACCAAGTGATGAGAGATGTGCGAGCAATTGTGTATCCGAAGGCTCCTGACAATATAGGTATCGAAGAGCGCCAGGCGCTCAATTGGTTACGTGCTCAGGAGGACATTATAGTAAAACCGGCGGACAAGGGGGGCAATGTGGTCCTTATGTCCAGGTCATATTATGTCGGCGAGGCTCTTAGACAGTTGAGGGACACCGATACTTATGAAGTGATACGGGGGGACCCTACTGCGGATATCAAAAGTCAGCTTGGGTGCTTTGTTCGCGACTATGTAAGTAAGGGCTTTCTAACCGAGAATATGCTGGCCAAATTGATTCCTCCTTCCCCGTCTAGACCTTGCTGGTATTTCCTCCCTAAGATACATAAGTCCCTGACTCACCCCCCGGGTCGACCTATCGTCTCAGGGGTTGGGTCAGTGACGGAGCCTCTATCTAAGTATCTGGACTGGCTACTGAGACCGCTACTCTCCAGCGCTCCTGCCTACCTCAAGGACACGAATGACTTCCTGTTGTCCTTGGAACAAGTGCACTGGCAGGATGGGTTCCATCTTGTCTCGCTGGATGTCGAGAGCCTCTACACCCGCATTCCACATGTTGGGGGTGTGGAGGCTATACGCGACATCCTAGCAAATGCAGGAAAGAGTGCACTGTTTTGTAATTTTGTATGTGAAGCACTGCACTTCATACTCGCGAATAATGCATTCAAGTTCGGCAACGATTGGTACAGACAAAAACTGGGGACCGCGATGGGGACCCCCGTTTCATGTACATTTGCCAATATGTATCTCGCTAGATTGGAGGACAAGCTGATTTTCTCAGTATCCAATCCTTTCTCCCAGTTCCTTAAATGTTTCCTCCGCTATGTCGATGATGTTTTCATTGTATGGTCAGGCAATAGAGACCAATGCGAGGAGTTTGTACGTTACATCAATAGTAACGCCATGGGGATGAAGTTTACCCTGAATTTTGGGGGCTCACGACTAGAGTTTCTGGATGTGGCGGTTGTGGCGGGTAGCGACGGGTTGGTCACGGAGGGCTTTCGTAAGCCCACGGCGACCAACTCCTTGCTCCGCCACGACAGCTTTCATCCTGAGACAGTCAAAAGGTCGTTACCATACGGGCAGTTCATTAGATTACGTAGAATTAACAGTGAGGTGGAAGGATACCGACGGCAAGCACTAGAACTTAAGCATCGACTGGTTGAAAGGGGCTATCCCCCACAGGCCCTTGATAGAGACATGGAAGAGGTGGAGAAGAGGTTTTCCCAAGCTGACCTTCTACATAAAAATAGGGATCGCAGTAGATCGAGGACTCCGCCAGTAACTCCAATTCAGGTAGATTTGTGTTCTCTTTTAAGTTTAGCCCGATGGCAGACATTATACGTACTGCTATCCACAAAAATTGGGACATACTCAAACGGGATGGCACCCTATTGGACTTGACGGAACAGAGACCTATTATTGCATTTAGACGCAGCCATACGCTGCGCGACAAATTAGTTAGGAGTAGACTACCGCCTATGCGGCTGACTCAATGGCTTAATATGAATCGCCCCGTAGGTAATTTTAAGTGCGGTAGTTGCCCTTTATGTAAGTATAACTCTTGTAAGAAAACTTTGATGGTTGCAGGCCTACATCACAGAGTGGGTAGCTTTATTAACTGTAGGAGTACGTATGTAGTGTACATGTTAAATTGCACGTGCGGACGTTTTTATATAGGCAAAACCATTAGGTGTCTGTATGAACGAGTCCGCGAGCATTTTAACTCCATTACCTCAGGAAAAGGCTGCCCTAGAGTAATAGAGCATGTGAATTCGGCGCATGGTGGCGATATCAGTTCCCTCTCCTTCTCGGGGTTGGAGATGGTGCCTCCTCCTGCTCAAGGGGGTGACAGGCACCGTCTTCTCCTACAACGAGAAGCGAGATGGATACTGCGCACCAGGTGCGGCTGAAGGGCTAGGGTTAAATGATCGCACCGATCTGGGCATGTTTATCTAGGTGCCCTAGTATGGGTGATAATCCCATTGTGTGCGCTGCACCCTCAGTCCTTTATTCCCTTTTGATAAAATGGTCCTGCCTTATTATTTTTTTTCCCTTTTTTCCCTTTTCTTCATTCCTGATATGTTGGGTCGCGGTAGATCCGCCTAGCGTGATCTGCAGTTCATAGATGTGCGCTTTTGCTCTCCATGGAGTGGCATTTTTTGCCAGGACTTTGATCTGTGTTGTAACACTTTCTTGTTGTCCGGTGTATTATTGACTATGTGGGATGTTTCACTGTATTGTTCGCTATTATGTACTTTGCTGTGATTTTAATCTTCTGGGAATGCCGTGGCACCGTCACTGATTTTTCACCTGGTGAGGGAGCGTACGGCTTAAGAAGACGGGCGCATGCGCGCCCAGGACGTAACAGCCTGACGAAGCGCGTCTCAGCGCGAAACGGCCGTCGCTCTTTCCATCGGATGAAATAGATGGCGTCCTGCCCGACATTGCCTGCACGCTTTATCCACGAATAAAAGTGTATCCTTGACTCCATCGGTGAGTGCCGCCCCGTTCATACCTTCATTTTTCAAGACTGTCTGTATCCGCTTCTTTGGGGCTTGTGCACCGCCGGGTGTGGAGCTTTTACAGGAGACTGCTTGCGCTGCTGTAAGCGACCGGTCCACGGTCTGCGTGCTTTCCTTTGGAGTGCCGCTCTATCTCCCCTATTTGTTGAATTAACTCTTTACCTAGGAGCAGAGCACCCGTCTCAGGTTAGAAGCGGCAATATTATCCGGTGTCAGTTGGACACTGAATGATGGCAGCTGAGGAAGCGAGCAGTTCCCTTCATGATGGCCGAGAAGGGGCGGACGCCTTTTTCATTCAATGTAACAGCAAGGACATTTTACAGAACATCAGTACCCGGTCTTTGGAGACCAAAGTAACACAGTTGGCGGACAAAGAAGTACGACTTTTCTGGCCAGTGGAGTCGCTTCGATCTTACAGAGAAAGTGGCAGAGTACCGCGCGGTTTACGTGTGTATAGAGACCCTGCACAGTTTGAACAGGATACCACATTTGTTAAAGAGTGGCAACAGCTGCATGCTGCGTTTTCACTCCAAGTTCTGGAGTTGGTACTCAAAAGAAATACCATGGAGTACGAGAAAATAAAGGAAGACCTAGCAAAATCTAGGGATGAACTCTCCACCCGGTTTACGGATACCCAATTGACGACTTTTGATAAAAGGTTGAATAAGAAATTGGTGGTTATACAAGCTGAGATTAAAGAAAGGAAAAAGGATAAATTCATCAGAGACAAACAAGATTATGAGTCCGGACACATCTTTGATTGGAACGTTGCTAGGAACAGTAACAAGAGAAGATTTCAGAAGAGAAGACCCACACGACGCCAAAAGAGTGACTTTTGGACCAGCGAGTCCGATTCGAGTTTATCAGACGAACCTAACCAGCCCCGTAATGATTCTAACAGATCTGAAAGTGGCCCTTTGGAAGGCGCATTAGAAGGGGCCGGAGAAAAACAGAAAGAAGTCAGAAAGTCTGGGCGCATAAGGAAGCAGGTGTCTTGGAGGAAGTAATTACCCCTTGACACCTGAGATTGAGCCCTTGGACGCTACTCCAGTGGTCAATTTGACTGGCCGCGACTTGTCGTCGGGCTGCACCCGAGCCCTCAGTAGAGGGCTCGGGTTCAGTCTGACTGAGCAATTCGATCCAGTCACCTTTGAAATTGACCTGTTCAAGGCCATTAGGAAATTATGTCTGCATAAAATGTTTAGCAATGTTCCTCAAGTTGCCATCCCTAAACCAGAAGGGCAGCGCCCGCTCAGTCCTGACCCTTTGGCTTTTTTATATCCACAAAGTTTAGCGCTAATGAGTTACAGTGTTTGGAGTTCCTGTCGGGAGGGGCTCTGACTGACCAAGAAGTGGTGCCTAGGGGAGAAGCAATATTTACGGGTGGTGTTAAATCTACCCTTTGCCCCCTATGCCCGCCGGTACGAGCATTGACATCTTTCACCACCAAGTGATGAGAGATGTGCGAGCAATTGTGTATCCGAAGGCTCCTGACAATATAGGTATCGAAGAGCGCCAGGCGCTCAATTGGTTACGTGCCCAGGAGGACATTGTAGTAAAACCGGCGGACAAGGGGGCAATGTGGTCCTTATGTCCAGGTCATATTATGTCGGCGAGGCTCTTAGACAGTTGAGGGACACCGATACTTATGAAGTGATACGGGGGACCCTACTGCGGATATCAAAAGTCAGCTTGGGTGCTTTGTTCGCGACTATGTAAGTAAGGGCTTTCTAACCGAGAATATGCTGGCCAAATTGATTCCTCCTTCCCCGTCTAGACCTTGCTGGTATTTCCTCCCTAAGATACATAAGTCCCTGACTCACCCCGGGTCGACCTATCGTCTCAGGGGTTGGGTCAGTGACGGAGCCTCTATCTAAGTATCTGGACTGGCTACTGAGACCGCTACTCTCCAGCGCTCCTGCCTATCTCAAGGACACGAATGACTTCCTGTTGTCCTTGGAACAAGTGCACTGGCAGGATGGGTTCCATCTTGTCTCGCTGGATGTCGAGAGCCTCTACACCCGCATTCCACATGTTGGGGGTGTGGAGGCTATACTGCGACATCCTAGCGAATGCAGGAAAGAGTGCACTGTTTTGTAATTTTGTGTGTGAAGCACTGCACTTCATACTCGCGAATAATGCATTCAAGTTCGGCAACGATTGGTACAGACAAAAACTGGGGACCGCGATGGGGACCCCCGTTTCATGTACATTTGCCAATATGTATCTCGCTAGATTGGAGGACAAGCTGATTTTCTCAGTATCCAATCCTTTCTCCCAGTTCCTTAAATGTTTCCTCCGCTATGTCGATGATGTTTTCATTGTATGGTCAGGCAATAGAGACCAATGCGAGGAGTTTGTACGTTACCTCAATAGTAACGCCATGGGGATGAAGTTTACCCTGAATTTTGGGGGCTCACGACTAGAGTTTCTGGATGTGGCGGTTGTGGCGGGTAGCGACGGGTTGGTCACGGAGGGCTTTCGTAAGCCCACGGCGACCAACTCCTTGCTCCGCCACGACAGCTTTCATCCTGAGACAGTCAAAAGGTCGTTACCATACGGGCAGTTCATTAGATTACGTAGAATTAACAGTGAGGTGGAAGGATACCGACGGCAAGCACTAGAACTTAAGCATCGACTGGTTGGAAGGGGCTATCCCCCACAGGCCCTTGATAGAGACATGGAAGAGGTGGAGAAGAGGTTTTCCCAAGCTGACCTTCTACATAAAAATAGGGATCGCAGTAGATCGAGGACTCCCGCCAGTAACTCCAATTCAGGTAGATTTGTGTTCTCTTTTAAGTTTAGCCCGATGGCAGACATTATACGTACTGCTATCCACAAAAATTGGGACATACTCAAACGGGATGGCACCCTATCGGACTTGACTGAACAGAGACCTATTATTGCATTTAGACGCAGCCATACGCTGCGCGACAAATTAGTTAGGAGTAGACTACCGCCTATGCGGCTGACTCAATGGCTTAATATGAATCGCCCGTAGGTAATTTTAAGTGCGGTAGTTGCCCTTTATGTAAGTATAACTCTTGTAAGAAAACTTTGATGGTTGCAGGCCTACATCACAGAGTGGGTAGCTTTATTAACTGTAGGAGTACGTATGTAGTGTACATGTTAAATTGCACGTGCGGACGTTTTTATATAGGCAAAACCATTAGGTGTCTGTATGAACGAGTCCATGAGCATTTTAACTCCATTACCTCAGGAAAAGGCTGCCCTAGAGTAATAGAGCATGTGAATTTGGCGCATGGTGGCGATATCAGTTCCCTCTCCTTCTCGGGGTTGGAGATGGTGCCTCCTCCTGCTCAAGGGGGTGACAGGCACCGTCTTCTCCTACAACGAGAAGCGAGATGGATACTGCGCACCAGGGCGGCTGAAGGGCTAGGGTTAAATGATCGCACCGATCTGGGCATGTTTATCTAGGTGCCCTAGTATGGGTGATAATCCCATTGTGTGCGCTGCACCCTCAGTCCTTTATTCCCTTTTGATAAAATGGTCCTGCCTTATTATTTTTTTTCCCTTTTTTCCCTTTTCTTCATTCCTGATATGTTGGGTCGCGGTAGATCCGCCTAGCGTGATCTGCAGTTCATAGATGTGCGCTTTTGCTCTCCATGGAGTGGCATTTTTTGCCAGGACTTTGATCTGTGTTGTAACACTTTCTTGTTGTCCGGTGTATTATTGACTATGTGGGATGTTTCACTGTATTGTTCGCTATTATGTACTTTGCTGTGATTTTAATCTTCTGGGAATGCCGTGGCACCGTCACTGATTTTTCACCTGGTGAGGGAGCGTACGGCTTAAGAAGACGGGCGCATGCGCGCCCAGGACGTAACAGCCTGACGAAGCGCGTCTCAGCGCGAAACGGCCGTCGCTCTTTCCATCGGATGAAATAGATGGCGTCCTGCCCGACATTGCCTGCACGCTTTATCCACGAATAAAAGTGTATCCTTGACTCCATCGGTGAGTGCCGCCCCGTTCATACCTTCATTTTTCAAGATTATTTACAGACTGTCCTGTATATTTTAGGGGGGTATATTGTCAGTGTAATGGTAACCTACTTGCTCTGACCCTGTAAAAAGATTGTAGGTGAGGGCCTGCAGGTGAGCTTACCCAGTAAAACAAGATATGCAATATATGCGCCATCAGAAAGATTGAGAGCCCCCGTACACAGCTCCCCCCCGCCGCCGCACCCTCCCGACACTGCCCCAGTGGCGGATCCAGAGCATGGTCTTTGGAGGGGCACTTCCTCTAGAAATCGGAGATCATGTTGCCCCTGTTTCCCTGATCACCCTCAAGCCACACCCACACAAAGCCCCACTCATATATTGCGCATATACCTCTTACATCCAGGGACATCTCCTTTGATGTCTTCATCTTCTACATTTAGAACAGAACGAAATGGTGACTTCTTTCAGCCATCTCTCATCTCTGCAGAGTTTGACCAATAGATATGTTAGTTTCCTACTCCCATCAGACCCCCACTCAGCCCCCATGAGACCTCAGATCAGCCCAAAGACCCCCAGTCAGCCCCCATCAGACCTCAGATCAGCCCAAAAAACCCCAGTCAGCCCCATGAGACCTCCGATCAGCCCAAAGACCCCCTTCAGCTCCCCTGTCAGCCCCATCAGACCTCAGATCAGCCCAAAGACCCCATTAGCCTCCATGAAACTTCAGATCAGCCCAAAGACCTCCAGTCAGCCGCCATCAGACCTCAGATCAGCCCAAAGACCCCCAGTTAGCCCCATCAGACCTCAGATCAGCCCAGACCCAGTCAGCCCCCATGAGACCTCAGATCAGCCCAAAGACCCCCAGTCAGCCCCCATGAGACCTCCGATCAGCCCAAAGACCCCCTTCAGCCCCCCTGTCAGCCCCATCAGACCTCAGATCAGCCCAAAAAACCCCATCAGCCTCCATGAGACCTCAGATCAGCCCAAGGACCCCATTAGACCCACAATCAGCCCCTATGACCTCAGATCAGCCCAAAGACCCCAGACCCAGTCAGCCCACCCCCATCAGAGCAGCTATGGCAGGCAGGGGAGGGCCCAGCCAGGCCAGCTCCAACATACTTACCACAGATCGCTGCCTCCTCCACGCTCCTTCCTCTCTGTCTTCCCGGTTGGCCCTGCACTGTCACCTGACAGCGTGCAGCATCAGGTCTGTGGCGAAACCAACCGCGCCACTGGGTATTGGAGGGGACAGATTGCCAGCGTCTTGCCCCAGGATTATGGCCCCTCTCATCAGCCCATGCTAAACTTAAACCCCATGGCGATTTGACTGTGTTTGTGGCATCTGAGCGCTGTTTGGATATATTGAGCGCTCAGATCCAAGCCATCTGGGGATATGTTAAATGTCTGTGTGTACTGTAAAGGGTGGGACATTGTATATTGAATAATGATGTCTGTCCTATTGTCCCCACGTGTGTATTGGCGATTTCCCTTTGTCCTGAGAGATAATTGAATGAGTCCTCGATTGTCTCCAGGACAGAAGACATTGTGTATTCTCCTGCCTGTGATGATTACATTAACCTGTGTAGGGTAATTGTATCACAGGCAGAGGGGAGGGATATGCTGGGGGTGTCTGTATTGTCCCATTGTGTGTGATTGGCTGCTGTATCCCGTGTCACAGTCTTCCTTCTGGTCCCCTAGGGGAGTGTCCACCAGGTGGGAGACCTGCATAAATACCGGGCAGGTAGCCCTCAATAAAGTGAGAATTCCTGTTTAACCATTAATACGGAGCCTCGTCTCGTACTTGGGGGGAATTGCTACGTCAGAACGTTCTCTTGACTGTTCCAGGAAAGGAGGACTTCGTATGGTTCCAGTTCGGTGGATTCCAGCGGTTGTGGGTGGCTGTGCTCTTCGCCAGGGGAATCGCCCAAACGGTATTAACCCTCACTATACCGGGTTATACCGTAACAAGGTCATAGTGTGCACACTACGTCCTGACGCTATACGCGCTCAGGACAGTGAAGAGCCGGCCGGGGAGGTAAGGGGCGGGCCACGGAATTAAGAGGGAGAGGAGCACTGGTCCCCAGGGCCAGCGGCCACAAAAAAAAAAAAGTCTTGGGGTTGTCTGGGTCCCCCACGGTCCGGGCCCCTTACTTGGGTATGGGCTGTACCCCCCTGATGGCAGCCCTGCTTGAAGGTGAGCTGACCCTGTAAAACATTATATGCGAGGGCCTTGGCTACTGAGACAGGACTTGGTGGAAGACAGGGTGGTGCTTAACCGACTGGAAGCATTATCTGCTACAATACAACCAACCACCTGGTCGCATTGATCTGACTTCAAGAGTGGTGTCATGCACCGCCCTGCAAACTGGGACATGAAGCTAGGTATCGTGGATGATTGTGTTTCTTGTGCTGTGGCAGCAGGCACAGTGTCACCACGCCCAGGGCCATGGCCTCTGTGTGCACCATCAGCATCACGCCCACTTCCCCACCCCTTACTGATCGCCTTCTTCATATTAAATGTTATATATGCTTGAAAGAATATCACACGTACAGTAGCGTACAGTAGTGTTGGTTTCAGAAGTTTTTGCGCAAAAAAGGTATTTGGGATGTGGAAATGTTATACTGGAGATTTCCCGCAGATAATGTCAATGGTGTCACCAGCGGCTAATAAAGAATTACAGGGAATGTCACAGGTATTTGGGATGAGGAAACGTTATACAGAAGAGGTACCACCGGTAATGTCACTGTCCGCAGCATCTATGGAAAAAGTACACTGTATGTCACAGATAAAAATTTTATGTGCACACGTTACACTGGAGATGTAGCGCAGCTAATGACACTGTCAGCAGCAGACAACGTCTATGGAAAAAGTTCACAGGATGTCACAGATATTTTTGGGATGCGCACACTTTACACTGGAGAAGTGGCGCAGATAATTTAACTGTCTGCAGCAGCCTATTAGACGCTATTTAGCGCAGGATGTGCTAAAAAAATATATTGCTGCTGCCACACACAATAGTCCTTAAAAGGATTTTTGGGTATGGAAAGTTTTAGCAATTTAGCACAGGTTGTGCTACAAATATATATTGCTGCTGTCACAGACAATAGTCCTTAAAAGGAATTTTGGGTCTCTGAAAAGTTTTTCTAATAAAAATAGTCCAATGTCTGTCCCTCCCTATACACAGCTCTCCCTGACTAAGACTGAGCCGAACATGCACCATCAGGTGCTAGATAGCACTCTATGGCGCGTTCTGGCCAGCCAATCACTGTAATGCCAGTAACCAACATGGCTACGGCATTACAGTGAGGACAGTACTTACCTGAACGTTTATTGGCAGCGCAGCAGCCAAGAAACGTGCGGGAGGAGACCGGAGCATTGCGCTCAAGCACACACGGTATTCGGCCAAAAACTGCCATGTGCCAAGCATAGCGATGCTCGAGCCAAACTGGCACGGAGCGCATCCAATCAGCGCGCTCCGCTCTTAGCCAGGGAGAAGAAGCTCCAGTTCTCGCGAGATTCGCGAGAACTGGAGCGATTTCATCCATCCTGAGCCGGCACCATCTTGGATTCCCGCAGCGAGATTCACGCTGCTCCGATGCTCGCCGCGGGAATCCAAGATGGCGCCGGCACAGGATGGATGAAATCGCTCCAGTTCTTGTGAATCTCACGAGAACTGGGGCTTTTTCTCCTTGGCTAAGAGCGGAGCGCGCTGATTGGATGCGCTCTGTGCCAGGGAGAAGAAAGACACGCCCGGGAGAACTTTTGCAGGCCCGCCCAGTTGAGCCGAATGGCTCATTAGCATGGAAGGCGGGAAATATTGCGAGGGGCACCGCGGACAAACGGGGGCACATAGTAAATAAAGATCAACTGAATAAGCACCACCGGGGGCCGGCAAGTAAGGGTATATCTTTATTTTAACTTGCATTTTCAGGTGAAAGGTCCTCTTTAATTGTTGACTATTGGCAATTAAATTGACACCGGAGATAAACCATCTGTTAGTTTGGTGGGTGAACGCAAATAATGAGGAGAACATCAAATAAGGGACGTGTACATGGTCGTGGTGGTGTTGGTGGAGCTTCTGTTGCTGGGAGAGAATGTGGCCATTCTGCACCAGCTACAGGTCCAAATGAAACACCTTCCTGTGGTGCGAGTAGTCAACAGAACCTACAGCGTTATTTAGTAGGCCCGAATGCCGCTCTATGGATGGTGAGGCCAGAACATGTACAGGCGATAGTAGATTGGTTGGCAGACAGTGCCTCCAGTTCCTTCACAGTATCTCTCACCCAGTCCTCTGCAGAAAGCTCAGAGTTGGCACCTGCAGCCCATGCCCATCAGTCTTTCACCTCACCCCCTTGCAAATCAGCCAAGCAGTCTGAGCTCCAAGGCATGGAGCAGACTCTTATGCTTTTTGATGACTCTGCTGGCAGAATTTCCCCGGGCCATCCACATAGCCCTGCCCAGAAGTGGAAGACATTGAATGCACTGATGCCCAACCACTTATGTTGCAGGATGAGGTCATGGGAATACCACCGCAACACGTCTCTGATGATGACGAAGCACAGGTGCCAACTGCTGCGGCTTTCTGCAGTGTGCAGACCGATGAGGAGGGCACGGGTCAAGAATGGGTGGAAGATGATGTGGAGGATGATGAGGATCCTAGACCCCGACTTGACTCAAGTTCATGCTAGTGACGTGTGCAGTTCTGAGGAAGAGGCAATGGTCGCACAGAGGCAACAGCACAGCAAAAGAGGGAGCAGGGTGCAAAAGCGGAGCGGCCGTCCACGAGACAGTAGGCCTGCTACTGCCCACCGCACCCAGGGACCAAGCACATCAAAGCCAGCTCCAAGGAGTTTATTGGTGTGGCAGTTCTTCAGACGATGTCCTGACTACAAGACACGAGTGGTTTGCACGTTGTGCCATCAGAGCCTGAAGCGAGGCATAAACGTTCTAAACCTGAGCACAACCTGCATGACCAGGCATCTACATGCAAAGCATGAACTGCAGTGGAGTAAACACCTTAAAAACCAAGAAAGGTCCCAGGCTCCTCCTGCTCCCTCTTCTGCTGCTGTCTCTGCCTCTTCCTCCACCTCTGAAGTCACAGTTGTACCTGCCACCTAGCAAACAGAGGATGTGCCACCAACACCACCACCTCCGTCATCATCACCAAGCATGTCCACCATGTCACACGCAAGCGTTCAGCTTTCCATCTCCCAAACACTGGAGAGAAAGAGGAAATACCCATCTACCCACCCTCGATCCCTGGCCCTGAATGCCAGCATTTTAAAATTACTGGCCTTTGAAATGCTGTCATTCCGTCTGATGGAGACGGACTGTTTTAAACAGCTTATGGTGGTGGCTGTCCCACAGTACGTCGTTCTCAGCCGCCACTAGTTTCCAGGCGAGCCGGCCCTTCCCTGCACAACCAAGTGCCTTTTTAACCGCCACGGGATGGAAGCTGGTCTAGGGGAGCAGCGAGGTTTACCCTGAACTTCGGGGGGTCCTCTTTGGACTTTCAGGATGTTCACGTTAAGGTTGAGGATGGTTAATTATTCACATTAGGTTTTCGTAAACTGACTGTGACGAACTCGCTGCTCCACCAGACCAGCTTCCATCCCGTGGTGGTTAAAAAGGCTGTACCTTTTGGACAATTTATACGCCTACGTAGGATCAATAGTGCAGACACAGGGTACTTACCCAGGCGTATGAGTTAAAAGAACGCTTGGTGAGACGGGGTTTTTCGCCGAGGGATGTGACGAGCGCCTTGCATCAGGCAGCTAAATACTCCCGTACTGGCTTGTTGGTTGAGAGGAAAAATAAGCAGTGTTCGGATCGATGTACCTTTGTGTTTAATTATAGCCCTGTAGCCGACATGGTCAAGCAGGTGATCTATAATAACTGGGATCTGCTGAAAGGAAATCCTAGTTTGAAAGAAATGACTAAAAAGAGACCCCTGGTTACTTTTAAAAAATGCAAAATGTGTCATATCAGAGATTTTATAATTTGGCGGACCACTTATGTGGTATATGTGATGTTATGCGTCTGCCGAACATTCTACATAGGAAAAACTATTAGACACTTGTTCGAGCGGGTACGTGAGCACATCGGGTCGATTCGTACCGGAAAGGGCTCACCTCGGCTAATACAGCATGTGCGGTATGCCCATGGTAAAGATCCCCGATGCCTCACGTTTGCGGGGTTGGAGGTGGTACGACCTCCCCCTCGTCGGGGGGATCGTCACTGCCTTCTCTTCCAGCGTGAGGCAAGATGGATTATCCGCACAGGAGCACTTGGCCTCCATGGCCTTAATGATAGGAACGATATGTCGGTTTTTTTGTAATTATGTTGTACCCGGTGCTCAAGACTGCCCCTCTTATTTTGTGGTGACATGAGGCATAGCATCCTTATTTCGCAGGCCTACTTTCTATGTGGACTTTATGTTGTACTAGTGACTTAGGGATATTAGCGATGTGTTACAATACTGTCTCCCCTGTTTATGTTGGTTTTATTGCGTCCCTTATATGTGAGGCTTCTACCGGTTGTCCTGGTTACACCAGTATGTACACGCCTCCTCCTTTGTGAGGCTTCTACTGGTTGTCCTGGTTACACCAGTATGTACACGCCTCCTACTTTGTGAGGCTTCTACTGGTTGTCCTGGTTACACCAGTAGGTGCACGCCTCCTCTTTTAAATGGTGCGTGGAGACGCAGGTGACGCTGAGTGCGGCATGATGATGAGCAAAGCATAACGCGAAACGGCCGTCCCGCTGAACCTTCAGCAAACCTGGCTTTCTGTTCCTGTGCCCGAAAGTTTGTAACTCAAGCGATGGTATGTGAATAAAGTTTGAATTTGAAGACTACCTGGGTGTGTGCCGCAACTTGTATTCTCTTCCTGGTTGACCGCATCTTTAATTGGCTCTTCAGTCTATGCAGAGCACCACCTGAAGGTTTCATTACTGGACTATCCGGGCTGTATGGACACTGTCGATTTAATTTGATAACAATAGCGGAAGATCGCAGTGCTGCCAGTTTAACTTTCACTCTTGTCTACACATGAGCGACTTCATGCTGCAGTGCCTGCGCAACGACCAAAGAGTTGCCTACATTGTAACTTGTGCTGATTACTGGGTGGCCACCCTGCTGGATCCCCATTACAAAGATAACGTGCCATCCTTAATTCCCTCACAGGAGCATGATAGGAAGATGCGCGACTACAAGCGCACGCTGGTATACGCGCTCCTGAGGGCATTCCCAACTGACTCCGAGGGACAAGTGGAAGGACAAGGCGAAGGCAGAGGAGGAGGAAGAGGTTAGCACCTCAGAAGGCAGGGTTAGCATGGCCGACATGTGGAAAAGCTTTGTCACCATGCCACAGCAACCGGCATCACCAGCTGATACGGAACGTGTTAGCAGGAGGCAGCATTTGAACAACATGATGGAACAGTACGTCTGCACACGCCTCCACATACTGACTGATGGTTCTGCCCCATTTAACTTCTGGGTCTCCAAATTGTCCACATTGCCAGAGCTAGCCATTTATGTCTTAGAGGTGCTGGCCTGCACTGCGGCCAGTGGATTGTCTGAACGTGTATTTAGCATGGCAGGGGGCGTCATTACAGAAACGCAGCCGCCTGCCACAGCCAACGTGGACAAGCTGACGTTCATTAAAATGAACCAGGAATGGATCCCACAGGACTTGTCAGTACCTTGTGCAGAATAGACATTTATACCCGCCTCAACCATACATTCTTGTACTAAAGTGCACTTATTATTTTATTTTTAATTTTTATTTGTCCCATTATTTTAGGGGCTACCCCAATTTATATATATATATATATATATATATATATATATATATATATATATATAAAAAGAAAACATTAGCTATCTCCTCCTCCTCCTCCTCCATCGCCGCTTCCACCTACAACATCACATTCACCGCCTCCTCAACCTCCGACTCCACATCCACCTCCTCCTCCGAGTTGCAGGTTAATAATTTGTATTTTTTATTTATTTTATTTTAACTTATTTCCCTATCCACATTTGTTTGCAGATCACTTTCCATGCTCTTAAGCACATTTTGCTGCCTTATGCAGCCCTCTAGTCCTTTCCATTACATTTTTAGGGCCATTTTAGTGCCCAAAAGTTCGGGTCCCCATTGACTTCAATGGGGTTAGGGGTAAAGTTCGGATCACGAACTCGAACTTCCTGGTGTTCGCTTAACTCTACTCTTGGGTATAAAATGCTATGTTTGGAAGGCCTGCCTTTTTCCACTGCTCCTTCACACTTCCATCTATCTCATGCTGTTTTCTGTGTGTCTTCCTGCTCTTATTTCTGAACAAACGGAAACATTTTCTCAAGAAAGGATTGTCTGATGAAGTCTAGTGTTGCTGAGCAAGTTTCCAACATATATGTGTTTTTACAGTACAGAGGGTAGGGTTTTAAATCTGAGTGAAAATGTGAAATATTAGTCTGAAATCTGTGTCAGGGCATCTCCAGACAGGTCAATTATTATTATTTTTTTTAAAATTAGCAATACCCAATGCTATTGTGCAACATGTGTCTTATAATACAGTGGGCACCATTTAAAATTTCTGAGTAAAAACATGTTAACTTCTAGTCCTAAATCTATGTCACAGCATACTCAAGTGTTGGTGGGGGAGGTCTGGGGGGAATAATGTCATTCTAGGTTAACAACTTATGTTTTAGGCTAGAGAAAGCGTTTTTCTGAATTTGCATATTTAAACGCACAGAAAACATTAGTACCAAATCTGTAAGTAATACTGATACTGCATTTTTTCCCAAAGTCAATTGTCAGTAGCAGTGTCTTCAGTGTTTGCGTGTGTGGAAAGGAAGGGAAGTTTTTTTTTGCACCTCTGGTTTTATGTTCCAGAAAATAGACTTGCAAACGGTTCCAAAATTTGTGCGACTGTGTAAGTAAAGTCAAGAATACAGAAGGCCTAGATCCAGAATGTGAGTAGTAGAAGAAACAGCTATCCAGGTAGTAGTACCAGAAGTAGCAGTAGTCCACAGTTGTTCCTGGCTTTGGAAAGGTTCAACATTATTACTGAGGAGGAATAGGTTGAGATTTGTGGATTTGATGGCTCACTCCTCCTCTAGATCACAGCAGGATGACATGGAGGTGACTTTAGAGTCCGACACTGTGCTGTGGGTTCCCAGCATTCCTCCTGCTCCACCTCCTTGCAGCCCCAAAGAAGCCTTTCAGTGGAGTCCTCTCTGTCTTCACTGCCCCTTCCGAGTGGAGTGCCTTTCCTTTAAGAATTGGCAATAAAATCCCATGCCCCCTGGTTGGTAGTCAGAAGATTCTGCCTTTGATGACTTGTGTTAGAGCAGTCAGCTTGTGGACTGTCCTGAGGAGGAGGTTCAGTAGGAGGCTGGGGACCCCACGCATAGCTGTGTTGGTGGTGGTAATATTGGCACCCATAGCCTTGATACTAGTGATGGGGGAAGAAACTGTGGTAGTCAGGGAAAATGCAGAGCAGGGAAACAGAAAAGGGGCCAAGGAATGCACAATGATGGGTGCTTTTACGAGAGATGAGCGAATCGAAGCGGACGAAGTGGAATTTGATCCGATTTTCAGGAAATATTTGATTCTCACTGAATCCGAATTTCCCTTACGATTCGTGGTAACGAATCACATTTTTTTCTAATATGGCTGCTGCATGTGAGGGTGTGGAGAAAGGAACTCTGGGAAGGCGGGATCACCTATAATGCCATGCATGCCATGCAGGGTCCCCCTGCTGTTAGATATCTAAGAATCCCCCTCCCCCCTCCAGTCTCACCAGAGCTCAGTGACAGGCCAGCATAAGGACGTTCTGCGTGGGCGGAGGAAACATAGCCCCATCCCCCAGCCTTTGCCTGTACTTGCTCTAGGCTGCAATGCCCGAACATCCAACTGGGTGACTGGGCCTTCTGCTGCATCTGACACACAGGTTCTCACCTCAGCTGTCGGACTGCAGGAGCTCCCAGGACCCTCCTATTAAAGCACCTGGTAAGTCCATCTAGTAATAAGCATGCAGCAGTGTCTGTGGAAGAGGGGGTGCAGGGCTGCTGGGGTCACACTCACTGTAGCAGCCCTGCACTGCCCTCAAGTACTGATGGTCACTGACCTGTGAGTTCCCACTGTCAGCTCTGTTTTTTCCCTGTGCCTAAGTGTGAGCTCCCTGTGTCCTGTGGGCTCCCTGGCGGTCTTCATTGTTAATGAATGGGGGCGGGAGGGGGGTGCTGGAGTATAGATTAAGAACCTGAGTCCAAATTAGCAGTGTCTTTTTTTTTTTCTCAGTACTTGGGGGGAGCTGACCAGGACTGCTAATAACGGAATCTGTAAAGCTATGTCACACATTGTGGCCGTATCACAGCCAGATACCCCTTAACAGTGTCATCCACAGGTTCCCCTATAACATTGTGACATCCACAGATCCCCCATAACAGTATCTTACACAGGTCCCTCATAACATTGTGACATCCACGGGTCCCCCATACCAGTGTCATCCACAGATCCCCCACATAACAGTGCATCATCCACAGATCCCCCATAACAGTGTGTCATCCACAGGTCCTCCATAACAGTATCCTCCACAGGTCCCCCATAACAGTATCTCCGGATCCTCAGAATAGGCTTCTGATTTAGTAGCCAAAAGCAGGAGTGGGTAGAAAACACAGAAGACATGCAAATATTCCATTCACGTGTCATCTCTGTTTTGGATCCACTCCTGTTTTTTTGGCATTAGCAATACTCATGGATAGAGATGAGCGAACACCTGGAAGTTCGGGTTCGGGAAGTTCGGCCGAACTTCCCGAAAATGTTCGGGTTCGGGATCTGAACTCGACCCGAACTTTATCCCGAACCCGAACCCCATTGAAGTCAATGGGGACCTGAACATTTAGGCACTAAAAAGGCTGTAAAATAGTCCAGGAAAGGGCTAGAGGGCTGCAAAAGGCAGCAAAATGTAGGTAAATCCCCTGCAAACAAATGTGGATAGGGAAATGAATTAAAATAAAATAAAAGAAATAAAAATTAACCGATATCAATTGGAGAGAGGTCCCACAGCAAGGAATCATGCGTCATATCACCCACCACCGGAGAAGGCCACTTTCAGTTATTTCGGCCCCAGCATCCAGACAGAGGAGAGAGGTCCCACAGCAAGGAATCATGCGTCATATCACCCACCACTAGAGAAGGCCACTTTCAGTTATTCGGCCCAGCACCCAGACCGAGGATACAGGTCCCACAGCAAGGAGTCATGCGTCATATCACCCACCACTGGAGAAGGCCACTTTCAGTTATTTCGGCCCAGCACCCAGACCGAGGATACAGGTTACACTGCAAGGAATCATGTGTCATATCACCCACCACTGGAGAAGGCCACTTTCAGTTATTTCGGCCCAGCACCCAGACCGAGGATACAGGTCCCACAGCAAGGAATCATGCGTCATATCACCCACCACTGGAGAAGGCCACTTTCAGTTATTTAGGCCCCAGCACCCAGACAGAGGAGAGAGGTCCCACAGCAAGGAATCATGCGTGATATCACCCACCACTGGAGAAGGCCACTTTCAGTTATTTCGTCCCCAGCACTCAGACAGAGGAGAGAGGTCCCACAGCAAGGAATCATGCGTCATATCACCCACCACTGGAGAAGGCCACTTTCAGTTATTTCGGCCCCAGCACTCAGACAGAGGAGAGAGTTCCCACAGCAAGGAATCATGCGTCATATCACCCACCACTGGAGAAGGCCACTTTCAGTTATTTATGCCCCACCACCCAGACCGAGGATACAGGTCCCACAGCAAGGAATCATGCGTCATATCACCCACCACCGGAGAAGGCCACTTTCAGTTATTTCGGCCCCACCACCCAGACGGAGGAGAGGTTCATTCAACTTTGGGTTGCACCGCAAGATCATGGTAAAGTTAAAAAAATGAGGATTCAATAAAGAAGTGCTCCGGAGTACAAGAATACATGGTTGAGGGGGAGGCAGTTATAAATGTCTATTCTGCACAAGGGAGGCACAGGTCCTGTGGGATCCATGCCTGGTTTATTTTTATGAACATCAGCTTGTCCACGTTGGCTGTGGACAGGCGGCTGCGTTTGTCAGTAATGACGCCCCCTGCCGTGCTGAATACACGTTCAGACAAAACGCTGGCCGCCGGGCAGGCCAGCACCTCCAAGGCATAAAATGCTACCTCTGGCCACGTAGACAATTTGGAGACCCAGAAGTTGAATGGGGCCGAAACCATCAGTCAGTACGTGGAGGGGTGTGCAGACGTACTGTTCAACCATGTTAGTGAAATGCTGCCTCCTGCTAACACGTTCCGTATCAGGTGGTGGTGCAGTTAGCTGTGGCGTGGAGACAAAACTTTTCCACATTTCTGCCATGCTAACCCTGCCCTCAGAGGAGCTGGCCGTGACACAGCAGCGTTGGAGACCTCTTGCTTCTACTCTGCCTCCGCCTTGGGCTTCCACCTGTTCCCCTGTGACATTTGGAAATGCTCTCAGGAGTGCCTCTACCAGCGTGCGCTTGTACTCGCGCATCTTCCTATCACGCTCCAGTGCAGGAAGTAAGGTGGGCACATTGTCTTTGTACCGGGGATCCAGCAGGGTGGCAACCCAGTAGTCCGCACACGTTAAAATGTGGGCAACTCTGCTGTCGTTGCGCAGGCACTGCAGCATGTAGTCGCTCATGTGTGCCAGGCTCCCCAGAGGTAAGGACAAGCTGTCCTCTGTGGGAGGCGTATCGTCATCGTCCTCCGTATCCCTCAAGCCACGCACCAGTGATGGGCCTGAGCTGTGTCGGGTGCCACCCCTCTGTGAACCTGCTTCATCCTCATCCTCCTCCAACTCCTCCTCCTCGTCCTCCAGTAGTGGGCCCTGGCTGGCCACATTTGTACCTGGCCTCTACTGTTGCAAAAAACCTCCCTCTGAGACACTTCTAACAGACTGGCCTGAAAGTGCTAAAAACGACCCCTCATCCTCCTCCTCCTACTCCTCCTGGCCACCTTCTCTTCCATCATCGCCCTAAGCGTTTTCTCAAGGAGACATAGAAGTGGTATTGTAACGCTGATAACGGTGTCATCGCCACTGGCCATGTTGGTGGAGTACTCGAAACAGCGCAACAGGGCACACAGGTCTCGCATGGAGGCCCAATCATTGGTGGGGAAGTGGTGCTGTTCCGCAGTGCGACTGACGCGTGCGTGCTGCAGCTGAAACTCCACTATGGCCTGCTGCTGCTCGCACAGTCTCTCCAGCATGTGCAAGGTGGAGTTCCACCTGGTGGGCATGTCGCATATGAGGCGGTGAGCGGGAAGGCCGAAGTTACGCTGTAGCGCAGACAGGCGAGCAGCGGCAGGATGTGAACGCCGGAAGTGCACAGACGGCCCGCACTTTATGCAGCAGCTCTGACATGTCGGGGTATTTGTGAATGAACTCCTGCACCACCAAATTCAGCACATGCGCCAGGCAAGGGATGTGAGTCAAACCGGCTAGTCCCAGAGCTGCGACGAGATTTCGCCCATTATCGCACACCACCAGGCTGGGCTTGAGGCCCACCGGCAGAAACCACTCGTCGGTCTGTTGTTCAATACCCCGCCACAACTCCTGCGCGGTTTGGGGCCTGTCCCCTAAACATATGAGTTTCAGAATGGCCTGCTGACATTTACCCCGGGCTGTGCTGAAGTTGGTGGTGAAGGTGTGTGGCTGACTGGATGAGATGGTGGAAGCAGAGGAGGAGCAAGCCGAGTAGGAGGAGGAGGCTACAGGAGGCAAAGAATGATGCCCTGCGATCCTTGGCGGGGGAAGGACGTGCGCCAAGAAAATCTCCGCCTGGGTCCCTGCCGCCACTACATTTACCCAGTATGCAGTTAGGGAGATATAGCGTCCCTGGCCGTGCTTACTGGTCCACGTATCTGTGGTTAGGTCGACCTTGCCACAGATGCCGTTGCTCAGTGCACACTTGATTTTATCGGATACTTGGTTGTGCAGGGAAGGCACGGCTGTCTTGGAGAACTAGTGGCGGCTGGGAACAACATACTGTGGGACAGCCATGGACATCAGCTGTTTGAAGCTGTCTGTGTCCACCAGCCTGAATGACAGCATTTCAAAGGCCAGTAGTTTAGAAATGCTGGCATTCAGGCCCAAGGCTCGAGGGTGGCTAGGTGGGAATTTACGCTTTCTCTCCAAGGTTTGTGAGATGGAGAGCTGAACGCTGCCGTGTGACATGGTGGAGATGCTTGGTAACGCAGGTGGTGTTGTTGGTGGCACATCCTCTGTTTGGTGTGTGGCAGGTGCCAACATTCCTCCCGAGGCAGAGGAAGAGGCCGAGGCAGCAGCAGAAGAGGGAGCAGGGGGAGCCAGAGTGAGTTCCTTGTTTTTAAGGTGTTTACTCCACTGCAGTTCATGCTTTGCATGTAGATGCCTGGTCATGCAGGTTGTGCTAAGGTTCAGAACGTTAATGCCTCGCTTCAGACTCTGATGGCACAGCATGCAAAACACTCGGGTCTTGTCGTCAGCACATTGTTTAAAGAAGTGCCATGCCAGGGAACTCCTTGAAGCTGCCTTTGGGGTGCTCGGTCCCTGGTGGCGGTGGCCAGTAGCGTGCAAACTCTCTTGGCGGTGGCTGTTCTGCTTTTGCCCCCTGCTCCCTCTTTTGCTACGCTAATGGCTCGGTCTCACCACTGCCTCTTCCTCTGAACTATAAAAGTCAGTGGCACGACCTTCATTCCATGTGGGGTCTAGGACCTCATTGTCCCCTGCATCGTCTTTCACACAGTCTTCCTCCATGACCTCCTGTTCGGTCTGCACACTGCAGAAAGACGCAGCAGTTGGCACCTGTGTTTCGTCATCATCAGAGACGTGCGGACTCCGATGAGGTGGTATTCCCATGTCCTCATCATCAGGAAACATCAGTGGTTGTGCATCAGTGCATTCTATGTCTTCCACCACTGGGGAAGGGCTAGGTGGATTCCCTTGGGAAACCCTGCCAGCAGAGTCTTCAAACAGCATAAGAGACTGCTGCATAACTTGAGGCTCAGACAGTTTCCCTGATATGCATGGGGGTGATGTAACAGACTGATGGGCTTGGTTTACAGGTGCCACCTGTGCGCTTTCTGCAGAAGACTGGGTGGGAGATAATGTTGTGAATGTGCTGGATCCACTGTCGGCCACCCAATTGACTAGCGCCTGTACCTGCTCAGGCCTTACCATCCTTAGAACGGCATTGGGCCCCACCAAATATCGCTGTAAATTCTGGCGGGTACTGGAACCTGAGGTAGTTGGTTCACTAGGACGTGTGGCTGTGGCAGAATGGCCACGTCCTCTCCCAGCACCAGAGGGTACACTAACACCACCACGACCGCGTCCGCGTCCCTTACTAGATGTTTTCCTCATTGTTACCGTTCACCAAGCACCACAATAAGAAAAAAAATATTTGGCCCAATGTATTGATTTCAAATTCAGGACTTTTTTTACCGGCACCTAACACTTTCTGCCTATTTATTTATGTAGCGTATTACACTAATCCAGGCACAGCAGTAACCACTGATTTAGGGGAATATCTCTTTTAGGGCTAGTATTTAGGCCCTGGATGAAAGGTATCCTTTTATGGACAGATTTACACTTGGCCTGCAACAGCTCGAACACCAGATTCAGGGTATTGCTATTTTGGCAATTGAATTTCACCCCAGAACAAAATATATGTTTTTACGGACACTATTTTACTTTGCCAGCCACAGCTGAAACCACTGATTTATGGTATTGCTATTTTGGCAATTGAATTTCACCACAGAAAATAATCTATCCTTTGCCAGACAGCAGACAGTATTATACTTGGCTAGCCAAAGCTGGGACACTAGATTTAGGGGATTGGTGTTTTGGCAATTGTATTTAACCCCTTAATAAAATATAGAAATTGCTATCCTGAGTTTCTAGGGGTGACAATTAGCACAGCCAAGCCCCTGATGTAGGATATAGCAAAAAAAAAACTAGTATTGATGGATTGATGGACTTGGTGGCAGCTTGTTCTGGTGCACCACAAGTCACAAAATGGCCGCCGATCACCCCAGAAAATATGTGACAGAAAAACGCTCTGTGCAGCCTAAAAACCAGTGAGCAAGTAACTAGCAGAAGTTCAATCATTCACAGCTGTAGATCAATCCATTCATTAGGTGTTTTTGCTGACTTTAGCCTGCCTAATCTCGCCCTCACAGAAGCTGCGTCCTCTCCCTCCACTAATCAGAGCAGTGTGACGTGCGGCGCTACGTGACTCCAGCTTAAATAGAGGCTGGGTCACATGCTGCACTTGGCCAATCACAGCCATGCCATTAGTAGGCATGGCTGTGATGGGCTCTTAGGGCAAGAAGTAAAATGCTAGCTGATTGGCTGCTGTGCAGCCCTTCAGAAAGCAGGAAGAAATAGCCGAACAACGGACCCGAACCTGAACTTTTTTGAAAATGTTCGGGTTCGGGTCCGTGTCCCGAACACCCCAGAATGCGGTACGAACCCGAACTATGCTCGAACTGTTCGCTCAACACTACTCATAGATTATTTACCAAATGCTGACCGAGGGAAGGCGTATGCTCCACAGACGGGATCCGTTTTTTGGGGGTCATTGTTCTGACGGTTTAGAGGAAGGGCAAATAAATCAGTGATTTTAACACAAACTTACTGCTGACACCCTCTCCACTCTGTCAGGGGGGGGGTCTCTACTTGTATAAGCGTTTAATAGAACATGTTCTGTAGACATCTATGTGGAATCAGCTGCTGATGGTGTAAAAGTAGTGTGCTTCTTCTTTACGCGAACATCGACCTGTAAGGCTGAGGTCACACTTGAGTTATTTGATCAGTTTTACAACATAGCTGATCAAAAACGACCTCTTAGCACATGTATGATGTGTACTATTATAGTTCCTCTAAAAAATAGTCCTTTGGACCTATCTACGTCTTTTTAACATGTGCTAATTAACATAAAACTGCACTTTTATTTATTTAATTCCTAAAATTCTTAAAATCAGAATTGCAACATACAGAACACATTGTAACATTTAAAATTCTCAGGGGTGTCAGGCTGAGTATTACTCCATACTCTAAACCCGGATAATCTGCTTATTTAGCAGTGTCTTCAAAATGCAAGTGTTCATGTACTGAACACTTGCTATCATGGTGCACCCTCTGGCTTCTGGTGTCTGATTATGTTTTTAGATAGTCAACTCTCTTTTCTAGGAGCTCCCTGCCTGACTACCACGTGTGTTGGGGGAGGGGAACACTACTTGAATCCTTGGTGTGGCTTGACGTCTTATTGATGACCTATTGCATCATTACCTGGATGTTATAATGTACTGCGTTGCCCAATCACCATCTCTAAAAGTCTTACCTGCTTACCGGGGCCCTCCCTCTCACTGATGTCATGCTTCTGACTGTCTCTGTACTGGCAGTGTATGCGAATGCGTGCCCTCTTTGAAAATTTTTCTCCTCTCCTTTTCAGGAGGTACAGCGCATGCGTGCCAACTTCATAGACGAGGCCCTTCCTCGCACTGGTGTCAGGACTGTCTCCGTATTATAGAATATCCGTGTGTGCGCACCCTCTTTGGAAAATTCTCTATCTCTCATAGGGGGCACGGCGCATGCGTGCCGACTTCATAGGATATTTCCATAGTAATCATGCCATACTGGTATTGCTTGTGGATAATCAATTCTAGAAGAGCATGAGAAACTATCATGCCCATGATCCAGTCATATGTGTATATATCATAAGGACCAGAAAATAGATCTCAAGTATATGGATTACATCTTCCACTATTCATTATTAAATGATATTGTCATAAATAGGAGTTCTCTAAATGTATACCCTCATTAATGATCTTCATATATATCTATGAGACCATTTCAAGGAGTCATCTTCTCTTATAAATACATGGCAGTGATACTGTAATACTATAAAAAGTACACCTCTTACTTTCTGGCCACATTTCATATACATACACTTCTAGAATGTCAATAATATCTTATCTACTCTCCATTATTTCCAGGGGGCACACAATGAGTCAGAAACGCAAACGTCCAGCGTAATTCCAGATAATGGTAAGTATTTTCTCTTTTTTTCTTCTTTTTCTACATATTAATTATTGCATATCGTTCTGTTATAATGATAAAGTGAACCCCTAACAGTTTAGCGCTCCTATTATCAATCTTCTTTTCGTCTTCTTTTTAGATCTGTTGATTCTAAACGTTTAACCACCAAGCATAGACACCGAAAATAGTGACTGCCTGCACAGTTCGCAAACAAACGAGGCAAAGGTAAATCCCTCAGGTTTTCCCATTGGCGAAAGAGATTTTAGGCGATATATCCACTTCGCCTCACCATTCTGGACTGGTAGCGAGGGTCAAACAAGGTGGAGAGCCAGAAGTCATCCCTCTGCCGAATGGTGACAATTCGGCTGTCACTGCGCAAGCAAATGAGCATGCATCGGGCCATTTGTGCAAGTGACTCGGAGGGACTCCCTGGCTCCATCTCCACTGCATACTGCGACGGTGTGTCTGGGTCCTCTGTCTCATCTTCCTCATCGCCCTGTTGCTCCTCTGGCTGCTCCTGCTCCTCCTGTCTTGTCAGCTGAGTAGAAAAACCACCCATTTGGTTACACATTGCCTGTGCTCCAATGTCCTCCTCCTTATCCTCCTCTTTCAGTTCAGCCCCCACAGGGCTCATGTGTCTGTGAAATTGAGGCACCATGTCTCCTGTCCCCTGACCAGCCATTGTTATTACCATCTGTTCCAGGACATGAAGCAGTGGAATGACGTCTCCTGGTGACTGACAAATAACGTGACCTGAGGGCCTGAGCAAACGGCAGGTGTCACACATGAGCTGCCACTAGCTGACATCAAAGTTACACAGGAGAGTACTCCTATCTGCTTGCATCATCAAGAAATTGTTGATGGCCGTCTCTGTTCGTATAGTCGGTCCAACATATGGAGGATGAAATTCCCACGGGTGGAAAAGTTGCATATCAGCCTATTTTGGGGGATGCCGTTCTGCCGCTGCAGCTCAAGCAGGGTGTGCTTTGTGGTGTACGAGTGGCTGAAGTCCAGGCAATGTTTCCTGGCCATTTTTAGGATGCCTTGCAGATGGGTGAAAGACTTAAGGAACCGCTTGGCAACCAGATTAAACACGTGCGCCATGCAGGGTGCATGCCTCAGCCCTCCTTGACCCAGCGCTGACACCATGTTCATCCCATTGTCGGTCAGCATGGTTCCGATTTTCAGTTGATCGCGGAGAAATTAGATTTCTTGATACATCACATAGAGCAGTTCCTCACCTGTGTGACTCCATTCGCCAAGGCAAACCAGGTGCAGAACAGTGTGACACTGCTGAGCCCTGCACATGTGGTATTCTGGAGGGGCACTGTGACTTGTCCCTACAGTGGAGGCTGAGGACATGGTGGAGGATGAGGAGGATGAGGCGGACATTGTCGCAGGACCAATGGAGTGACAACGTGGAGGCGAAAGAGTTGTGACCTGTCCAAGTTGCTGGTTTGGCTGTGCAGGAATTACCTTCACCCAGTGGGCCGTAAAGGACATGTATTGTCCCTGACCATAGTGACAGCTCCACATGTCAGCACTGCTGTGCACTTTGCAAGACACTGACAGGCTCAAGGACTGGCCCACCTTCTATTCTACATGTGTGCAGGGCTGGTACTGCCTTTTTCACAAAGAAATTACGGCTTGGGACTCTCCACCTCGGCTCGGCACAAGCCATCAGTTCTCTTAAAGGTGCAGAGTCCACCACTTGGAAAGGGAGGCACTTAAGCATCAGCAACTTGGACAGGAGGACGTTCAGCTTCTGCACTGTTGGATGCATGCACTGTTGTCTCTTGGCAATCACTTTGGTGATCCATTGCTGACGGAATGACTGACAAGGAGTAGGAGCATCTAGACCAGAAGAAGATGGAATTGACAGGCAGCTCCCTTTGTCTGAGGTGGTGGAGCCTTGACTGGCTGAAACGGGGTGTGTACCACTGGGTGATGTAGCGGTAGCTGCAGCAGTCTGGACCACCACATTGGAGCCACGGTTCTCCCTGGCCACTTTATGGTGATGCTGCATATGCTGATGCAGGGCCATGGTGCCAATATTGGCACCCTGCCCACGCTTCACCTTCTGCCCACATATTCTACATATGGCCATGTTGACCTCCTCCGCTGGCTTCACAAAAAACTGCCAAACCGCAGAGTACCTGATTTTTCCACCAACACTACTCACTGGCTGACTGCTACCGCCGCTGTTTCCATAAACCCGTGCACCACTCCTTTCCGGGCAGGTAGGTTGCTGCAAAGCGGGTGGTCTACCCCTTGCCCATTTTGCTCCCGACCTCTCACTGCTGCCATCCATGCTGACTGATGGGCACACTAGCGACTTGCTGGCTCAGCCGCTACCTGACGGGCAAGCTGCCACCATCTTCTCCTGATGATGATAAAGCGCCCTTCTTTACAAGGCTCTCAAGTGCGATTGGCTTCATCATCATCGAGTAGTGTCTGCACATCACTGATGTCCTCCTCAACGGCCTCTGGGTCATGAGCCTGACCACTTCCAACACAAGCTCCCGTGCCACTCTCCTCATCACTACTTGCCCGACTAGCGGAGGAAGTGGCGGATGTTTCCTCCTCATCTTAGCTGGGCAGTAGCTGCTGACTCTCCTCTAGTAGCTCTTCCTCTCTGAAAAGTGAAACTGAGCACACTGCATGTAGTACTTCTCATAGTGAGGGAACAGAAATGGCTCAGGGCCTGCTCTCAAGCCATGCCAACTAAGGGTTGTGTCTGATAAACGCACCGACTGTTGACTGAGGGTGTCTGATGTCACTTGAGATGACGTGAATGACCGAAACACCTCTAAAAGCGACAAATATATTTTCTTTTTGTAGTGAAATAGGCCACTAAACGCTTTCACCACAATTACAGTAACTGCGGAAATGCACTGAGAATACATTTTTCTTGTTGTACTAAAATAGGACCCTATACGCTTTGACCAGAAAAAAATTAAAGAGTGAAGTGCATATATATATTTCTTGAAATACTGAAATACACCCCTATGCGCTGGCACGCGGATGTGAGGAAGAGGTAAAGGTCACATAATCCACACCTGAACAGTATCATGTCCAACAACACACAAAGCGAAAATAGGCTGTCAGATCACTCATGTGTAATGATTCTTTCAGACCTTCTAACACCAGTCACAGGTGTGGTAAACGCTTTCAACAGAAATCACTGCAGCAGTGAACTGAGAATATATATTTCTTGTTTGACTGAATTAGGCCAGTATATGCTTTGACGGGAAAAAAAATTAAACAGTGAAGTGCGTATATATATTTCTAGCAGTACTGAAATACGCCCCTATACGCTTTCAACAGAAATGACTATAACAGTGCAGATATATTTTTCTTGTTGCACTGAAATACACCCCTAAACTCTTTCACCACAAATAGGTGGAACAGAGAAGTGCGTATATATTTTTCTTGTTGCACTGAAATATGCCCCTATTTGTTTAAACCAGAAATAAGTGAACAGTGCAGTGCGTATATATTTTTCAAGTTGTACTGAAATACGCCCCTAAACGCTTTGACCAGAAATAACTGCAGCAGTGAACTGAGAATATATTTTTCTTGTTGGACTGAAATAGGCCACTATACGCTTTCAACAGAAAACTATTAAAGAGTGAAATGCCTATATATTTTTCTAGTAGTTCTGAATAAGATAATAAGATCTAAGCCACTAAAGGCATTTCAACATAACACTTGCAGCTAGAGTTGAGCAAACACCTGGAACTTCGGGCTCGCCGGGTTTGGCCAATCTGCGCCACAAAGTTCGAGTTTGGGAACCGAACTTGACCCCGAACCCGAATGAAGTCAATAGGGACCCGAACTTTCGGGCACTAAAATGGCTCTAAAAAAGTAATGGAAAGTTCTAGAGGGCTGCAAAAGGAAGCAAAATAGGGGTAAGAGCTGGGCAATTGCCCTGCAAACAAATGTGGATAGGGAAATAACTTAAAATAACATAAAATACATAAAAATTAAAAATAATAATCTTGAACCAGGAGGAGGAGGTCCATATGGAGTAGGAGGTTGAGAAGGCGGTGGAAGTAGCAGTGTAGGTGGAAGCGGTGGTGGAAGAGGTAGTCATCAACAACAGTTTTTTTTTGTTTTTGTTTTTAATTTGGGTAGACCTCAAAACATTAGGAAATATAGAAAAGAAAACAAAGAGAAAGTGCGCTGGAGTATTTTGCACAAGGTAGGGACAAGTCCTGTGGGATCCATGCCTGGTTCATTTTAATGAACGTGAGCTTGTCCACATTGGCTGTGGACAGTCGGCTGCGCTTGTCTGTGATAACGCCCCCTGCCATGCTAAACACACGTTCAGACAATACACTGGCCACAGGGCAGGCCAGCACCTCCAAGGCATAAAGGTCAAGCTCAGGCCATGTGCCCAATTTGGAGACCCAGAAGTTGAATGGGGCAGACCATCAGTCAGTACGTGTAAACGTGTGCACAACTGCACACATAATGTTCCACCATGTTGCTGAAATGCTGCCTCCTGCTAAGACGTTCCATATCTGCTGGTGGTGCTGGTTCTTGTGGCGTGCTGACAAAGCTGTTCCACATTTTGGCTATGTTAACCCTGCCTTCTGAGGTGCTGGCTGTGCCCCAACTGTGCTGGCAACTTCTTCCTACTCCTCTGCCATTGCCTTGTGCTTCCACGGAGGCCCCGGTGTCAGGTGGGAATGCCATCAGCAGCGCGTCTACAAGCATGCAAGTGTAGTCTTGCATCTTCCGATTACGCTCCAGTGAGGGAATTAAGGAAGGTACGTTGTCCTTGTAACAGGGATCCAGCAGGGTAGCCACCCAGTAATCAGCACTGGTTAGAATGTGGGCAACTCAGCGGTCGTTGAGCAGGCACTGCAGCATGTAGTCGCTCATGTGTGCCAGGTTGCCCAGACGCAACAACAAGATATCGTCTGTGTACTCTGTATCCCCCCAGCCATGCAGCAGTGATGGCTCTGATCTGCTTTAGGTGCTACCCTGCTGTGAACACGGTTCCTCCTCCTCCTCCAGAACTGTCCCCTGGCAGTACAATTGTGTACCTGGCCTATGTTGGTACAGGAACCCACCCTACGAGCCACTTGTGAATGACTGGCCTGATAACAGTGGAAATGATCCCTCTTCCTCCTCCTTTTGTAACACATCCTCTTCCATCATCACCCAAAGCGTTTTTTCAAGGAGACATAGAAGTGGGATAGTAACGCTGATCACGGCGTTATCGGCACTGGCCATGTTGGTGGAGTACTCGAAACAGCACAACAAGGCACACAGGTCTCGCATGGAGGCCCAATCATTGGTGGTAAAGTGGTGCTGTTCCACAGAGCGACTCACCCGTGCGTGCGGCATCTGAAACTCCACTATTGCCCGCTGCTGCTCGCACAGTCTCTCCAGCATATATAAGGTGGAGTTCCACCTGGTGGGCATGTCGCATATGAGGCGGTGAGAAGGAAGGACGAAGTTACACTGCAGCGCAGACAGGTGAGCAGCAGCAGGGTGAGAACGCCGAAAGCACGCAGAGACGGCCCGCACTTTCTGCAGCAGCTCTGGCACATCAGGGTAGTTTTTCAGAAGTTTCTGAACCACCAAATTCAGCACATGCTATGCCCAGAGCTGCTACAGGATTTCGCCCATTATCGCACACCACCAGGCAGGGTATGAGACTCAGTGGCACCAACCACTCATCAGTCTGTTGTTCCATGCCCGTCCACAGCTCTTGCGCAATGTGGGGTTTGTTCCCCAAGCACATGAATTTTAAAACTGCCTGCTGTCATTTTCCCCTGGCTGTGTTGAAGTTGGTGGTGAAGGTGTGAGTGGATGAGGAGTTGGTAGAGGAGGAAGCAGAGATGGAGGAGGAAGCAACAGGAGGCAAAGATAAATGCCCTGCGATCCTCGGGGGCAGAAGGACATGCGGCAAATTGCTATCCGCCTCAGGCCCAGCCGCTACTGCATTTACCTAGTGTGCTGTTACGGAGATATAACTTCCCTGCCTGTGCTTACTGGTCCATGTATCGGTGGTTATGTGGACCTTGCCACAGATGGCGTTGCGCAGTGCACACCTGATTTTGTCCGCCACTTGGTTGTGCAGGTAAGGGATGGCTCTCCTGGAAAAGTAGTGGCGGCTGGGAACCACGTACTGTGGGACACCCACCGCCATAAGGTTTTTAAAAGTCTCCACCAGACGGAATGACAGCATTTCAAAGGCCAGGAATTTTGAAATGCTGGCATTCAGGGCCAGGGATCGCAAGTGGGTAGGGGGGTACTTCCTCTTTCTCTCCAGTGTTTGGGAGATGGACAGCTGAATGCTTCCATGGGACATTGCGGAGATGCTTGGTGACTGTGACGGACGTGGTGGCGTTGTTGACACATCCTCTGTTTGCTGGGTGGCAGGTGCCACTGTCACTCCAGAGGGGGAGGAAGAGGCCGGGACTGCAGCAGAAGAGGAAGCAGGAGGAGCCTGAGACCTTTCTTGGTTTTCGAGGTGTTTACTCCACTGCAGTTCATGCTTTGCATGTAGATGCCTGGTCATGCAGGTTGTGCTCAGATTTAGAACCTTTATGCCTCACTTCAGGCTCCGATTGCACAACGTGCAAACCACTTGTGTCTTGTCATCAGCACATTGTCTGAAGAACTGCCACGCCAGGGAACTCCTTGGAGCTGGCTTTGGTGTGCTCGGTCGCTGGGTTCGGTGGGCAGTAGCAGGTGTACTATCTAGGGGAAGGCCGCTCTGCTTTTGCACACTGCTCCCTATTTTGCTGTGCTGGTGGCTCTGTGCGACTACGACCTCTTCCTCCGAACTGCACACGTCACTCGCATGACCTTGATTCCATGTGGGGTCTAAGACCTCATCATCCTCCACATCATCTTCCATACACTCTTCACCCCTGCCCTCCTCATTGGTCTGCACACTGCAGAAAGGGGCAGCAGTTGGCACCTGTGTTTCGTCATCATCAGAGACGTGCTGTGGTGCTCTTCCCATGTCCACATCCTGAAACATAAGTGGTTGTGCATCCGTGCACTCAATCTCTTCCACTTCTGGGGCAGGGCTAGGTGGATGGTCCGGGAAAACCCTGCCAGCAGAGTCATCAAAAAGCATAAGAGACTGCTGCATGACTTGGAGCTCAGACTGGTTGGCTGATTTGCAAGGGGGTGAGGAGAAAGATAGATGCACATGGGCTGTAGGTGCCAACTCTGCGCTTTTAACAGGGGACCGGGTGGGATACAATGTGTAGGAACTGGAGGCACAGTCAGCCACCCAATCTCCTATTGCCTCTACTTGTTCTGGCCCCACCATTCGTAGAGCAGCATTCGGGCCTACCAAATAACGCTGCAGGTTCTGTCCTTCTGAGGAAGGTGTTTCACTTTGGCTTGTAGCTGGCACTGACCGACCACGTCCTCTTCCTGCATAGAGATGGCCCGAACTATCCGCCGGCGAACAGTTCCCGGCGAACATAGCTTGTTCGCGTTCGCCTCTGCCAGGCGAACATATGCGATGTTCGGTCCGCCCCCTATACATCATCATTGAGCAAACTTTGACCCTGTACCTCACAGTCAGCAGACACATTCCAGCCAATCAGCAGCATACCCTCCCTCCCAGACCCTCCCATCTCCTGAACAGCATCAATTTTAGATTCATTCTGAAGCTGCAGTCTTAGTGAGAGGAGGGAGAGTGTAGTTGCTGCTGATTTAATTGGGAAATCGATAGCTAGGCTAGTGAATTCAGTGTCCACTCTAGTCCTGAAAGACTCATATGATCTCTGCTGTAAGGACAGCGTCCTGACAGCACCCCAAAAAGTCCTTTTTAGGGCTGCAACATTAGTCTGCTTTTTTTTTTCCTTTATATACATATTGCAGTTGCCTGGCCTGCCTGTGTGTGAGGAGCTGCAGGCCCACAGACTGTAGTGTGCCCACTGCCAGTGCCCACCCCTGTCATTCCGTGTGGCACAGGACTTTGCATCAAAAAAAGGCATTTAATTTTTACACTTTAATCTAAGGTTAGTTGCCTGCCAGTGTGTGTCAGGCTGACTTCCACTGACTGTAGTGTGCCCACTGCCAGTGCCCACCACTCATACCGGCTGGCACAGGACTTTGCATAAAAAAGGCATTTAATTTTTACACTTTAGTGTAATTTCAGCTGCTTGCCTGCTGCTAGTGTGTGTCAGGCCGACTTCAACTGACTGTAGTGTGCCCACTGCCAGTGCCCATTCCTGTCATCCCGTGTAGCACAGGACTTTGCTTAAAAAAGGCACTTAATTTTTACACTTTAATCTAAGGTTAGTTGCCTGCCAGTGTGTGTCAGGCTGACTTCCACTGACTGTAGTGTGCCCACTGCCAGTGCCCACCACTCATACCGGCTGGCACAGGACTTTGCATAAAAAAGGCATTTACTTTTTACACTTTAGTGTAATTTCAGCTGCTTGCCTGCTGCTAGTGTGTGTCAGGCCGACTTCAACTGACTGTAGTGTGCCCACTGCCAGTGCCCACCCCTGTCATCCCGTGTGGCACAGTACTTTGCATCAAAAAAAGGCATTTCATTTTTACACTTTAGTGTAATTTCAGTTGCTTGCCTGCTAGTGTGTGTCAGGCTGACTTCCACTGACTGTAGTGTGCCCACTGCCAGTGCCAACCACTGATACCGGGTGGCACAGTAGCTTGCCGATAAATAAGGCATTTCATTTTTAGACAGTAGTCTAAATTCAGTTGCTTGCCTGCTGCCAGTGTGTGTCAGGCCCTCTTCCACTGACTGTAGTGTGCCCACTGCCAGTGCCAACCACTGATACCGGGTGGCACAGTAGCTTGCCGATAAATAAGGCATTTAATTTTTAGACAGTAGTCTAAATTCAGTTGCTTGCCTGCTGCCTGTGTGTGTCAGGCCCTCTTCCACTGACTGTAGTGTGCCAACCACTGATACCGGGTGGCACAGTAGCTTGCCGATAAATTAGGCATTTAATTTTTAGACAGTAGTCTAAATTCAGTTGCTTGCCTGCTGCCAGTGTGTGTCAGGCCCTCTTCCACTGACTGTAGTGTGCCCACTGCCAGTGCCAACCACTGATACCGGGTGGAACAGTAGCTTGCCGATAAATAAGGCATTTAATTTTATGACAGTAGTCTAAATTCAGTTGCTTGCCTGCTGCCAGTGTGTGTCAGGCCCGCTTCCACTGACTGTAGTGTGCCCACTGCCAGTGCCAACCACTCATACCGGGTGGCACAGTAGCTTGCCGATAAATAAGGCATTTAATTTTTAGACAGTAGTCTAAATTCAGTTGCTTGCCTGCTACCAGTGTGTGTCAGGCCCTCTTCCACTGACTGTAGTGTGCCCACTGCCAGTGCCAACCACTGATACCGGGTGGCACAGTAGCTTGCCGATAAATAAGGCATTTAATTTTTAGACAGTAGTCTAAATTCAGTTGCTTGCCTGCTGCCAGTGTGTGTCAGGCCCGCTTCCACTGACTGTAGTGTGCCCACTGCCAGTGCCAACCACTCATACCGGGTGGCACAGTACCTAGCACGCGTAGTACCACTTATCTAAAAAAAAAATGACAGGCAGAGGCAGGCCACCCCGCAGGGGCCGTCGTGGTCGTGGTGCTGTGATTTCCACTGTCCCTGGAATAATGCCCAGTTTCCAGAGGCCACGTACCCTGAACCCGAAAAATTCAGAGGACGTAGTTGACTGGCTTAGACAGGACACCCAATCTTCAACAGCTTCCGCTAAGAACCTTGACGCACCATCCTCCTCCAGCTCAGCTTCGGTCACCTGCTCTCAAGTTACCACGCACCCGCCCGTCGCCACCACCACCACAGCCACCACAGCCGCTTCACTTGATCCGTCAGAGGAGTTATTTACACATCAGTTGGATGCAATTAGTGATGCGCAACCATTATTGCCAGATGATGTAGATTACGGGGATATGTCTCAGTCAGGCAGGATTACACACATGGACGTACAGTGTGATGATGATGATGATGATGTTGTACCCGCTGCTGCTTCCTTTGCTGAGGTGTCAGATACAAGTAAAGCGGTTGATAATGACGATGTGTCCACGGATGCCACGTGGGTGCCTGCTCGAAGAGAAGAAGAGGGGAAAGTTCTGAAGGGAGACAGAGAGAATGAGGAGACGAGTTGGAAGCAGGGGAGGTTGTCGCAAGGAGTTAGTGGCACAGTCAGACAGCATGTATCGGCACCTGGGGTCAGCCAGACAGCACGCCAGTCAACGCATGCTGTTGCCACCACTAGAATGCCGTCATTGCAAAGCTCAGCAGTGTGTCATTTTTTTGTGTGTCTGCCTCTGATAAAAGCAATGCCATTTGCAACCTGTGCCAAAAGAAACTGAGTCGTGGGAAGTCCAACACCCACCTTGGTACAACTGCTTTGCGAAGGCACATGATCTCACATCACAAACGCCTAAGGGATCAACACATGAGTACAAGCAGCACACAAACTCAAAGCCACCATGCTCCTCCTGGTCCAGCATCTTCAGCCACGTCAACCACTGCTGTCCTCCCTGCCCCCTCTCAACCACCCGCCACTCCATCTCTCACCTTCAGCAGTTCCTGCTCATCTGCCCACAGTCAGGTGTCTGTCAAGGACATGTTTGAGCATAAGAAGCCAATGTCACAAAGTCACCCCCTTGCCCGGCGACTGACAGCTGGCTTGATGGAACTCTTAGCCCGCCAGCTTTTACTATACCAGCTGGTAGAGTCTGAGGCCTTCAAAAATACCTGGTCTGCAAAGCACGGTCAGGGCAGGTATATCACGTATACTGCGCATTGGGTCAACCTGCTGACGGCTGACAAGCATGGAATGCGTGGCTCCGCAGCGGAGTTGGTGACACCACCACGACTTGCAGGCAGACCTACTGCCACCTCCTCTACTCCTACTCCATCCTCTTCAATATCCTCCTCGGCTGAGTCCTCTTCTGCTGCGGCGTCTGGCTGCACATCAACTGATTCCCCCCAGCTCCCCAGGGGCTATTCCACATCCCGGATACGACAGTGTCACGCTATCTTGGGGTTGACTTGCCTGAAAGCAGAGAGCCACACAGGACCAGCACTCCTGTCCGCCCTGAACGCACAGGTGGATCAGTGGCTGACCCCGCACCAACTGGAGATCGGCAAAGTGGTGTGTGACAATGGAAGCAATCTGTTGGCGGCATAAAATTTGGGCAAGTTGTCACATGTGCCGTGCATGGCACATGTGTTGAATCTCATCGTATAACGTTTTGTGTCTAAGTACCCAGGCTTACAGGACGTCCTCAAGCAGGCCAGGAAGGTGTGTGGCCATTTCAGGCGTTCCTACACGGCCATGGCGCACTTTTCCGATATTCAGCGGCGAAACAACATGCCAGTGAGGCGCTTGATATGCGACAGCCCGACACGTTGGAATTCAACACTCCTAATGTCCGCCTGCTCCAACAAGAAAAAGCCGTCAACGAGTATTTGTATGACCGGGGTGCTAGGACAGCCTCTGCGGAGCTGGGAATCTTTTTGCCACGTTACTGGACACTCATGCGCAATGCCTGTAGGCTCATGCGTCCTTTTGAGGAGGTGACAAACCTAGTCAGTCGCACCGAAGGCACCATCAGCGACCTCATCCCATTTGTTTTCTTCCTGGAGCGTGCCCTGCGAAGAGTGCTGGATCAGGCTGTAGATGAGCGTGAAGAGGAAGAGTTGTGGTCACCATCACCACCAGAAACAGCCTTGTCATCATCGCTTGCCGGACCTGCAGCAACGCTGGAAGAGGAGTATGAGGAAGAGGAGTCGAAAAATCTATTCAATAAATGGCCCCCAGATTGGGGACGTTAGAGGGATTAAACTGATGAGAATAGTACTACAGAAAATACAACTCATATCGGGTGTGACAGTAAATTGCACGGCGCAGACGCAGTGACCGTGGTTTAAAACAGAGTGGAGGGAGCCAGCGTTTTTTTAACCATCTCCCCGTTCGAAAAATCTATTCAATAAATGGCCCCCAGATTGGGGACGTTAGAGGGATTAAACTGATGAGAATAGTACTACAGAAAATACCACTCATATCGGGTGTGACAGTAAATTGCACGGCGCAGACGCAGTCACCGTGGTTTAAAACAGAGTGGAGGGAGCCAGCGTTTTTTTAACCATCTCCCCGTTCGAAAAATCTATTCAATAAATGGCCCCCAGATTGGGGACGTTAGAGGGATTAAACTGATGAGAATAGTACTACAGAAAATACAACTCATATCGGGTGTGACAGTAAATTGCACGGCGCAGACACAGTGTCCGTGGTTTAAAACAGAGTGGAGGGAGCCAGCGTTTTTTTAACCATCTCCCCGTTCGAAAAATCTATTCAATAAATTGCCCCCAGATTGGGGACATTAGAGGGATTAAACTGATGAGAATAGTACTACAGAAAATACCACTCATATCGGGTGTGACAGTAAATTGCACGGCGCAGACGAAGTCACCGTGGTTTAAAACAGAGTGGAGGGAGCCAGCGTTTTTTTAACCATCTCCCCGTTCGAAAAATCTATTCAATAAATGGCCCCCAGATTGGGGACGTTAGAGGGATTAAACTGATGAGAATAGTACTACAGAAAATTATACTCATATCGGGTGTGACAGTAAATTGCACGGCGCAGTCACCGTGGATAAAAACAAAGGGGAGGGAGCCAGCGTTTTTTTAGCCATCTCACCGTCCGAAAAATCAATTCAATTCATCTTTTGGGGACCCTTGGTGTTGTACGTGGCTGGGTGGAGGAAGAAACCTTCAATGACATCACCGGGACGTGGCTAGCTTGGTATCCAACCTTGTGCAAATGGCGAGTTTGCAGTTGTGCAAATGAACTGTTTGCGGTGCATTAAAAGGGGAGTTTGGTCTGTCAATGTCAGTGAAGCGGGCGTAACCCTTACACTACCTGATCGATACAACATCATACCTGATCGTATACACACACTGGATGTTTTAAAGCACGTTATTCCAAACAATTTAGGAATGTTAGTTGATTTATGCCCTTTATGGATTAAAACCCGACTCTGCGTCCACTACGTAATTTTCCATGGGAGTTTTGCCATTGATCCCCCTCCGGCATGCCACAGTCCAGGTGTTAGACCCCTTGAAACAACTTTCTCATCACTATTGTGGCCAGAAAGAGTCCCTGTGGGTTTTAAAATTCGCCTGCCAATTGAAGTCTATGGCGGTTCGCCCGGTTGGCCCGTTCGCGAACATTTGCGGAAGTTCGCGTTCGCTGTTCGCGAACTGAAAATTTTATGTTCGCGACATCACTATTCCTGCAACAGGAGTTCCACCAACACCAGCAGCACCATGACCAGGGCCATGTCCCTTATTTGAAGCTCTCCTCATTCTTTGCATTTACCCCCCAAACTAACAGACCGATTTACAAAATGTATTTGAATATGTCACCCCCTGGGTCGCTTAACTCACAGACGAATTACCTATATCATTTTCCCTTCCCCCGGCACATTTGCAATGCAATTGTACTTAAAAAATGGGTATACTGTATGTCGCCCACTGAACTACAAGAATGGGATTAAATTATTGTCCCTGGCACATATGCAGGTGCAAGTGCACTGCAGTTGCACAAAATGGCCGCCGACACACACTTAACAGACGGATTAAAACTTATTTTTATGTGTCACTGGGCTCAAGGCAGGGTACAAAAATGTTGCCTCACACCCACAAAAAAAGTCGCTGTAGATCGCAGACATAACACCAAGTTCTCATATCAGTTCATTTCCTAATCTCTCCCTCACAGCAGCAGCATCCTATCCCTCCACTAGTAAGAGCTGACGTGACCGGCAGTGCTACGTGACTCCAGCTTATATAGAGGCTTGGTCACATCCTTCACTGGCCAATCAGAGCCATGCCATTAGTAGGCATGGCTGTGATGGCTTCTAAGGGCACACATTTTAAACTATTGTTGATTGGCTGCCCTGCAGCCTTTCAACAAGCTTTATTAAGCAGCCGAACACCGAACTCAAACTTTTACGGAAAAGTTTGGGTTCGGGTCCGGGTACAAAAAACCCTTTACCGTTCAGGTTCGCTCAACACTACTTGCAGCCCAATAACAAAAAGCAGGAATGACAGAGCTGTCTAATGACTATTTTTCCCAGGATTTGTAAATCACTTTCCTATCACTGTCCCTAGCGCCTTCTGACGTCTCTCCCGGCACTAAGATGCTGTGAAATGATTCCTCCCTATTCTTTCCCCGTTTTTTCTGTCTTTTTTCCACAATCATTTTTCCATTAGATGTCCCTAGTGCCTTCACACGTCTGTCCCTGTACTCTGAACGCTGGAAAATGTCTGACTGTAAGATGGCCGCTGTATTTATAGGGCTGTGACATCACAGGGCTGGCTGGCTGGTGATTGGCTGCGTGCAGGCATGTCAATCTGGGTGATCCCGCCTTCCCAGAGTTCCTTGCCCCATGTCCTCAGTCCTCACACGAGTATCCGCCATTTTAAGGAAAATGCGATTCGTTACCACAAATTCTTCCTGAAATTCTAAACAATGTCCACTTCTTCAGCTTCGATTCTCTCATCTCTAATAAATAGAAATGTTCTTCTGCCAACAAAGGTACAAATCAGTTCTTGACAATAATTATAATCCAGTGATAATTATAGTGGTGTCTTTACCTGATGCTATAAATTGTGAAATCCAGGATTGTTAAACATGTTCGTCCTGCCCTGTAGCTTCTCCTCCCTTCCTTCTACATCTCTATAAATGGGGAGTCCTTCACCTGGATGGTTCATATCTCCAGTGCTCAGCAGATATGGCACCGGTGACCGGCTCTCTCATTCTTCTCATTCTGTTCTCTGCAGGAGCCTTAGCAGACAACGATTACAAACCACCACCACCAGGTAATTTTACTGCTGACGAGATACAGGGGTCAATAAATGCCCTTCTAAGTCGTATCTAAAGGCTCACCAATTTCAGTTGTGTCTGCTGGTCGACTGTGCTGGATACCACAGTGGGCTTCTATCAAACCTCCATAGCTGGACTGAGAAACGTTGTATGCATAGGGAGAGGTTGAGCTGTGAAACTGATCTCACCAGACACAGAAAAGACCCTATTAGGCCCTTTCACACGAGCGAGTTTTCCACGTGAACGCATAGCATCCTCACTGAATCCTGACCCATTCATTTCAATGGGTCTGTGTACATGAGCGTTTTTTTCACGCATTACTTGTGCGTTGCGTGAAAATCGCAGCATGTTCTATATTCTGAGTTCTTCACGCAGCCCCAGCCCCATAGAAGTGAATGAGGCTGCGTGAAAAACGCATTGCATCCTGCAAGCAAGTGCGGGTGCGTTGCGTTTTTCACTGATGGTTGCTAGGAGATGGTGTTTGTAAACCTTCAGTTTTTTATCACGCATGTGAAAAACGCATCAAAACGCATTGCACCCGCGCGGAAAAAACTGAATAACTGAGGGCGATCGCAGGCAAAACTGAATGGCTTTGACTGTGAAATCGTACAGTTTTCACTGAACGCATCCGCAACGCATCCGGACCTAATCCGGACACGCTCGTGTGAAAGAGGCCTTAGAAACTTAGTATTAGTAAAATCATCCCTTTCTAATTGAGGACATGTATATTCTCAAGGAAAGTGGAAGTGGAGGAGGAACTTTCATAAATAAGAACTTATGAGCATAAGGGGTTTTCAAATATTTTTTTACAATTTGACCCACGAAAAGGGACTGTATAAATAAATAAAAAAAACGTTTTTCTTTTATCGGCCCTGTTGCTCCAGCACAGTGCTTCAGTCCCACACCGTCCTCTGGTCCTGCAGCAATGACGTCACACGCACCATTCACATCAGCAATTCTGACAATCACTGGCCTCAGTGGTTATCTGAGACCAGTGATTGGCATCAGGGTTCGGGCATGTGAATGATGGAAGTGACATCGTACAGTAGCTGTGGGAAGAGCCAGAACGACTGAAACAGAAAGACATATAAAAGGTAAGGAAGTTTTTTTTTACCTCTTTATATCATACAACCTTCTGGTCAAGGTCAAGTTTTCAAAATCTATAAAAATCTTCACCATGATCCCTGTCATTGTCTCCATATCTTCGTGGCTCATCCTGTTCCTCTGTCTCCTTTATGCCCCTTAAGCATTACAGTCCAGTGTGAGATGAAAGATTTTTCAAAACATGGTCAAGACTCCAGTGGTTTTCTTTGTTTTTCCTTGTCTCAGTCAACAACCATAAATAAGTTGTGGGCCTCTACACATTGACATGCATCCTCACCCTGGTATATCTCCACATGTCCATACCACCATTTAACCCTTAATAGGTCATCAAGTTGGTCTCCTATAGGTAGAGCTGGAATGTGGGAATCAAGTAACAAAAATGACCACGTGTCTTACCAGTATAACCAGTAGAACACAATTGTATGATTGTTAACATTTAAAGGGGTTTCTGGGGTCCCAGCAGCAATTGTTTTTGGGTGACCCAACTAAAAAAAGGTATTGTCCAAAGCATGCAAACCTCCTTAACGGATGGTAGACATAAAGAATCAAGAAGTTGTCCAGGGGAGTTCATCCTCATTGATCCCGTGCTGCTCCTCTTCTCACTTTTAACAAGTTCCAACTTGTCTCTGTGGTCAACATTCATGGAAATTACTGGAAATATCTCTCCACCAATAATTCATTAATGAGGCATCGCAAGGCATTTCCTTTGATATTGGACCAGGCATCAGCGGGGATCGGGTAAATGTCATAGTGGGAGGGACGTTTTTTTTTATCAAACTGTGAACCCTTTCAAATGTATTTTCCACCTAGACAAGCCAATTCTTTACTTACTACTGTCCTCCGTTAAAGGAATTGTATTCTTTGAACAATAATTATTACATAATGTTAAAAGGATGTCAGACAGTGAGCGGCCATCATTAAACCCCTCAAAAAAAAATAGATACTCACCTTATCCATTTGCTCTCGGAGAGGCCATTACGGCTATCTTGACTGAAGAAACCAAACGAAACCTCGCGCTGTGACGTCAGCATGATGGCCGGGTGGGGTGACGGCATCACTGAAGACATCACTGTGCCGGGCCAGTGAGGTGACGTGGTGATGTCACACTTCTCTTTAATCAAGATGGCCGTAATGGCCTCTCTGTGAGCAAATTAATGAGGTGAGTATGATTTTTTGTTTTCCTGACATTCCAGAAAAAATAGTTTTATTACCACAAAGCACAAGGAACTTTGGCTTTGTGGCAAATCAAATTTTTCCTGAAAATTCGATCAAAGTCAGTTCGTTTGACTTCGATTCACTCATCTCTAATTATCTAGTTATAATTCCTTGGTTTCTTCTGGAAGAGACAATCCAATATTTCTCATGTTTTGAACCTGGTTGATAAGAGGTCAGTCACTGCATGAAAAGTTTGTGACACATCAAAATCTATAATTATAGAGAAACCTGGAAAATGTCCACCAGGTCCATTGGCAAAATGTAAAACTCCACTTCCTCGTGGAGAGTGCAGCTCGGACAGGGACTGTCGTGGAAACCAGAAGTGCTGCAGGGATATGTGCACTCCGACATGCATGAAGCCCTTCACAGGTGAGCACACGGAACACGTTATTAAGTAACATTTGGCACCTGGTGCAGGAGGCTGATAGTGATGTGGTTAAATAACCGGCTCTGCCTGATCTGCCAAAATCTGCTATAAAAGCATCTGTCAGCAGATCTGTCCCTATGACACTGGATGACCTGTTCATAATAAGTAATGTATGTACCTAATGACAGTATCCTTCTTTAGTTATCATTACTTCTAGGGAGCACACTGATTCTTCTGGGTCATACGATGAGACTCGGAGTGCTCACAGTTCCACAATTTGGGGCATAAACATACTTATTACATTATTTCCTACTTCTGCCACCAGTGAAGTTTAACATTACATCTTAGATATTAAAGGGCATCTGTCAGCAGATCTGTCCCTATGACACCGGCTGACCTGTTACATGTGCGCTTGGCAGCCGAAGACATCTGTGTTGGTCACATGTTCATACCTGCCCGCATTACTGAGAAAACTATGTTTTAATATATGTAAATGAGCCTCTAGGAGCAACGGGGGCGTTGCTGTTACACCAAGAGGCTCTGCTCTCTCTACAAATGCCGCACCCTCTGCACTTTGATTGATTGGGTCGGGTGTAATGACATTTGTACTGCCCGACCCTGTCAATCAAAATGCAGAGGGCGCAGCAGTTGAAAGAGCGAGCTGAGCCTCTAAGTGTAATGGTAACGCCCCCGATTCTCCTAGAAGTTCATTTGCATATATTAAAACTTCATTTTTCTCAGCCATGCGGGCACATATGAACCCCGGGTCAACTACCAATTACGTTACTGTATAAAGTGGAGATATAAGACTTTGAACTTAGTCGATTTGGAGTCAGCAGCCTAAGTAGCATTTAAAGCGGCAATTAATATGTCTCCAAGTTGATTTATGGGAATATATAAGAAGTATATGGCATCTTATTGCATCAGTGAAGAGGACTATTCCTTCATCTGATTTTCATCTCATACTCGTCCTGCATATTATTTCCCTATACTTTGAACACTACTCACCGAAGTGCAATTAGACATGCAGAACATTTTTTACTTTTATTTTTATTGGGTTTTTTACCTGTCATTTTGTCCTTATGTACCCAGCAAGTAACCGATACCGATCATTGATCTGCACAATATAGTTTGTGTGCACATTGCTGCAATGCTATTCTAATCTACTATCCGACCTCAATCAGCAGTTAGCATAGAATTATGACTGGTTAGATACTGTATGTGTATGTCAGTGGTCATAGTACCTACCTCCTTTCACATGTGATTTTAGATGTTTCCTATGTCTTTGGAATATTTGCTTCTCTATAAGTAAAGGATATTATTTATATCATACTAGATAGATTTTCCTTGTAATCTCTAGATACTTGAGTGACCTCCAACCTTTTCTTTTACATAGTGTAGATCATGTGCTTGTGTTACCTGCGTCCTTACTGTGCCTCCCTGTGCCTCTCCCACTGACTCCATTCTGGCGCCGCTGCCTACTCTTCCTTCTTCTTGCCCGGCACAGAACGTCCTGATGCAGCTGCGTCAAGATGTCGGAGCACTGTGGGCATGGTAACGTGACACGCAGAGACAGACACACACTGGGACAGCGACACGCACAGGAAAGCACACACACAAAGGGACAGGGACAGGTACACACAGGGACAGACAAACGCACAGGGATAGGGACACAGAGTGACACACACACACACAGGGATAGGGACACACAGGGACAGGAACAGACACACAGGGACAAACAGGTACACACACACACACAGGGTCAGACAGACACAGTGACACCCACACATAGGGTCAGACACACACAGGGACACACAGGGGGAGACACACACACAGGGTCAGACACACACAGGGACACACACACACATAAAGGGACAGGGACAGACAAACACACAGGGATAGGGACACACAGGGACTCACACACACACAGTGTCAGACACACACACAGGGATCGGGCAGGCACACACACAGGGACATATATACACACGGAGGTAAAAACACACATACAGGGGCAGGTGACACACAGGGACAGACAAATACAGTGACAGATACACACACACAGGGAGGGACACTCAAGGACAGGGACACACACGGACAGGTACACACACAGGGACATAAACACACACAGGGACAGGGACACACACGGGCAGGTACACACACACAGGAACAGGGAAACACAGGTACACACACACAGGGACAGGCAGACACACACACAGGGACACACACACATGGACAGGGACACACACACAGTGACAGTGACACACACGGACAAGGACACACTCACAGGTACAGATACACACACACAGGGACACACACACAGGGACAGGAACAGGACAGAATGTGTGCAGATATAACAGAGTGAGGATACTTGTAGATGTGCAGATGTCACTGTCCTGGTGGTGGACATCTGCCAATACACTGATGACTTTTAAGTCTAGGTACAAAACCTCTGTGCAGCAGGAGCAATCAACACGGACATCGAGACAATCTTATTATTTCTTCTTCAGATATAGTATAAGTCAAGGAGCATCTACTGCCCTTAATGGGGAAAAAAGCAGCCTTCAGGTTTTAGTTTTTGGTTATAACTGGAGATGAGTGAAGATATCAAAAATTCAATTCAGCTGCTTCGACAAATTTCACAAAGGATCGCATTCCATTGTATGTAGTGGGAGCGATGACGGAGAACAGTGAGCCCCCATCATTGAACCCCTCAGATGCAGCATTCATTGAGGCATCTGACTCTAACATTGAGGCCTTTGAGGGGTTAATCAGGGTAAAAAAAAATACATACTCACCTTATCCATTTGATCTCGGAGAGGCCGTCATGGCCATCTTGACTGAAGAAACCAAGCGAAACCTTGTGCTGTGAAGTGATGACATCATCACTGGAGAAGTCACTGTGGCTGGCCAGCGAGGTGATGTGGTGATGTCCCATGTCTGTTCAATCAAGATGGCCGTCATGGCTTCTCCGTGAGCAAATGAATAAGGTGAGTATGATGTTTCTTTACTGCCATTTCAGAAAATATAGATCTATTACCACGAAGCACAAGGAAATTTAACTTTGTGGCAAATCAAATTTTTCCTGAAAATCGGATCAAAGTCAGTTCGTTTGACTTTGATTCATCTCTAATTATCTAGTTGTAATTACTTGGTTTCTTCTGGAGACAATCCAATATTTCTCATGTTTTGAACCTGGTTGATAAGAGGTCAGTCACTGCATGAAAAGTTTGTGACACATCAAAATCTTTAGTTACAGAGAAACCTGGAAAATGTCCACCATTAAATCCATTGATATTTTGTGACGGTTCCACTCGTGGAGAGTGCATCTCGGACAGTGACTGTCGTGGAAACCAGAAGTGCTGCAGGGATATGTGCGTTCCGACATGCATGAAGCCCTTCACAGGTGAGCACATGGAGCACGTTATTAAGTAGGATTTGGCACCTGGTGCAGGAGGCTGATAGTGATGTGGTGAAATAACCAGCTCTGCCTGATCTGCCAAAATCTCCTGTAAAAGCATCTGTCAGCAGATCTGTCCCTATGGCAACGGCTGACCTGTTACATGTGCGCTTGGCAGCCGAAGACATCTGTGTTGGTCCCATGTTCATATGTGCCCGCATTACTGAGAAAAACTGTGTTTTAATATATGTAAATGAGCCTCTAGGAGCAACGGGGGCGTTGCTGTTACACCAAGAGGCTCCGCTCTCTCTAAAAATGCCAAACCAAGGTGGAGAGAAAAAGGCAGTACCAGCCCTGCAACCACACCAGTAGCTCTAAATCACTTATTGTATGTTAAACCTCACGTTCCATTGCCATGGGGAGGGGTGGGGTGGCAGGAGCAGTACCAGCTCCATCAGCAGCAGCCTGAGTCTACAGTCGCTGATGAGTAGCTTTCTTCACCCGCATAGTAATGAAACTACTCACCAGCAGCAGCAGGTAGACCTGGAGCAGGACATGAACCAGCAGGTGGTGGCATACTTGGACAGCACCCGGCCCACATTGAAGATTCGCTGGACTACTGGGCAGCCAAACTGGATTTGTGGCTGCAACTGGCAGAGTTTGCCTTTGAAAAGCTGTCCCGGCCAGTAGTGTGGCATCAGAGCCACCCATCAAATGCCAAGTGCTCCTTCTTTTTCCCACCTTTGTTATCGGGTACTGGTAATGCCACCCACTGCCCCACTCTGTCACCAGGTCACTTTGAGGTCTCCTAATGCAGCGGCTGTGGCCATATCCACACTGTCACCTTGCCACTCTGTGGTGTCCTGGTGCTGCTGCTACTGCCATCTCCACACTATGTCACCTTTCCGCTCTGTGGTATCCTGATGCTGATGCTGCCGTATTCACACTATGTCACCTTGCCACTCTGTGGTGTCCTGGTGCTGCTGCTATTGCCATCTCCACACTATGTCACCTTTCCGCTCTGTGGTAGCTTGATGATGGTGCTGCTGTATCCACAATATGTCACCTTGCCACTCTGTGGTCTCCTCCTTCTGCTGCTGCCGCCACCTCCACAATTTGTCATTGCGCCACTCGTAGGCCTCTTCATACTGCTGCCAACTACATACTCTGTTGTTGTGCCACTCTGTGGCCTCCTACTGATGCTGCTGCTGCCAACTCCAGACTTGGCAATTGTGACACTCTGTGTTTTCCTCATGCTGCCGCCACCTCCACCCTCTGTCATTGTGCCACTCTGTGTTCTCCTCATGCTGCTGCCAACTGCATACTCTGTTGTTGTGCCACTCTGTTGATACTTAATTTTTTTGGTCAGTTTTGGCCCCGTGAATAAGTGAATTGTGCAGTGATTCTAAGAGTGACACCTGTCATCTGCATGTCATAGTGACTCAGTATTATTTCACTGCCACAGCAGACTCCCTATGTGTGTTACTGCAAGGCACAGTGTTGTACACCCCTATAAAGGATCTCTGAAACCCGGAAATAGCCGTTTTTTAACAAAATTTGCCACAAATAAATTCGAATTGAAGCAATTTTTTCCGTAAAATTCCGTAAAATTCAGCGAACCGGCCAAATTGAATTTTTGAAAAGTTTGCTCATCTCTAATTGTTACCATTGAGTAACCCTTCCAACTAAAAAAAGGTATTATCCAAAGCATGCAAACCACCTTAACGGATGGTAGACATAAAGAGTCAAGAAGTTATCCAGGGGGGTTCATCCTCGTTGATCCCCTGCTGTTCCTCTTCTCACTTTTAACAAGTTCCCACTATTTTCTGCTTCGCCGCCTGTGGTCAACATTCATGGAAATGACTGGAAATATCTCTCCGCCGATATTTCATTAACCAGGCATCGCAAGGAAATTACTGGGTATTGAGGCTGGAGCAGGAATCAGCGGGGATCGGGTAAATGTCATAGTGGGAGAGTAGGATGTTTTTTTATCCCACTGTGAACTCTTTCAAATGCATTTTCCACTTAGACAACTCCATTCTTTACTTATTACTGTCCTCAGTTAGAGGAATTGCATTTTTTCAACAATAATTGTTAAATAATGTTAAAAGGATCTCAGACAACCGGTGTTTGGATCCTCAGCGATCAGCCGTCAGCTAGAAGGAAACCCTACAGCAAGTGCTTGTTCCCACATGCCTTATGTAACTAGAGGAGCGTGAGATAAAGACCTGTTCAGGGTTGTGGATGTGTGCAGACATAACAGAGTGAGGATACTTGTAGATGTGCAGATGTCACTGTCCTGGTGGTGGACATCTGCCAATACACTGATGACTTTTAAGTCTAGGTACAAAACCTCTGTGCAGCAGGGGCAATCAACACGGACATCGAGACAATCCTATTATTTCTTCTTCAGATATAGAATAAGGCCTCATGCACACAACCGTATGGCTTTTTTAGTATTTTGTGGTCCGCAAAAAATACGGATGACTTCTGTGTGCATTCCGTTTTTTGTGGAACGGAACAGCTGGCCCCTGATAGAACAGTAATTTCCTTGTCCGTTATGCGGACAATAATAGGACATGTTCTATCTTAGAACGGAACGGAAAAACGGAATCGGAAGGCATACGGAGTACCTTCTGTTTTTTTTTAGGTGGATCCATTGAAATGAATGGTTCCGTATACAGAACTCAAAAAACAGGACGGAGAAAAACTTTGTGTGCATGAGGCTTAAGTCATGGAGCATCTACTGCCCTAAATGGGGAAAAAATCAACCTTCAGGTTTTAGTTTTTGGTTATAACTGGAGATGAGTGAAGATATCAAAAATTCAATTCAGCTGCTTCGACAAATTTCACAAAGGATCGCATTCCATTGTATGTAGTAGGCGCGATGACGGGGAACAGTGAGCCTCCGTCATTGAACCCCTCAGATGCCGCATTCATCACTGATTGAGGCATCTGACACTAAAATTGAGACCTTTCAGGGGTTAATCAGGGTAAAAAAAACATAGATACTCACCTTATCCATTTGCTCTCGGAGAGGCCGTCATGGCTTTCTTGACTTAAGAAACCAAGCGAAACCTCGCGCTGTGACGTCACTGTGCCTGGCCAGCGAGGTGATGTGGTGGTGTCTCACGTCTCTTCAATCAAGTTGGCCGTCATGGCCTCTCCGTTAGCAAATTAATGAGGTGAGTATGCCATTTCAGAAATTTATTTTTATTTTTATGGCAAATCACATTTTTCTTGAAAATCGGATCAAAGTCAGTTTGTTTCACTTCTATTCACTCATCTCTAATTATCTAGTTATAACTCCTTGGTTTCTTCTGGATGAGACAATCCAATATTTCTCATGTTTTGAAAAAAGTTTGTGACACATCAAAATCTTTAATTACAGAGAAACCTGGAAAATGTCCACCATTAAATCCATTGATACGATGTGCTTATCCACCTCCTCGTGGAGATTGCAACTGGGACAGTGACTGTCGTGGAGACCAGAAGTGCTGCAGTGATCAGTGCACTCCGACATGCAGGAAGCCCGTCCAAGGTGAGCACATGGAGCACGTTATTAAATAGGATTTGGCACCTGGTGCAGGAGGCTGATAGTGATGTGGTGAAATGACCGACTCTGCCTGATCTGCCAAAATCTCCTGTAAAAGCATCTGTCAGCAGATCAGTCCCTATGACACCGGCTGACCTGTTACATGTGCACGTGGCGGCCGAAGACATCTGTGTTGGTCACATGTTCATACCTGCCCGCATTACTGACAAAAACTGTGTTTTAATATTTGTAAATTAAGGTTGTCTCGATACCAAAATTTTGATTTTGTTTCGATACCATAAAAAGTATTGCGATACTCGATATCACGCAAAAAAAAAAAAAAAAAAATAGCCTTTTGATTCACTATAATGGGGGCAGGCTGGAGGTCTTGCTGCAGTACGGCAAACGGGAGGAGGCCGGACAAAAACCGCAACGTGCTGTAGTTTTTAGTCCGGCCACCTCTCGACCTGTTTGTCGTACTGCCGCCGGACCTCGAGCCCACCCCCATTATAGTAAATGGGTCTAGAACAGACTTCCGGTGGCACGGTGGGCTAGCGTTAGCACGGATCCGGCATGGGAAAGGCTACCGCAAGTGTCAAAGTAGCCTAAGTGGCCTGTATTCTGTAACTCACATTAACCCCATGTTGCCCATTATGTGAGATGGTACTTTGGGGGTCACTTACTAATAATGTGATACTGATCCTGAGGTACATCCTGTATTATACTCCAGAGCTGCACTTACTATTCTGCTGGTGCAGTCACTGTGTACATACATTACTTATCCTGTACTGATCCTGAGTTACATCCTGTATTATACTCCAGAGCTGCACTTACTATTCTGCTGGTGCAGTCACTGTGTACATACATTACTTATTCTGTACTGATCCTAAGTTACATCCTGTATTATACTCCAGAGCTGCACTCACTATTCTGCTCGTGCAATTACTGTGTACATATATTACATTACTTATCCTGTACTGATCCCCAGTTACATCCTCTATTATACTCCAGACAGGGCTGATTCTAGCTCTTCTGCTCCGTGAGGCAAAAATTTTAATGGCGCCCCCTCCTATTAAAAATTAACCAAGTATCCACTGAACTTCGAGACTGTCCTGCCAGATCTGGGGCGGTACAAGTGCAGATAATGTTGTTGCTATCACCTGCAGTCCTATGTAACACCACAGGTAACACAGTGATAAAACTCTGAGTACAGATAATGTAGTAGATGTCACCTGCAGTCCTATGTAACACCACAGATAACACAGTGATAACTCTCTGAGTACAGATAATGTAGTAGATGTCACCGGCAGTCCTATGTAACACCACAGATAACACAGTGATAACTCTCTGAGTACAGATAATGTAGTAGATGTCACCTGCAGTCCTATGTAACACCACAGATAACACAGTGATTACTCTCTGAGTACAGATAATGTAGTAGATGTCACCTGCAGTCCTATGTAACACCACAGATAACACAGTGATAACTTTCTGAGTACAGAAAAAGTAGTAGATGTCACCTGCAGTCCTATGTAACACCACAGATAACACAGTGATAACTCTCTGAGTACAGATAATGTAGTAGATGTCACCTGCAGTCCTATGTAACACCACAGGTAACACAGTGATAAAACTCTGAGTACAGATTCTATGGTAGATGTTACCTGCAGTCCTATGTAACACTATAGATAACACAGTGATATCTCTGTAAGTGCAGATAAAGTTGTTTCTAACACCTGCAATACTATGTAACACCACAGATAACACAGTGATAACTCTCTGAGTACAGATAATGTAGTAGATGTCACCTGCAGTCCTATGTATCACCACAGATAACACAGTGATAACTCTCTGAGTACAGATAATGTAGTAGATGTCACCTGCAGTCCTATGTAAATCCACAGATAACACTAGTATAGATCATGTGGTAGTGTTACTTGCAGTCCTATGTAAAACCACGGATAACACTTATGTAGTTTATGTGGTTGTGTTACCTGCGTCCTTAGTGTGTCTCCCCGTGCCTCTCCCACTGACTCCATCCTGGCGCCGCTGCCTCCTCTTCCTTCCTCTTGCCTGGCACAGAACGTCCTGATGCAGCTGCGTCAAGCCATAGGAGCAGTGTGGGCATGGGGATGTGACACACAGGGACAGTGACACACACACACAGTAACAAGGGACATACAGGGACAGACACACATGCAGGGACAGACACACACAGTGGCAGACACACACACAGGGGCAGACACACACTCAGGGACAGACACACAGGGACAGCGACACACAGCGACAGACACACAGTAACAGGGACACACAGAGACAAGGATACACAGGGACAGACACACATGCATGGACAGACACACGGAGGAGCAGACACACACACAGGGAAAGAAACACAGGGACAGCGACACACAGGGACAGACACACGGAGGGGCAGACACACACACAGGGAAAGACACACGGGGACAGCGACACACAGCGACAGACACACAGTAACAGGGACACACAGAGACAAGAATACACAGGGACAGACACACACACAGGGACACACACATAGATGAACACACACAGGGACAGACACACAAATGGACAGGGATGCACAGGGAAAGGGACTCACAGGGACAGGAAAACACAGGGACAGCCACACACACGGACAGCGGCAAACAGGGACAGACACATATAATGTAACAGGGACACAAAGAGACAGAGATACACAGGGACACACACAGGGACAGACATAGACAGGGTCAGGAACGCACAGGGACGTGAACACACAAAGGGACAGTGATACACATGGACAGACACACACAGGTACAAACAGGGACAAGGACACACACACACAGGGACAGACACACACAGTGACAGGGACAAACAGTGATACACACACACACACACACACACACAGGGACAGACACACACAAAGGGACAGGCACAGGGACAGGGACATACAGGGAGAAGGACACACAGGGACAGACAAACACACACACAGGGACAGATACACACACACAGACAGACACATAGGGACAGACACACAGGGACGGACGCACACACATGGACAGATTCACAAACAGAGGGAGAGACACACAAACAGGGACAGGTGACACACAGGAATAGGGACAGACACCCACAGGGACACACAGGGAAAGACACACGGGAGAGCTAGAGGGACAGACACACATAGGGACAGACACACACATAGGGACAAACACACACACACACAAAGGGACCGGGAAACACAGGGACAGACACATGGACAGACACACACACAGACACACAGTGACAGACACAAGGACAGACACACACAAAGACACACACGGACAGACGCACAGGGCCAGACACACACACAGGGACATACATGGCCAGACACACACACACACGGCCAGACACACACAGGGATAGACACACAGAGACAGACAAACACACAGGGACAGGGACAAACACACAGGGATACTGCAACAAATCCAAAGAGAAATCCAGCTTCCCAGGAATAAAAAATAGTCTTTATTGAACAGGTGCCTTAAATACAAAGGGACATGGACATACACACAGGGACGGGGACAGGGACACACAGGGACAGGTACAGGGACACACAGGGGCAAGGACACACACACAGGGACAGGGACACACAGGGGCAGGGACACACTCACTCCCAGGGACAAACACACACACACACACACACACACAGGGACATATTCACACACACAGGGACAGGGAAACACAGGGACAGACACACATACAGGGACAGACACACATACAGGGACAGGGACACATACAGGGACAGGGACACATAGAGACAGGGAGACACGGGGACAGGGACACACAGGGACAGACACAAAGACAGGGACAGACACACAGATAGGGACAGACACACACACAGGGACAGACACACACAAGGACAAAAACTCACAGGGACAGAAACTCACAGGGACACGCACAGGGACAGACACAGGGAAACAGGACACACACTAGGGTGGCCACTGGCTTCACCACAGAAAGAAAGACCTAACCGGCCATGCCCCCAAACAGATAATACACACCCCTGGTCCATGAAGCCACACCCCCAACACAGGCTGTAAAAAGAACTTATGGAAGAAGAGTGAAGAACTTTCAGAGTGGAAGGTAAGCTGGGGCAGCCGGGGTGCCTTCTCTCCCCTCAGTCAGCCACAGGGAGCCATGTCTGCGGCTCTAGTGACTGGAGGTGATAGAAGCCTCAGTCAGTTGCTGCAGCTCACGCTCAGACATTACTGTGATGCTGTCTGAGCGTGAGCTACTGAAAGGGTGGACATCCCTGTGTACGTCCAGGCCCTGTGTCGGACGGAGGACAGGGAACCAGAAAACCGGACGTCTAGCCACCCTAACACACACACCGGAACAGACACAAACAGGAACACACAGGGACAGCCACACACAGACACACACAGGGACAGCCACACACAGGGACATGCACACACAGACACACACATGGACAGCCACACACAGGGACAGACACAAACAGGGACAGTGACACAAAGGGACAGACACAAACAGGGACAGGTACACACAGGGACAGAAACACACAGGGAAATACACACACAGGGACAGACACAAACAGGGACAAGGACACACAGGGTCAGAAACACACACTGTCTGAGCGTGAGCTACTGAAAGGGTGGACATCCATGTGTACCTCCAGGCCCTGTGTTGGACGGAGGACAGGGAGTCAGAAAACCGGACGTCTGGCCACCCTAACACACACACAGGTACAGACACAAACAGGAACACACAGGGACAGTCACACACAGGAACACACAGGGACAGACACAAACATGGACAGGGACACACAGGGACAGACACACACAGGGACACAAAGGAACAGACAAAAAAAGGGACAGAGACACACTGGGACAGACACACACATGCACAGACACAGGGACAGACAGACACAGCTACCATCCACCCTGTCTATTCTCCCTACAGCAACACAGCTCTCTGCTCCTCCTCCACTGGTCACATGAACTGATGACATCAGGAAGGTCCTTCTAACCCAGTAGGAAACAACATCCACCCTCCTCTGACAGGAGCTGCAGGGGTGAAAGGCTCTACAGAGGGGGGGGGGGGCATTTAAAGGGAACACTGGCAGCATCCAGCAGTGTTTAAATGCTGTGTGGATGCCACCCCCTCAAATATACTGCAAATTGCCGCATGAGGAGAGATTCTCATCTCACTTCATTGCAGAAACTGCCCTGACTCCATTTACATCCTGTATTATATCTCAGAGCTGCACTCACTATTCTTCTGGTGGAGGCTCTGTGTACATAAATTACTTATACTGTACTGATCCTGAGTTACATCCTGTATTGTATCCCAGAGCTGCACTCACTCACTATTCTGCTGGTGGGGTCACTGTGTACATACATTACTTATCCTGTACTGATCCTGAGTTACATCCTGAATTGTATTCCAGAGCTGAACTCACTATTCTGCTGGTGCAGTCACTATGTACATACATTACATTACTTATCCTGTACTGATCCTGAGTTACATCCTGTATTATACTCCAGTGCTGTGCTCACTATTCTGCTGGTGCAATTACTGTGTACATACATTACATTACTTATACTGTACTGATCCTGAGTTACATCCTGTATTGTATTCCAGAGCTGAACTCACTATTCTGCTGGTGCAGTCACTATGTACATACATTACATTACTTATCCTGTACTGATCCTGAGTTACATCCTGTATTATACTCCAGAGCTGTGCTCACTATTCTGCTGGTGCAGTCACCGTGTACATACATTACATTACTTATCCTGAGTTACATCCTGCATTATACTTCAGAGCTGCACTCACTATTCTGCTGGTGTAGTCACTGAGTTCATACATTACATTACTTATCCTGGCCCACCGAAACCTGGAAACTGTAAAGTGGACGGCGATTGTAAGGGAGTAAATAAATGCTGCGAAAAAGATTGTAAAATCTATTGTATCAGCCCCAAAGGTTAGAAAAGTAAGTGATGTGAGGCCGGCTGGATGCATCTCCGTCCCTCACAGCGGAGGACACATCACTGCTCAGCGCTCAATAATTCTGTCTTCTCCCGTCTTTTCCTTCTCTAGATGCAGATAAATCTTGGAAATGTCCAGTAGTTATGACATTTGCCGCTTGCAAGACTCATGATAGACTGTGCTTTGGTGACGACAAGTGTCCCGGGAATCAGAAGTGCTGTGATCAAGGCTGCGTTTGGAAGTGCACACAACGTGTAAGTAACAGAACCCATCAAATTATAAAGAGATATGTTTTCCAGATTGTCTTGTCTCTTCACCAGTATTACATAAGAAGAAGCAGCTCTATCTCACTCTATCCCAGCATGAAGTCCCAGCATTTTATTACCCCATAAACCATTAGTTGAGTTCTTTCTTTCTTTTCTTTCTTTCTTTCTTTCTTTCTTTCTTTCTTTCTTTCTTTCTTTCTTTCTTTCTTTCTTTCTTTCTTTCTTTCTTTCTTTCTTTCCTCTTTATAATAGGGGCTGGCAGCATTGAAGGGTATTCATGGGGTTAGAAGGAGGTCTCCGCTTTACATTTTCGGCACCACACTTCATCCATGGCTGTGTCTGGTGTTGCAGTTCAGTCTGATTCAAGTAAAGCAGAGTCTTCTCTACTCTTATACAACCAATGTGATAGATATAGAAATGTCTCTCAATACCACTGCAAGTAAACTGTTGGCTGGGTATTTTGTCAGTCCTGTGTAAAGGAGCTAAGAGGAGAGTTCTTCATCTTGTCAGTTCTGAGCATGGGTTCTGACCGGAAACAGGACATCTCTTTCCTCAACTCCCACAGCTGAGAAGTTCTTAATTTATATAGCAGTTCAATCAAATCCAGACAATCAGCTGCTTGTAACTATTGTACCTCATCCAGCCAATCAGTTGCCTGTACCCTCCCCATCCAGCCAATTAGCTGCTGTATCTGCCACATCCAGCCAATCAACTGCTTGTAACTACCAGATACAACCAATCATCTACTTATACTCACCAATTCCAGCCAATTAGCTTCTGGTATCTTCCACAGCCAGCCAATGAGCTGCTTGTAACCACCACTAACCTCCTCCACCCTCACTAAAGAATATACTGTATATTAACCACAATGTCCTGCCTTTTAGCCATGAAGCAAGATGATGACCGTCGCTCATGGACCTTGACGAGGATCTGCAGCCACCTCATTGTATACAGCTTTGCTTATTCTGCATGTAATAAAAGAATCATCACTCCCATCATTCTGTTGTGACCTCATCTGTTTCTATTGGGTGTTTTCATAATAACAGCATGTTGTATATTTTGGAGCCTCTCAGGTTAATATCTGTCAACTACTGCTCAGGACTCCTCAGAAGTAATGACTCAGGAGGGCAAGTGGTTTGCTGTTCAATCCTGACTGCTGACGCCATAGAGACAATGGACGTCACGTTATTGATGTTCTGCTTCTTTCCTGTAATGATTATGGGATTAGGGAGATACTGCAATTCCTTATGGAGACCACCTTGTCAGTGTGAGGAGTTTTGTAGCCCCAGCAATGGTCATCTGGAATACTGGGAAGAGGGTAGGTCAGCTCTTAACAAGCTGAGCCTCTAATGCCACCAGATGTGAGGCAGCATGTCTTATTATCCAAGTCACTGTCCAAGTAGTGTTGAGTAAGAATATTAGAATTTTGGATTTTTATCGCGAATATCAGCACTTCGAAAATTCGTGAATATTTAGAATATAGTAATATATTAATAAAAACGAATATTATTTTATTTTATTTTTTTCATTTGGGTACAAAGTACATTTGCGCTCTGCACTGCACTAGTGATAGTGAAAGAAATTAATTTCAATCCATCTGTTTCATTTGTGGGTGAAAAAACACATATATATATATATATATATATATATTTTTTTTTTTTTTTTCCAATAACCTCACTTTTCTGCCTGCACTGCAACTCTGATTGAAAGTGAAAAATGAAAAATAATCAGTAAATCCATCTGTTTCACTGTGGGTGATAAAATCATGTATTTTTCCCTATAAAGTACCTTTGGGGCCTGCACTGCAAATCTGAAATAAAATCAGTAAATACAACTGGGACATTGGGGTTTAAAAAAACAATTTTTTGCTGTTGCCATAAAGTACCCCTGCCCTGCATACGTGACTGGGAAATATATGCTGTAAATTAGGTGGCGTTCAGATTGTTGGCTGATCTGTACCCCTTCTTTCTTTCAAAGTAGCCCTGCACTGCATATCAGACAGGGAACTTAATTCATTACGAGTAGCGGTTACATTATGGCCTGACATATAGCCTTTTTTGGCTGTGAAGCCAAAGGTAGTCGCCAACAACAATGTGGTTTTTTTTTGTTTTTTTATTGGGGTAGACCCTAAAACATTGGGAAATTTAAAAAGAAAATGAAGAGTCAGTGCGCTGTGGTATAACAATGGCTGGGTGAGGCCGGTATACATGTCTATTCTGCACAAGTCCTGTGGGATCCATGCCTGGTTCTTTTTAATGGACGTGAGATTGTCCACGTTGGCTGTGGACAGGCGGCTGTGCTTGTCTGTGATAATGCCACCAGCCATGCTAAACACACGTTCAGACAATACACTGGCTGCACGTCAGGCCAACACCTCCGAGGCGTAAAGGTCAAGCTGAGGCCATGTCCCCAATTTGGAGACCCAGAAGTTGAATGCGGCAGATCCAGTGGCGTAGCTAAAAATAACTGGGCCCAACAGCAAATTTTTTAATGGGCCTCCCCTCCCCTAGTAATTTTTTGCAACCCCTTCCTTTTATGCCGCCCCCATTCCTGTGGCTACTAAAGATCACTCTCTCAGACCAGGCCCGGCAGCTCTTCTATCCATTTTCTACACTGTCTATACTGCTACTGTATATAATTTCATTGTATAATACTGTTAAGTGGGCCCTGACAAAGTCTTTTAGTCCTCCTTCTCCTGGATGGGCCCCTTCTGGGTCAGGGCAGGAGCTTTCCCTGCTTCCCCTGTAGCTATGACCCTGGGCAGGCCCATCAGTCAGTACGTGTAGGCGTGTGCACAGATACTGTTTGCTGGTTGTGCTGTTGTGTTGTTGTTGTGGCGTGGTGACAATGCTTTTCCACATTTCGGCCATGCTAACCCTGCCTTCTGAGGTGCGGGCGGTGACCCAGCTGCATTGGCGACCTCTTCCTCCTCCTCTGCCTTCACCTTGTGCTTCCACTAAGCCCCGGGTGTCAGGTGCGAATGCCATCAGCAGCGCGTCTACCAGCGTTGGCATCTTCCGATCAAGCTTCAGTGATGGATTTAAGGACGGCACGTTATCCTTGTAATGGGGATCCATCAGGGTGGCCATCCAGTAATCAGCACAAGTTAGAATGTGGGCAACTCGGCAGTCGTTGCGCAGGCACTGCAGCATGTAGTCACTCATGATTGCCAGGCTGCCCAGACGCAACAACAAGCTGTCCTCTGTGGGAGATGTATCATCTGTGTCCTCTGTATCCCCCCAAGCCACGCTCAAGTGATGGCCATGAGCTGCTTTGGGTGCCACCCTGCTGTGGACACGATTTCTTCTCCCCCTCCTCCCCCTCCTCATGAACTGTGCCCTGGCTGGACAATTGTGTACCTGGCCTATGTTGGTGCAGAAACCCACCCTCTGAGCCACTTGTATATGACTGGCCTTATAAGTTAAGGGTAAGGCATGTATATGATTTTGTTTGTTTATTTTATTTATCTGACTTATAGTTATTTAAATATGTTTATAAGTAAATTTGTAAGTAGTTTGTGAATGGGCATTAATGAGTGGTTTGAGTGAAGGGAGGGGGGGTGTAGGGTGGGAGTCTGGTCGGGTTAGTTTTCTCTTTTTGAAGTGTTCCTTGTATCGTTTTTGTTACGATTTATAATAAAAAGTCCTGATAACCCTGGAAATGTTACCCAACAATCTAACCGACAAATTTAATAGAATTATTTGCCTGTCACATCTGCAGCTCAGGCCGCAGGGGTCCTTGAGCACCAGTAAAATTGCATTTGTCCCACCAGAATCTAAGAGCTGAATTAACTGAATTGATTTTCACTGTCAGGCGTTCAGGAATTTGTGCACCACCAAATTCAGCACATGCACCAGGCAAGGGATGTGCGTCAAACCGGCTAGGCCCAGAGCTGCTACGAGATTTCGCCCATTATCGCACACCACCTTGAGGCTCAGTGGCACCAACAACTGCATTTCTGTAGTTGGGTTAATAAACCCGTAGTGTTGTACCACAAAGCACGTTTGCATACAACGCTGAAAAACCTGTTTTAGAATTTTTGGGGTGATATACTGCATTTCTGTAGTTTGTTGCAATAAACACTGGTTTTGTGCTACTTAGCAGATCTGAGGCCTACCCTGTATTTCAGTCATTTTAAGTAACCTTTTGAACTCCACATTTACACAGTTGGTTGCAAACACACAGGTTTTGTGGTAGATAGCACATTTGCGTGTACGCTGCATTTCTGACAGTCAAATTAAACCGTTAACTTCTGCTGTTACATTGTTGGTTTGCAAAATCTAATTTTTGGTGATAGTGAAGTAATTGTATTGAATTGCTGCGTTACACTGATGTGTGACCTAAAGAAATGTATTCTGTTTATGACACGGGCGCTGCCTTACTGTTAGTGAACTTAATTGTTGACTTTTGGCAGATAAATTGACACCTGAGACAAACCATCTGTTAGTTTGGTGGGTGAACGCAAATAATAAGGAGAACATCAAATAAGGGATGTGGACATGGTCGTGGGGGTATTGGTTGAGCTCCTGTTGCTTGGAAAGGACGTGGCCGTTCAGCGCCAGCTACAGGTCCAAGTGAAACACCTTCCTCAGTTGCGAGTAGGCGAAAGAACCTGCAGCGTTATTTGTTAGGCCCAAATGCTGCTCTACGGATGGTGAAGCCCGAACAAGTACAGGCGATAGTAGATTGGGTGGCTGACAGTGGCACCAGTTCCTTCACATTGTCTCCCACCCCGTCCCCTGCTGAAAGCTCAGAGTTGGCACCTGCAGCCCATGCCCATCAGTCTTCCATCTCACCCCCTTGCAAATCAGCCAAGCAGTCAGAGCCCCAAATCATCCAGGAAAGTCTCATGCTTTTTGATGACTCTGTTGGCAGGGTTTCCCCGGCCCATCCACTTAGCCCTGCCCCAGAAGAGAAAGACCTTGAATGCAATGATGCTCAACCACTTTTTCTGCAGGATGAGGACATGGGAATACCCCCACAGCACGTCTCTTATGATGACGAAACACAGGTGCCAACTGCTGTGGCTTTCTGCAATGTACAGACCGACGAGGAGGGCAGGGGTCATGAATGGGTGGAAGATGATGTGGAGGATGATGAAGTCCTAGATCCAGACTGGACTGAAGGTCTTGCTAGGGAGGCGGGCAGTTCTGAGGAAGAGGCGGTGGTCGCACAAAGGCAACAGCACAGCAAAAGAGGGAGTAGGGTGCAAAAGCACAGCAGCCGTTCCAGAGACAGTACACCTGCTACTGTCCACCGCAACCCAGGCACCGAGCACACCAAAGCCTGCTCCAAGGAGTTGATTGGAGTGGCAGTTCTTCAGACAATGTCCTGACGACAAGACACGAGTGATTTGCATGTTGTGCCATAAGAGCCTGAAGCGAGGCATAAACTTTCTTAACCTCAACACAACCTGCATGACCAGGCATCTACATGCAAAGCATGAACTGCAGTGGAAAAAACCAGGAATCGTCTCAAGCTCCTACTGCTTCCTCTTCTGCTGCTGCCTCGGCCTCTCCCTCCACCTCTGGCATCACCATGGCACCTGGCGACCAGCAAACAGAGGATGTTCCACCAACACCACCACATACGACACCTTCACCAAGCATCTCCACCGTGTCTCACGGCAGCGTTCAGCTGTCCATCACCCAAAAATTGGAGAGAAGGAGGAAATACCCACCTACCCACCATCGAGCCCTGTCTCTGAATGCCAGAATTTAAGATTACTGGCCTTTGAAATGCTGTAATTCCGTCTGGTGGAGACGGACTGTTTCAAACAGCTGATGGTGGTGGGTGTCCCCCAGTACGTTGTTCCCAGCCGCCACTACTTTTCCAGGCGAGCCATCCCTTCCCTTCTCTGCACAACCAAGTGGAGGATAAAATCAAGTGTGCGCTGTGCAACGCCATCTGTGGCAAGTTCCACATAACCACAGATACATGGACCCGTAAGCACGGCCAGGGACGCTATATCTCCTTAACTACACACTGGGTAAATGTAGTGGCGACTGGGCCCGAGTCGGATAGCGAATTGGCGCATGCCCTTCCACCACCAAGGATCGCAGGGCATTATTCGTTGCCTCCTGTTGCTTCCTCCTCCTACTTCGCATCATCCTCCTCCTCCTACTCCTCTTCTACCACCCCAATAATATTCACATTCAGAAACAAGTGTATGCAACAAAACAAAAAATAAAAACAAAAATAGAAGGTAATATAAAAATATTTAAATCCCAAGTCAATGTTGCACTTAGAGAGCTGCATGTTCGTCGTGAGGTGAATATCTTTCACACACAGTCTGTATAAAATAGTAAAAACCGCGCTGCTCCAAACCGACACACTATTAACAGGCACAGAGGGTTCTTCGGATATGGTCAACCATGATAAGGTAACTTCGACTTCCATAGGAATCGGTGCTCTTATTCCCCCAATATTAAGCGAGACGGCCCAACATAGTGACGTCCCGCAAGTCCTTTATCTTATATGGTGTAAGAGGGTGCAAGGTATCATAGTCGATGGCAGGTACGTGTCACCGAGGTTCCTGGCCTCGGTGAGGTGAGAGCCGGGTTTTATGTGTCTGCAGCAGCTAGTGCTGTTTGACTTTGTTACCTAGTTTGGCTGCAAAGCTAATCCGGGCCGGCTCTTACTGGGAGTAGGCAAAGAGCTGGGTGGGTGCCTACTCCCCACGGTCCAGGCCGGACTTTATCCGGGCCTTTAAAAAGGCAGCCTCCTTAGCAGCTGTGTGGTGATTGTCCTGGAGCTGCAAACAGGGCTGTGGAGCTCTCTGACTTAGAGGAAAGAGCTCAGCAAGGAGGTGTTGTTGTTCCTGGCACCCTGAAGGTGGATTCTCCTGCGGCTGGGCCGACAGCCTGGTGCGAACCTGCACCTAAACCTCCCAGGTGACTGAACCTGTGCTCCTGTTTTGTTTTGCCTCCTTATTTCTGATGTGCATGAATTACCACCAAGAGACTGTTTGTCGTTTATTTTTGTGTCAGTGTGAATAAAACACTGTTTATTGCACATTCTGGACTCCTTGTTTTGCCTCGGTACTGCACCTGCACCGCTATCTACCAGAGCGACTCCCCACAATGGTTATGTATTATACTCACAAAATCCATAAAATCTCAGTCATATAAAACAAATATCAGTCCACTCGCCAATTGCCCAACCCGGGTTTCACCTCCGCTTCGTCAGGGCCACCCCCAGGGCTCATCGTGTCCGAGGTTTTTAGGAATGGCAATGCGGCCTTCTTAGTGTTGTATGTCATGGTGCTGCTACCTGAATACCGTCGCTCCCAGGGTTAGGCTTTGAAACAATAAAGGGGAGAGCAATAGTTGGTCGAGTAAGAGTCCAGACTTGGTGAAAGTTCAACAGCTTCTCTGGAATAAACTTGCATCCAGGCAATATTTGATCTTTCTTCTTGGCTCCAATAGGTTTGGGGGTAAACTGGCAGACAAACCTGAATACCTTGCTCTATATCTTTATGCTGTGCTAGACTCTGTCTTCATTCTGGTTATTAGAGTCTGTAGCGGTTGTGGTACCTCTGGAGTGGGTGCCTTTGGCTGTTGACCCCCTCTTGATACTCTGTCTCTTAATCTGTAAAGAGTCATTGTGCTCTATGAGCTGCTTCTCTTTTAGGAATCCTGCTGTAGGAGGGGGTATTTTCATCACTGCCCTATCTCTTGTGTCTTTCCTGTTACAGTATAACCCGGTATAGTGAGGGTTAATACCGTTCGGGCGATTCCCCTGGAGAAGAGCACAGCAACCCACAACCGCTGGAATCCACCGAACTGGAACCATACGAAGTCCTCCTTTCCTGGAACAGGCAAGAGAACGTTCTGACGTAGCAATTCCCCCCAAGTACGAGACGAGGCTCCGTATTAATGGTTAAACAGGAATTCTAACTTTATTGAGGGCTATCTGCCCGGTATTTATGCAGGTCTCCCACCTGGTGGACACTCCCCTAGGGGACCAGAAGGAAGACTGCGACACAGGGGATACAGCAGCCAATCACACACAATGGGACAATACAGACACCCCCAGCATATCCCTCCCCTCTGCCTGTGATACAATTACCCTACACAGGTTAATGTAATCATCACAGGCAGGAGAATACACAATGTCTTCTGTCCTGGAGACAATCGAGGACTCATTCAATTATCTCTCAGGACAAAGGGAAATCGCCAATACACACGTGGGGACAATAGGACAGACATCATTATTCAATATACCATGTCCCACCCTTTACAGTACACACAGACATTTAACATATCCCCAGATGGCTTGGATTTGAGCGCTCAATATATCCAAACAGCACTCAGATGCCACAAACACAGTCAAATCGCCATGGGGTTTAAGTTTAGCGTGGGCTGATGAGAGGGCCCATAATCCTGGGGCAAGAGGCTGGCAATCTGTCCCCTCCAAAACTCAGTGGCGAGTTTGGTTTCACCACACATCTCCCCTTTTCCAAACAGACTAACAGGGTATCTGACCTTCTGCCGGTCAGTTCCCTTGTTAGTCCAGCAGCCCACCCACAAAACAGAAACAGCAGTACAGCCCACCCACAATAAATGGTTACTACACCTGAGCAAGGGATAAACCTGTCCATGTCCATGTGCCTCACTACGGCTGTGTGGGGGACTGGTAGACTGCCTGAGTGGGTTGCTGAGTGGGCAGAGACCAGCGGTACTCTGCCCTGGTGCCAGCGCTACCACGGAAGTAGCCTGGTTGGAGCCTGGTTGTTGTAGGGGAGACCGACTGTCTCCCTTTAGATACACAGCTCTGCTGTTGTAGGAGAGACTGACTGTCTCCCCTTTAGATAGACCACCATGCTGCTGTGGGGGAGACTGACTGTCTCCCCTTTGGCTAAATGGCCCTGTTGCTGGGGACAGGACCGACTGTCCCTACCCCTGTGCTGTGAGTGCAGAGACCACGGTCCCATCTGCACTGTTGTGGGGCTTACTGTCTCCCCTGGTGCGTTAAACTGCCGCTGGGGGATGGAGACTGGGCTTCCAATTCCCTGTAAATCACACGGCCGATGGGGAATGGAGACGATGCTCTTCTCTCCCTGCAAAACATACTGCCGCTGGGGAGCAGGACCGACTGTCCCTACTCCCTCAAAATCCGGCTGCCGCTGGGGATCTGGGCCGACTACCCAGCATCCCTGTAGGGCCGGTGGAGATCTCTCGGTCCCATCTCCTCTGTTGTGGGGCTTACTGTCTCCCCCTGGTATGTTAAGCTGCCGCTGGGGAGAGCGGGTAACAAGCTTCTCTCCCAGACATACTTCCAGCCGCTGGGGAATGGAGACTGGGCTCTCTATTTCCTGCTGGACACTCTGCCGATGGGGAATGGAGACTGGGCTCCCAATTCCCTGCACTTGACTCTGCCGCTGGGGGACAGGACCGACTGTCTCTGTCCCCTGTAACTTAGCCTGCCGCTGGGGAGAGGGGGTAACAAGCTCCTCTCCCATACATACTTCCAGCCTCTGGGGAGGGAGACCGTCTGTCTCCGCTCCCAATACAGTGTCCTGCTGCTGGGGAAAGGAGACTGGGCTCTCTATTCCCTGCTGGACACTCTGCCGATGGGAAATGGAGCCTGGGCTCCCAATTCCCTGCACTTGACTCTGCCGCTGGGGGACAGGACGACTGTCTCTGCCCCCTGTAACTCAGCCTGCCGCTGGGGAATGGAGACTCGGCTCCCAATTCCCTGCAGGACCGGTGGAGAGACCTCGGTCCCATCTCCACCAGCCACCTGGGGTTCTTCCCAGTAGACCTCCACAATATCCTCCCAGCTGAAGGGCTCTGGACCTGGGTCTGACACTCTGCTCTCTCGCTGAGCCCTCTCACTGAAGTGGAACAGCTGCTGGTAATCCTGTTCCAGCTCCATCTCCCCGGTCACCAGGTGGACCAGGTCTTGCTCAATTTTGTGAGTGTCATCCCAGTCATACCTGCTCTCCCGCCACTCAAAGAGGTCCCTGAACCGGGCTTGTGTAGGGCTCCCAAACTCCAGCTCTGAAAAAGTCTCCCATAACAAGCCAGGACCATCAAACTCCTCTCCCTCTGGCATGTCATGCTCGGCTGTCCGGGTAGGTACCGAGCTTCATACCACCAGAGTGCCTGGTAGGCATCTTCCAGCCACATCTCCTGCCTTACCAGGTGCTTCAGGTCTTCTACCCACTCTTCCAGGGGCTGCTCTCCTAGGAAGGGCATCCGCAGGGCTACTCGCTTCTGCTGTCGCTGCTCATCCTTGGGGAGCCTCTCGTCCCGCAGATACTCCACAATACCCAGTGCCTGGTACCAGATGCCTTTGCGGACTGCATCTCGGTCATCCATGACACCCTCATCATACTCCACTAGTGGTTCCATACCGGTGCTGTACTGGGACACGCTTTGCCCTCAAATTGTAAAATCCCTGGTGCCTTCTGTTGCTGTCCTTCTGGCTGTAGGAACGATCCCGCTGCTTGCCACCAGTTGTTACAGTATAACCCGGTATAGTGAGGGTTAATACCGTTTGGGCGATTCCCCTGGAGAAGAGCACAGCAACCCACAACCGCTGGAATCCACCGAACTGGAACCATACGAAGTCCTCCTTTCCTGGAACAGGCAAGAGAACGTTCTGACATAGCAATTCCCCCCAAGTACGAGACGAGGCTCCGTATTAATGGTTAAACAGGAATTCTAACTTTATTGAGGAATGCCTGCCCGGTATTTATGCAGGTCTCCCACCTGGTGGACACTCCCTAGGGGACCAGAAGGAAGACTGCGACACAGGGGATACAGCAGCCAATCACACACAATGGGACAATACAGACACCCCCAGCATATCCCTCCCCTCTGCCTGTGATACAATTACCCTACACAGGTTAATGTAATCATAACAGGCAGGAGAATATACAATGTCTTCTGTCCTGGAGACAATCGAGGACTCATTCAATTATCTCTCAGGACAAAGGGAAATCGCCAATACACACGTGGGGACAATAGGACAGACATCATTATTCAATATACCATGTCCCACCCTTTACAGTACACACAGACATTTAACATATCCCCAGATGGCTTGGATCTGAGCGCTCAATATATCCAAACAGCACTCAGATGCCACAAACACAGTCAAATCGCCATGGGGTTTAAGTTTAGCGTGGGCTGATGAGAGGGCCCATAATCCTGGGGCAAGAGGCTGGCAATCTGTCCCCTCCAAAACTCAGTGGCGAGTTTGGTTTCGCCACATTTCCGTTCTGCAATTGAATCTAAAGTGACCGATAGCTTCCTGCCACCCCTTCCTTGATAAGAAAAGGGATTAGCCCACTTCTATCCAAAAAGGGGGAGAATGGAATGGTAAGTTTCATTCTATCTAAAGATCTCTCTCTTTGCCAGATACACTGTCACCTGCTTGTGAACCAGGCACAGTACATGAACATAACAGTTTCAAAGCAACATTATGAATGCACAGTGTAAATAGACCTGGAATACACAGATTACATCATTGTTAGCCATTAGAGACAGTAGCAGGGTGTAGGGATGCTAGTGCCAGCTCTGGGGTACTACATGTTTACTCCATAACCATTCAGGAACATACTGTATACTGTATATACTCCTCATACTCACACAGTCAGGCACTCATCATACCAACATTCAGGAAAATGTGTATAGTTCTTATAGAAAAGAACAGTTAGAAGATGTGTCTCAATCCTTGTGAGTGGTGACACAGTCAGCACATCGGCTACTCACAGATGGTGAGAATTAGAGAACTTCTGACATGTTCTTGTACATATCATGTACTTCCCTGCTAGGGGTGCAGGCCAATTAGGCCTGCTGCAAAAGCTGCAGGGGCAGGAGAAGGCTTTCAAGCTGGCCACAAATAGGACCTGATGTCCCATGCTGGAAATGAGCAGTGATCACTGTGGTGACCAGGAGATGGCAGCTGCAAAAGTAGATACAAAGCAGAAACAGCCTGTTGATGGTGAGTGTCTACTAAAAGAAACCAGGTCCTGGAGGATAGTAAGGCAGACCAGACAAGGAGCAGGTTAGCTGTTGCCAAGCCAAGTGACATGAATTATTTAGATTGTGCATCAACTTTTGTGCAACAGAGTTGCAAGATGAGGGAGAGACCCCAGCCTAGAGAGTACCCTCTGCCCAGAAGAGGACTGCGACATACCGTGTCATCAGGGCACAACAGAAAGTACTGTCTACCAAGGTTCTTTCTGTACTCGACACTGTAAATAGTTGTAGTGTGACCTGTAGCTGGACTTAGGTGGACTCTAATAAGTTCAGAGACTCATTTCTTTACTGAAGTAGGTTCAGCAAGTTGTTCCTGATTTTATCCGTCCTACACAGACTTTAGTCAAGGTGAGACAATCCCCCATGATGACCACAGCATCCCAGGTGCAGCTCCAGTAGCTCCACAGTGTTCGGACACTGCAAACAAATGCCCATATCTCACAGTGACATAGATAAAGATATCAGCCATGATAATGTAGGTCAATCTAACATTTTCGGTTGAATATTATGTAATTGCACCCTATAATTTCTGTGCAGCCTCCTTACTCATGACTGTAGACACCACACCCATGTAGTTAGTTTGCAAGGCAATGAGAAGTGGGGTGACACCGAGCTGCCATGATGTATGAGGAGGATGAGGATCCTTCTCCAAGCTAGCTCTGACATGGTTCTGACACCAACGTGATCTGGGCTTGGCTGCAGGGTGTGACACTCATGTAATTCTTTAGGCTCAGTCATCTGAAAGTGAAACCTCACTGCAAGGAGGCGGATAAGTCTTCTAATGAGGGCTTGTTCAGTCTTGTTTCTCCCCATTGATACATGTTTGCGGATCTTCCTTCTTTTTCATTCCTGGTCAGGACTCCCCCCACCTGCCACAGGCGGTTTTAATTAATTAGCAGGAGACTGCATAAGAGTGTAATGGACCCACTAGCTATTAGTCCTGTTTCTGTTAGTACTGAGCAGGTTGCATTAGACTCCTGTTCAGACAGTGCTGTGCTGCATGGTGGCCTTTGTTGTTGTGGTGCTTTTTTGGCTGGCCGGCGTAACTGCAGCCTGCTGTGACGGTGACACCTGTCGCCATGCAGCATGGCGCCTTTTAACAGATTGTGGACAGAGTAGGGACCCACTCTAGGAGACAACCGTGACGGGGTGAGTGGGCTTATTACCTTTTGATCAAAATGTACACCAATGTCTCCAATATTTGCATGTGATATGGGGGACTAGTACTTTAGTAATGTAGCTGAAAAGCATATATCAAGGGTTAAGCGTTGTGGATGTGCGATTCAGTCTTGTTTCTCCCCATTGATACTTCTAATGAGGGCACCTCCAGCTGTCAAATGAAGTGGGAATTTCTGATGTCTAATAGAGGAGAAAGGTGTAATCAGACTGGATACAGTGACAGCATGTAATAAACCTTATGGACATCCCTTCACTTTACCAACAATATATACAGATGACAATAATTTGCATCATAAAGAAAGTGGAGCCTGGCCCTATCAAGGTGCTGCACTCTGAGATCACACAACCCTTCTTCTAGCCCCAACTTTATTCTGGTGACTGAGTTCAATTATCAACTATTGCTCCACCTGTAGTATACCACGACCTGATTCAGAACCTCACTCAGACTCCACAATTATATCCACATAATCCACTCAGTCGTATTAGTCTTATTCAAAGGGTTATTCATGAGGTATATATAATTCTCATCCTTTTGAAGCGTTGCTTTATTTTTCAGTCCATTTATTCATGTGACACCCCAAAACATTGCACAGCATGGGGTACCAATCAGTTCAGCTCTCAGGATTACTATGCATTTGTCATGGACGTTCCTGTGACAGGTGCCAGGAGATAAGTGAGACTGGCAACACGTGGTTTGATCTGACAGGTTCCTTGTGCATCAACTTGTGTCTGTATAGTTCCTGGTAATGGCCACAGCCCTTGCCTCAGGTGTTGCTTATGTGGTCATTTAACCTTCCCTATTTATTGTGGCTTCTCTCAGCATGCTGTGCGGTTTATAGCTTTCGTCTTGTTCTGGATTGCTGGTGTTTGGATCTCGGTGGAGTTCCTGTGCTTCCATAGCCATTTGAAGTTAAATGTCTTTTCCCCCTTTTGTTTACTGTTCAGGTTTTCTTGGGTTATTTTTTTCCATGTCATTTGTGTTTAGGCCTGAGGAAGACTCCTGTTTGTCCTACCATTTGGTGGAACAGGTTGTCGCTTGTCCTCACATTAGTACCAGGGTCCTACAGGATCAATTAGGTTCCTGTGTATGAACTCACCTACCTCTGGGGTCAGTTCGTAATGGCAGTCAGGACTTTGATTAGGGTTTTGGTTTCTCTTGGAGGTGACCTGCTCCTTTCCCTAGTTTCCAGGCCTTTTCCCCTTACCCCTTTCCCTCCTACGTTCGATGTGGGTTTCACTCTCACACCAAAGCCTGACAGCATTATAGCGATTCATTTATATAAATAAAAGGACTGAAAGAGTGTGTATTATTTATACCTCATGAATAACCTTTTCAATAAGACTAAAACGACTGAGTGATTTATGGGGAAATTCTGGTGACTGAGCCCACTTGCCCATCATGACCATGCAACCTGAGCACTGATACAATAATTTTCTGCGGCCTTGCTCCTCGATTTTGTCCACTTCAGATGTGGCAAGACAAGTGTCGATACATGACCAAAACGAGCGCCATAGCCGCGGGTGGCCACCTGCATTTTATTGCAGACACCAGCGGCTCATGTCCGCAACTGGCAGTAAGGCCGATCGTGGACATTTAACCCCTCAGATGTCATGGTCAATCCTGACCATGGTATCTGATAGAGCTGAAAACCGAAAGTGAAAACATTAAGTGGTGCTCTGGCTAGCCGTGTGGTGATCGGAGGAGCCGGAGCATGTATTCAGCATCTCGTGTCTTTATGAATGACACAAGGCTGCTGCATTGTATTTCCTATGGAGTCCTTGCCTGTAATAGTGCATTGGAGTCTATGAGAATAGAAATCTAATGATTGCATGTTATAGTTCCCTAATATAGCGTAAAAAAATAAAAAAAATAAAACAAACATAAAAATTCAAATCACCCTGCTTTTCCTAAAATAAAAGAACAAAAAAAAAAAATACACATCATGGGATTCGCAATGTGCAAAAACGCTCATAGTATAAAAATATAAAAATATATTCCTCATACGGCAAACAGCAAAATAAAAAACATCAAAATGCCCAATTCGCCATTTTTAGTTACTTCATTTTGAAGTGATCAAAAAGTCATACACACCCCAGAATGGTATGCTATTAGGAACATCTTCCCATTGCTCATTTGATAGATCTGAAATATCTTTTTTCCATTTCTCTTTTACTTTTAATTTTATCTTTTGATATACTTTCATCAGAAGTTTATATCTCCTTGAAATAGAACCCCTGACATTTCCATTCCTTACAAACTGAACAACCTCCTCTGAGGATATCTTTTTATAGCTCTCTATATCAACTACTGAATTAATTGCTGCCCTCATTTGTAAATATTTAAATCGAACTTTATTTGGGGTCGCAAACTCACTGGACAAGGTCTCAAAATCCTTCAACCTATCACCTTTAAATATATGTGCAACCAAGCTTACCCCTCTACCCTCCCAATCTATATATTGTTTAATCTTATAAACCTCCCACAAATTTATATTATCCCAGAGTGGAGTGAATTCCAAATAACCTTTTATACCCATTATTTTTTCACCTCTCTCCAAATGTAATCCATAAGGTTTAATATCAGATTATCCGTGCTAATTTTACCCAATAAAGCTGACTCTAACAACTCCAGTAGTCTATTTCGTGTAAATTTAATCCTTCCCCATTTCCGTTAAATATCCTCTCAAAAAAGTACTTATCTCAATCTCTATAACATCCCCACACTGTAATACCAAAAATATAAAAAACAATTTGGAAGAGCTAATCCACCCAATTTATCAAGCAACTGAAGTATTTCTTTTTTTAATCTGGATACCCAACCTTTCCAAATAGATTCCCTTGTCAAACTATCTATGGTCAAAAATATCTTTTTTGGCAGTGCAATTGGAGCATTCTGTAATATATACAAAACCTTGGGGAGGAAGACGTTCTTTATTAGATTCATTCGAGCCATCACTGATAGTGGCAATCTATTCCATATATGGATCTTCCTCCTCAATTCCCTGAGAAGAGGGACAAGGTTTATTTCCACATAATCTTCCACCTTTCTTGAAATATTAATTCCTAAGAATTTAAAACTCTCTCTTTTTTACTACATGCACTCCATGATCATTGCTCAATTCTTCATCCCCTAATAACATCAAGTGTGATTTCTCCCAATTTATTTGCAATCCCGAAAATTTACTAAATTGTGTAATAACATTTATTATTATATCTAAATCCACCTCCGTGTTACCTAAATACAACAGAATATCATCTGCGTACATTATTTTTCCCTACAATCCCCATATTGAAGACCCTCTAAATCATTTTTTCCCCGAATTATATTGGCCTAATGTGAACAGTAAGGGGGATAGGGGACATCCCTGCCTAGTGCCCCTTGAAAGGGTAAAGGGTGGACTCCATCCACGAATACCGTCGCTGCAGACTGGGAATATATTAATTTAATCCAGTTTATAAAATGGTCTCCGAACGCAAAGCGTCTAAGAACTTCCCACAAATAATCCCAGTCTATGCAGTCCAAAGCTTTGGTTGTATCCAAAGATAGTATGCCCTTTTGTTTTTCTTTTTTTTTTTTACCCTTTATATTAGCAAATACCCTTCTAATATTGGAGTTGATCAGTCTCCCAGGGATGAAACCTATTTAATCTTCAAGAATCAAGGCTTTTATTATTTTTGACAATCTTTCCGCTAGGACCTTTGTGAGTATTTTAATGTCCGTATTCAACAAGGATATACACTCACCTAAAGAATTATTAGGAACACCATACTAATACGGTGTTGGACCCCCTTTTGCCTTCAGAACTGCCTTAATTCTACGTGGCATTGATTCCACAAGGTGCGGATAGCATTCTTTAGAAATGTTGGCCCATATTGATAGGATAGCATCTTGCAGTTGATCGAGATTTGAAGGATGCACATCCAGGGCACGAAGCTCCCGTTCCACCACATTAGTGAATGACAACATTAAGAAACATTGACTTTTCAGCGATATATTGAACTGATAGGTTGTTGCAATATTCCCAACACTGACTATATTAATAGAGGCTGCTAAGAACACATTTGATGCTGCTACTGTATTGATGCTGCTATTTCATAAGATGCTGCTATGTGGGATCCACAATATTATTGTTTAAGCACGTTAGCATTTAAGTTTTGCTTTTGTCCCTGGTGACAGTGACAACGTCACGTTCTTATAACAACCTTACACCGTACTAATTCTTATCATAGGCAGTGACGTTGCCATTGACATAGGGTATTTTTTTTATATATTTATATATTTATATTTTCATAATTTTTCTTTTTCTTTTTATTTGGTTTTTATTGCTCCTCAATCCGTACAGTGTATTCAAATCCCTGAAGTGTGTGAGTACTAATGTATTTTATCATTTGCTAAACAAGCAATTTTACAACACTATATATTATATATTCAATTGTGTATCCAGCGATCCATCAGAGTGCCCAGTCTCTCTGTAAATCTTTGTCTAGATCATTGTCATTGTCTCCATCTCTTTGCAGTTCCTTCCTCTTTTCCATTATGTCTATTGAGCATCACAGTTCAGTAGAAGATGAAAGTATATTACTTGACTTGGTCAAAACTCCACTGGTTTTATGTAAATTCATGGCCAACAACCATAAGTTAGTTATCCACCATGACGGAGAGGGACTTCAGCACATTGACATGTATTCTCACCCTGTTATGTCTCCACATGTTGACCCCACCAGTCAATCTATATTTTGTCATCATGTCAGTCTCCAATAGTGAGATCAGGAATGTGGGAATCAAGTAAATACTTCTACTTCTAAATACTGAGGAACATTTGCCATGAGTATCTGACTAGTCTGACCAGTAGAGCACAATTTTACCATAGACTTGGTGATCAAGGAGTTTCTGGGGTCCCAGCAACAGTTATTTCTAGGTGACTCTTCAAAAAAAAAATAAAAAAAAAATTGTCCAAATCATACAACCCTATTAATGAATGGTAGATAAGAGTCAAGATACTAATATGGGATGTTTCATCCTCACTGATCCCCCTGATGCTCCTTTTCTCACATTTACTGATTCCCCGCTGGTTTCTGCTTTATGGTCTACTTCCAGTGTACACAGAAATGACTATGAAGTAATTACTAGAGGAAATGATTGTAAGGAAGGATACTGCAATTAAGTACATTAGGTAACTTGTACTGTTCCTGAGTTGCATCCTGTATTATACTCATGAGCTGCATTCACTTTTCTGCTGGTGCAGTCACTGTGTACATACATTACATTACTTATCCAGTACTCATCCTGAGTTACATCCTGTATTATACTCCAGAGCTGAACTCACTATTCTTCTGTAATCTGTATATCAATCTCATTGCCACACTTCCAGTTACTCAGGATATGAAGTGTTGGAACTTGTCTTTCTGTAGTTACATCTAGACTTTTATGGGGTCATTTATCAAATTGGTGTAAAGTAGAACTGGTTTAGTTGCTCATAGCAACCAATCAGATTCCACCTTTTATTTTTGATAGCTCCTTAGGAAAATGAAAGGTGGAATCTGATTGGTTGCTATGGGCAACTAATCCAGTTCTATTTTACACCAGTTTGATAAATGACCCCATTGGGACATGCCCAATATCACAGACCAGGTGCCCGGGCCGACAAAAACCTGGAAACTGTAAAGTGGACGGCGATTGTAAGGGAGTCGAGAAATTCTGCAAAAAAGATTGTAAACTGTAGTGTATCAATCCTAAAGATAACAAAATTAAGTGATGTGAGGCCGGCTGGATGCATCTCCTGTCCCTAATAGCGGAGGACACATCACTGATAAGCCTCAATAATTCTCTCTTCTCATGGCTTTTCTTTATCTAGTTGCAAATAAACCTGTAAAGTGTCCAGTATTTATGTCACTTGTAGCTTGTAAGACTCCTTACACTGAAAACTGGTGCGGAAGAGACCACCATTGTCCCGAGAATCAGAAGTGCTGAGATTACCGCTGCAAGTGGTAATGCATGACACTTGTAAGTAACACAACCCATGTTTGCCAGATTGTCTTGTCTCATCCTCAGTATTACATAAGGAGAAGCAGCTCTATCTCACTCTATCCCAGCAGGAAGTCCTAGCATGATCTTACCACATCAACCATTAGTTGAGGACTATATCTCTCTGTAACTCTTTATACTGGGGCTGGAGGGCATTGAAGAAGATTTATGGGATTAGAAGGAGGTCTACTCTTAACATTTTCAGAAACAGCACCAGACTTCATCCATTCACTTGAATGGGGTCCATGATCCACATCTGACGGTCCGCACTGCAAAAAAGTAGTGCATGCACCGTATAGTCCGTATTGTGGACCTATTCAAGTAAAAGGGTCCACATTCGTGATACAGTACTCACATGGCTGGTGGCCATATATTGTGGATCTGCTATTTGGGGACCACAATATGGGCATGGACCTGCTACGGTTGTGTGCACGAGGCCAAACTTACACTAAAAAGTTCCTAATTCTGCAGCTCAATCAAATCTAGCTAATAAGCTTCCTGCAACCACCACATCCAGCCAATCAGCTGTTTGTGACCACCAGATGCAGCCAATCAGCTGTTTCTGACCACCAGATGCAGCCAATCAGCTGATTGTAACCACCACAGTCTGCCAATTAGCTGTTAATAACTAATGTACCACATACAGCCAATAAGCTGCTGGTATCTTCCCCATCCAGCCAATCAGCTGCTTGTGACCACCACATGCAGCCAATCAGACGATTGTAACCATCACAGTTGGCCAAATTCATAGTAACTGATGTACCACATACAGACAATCAGTTGCTGGTAACTGCCACATCCAGCTAGTCAACTGCTTGTTCCAACCAATCAGTTTCTTGCAATTCCCATATCCAAACAAAAAGCTGCTTAATCCACATAAACCCTTCCAGCCAAAGTCCAAATGTAAACCTCTATCGCCCCCACTAATAATATCAAGTATATACTCTAAGTTATCCACAATGTCCAGCCTTTCAGCAATGAAACAAGATACTGACCATCGTCCCTGGACCATGACAAGGATCTGCAGCCAGCCCATTGTTTATAGCATTTCTTGTTCTGCATGTAATTAAAAAAACATCATCCCATCGTTGTCCTGTGACCTCATTTGTTTGTATTGGGTGGTTGTATAAGAACAATATATTATATAATCATATGACCTGTAAGAAAATTATATGTGAGGGCTTGCAGGTGAGCTGACCCTGTAAAAGATTGTAGGTGAGGGCCTGCTGGTGAGCTGACCCTGTAAAAGATTGCAGGAGAGCGCCTGCAGGTGAGCTGACCCTGTAAAAGATTGTAGGTGAGGGCCTGCAGATGAGCTGACCCTGTAAAACATTATATGCTAGGGGCAGCAGGTGAGCTGACCCTGTAAAAGAAACAGAGTCTTTGAATGGCAAAAAATTGTATATAAAATATATAGTGTATTAAATATGTAAATTCAAAACATAGAGATAACAAAACAAATGTAAAGGTGTGGTGTCTCCAAGGGGACACAGTATACATGAGGGATAGAAATGCTAATAACCCAAAAGGCTGCACTATAAACAATTACTATGAAGTGCAAACAACATGAAGTGCAATGTGCCGAGTGCATGGTCACCAAATAGTCACCAAGCATGGTCACCAAATACATATAAAGCTTACCCATATAATTCAGATGTCACCACAAGGAGATACCACACACCCCGATGCGCGTTTGGGCAGAAACACCTTCCTCTGGAGGTATGGCTCTCCCTAGTGGTGAGTGTCATTTAAGCTTACACCCACTGATCAGCTTGCAAATGAATTTAAACTTAAATAGTTACCGGTGTGCAGGCATATAGTTGTAGTAATGATGGTAAAGAGTAGTGCCGGAGGTGTGCGCCGCTCCATGCAATGGCCAGTCACATGGGCATGCGCAAACCTCCATTGCTAAAAAACACCCAAACATAATGGGCATTACTGTCGGAAGCACTCGGTCATGACGTGACCCGTTGCGTCTCCCGGCCGTAAAATAAGTATGAATGAAGAATCATGTGACCACAAGGGATCGCTATGTCGAAAGCCAACACGGATTGCCTTTCAAAGATTCTGTTACTTTGCTATAGGTATTTCAGTTTTTCGTGAGTCGGCATGTTTAGGGGTTATTTACAGGCTGTCCTGTATATTTTAGGAGGTAATTGCTAGTGTAATGGTAACCTACTTGCTCCGACCCTGTCAAAAGATTGTAGGTGAGGGCCTGCAGGTGAGATGACCCTGTAAAACAATATATGCGAGGGCCTGCAGGCAGGGCTGCCATCAGAAATTTTGGGGCCCCTTACACAGCTCCCCACCCCCACCGCCGCCCCCTCCCCGACACTGCCCCAGTGGCGGATCTAGAGCCTGGTCTTTGGGGGGGCACTTCCCGCAGAAATAGTAAATCATGGAGCCCTTGTGTCCCCGTCCACCCTCAAGCTACACCCACACACGGCCCCACCCATATATCGCGCCCATACCTCTTACATCCAGGGACGTCTCCTTTGATGTAGATGTTCTCTGTCTTCATCTTCTCCATCCAGACCAGAATGCAATGGTGACTTCTTTCAGCTATCTCTCATCTCTGCAGAGTTTGATTAACAGATATGTTAGTTTTCTACTCCCATCAGACCCCCACTCAGCCCCCATGAGACCTCAGCTCAGCCCCAAAAACCCCAGTCAGCCCCCATGAGACCTCAGATCAGCCCAAAGACCCCCATCGGCCCCCCAGTCAGCCCCCATCAGACCTCAGATCAGCGCAAAGACTCCCAGTCAGCCCCCATCAGACCTCAGATCAGCACAGAGAACATGAGACCTCAGATCAGCCCAAAGACCCCCAGTTAGCCCCATCAGACCTCAGATCAGCCCAGACCCAGTCAGCCCCCATGAGACCTCAGATCAGCCTAAAGACCCCCAGTCAGCCCCCATCAGATCTCAAATCAGCCCAAAGACCCCCAGTCAGCCCCCATCAGACTTCAGATCAGTCCAAAGACCCCTATCAGAACCCCAGTCAGCCTCCATCAGACCTCAGATCAGTCCAAATACCCCCCTCAGATGTCCAGTTACCCCCCATCAGACCTCAGATCAGCCCAAAGAACCCCAGTCAGCCCCCATGAGACCTCAGATCAGCCCAAAGACCCCCAGTCAGCCTCCATCAGACCTCAGATCAGCCCAAAGACCCACAGTCAGCCCCTATCAGACCGCAGATCAGCCCAAAGACCCCCAATCAGCCCCCATCAGACCTCAGATCAGCCCAAGGACCCCATTAGACCCACAATCAGCCCCTATGACCTCAGATCAGCCCAAAGACCCCAGACCCAGTCAGCCCACCCCCATCAGATCAGCTGTGGCAGGCAGGGGAGGGCCCAGCCAGGCCAGCCCCAACATATTTACCACAGATCGCTGCCTCCTCCACGCTCCTTCCTCTCTGTCTTCCTGGCCAGCCCTGCACTGTCACCTGACAGCGTGCAGCATCAGGTCATAGTGTGCGCACTACGTCCTGATGCTATACACGCTCAGGACAGTGAAGAGGCGGCCGGGGAGGTTAGGGGCGGGCCGGGGAGGTAAGGGGCGGACAGCGGAATTAAGAGGGAGAGGAGCACTGGGGGAGGAGCAAAAAAAAAAAGGCTCAGGACGGCGGCCCTGCCTTCAGGTTAGCTGACCCTGTAAAACATTAATGCGGAGGTCTGCAGGTGAGCTGACCCTGTAAAACATTATATGCGAGGGCCTTGGCTAGGACAGGACTTGGTGGAAGACAGGGTGGTGCTTAACACCCAAGCAGTCTGAGCTCCAAATCATGCAGCAGACTCTTATGCCTTTTGATGACTCTGCTGGCAGAGTTTCCCCAGGCCATCCACATAGCCCTGCCCCAGAAGTGGAAGACATTGAATGCATTGATGCCCAATCACTTATGTTGCAGGATGAGGTCATGGGAATACCACCGCAACATCAGCAAGTGATTTTAAAACTCATGTGTTTGGGGGACAAACCCCACACCGCGCAGGAGCTGTGTAGGGGCATAGAAGAACAGACCGATGAGTGGTTGCTGCCAGTGACCCTCAAGCCCGGCCTGGTGGTGTGCGATAATGGGTTAAATCTTGTTGCTGCTCTGAGACTAGTCGGTTTGACGCACATCCCTTACCTGGCGCATGTGCTGAATTTTGTGGTGCAGAACTTCCGTAAAAACTACCCAGACATGTCAAAGCTGCTGCAGAAAGTGCAGTCCGCCTGTGCGCACTTTTGGCGTTCTCACCCTGCTGCTGCTCGCCTGTCTGTGCTGCAGCGTAACTTCAGCCTTCGTGCTCACCGCCTCATATGCGACGTGCTCACCAGGTGGAACTCCACCTTGCAAATGCTGGAGAGACTGTGCGAGCAGCAGCAGGCGATAGTGGAGTTTCAGCTGCAGCACGCACGGGTCAGTCGCACTGCGGAACAGCACCACTTCACCACCAATGAGTGTGCCTCCATGTGAGACCTGTGTGCCTTGTTGCGGTGTTTTGAGTACTCAGCCAACATGGCCAGTGCCGATGACGCTGTACTTAGCGTTACAATACCACTTCTATGTCTCCTTGAAAAAACACTTAGGGCGATGATGGAAGAGGAGGTGGCAAAGGAGGAAGAGGAGAAGGAAGAGGGAGCATTTCACAGGGTTTCAGGCCAGTCATTCTGAAGTTGCTCTGCACCAGCAGAGGCCAGGTACACATGGGCCAGCCAAAGCACAGTTCTGGAGGGAGGAGGTGGAGGAGGTAGAGGAGGAGGAGGAGGAACCGGTTCACAGCAGGGTGGCACCCAACACAGCTCATGGCCATCACTGGAGCGTGGCTGGGGGGATACGGAGGACACAGACGATACACCACCTACAGAGGCCAGCTTATCCTTACCTCTGGGCAGCCTGGCACACATGAGCGACTATACGGTCAACCAGGAAGAGAATACAAGTTGCGGCACTCATCCAGGTAGTCTTCGAATTCAAACTTTATTCACATACCATCACTTGAGTTACAAACTTTCGGGCACAGGAACAGAAAGCCAGGTTTGCTGGAGGACCAGCGGGACGGCTGTTTCGCGCTATGCTTTGCGCATCATCATGCTGCACTCAGCGTCACCTGCGTGTCCACGCACCATTTAAAAGAGCGGGCGTCCACCTACTGGTGTAACCAGGACAACCAGTAGAAGCTTCACAAAGGAGGAGGCGTGTACCTACTGGTGTAACCAGGACAACCGGTAGATACCTCACATATAAGGGACGCAATAAAGCCAGCAAAAACAGGGGAGACAGTATTGTAACACATCACTAATATCCCTGAGTCACTAGTACAACATAAAGTCCACATAGAAAGTAGGCCTGCGAAAGAAGGATGCTATACCTCATGTCACCACAAAATAGAAGGGGCAATCTTGAGCACCGGGTACAACATATCTACAAAAAAAACGACATATCGTTCCTATCATTAAGGCCATGGAGGCCAAGTGCTCCTGTGCGGATAATCCATCTCGCCTCACGCTCGCCTCCACGAGGGGGAGGTCGTACCACCTCCAACCCTGCAAATGTGAGGCATCGGGGATCTCCACCATGGGCATCCCGTACATGCTGTATTAACTGAGGTGAGCCCTTTCCGGAACGAATCGACCCGATGTGCTCACGTACCCGCTCGCACAAGGGTCTAATAGTTTTTCCTATGTAGAATGTTCGGCAGACGCATAACATCACATATACCACATAAGTGGTCCGGCAATTTATAAAATCTCTGATATGACACATTTCTCCTCCTAAATGTACCGATTTGGATTGAGCATTGAAAGGACAAAAAGAACACTTCCCACACTTGAAATTGCCACAAGGTTTCCTATTTGAGAGCCAATTGGCTACTCTAGATTGTTTGTACTCACTCCTGACTAATACATCCCTTAGTGTGTGGCATTTTTTAAAAGTAACCAGTGGTCTATTTTTAGTCATTTCTTTCAAACTAGGATCTCCTTTCAGCAGATCCCAGATATTATAGATCACCTGCTTGACCATGTCTGCTACGGGGCTATATTTAAACGCAAAGGTACATCGATCCAAACACTGCTTATTTTTCCTCACAACCAACAAGCCAGTACGGGAGTATTTAGCTGCTCGATGCAAGGCGCTCGTCACATCCCTCGGCGAAAAACCCCGTTTCACCAAGCGTTCTTTTAACTCATACACCTGGGGAAGTACCCTGTGTCTGCACTATTGATCCTACGTAGGCGTATAAATTGGCCAAAAGGTACAGCCTTTTTATGTGTGTTGTGTTAATATGTGTGTGTGATTTTTAGCTCTCAGGGACAGTCAGAAGAGGATCCCATAATTGGGAAATCTGAGCTAGCTAGAGCCAAGATAGTGAATGCATGAATGAATGAAAGGGAGTGTATCTCCCCTCTATAGATTACAGCCCCAGTGTGTGGCCATATAGCTGGGTGCTAATGATATATACCTTCTCTCTCACGTATCCAACCTAGCTAGCAGACACTCAGTACAAAAAGCAAATTAAATAAGGAATAAATGGGTGATAGACTCTAGAAACGGAGCTAATACTGCTAAGTCATACAGCTGGATGCTAATGACTAATACATTTTTCGATACATTTTCCTTTTCTGATGTACCCTGAAAAATTTTAACTTTGTCCAGTTCCTATGTTTTTGTTTTAGAGAAGATAGAAATAAAGATTTGAAATTTTAGAGTCTAGTCAGTGCAAAAAAACACTATACGGTCTCTCGACCAATTATAAATACAAAAGTACAGTGGTAAAGCGTTGCACCTCTCCTGAGGGGTTTATTTATAATTAATAGAGACCACTCGGTTGCCACCCTGCTGGATCCCCGTTACAAAGATAACGTGTCGTCCTTAATTCCCTCACTGGAGCGTGATAGAAAGATGCGCGACTACTAGCGCACGCTGGTAGACACGCTCCTGAGGGCATTCCCAACTGACTCCAGGGGACAAGTGGAAGCACAAGGCCAAGGAGGAGGAGAGGAGGAGGAGGAGGAGGAGGAGAAAGAGGTCACGGCCAGCACCTCAGAAGGCAGGGTTAGCATTGCCGACATGTGGAAAAGCTTTATCACCGCGCCACAGCAACTGGCACCACCAGCTGATAGGGAACGTCTTAGCAGGAGGCAGCATTTGAACAACATGGTGGAACAGTACGTCTGCACACGCCTCCACGTACTGACTGATGGTTCTGCCCCATTTAACTTCTGGGTCTCCAAATTGTCCACATGGCCAGAGCTTGCCTTTTATGTCTTAGAGGTGCTGGCCTGCACTACGGCCAGTGGATTGTCTGAACTTGTATTTAGCACGGCAGGGGGCATCATTGCAGAAACGCAGCTGCCTGCCACAGCCAACGTGGACAAGCTCACATTCATTAAAATGAACCAGGCTCGGATCCCAAAGGACTTGTCCGTACCTTGTGCAGAATAGACCCGCCTCAACCATACATTCTTGTACTAAAGTGCACTTATTCTTTGATTTCTTTTTTTTTATTTGTCCTATTATTTTAGGGGCTACCCCAATTTATATATAAAAACAAATAACATTAGCTATCTCCTCCTCCTCCTCCATCGCCGCTTCCACCTACAACATCACATTCACTGCCTCCTCAACCTCAGACTCCACATCCACCTCCTCCTCCGAGTTGCAGGTTAATAATTTTTATTTATTTTATTTTAAGTTATTTCCCTATCCACATTTGTTTGCAGAGCACTTTCCATGCTCTTAAGCACATTTTGCTGCCTTATGCAGCCCTCTAGCCCTTTCCATTACATGTTTAGGGCCATTTTAGTGCCCAAAAGTTCGGGTCCCCATTGACTTCAATGGGGTTAGGGGTAAAGTTCGGATCACGAATCCGAACTTCCAGGTGTTCGCTTAACTCTACTCTTGGGTATAAAATGCTATGTTTGGAAGCCCTGCCTTTTTCCACTGCTCCTTCACACTTCCATCTATCTCATGCTGTATTCTGTGTGTCTTCCTACTCTTATCTCTGAACAAACGGAAACATTTTCTCAAGAAAGAATTGTCTGATGAAGGCCTCATGCACACGGCCGTTGTTGTGGTCCGCGTCCGAGCCGCATATTTTCCGGCTCGGGCGCGGACCCATTCACTTCAATCGGGCCGCAAAAGGTGCGGACAGCACTCCGTTGCTCCGTTCCGTGCCCCCGCAAAAAAAGAGAGCATGTCCGTTTTAGAATAGGCATTTCTATAATGGGCCGCGTTCCGTCCTGCAAATTGCAGAACGGAACGCGGAGCAGCTTTCGTGTTTTGCGAACCTGCGGTTTGCAGACCGCAAAACACCAACGGTCGTGTGCATGTAGCCGAAGTCTAGTGTTGCTGCGCAAGTTTCCAACATATATGTGTTTTTACAGTACAGAGGGTAGAGTTTTAAATCTGAGTGAAAATGTGAAATATTAGTCTGAAATCTGTGTCAGGGCATCTCCAGACAGGTCAATATTTTTTTTTTTTAATATAGCAATACACAATACTATTGTGCAACATGTGTCTTATAATACAGTGGGCACCATTTAAAATTTCTGAGTAAAAACATGTTAACTTCTAGTCCTAAATCTACAGTTTTGTTCAAAATTCTTCAACCCCCAATGCTGTAAAGGGTTTTAGGGAATTTAGTGTACATTTGTAATTGTGTTCAGAATGAAATCTTACAAGGACTTTTTAAAGAACCAAATGCATTTAAAATGACATCAATTGTTTTTGTAATACAGTATTAAATGTTTTTTTGTGATTTCTTCATTGACACAATTATTCAACCCCTTAAAGACGACCACTCTTAAGAACAAAGGTTCATTCAAGTGTTTTCGATCAGGTATTGAAAACCCCTGTGGATGTCAAGGAGCAGCAATCAAGCAGAATAAGCCCCAATTAGGCAGATGTAAAATGACTGTGATACTCAGCTCCTTCTAGACATTACTGGTGTGTTTACAGACATGGTGAAGTCAAGAGAATGGTCCAGGAAGACAAGAGAAGAGGTGATTTCTCTTCACAGGAAGGGCAATGGCTATAAGAAGATTGCAAAGATGTTAAACATACCAAGAGACACCATAGGAAGCAACATTCGCAAATTCAAGGCAAAGGGCACTGTTGAAACGCTACCTGGTCGTGGCAGAAAGAAGATGCTGACTTCGACTGCTGTGCGCTACCTGAAGCGCAAAGTGGAGAAAAGTCCCCGTGTGACTGCTGAGGAACTGAAAAAGATTTGTCAGATGCGGGTACTGAAGTTTCAGCTCAGACAATAAGGCGCACACTGCGTAATGAAGGCCTCCATGCCAGAACTCCCAGGCGCACCCCCTTGCTGTCTCCAAAGAATAAGAAGAGTTGACTGCAGTATGCCAAAAGTCATGTGGACAAACCACAAAAGTTTTGGGATAGTGTTCTGTGGACTGATGAAACAAAATTAGAACTGTTTGGGCCCATGGATCAACGCTATGTTTGGAGGAGGAAGAGCAAGGCCTATGAAGAAAAGAACACCTTGCCTCCTGTGAAGCATGGCGGGGGTCAATCATGCTTTGGGGCTGTTTTGCTTCTACAGGTACAGGGAAGCTTCAGCGTGTGCAAGGTACCATGGATTCTCTTCAGTACCAGGAGATATTGGATGAAAATGTGATGCAGTCCGTCACAAACCTGAGGCTTGGGAGATGTTGGACCTTTTAACAGGACAATGATCCCAAGCAGGGCCGCCATCAGGGGGGTACAGCCAATACCCCAGTAAGGGGCCCGGACCTGGGGGGGGCCCGGCCGCCGGTCCCGAGCTTTTTTTTTTAAAAACGGCCACTTTGCCGAGCACTGTACCTTTAAGGAAAAAAAAATTATCTTTCTTCAGCAGACGCACCTCGGCACTGCTAAGCCCATCCCCTGACATCCAGCCTCCTGTCTCTTATGCCTCGTCCTTGGCCCCGCCTCCTCACAGAGCCCGGGAAGAAAGTGCTGGGGAGTGGGGAGCTCTGAGAGAGTTGCAGAAGGACGGCCGGGTCCCAGGAAAATGACCCGATCATTGCCTCCTGCAGTCCTCCTTCTCCTGACATGTGAGTTCTTGTGTGACACTCTGTGCCCTCCTGCTGTCCTCCCCTCCCCCCTGCAGAATTGGTCTTTAAACTAGTAAGGTACTTTTTTTCTCCAGTTGTTTAAAGTTTAACCCCTTCAGGCTCAGACATGTCACAGTGACTGAGCTTCTTCAATTTGCCAAGTAGTGAGTCTCCGCCATCACCACCATGATTTAGGGCTCTTTCACACTTGCGTTTTTCCTTTCTGTCCTAGAGTTCCTTCCTCGGGGCTCTAGGACGGAAAGAAACTGATCAGGATTATCCTAATGCATTCTGAATAGAGAGAAATCCGTTCAGGATGCATCAGGATGTCTTCCGTTCAGTATGTGAACGTTTTTTGGATGTTGACCAAACCGTAGCATGCTGCGGATTTATCTTCATCCAAAAATCCGGAAGGCATGCCGTAACGCCGGATCCAGAATTAATGCCCATTGAAGTGCATTAATCCGGGTCCGGAATTAAGTTAAACATCGTTATTGCGCATTGCTAAAGTCCCGGCTGCCATGGTAAAGTGTAGTGGGGAGGCAGGGGAGAAGTATGCTTACCGTCCGTGCGGCTCCCGAGTCCCGGGGCGCTCCACAATGACGTCAGAGTGCCCCGTGAGCATGGATCACGTTATCCATGTGCGTGGGGTGCTCTGACGTCATTGTGGAGTGCCCCGGGAGCCGCATGGACTGTAAGTATCTGCTCCCCCGCTCCCCACTACTTACTATGGCAACCAGGACTTTAGTAGCGTCCTGGCTGCCATAGTAACACTGAAAGCATTTTGAAGACTGATCAGTCTTCAAATGCTTTCAGTTGTCTTGCGTTGTGACGGATCCGGCGGGCATTTCTGGCGACGGAAGTGCACACCGGATCCACACAACGCTAGTGTGACAGAGGCCTTAGCATGGAGAAGTCATACTCATCCATTCTAAATCCTCAGAGCGTGTCCTTAGTAGGTGGTGTCAGTAGCTACTGTCACTCAGCGCTTCTGAGACCACCAAGTGTCACTGATGACCCACCTTTAGGGTCTAGTCACACGACTAAGGCCTCTTGCACACGAACGTGTTGCCCTTGCCTGTATTGTGGCCCGCAAACAGCGCTTCTGCAATACACGGGCAGCAGCCAGTGTGCACTCTGCATCACTTGAATAGGTCCGCAATCACGGAGATGCGGAATGGAGGCACAAATCGGAACTCCACATAACCACTACGGAGCGCTTCAATGGAGTTTCTGTCCGTGCCTCTGTTCCACAAAAATATAGAACATCTGGATCCGTCCTGGCTGCTGCACAGACGTTTTCTATGCATTGGGGAACACAAATTGTGGTCCCTAATGCACGGAACAGAACCAAAACATTTATGTGCAAGAGGCCTAATTCTGAGTCCGTTCCGCAATTTTTCATGATGTGTTTGCGGATCCATTAATTTCAATTGGGCTGCAAAAGATGCGGACCCCCACAGTTGTCAGTGTTTCCTGCAGAAAGAGAGAAAAAAGGCCCATATAGAAAGGATCAATAGGAGCTGTCACTGGGCTTTCCCCATGTCCCGCTGCCGGCATGGCCCAGCTTATGATAAGCCGTGCAGGCAGTGCTGGGCCCCACTCACTATGCGGTGCGGGGACGATGGATGGAGCGGACGGCGGCAGACACCTGACTGCAATGATGGGGAACGATGATGACACTAAACCTTGTCATTGCAGTCGGGTGTCTGGAACACAGCACAGTACTGCCTTATTCACACAGCCCTCATTAACACATGTTTGGTCAGTGATTTCCATCAGTGATTGTGAGCCAAAACCAGAATTGGATCCTCCACTGACCGAACACTGATGCCTCATTCACACAGTCAGTGTTTGGTCAGTGATTTCCATCAGTGATTTTTGAGCCAAAACCAGGAGTGCCTCTAACCACAGAACAGGAGCAGATCTTTCCCTTATACCTTTTGTCTGTGTAGCATTCACTTCTGGCTTTGGCTCACAATCACTGATGGAAATCACTGACGTACGTGTAAATTAGGCGATTTTTTTTATATCATAACTATGTGTGTATTTAAATTTGGTGACAAAAATTTTTATTTGGCTCCTAAATTTTTCAGTTTAGGAGCCGTTGGCTCCTAGATAATTTTTTTTGTCTAAAGCCCTGGGCGTGCGGCGCATATCGGAGGAGACTTATTCTCATGCCCTGGGCCGCACGTCTCCATCTGCCAGGCTGAAGCACTGCGCTAGCCAATCGCAGCGCTCAGTTCACAGCCTGTGAGGTCCCAGGCTATGAGCTGAGCGCTGCAATTGGCCAGCGCTCCAGCCTGGCTGAATGGAGACAGAGATGCGCGCCCATGTCAAGACTCAAAACCCGGCTGATGGAGAGGCACTGGGGGCTGATGGAGAGGCACTGGGAGCTGATGGAGAGGCACTGGGAGGCTGATGGAGAGGCATCGGGAGGCTGATGGAGAGGCACCGGGAGGCTGATGGAGAGGCACTGGGAGCTGATGGAGAGGCACTGGGAGCTGATGGAGAGGCACTGGGAGCTGATGGAGAGGCACTGGGAGCTGATGGAGAGGCACTGGGAGCTGATGGAGAGGCACTGGGAGGCTGATGGAGAGGCACTGGGAGGCTGATGGAGAGGCACTGGGGGCTGATGGAGAGGCACTGGGAGCTGATGGAGAGGCACTGGGAGGCTGATGGAGAGGCACTGGGGGCTGATGGAGAGGCACTGGGAGGCTGATGGAGAGGCACTGGGAGGCTGATGGAGAGGCACTGGGAGGCTGATGGAGAGGCACTGGGAGGCTGATGGAGAGGCACTGGGAGGCTGATGGAGAGGCACTGGGAGGCTGATGGAGAGGCACCGGGGGTCTGATGGAGAGGCACTGGGGGCTGATGGAGAGGCACTGGGAGCTGATAGAGAGGCACTGGGGGCAGATGAGAAGCATGGGGCTGTTATCTGAGGTCTGATTGGGGGTCATTCATATTGGGGTCTGATCTGGGGTCTTATTTGGGGCTGTTAGCTGAGGTCTGATTAACATTAGGGGTCTGACCAGAGGTATAATGAAAAATATTATTTTTTTAATGTCCCCCTCTAAAACCTAGGTGCGTTTATGGTCCGGTGCGTCTTATGGGGAGAAAAATATGGTACTTGCTTGCCCCTCCTCCCCTGCTATTTCGCTGTGCCCCCGGACTGCCGCTGTTCTGACAGATCTCTATAGATTGCCGAAAGTCTATAGCGGAAGTCACGTGGTGCACTGCGCAAGCGCACAAGCGTACTTCCGCGAATCATTCATGCTGGCTCCATTGCAGTAGTTCGCGCACCGCGCGTGCGCACACTTAAGGGTATACAGACTTCTTAAAGTGACAGTAATCTCCATTAAAATACAGCTCCGCCCCCCAGCGCTCATTAATCTACATTAATTTGTACCCTCGCGGGCTCGCTTCTCTCACCACGCATCGGGCTCGGCCTCGCTGCGCTTGGCATTTAGTAAAACTAACTCTATGCCGCCATTGATAGTAAAGAAGGAAATGGATGGTAAAGAATTTCTTTACCATCCATTTCCTTCTTACTATCAATGGCGGCATAGAGTTAGATTTACTAAATGCCAGCAGCAGCGAGCCCGATGCGTCATGACGTACAAATTAATGTAGATGCTGTATTTTATTGGAGATTACTGTCACTTTAAGATGTCTCTTGTGCGCACGCGCGGTGGGCGAAGTACTTCAGTGGAGGCTGCAGTGATGATTCGTCGAAGTGCGCTTGCGCAGCGCACCACGTGACTTCCGCTATAGACTTTCGGCAATCTATAGAGATCTGGCAGAACACCGCTCTGTCCCTATTGACTATAATGGGGGCGGAGTTATGGCACAGCGCGGCAGGGCACAAAGAAGAGGACACCGGACTAAAACTACAACATGCACTGCCGTGTGGCGCCGTAGTCCCGCCCCGGAGGCCACGGAAGGGGGGGGGGCATTGGGGGGGCCCAGGTATTGAGCTGTGTAAGGGGCCCCAAAATTTCTGATGGCAGCCCTGATCCCAAGCATACCTCCAAGTCCACTAGAGGATGGTTGCAGATTAAAGGCTGGAACATTTTGAAGTGGCCATTGCAGTCACCAGACTTAAATCCGATTGAGAACCTGTGGTGGGACTTAAAGGGTTTCTGTCATCAAGTTTTGACATTATAAGCTGTCTGACATTAGCTATGTGCTAATGTCAGAGCAGCTTGATAATGTCTTTTTTATAAAAATCCGATTTATATTTTGGCTGAAAAACGTACTTTTATAATATGTAAATTAGCCTCTAGGAGCAGGTGGGGCGTTGCCCTGCTCCTAGAGGCTCCGTGCGGCAACCTGCTGGCACGCCCCTTCTTACTTTGAGTGACAGTGCCGGACAGCGATCCTCCACCACTGTCTCCTTCTGAAATCCCGCGCCTGCGCCGCCGCTCTGTATTCGGCGCAGGCGCAGTGAGCAGAGGACGCTGGTGCCTGCTGTCCTCAGCTCACCGCGCCTGCACTGAATACCTCTGAGTACACCCGGAAGCAAGGACAGCGCGGGATTTCAGAAGGAGACAGAGCCGGAGGATCGTTGCCCGGCACTGTCACTCAAAGTAAGAAGGGGCGTGCCAGCAGGTTGCTGCACGGAGCCTCTAGGAGCAGGGCAATGCCCCCCCTGCTCCTAGAGGCTAATTTACATATAATAAAAGTACGTTTTTCAGCCAAAATATAAATCGGATTTTTATAAAAAAGACATTATCAAGCTGCTCTGACATTAGCACATAGCTAATGTCAGACAGCTTATAATGTCAAAACTTGATGACAGAAGCCCTTTAAAGAAAGCAGTTGCATTGCGCGAGCCTAAGAATGTGACTGAACTGGAGGCTTTTGCCCATGAAGAATGGGCGAAGATACCCATAGATCGCTGCAAGACACTTGTGTCAAGCTATGCTTCACGTGTAAAAGCTGTTATAACTGGAAAAGGATGTTGTACTAAGTACTAAGAGTGAATGTCACTTGGGGGTTGAATAAAACTGATAATGATGTCAGCACAGAAAAGACATTTGTGGTTATTTCATTATAAATGTTATCTTATATTTGTCTGACTTACAAGGGCCTCTGTGATTTAATTGTAAACAAGATGACTGAAATGATCAAAATCAATGTCAAACTGGCCAAAACACTCAATTTCAGTGGGGGTTGAATAATTTTGAACCCAACTGTATGTCACGGCATACTCAAGTGTTGGTGGGGGAGGTCTGGGGTGAATAATGTCATTCTTGGTAACAACTTAGACTAGAGAAAGCTGTTTTCTGAATTTGCATATTTGAACGCACAGAAAAAATTAGTACCAAATCTGTAAGTAATACTGATACTATATTTTTTTCAAAGTCAATTGTCAGTAGCAGTGTCTTCAGTGTTTGCGTGTGTGGAAAGGGAAGGAAGTTTTTATTGCACCTCTGTCTTTACGTTCCAGAAAATAGACTTGCAAACGGTTCCAAAATTTGTGCGACTGTGTACGTAAAGTCAAAAATACAGAAGGCCTAGATCCAGAATGTGAGTAGTAGAAGAAACAGCTATCCAGGTAGTAGTACCAGAAGTAGCAGTAGTCCACAGTTGTTTCTTTCTTTGTAAAAGTGCAACATTATCACTGAGGAGTAAGAGGTTAAGATTTGTGGATTTGATGGCTCACTCCTCCTCTAAGTGACAGCAGGATGACATGGAGGTGACCTTAGAGTCCGACACTGTGGATCCAGGGTTCCCAGCATTCCTCCTGCTCCACCTCCTTGCAGCCCCAAAGAAGCCTTTCAGTGGAGTCCTCTCTGTCTTCACTGCCCCTTCCGAGTGGAGTGCCTTTCCTTTAAGAATTGGCAATAAAATCCCATGCCCCCTGGCTGGTAGTCAGGAGAGTCTGCCTTTGATGACTTGTGTGAGAGCAGTCAGCTTGTGGACTGTCCTGAGGAGGAGGTTCAGTAGGAGGCTGGGGACCCCACGCATAGCTGTGTTGGTGGTGGTAATATTGGCACCCATAGCCTTGATACTAGTGATGGGGGAAGAAACAGTGGTAGTCAGGGAAAATGCAGAGCAGGGAAACGGAAAAGGGGCCAAGGAATGCACAATGATATTTCACAGACTCATAAAAGTGGCAGGGACTCTGATGATTATGTGTTACACCTGGGAGCCAAATTAGGGTGATCAGGAGGAAACAACATAAGAGGAGGAGGGCGGTGACAGCTTCAGGAATAAACACCATTGGTGACATATCTCCAAAAGGATACTGTAGGGATCTTCTCTTATTCGGGGGTCATTCTCGCAGAGTTTGCCACAGACACCAGATTGAAGTCCAAACGATGCTTTATTTTCCAGCACAAAACAGCAATCAAAACATAAATCCTTGGCCGTCTGGCCACTGACTAAACAGTATTTCCCTCTCTATCAGGATCTGGGTCTACCACCCAGCTCCCCAAAACACATCACCAGTGCTTACCCTACACACAGGGTTAGAGGGTCCCGGCTCCCACAGGCCTTGACACAACCTGCTCCTTTCACAGACTGAGAGCCCCACCCAAGTCCAGCAACAGGATTAAATAGCATCCCTGGACATGAGCATTGTCCAAAATCCCGGACTGGAGCATGGGGAACAGGCACCCACCCAGCACATTGCCTGCTCCCAGTAAAAGCCCGCCCTGGACTAGCTGGAGCCAGCTAAGCTGATTATCTTGGTGTCCACCAACTAACTTAGTGGCCACCTATATCTAGGGCCTTTACTTCACCAAGGCTTGGCCCCTTGGTGACACGCTCCTGGTGCAAACCCCTTTTATGCTTCCCGGGACTTTACTACACCCTCCTATTCACATTGCCACATATCCCCCCTCTGTTCAAACCTGTGGGGGTGAACACATGTACCAACCGGATGCTCGTGACAGGGCATCCGCATTATCCTGCCATCTTTCAGCTCAACGGTCCCCCTGGAAGATGTGGCCAGCATCACAGGCTTCCCTTTATTCTGCCAGACCCAGGCCAGAAGAGCTCGGTTTGTCATAAACACTGCCTTTCTACCTAGTAGAAACTGTCCAAAGGCCTTCTGTCCCCAACTAAAGGCCAGATACTGTTTTCTTACTGTTTTCTGAGTGACAATAACATGCTCTCGCACTCTTTGATTCTTGCTCTCATGCACAGGCCTTTTCTTGTACTGCTGCAGCTCTTGACTGGACTGTTTGCATAGTTGTTCCCAGCCATGGTCGTGTTCAGACCCTTTCTCCTTGGTTTCTGGAACATCCGAGGATTTCTCCCACTTCAAGACCTCGGCCTTAGCTTCTTCGGCCTCTGTTTCTTTGGAGTCTCCATTCACTTTATTAGCCGTCTTATCCTTCACGGACATGGCATCATATCCTTTCCTTCTTAACTCCTCCTCCTCTTTCTCATCAAGGTTGGAGGTACGGGGGACATCAGGGTCTTCACCAGACTCGTCGTCTTCTGGCAATCCCTGCAGAGGTTCACCCAGGATATGGTTCTCCTTTTGGGCAGGATTCAGGAGAGCCAGCCCATCAGAGTAAACAGGACCCTCATACTGGTCATCGGTCCCCCGTATTTCTTCCCCAGCAGACTGCTGGCTTTCTGGAAGGCATTGACAGCAGAGGGAATGTCTTTCATGACCAGGTCCTGGCCAAACACTGCCATGAGTCTCTGGGCTTCTGCATCCACCTCAGCACTATCATCTGGTTCAGCAGATACATCTTCCATCTTCTTCTCTGCCTCGGCCGGCACCACAGCGCCACCACCTCCAGACCCATTCTTAACGGGCTCCGACTTCTTGGCATCTTTTAGAGGAATTCCCTCTTTAGGTATCTCATTTTCTTCCACCTGCTGCGCTGGAGCATGCAGAGACTTCTCCAACTCATTTCGCTCCTTAAGCACTTTTTAAGGGCTCTAGTCAAGGAGAGGGCCTTGGTCTTCTTTTTAGTTTTTCGCACCAGCTTGTTAGCAGCGCCCCACTCTTGGGCCTTCTGGTCCAGCTGCTCTTCACTCTGTTCTGGTGTAACAGCAGTTGTAGGAGTACCACCATTCTTCCTTAGACACTCCGTGGGATTTCCACCCAGGGACTCTTCAAGCCCATGGTTGAGGTCTACTATAGACTTTTGTGTCTTCATGGAGTCTTTTCCCTTTCCCAGGACACCAGGCGGTAGACCCTTCAATTCACTCGTCTTTTCCAGGGTCTCCTCTTTTGACCCTTCTGCAGCCTTCTTCGGTGGCTCTATGACGACGGCTAGTCCCTTCGCTATCGTACCTAGGGACTGTGTGGCGAGAGTGAGATCAGCCTCCTGTTTGCAGCTGTACTGTTCTGTCAGGTCATCTAAGACTGTCTGGATATGAGCTTCAGACACTAGGCTGGCGTCCCCGACTGATCTCTCGTCACATCAAGTATAACTATCGTCTGGTTGCTATCAGTAACCACGTCAGTTTGGCAAGACCTCAACATGGCAGCCTCTCTCTCTGAGTTGCTATCGGTCACAGCACATGCATCATATATACTGCTCATGTCATTCTCATTTCTGCCCTCAAGGGGCACTGCGAGCTAATCCCCACCTGGGACATTTTATTAATCATAGAAACCTGTGGAGACTGCATATCCACTTCTAGTATGTGAGGTACACCCTCTAGGACTGCCCCATGTACTTGCACATTTTTCACTACAGTGGGTTCCCCAACTCGGTGCTCTCAACCTTTATCTGCATTTTTCAAATTTTACATTTTACCACCATGGGGCGCTTCTCCCCTGTCTATAACCTGCAATGTAAAAGGTATGTCATTATCACATCCTTCACAAAAATCCGCATTAACATTATGTATTTTGGCCAACACGGTACCATCACTTTGCACCTTATCAGCTCCACTGTTTTTAATGGTCACTTCACTTAGAAAGCAATGGTTTATCTGCACTTCCCTTATACCTTCATTTAAAGGGACAGGTATAGGTTCTGCAGGGGCTTCATCACTTTCTATAGAAGTGTCTCCAGTGCCCCCAATATCACAGAACATCATTCTCTCATGTACAAGCACATTTATGGCATCAAGATCACAAGTCCTAGTTGTCACGGGAGTCTCACCCTCAGTGAGAACCACTGGATAGTCAGTATTATCCTTATAATTGTCCCGCACATTTAATAATCTACCAGTCTCAGGGGCGGCTATTATGCCATCTCTTACCCGGGCTAGCATGGGATCTCTGACTTTCGCCATCCCAAATCTAGCCTTGGTCACAGGTACTTTAGGCAACACCATAACCTTCTCCTGTGCAGATCCTTGCAAGGCAGCAACCACAACAGGCTTACCCGTCTGTTCAGACACAGCATTTTTCACATAGTCATTTATTTTTGAGACAGTTTCTTGCCTCAGTGCGTCATCACTCACCGGCCCGGCAGGTAGCAACTGCTGTCGGCTTACTGTCACAACATTATCAACGGGAACAGTCTTACCCAGCAATGTCACGGGATTGGCAGTCTCAGGAGACGAAGATCTTCCCCTGACACCTCTACCGAGTTCACCAGCCTTCTCTTGGTTCTTGGTATCCCGAACACCAGCAGACTCCTTACTGTAACCGTTGCCACTAGAAACAACATGGCCTGGAGTCACAATTTTTCCTGGATGGTCCCTCCAACTGCATCCTTGAGGACTCTGTGTACAGTCGCAAGGAAAATAGGCACTCCTGGGAAATGCACCACTCTCCACCTTCCTGTCTTCCTGATGGTTGCCCTTGGCAACGGCACATATCTGCTGTTTATCCGGTTCTCCGCTCCACAGCTGCCAGAATAATGGAAAGTCTTTGCCGAGCACAAACTCCACTTCCAGAGTCTCACATTTTAAGAGCTTGCATTGTACAGAACCATAGTCTGTTACAAAGGTCAGTGACACGGTGACATCTGTCTCTGGCCCCCTCTCTAGAAAGTCCAGTACTTCGGGCATGACCCGAGACACCTGCTGGCGGGAGTCTAATATAACTCCCAGCGGTATTCCCCGATCTCCAACTCGCAGGACTTTTCCCATGGGCTCCACCATTTTGCAGCCATTTTGACAGGTCTGTGTCTTTTACTGTGCTTCTGGCCCTTTAAATCCGCACACAGCTTGCACCACAGGAAAAAAAAACAGTCCACAATCGCATGAGCAGAGCTTGCTCCACTGGACAAAACAGGCTTCCGGCCCTTTAAATCACTGCACAGCAACACAGCAATTCCTTGTCAATATTCAGCAGCACCTGCTCTCCTCAGTCAGGTCGTTGCCCCTAGCAACCTGCTGTTATTGCCCGCATCCTCCACCATATGTAGGGATCTTCTCTTATTCGGGGTCATTCTCGCAGAGTTTGCCACAGACACCAGATTGAAGTCCAAACGATGCTTTATTTTCCAGCACAAAACAGCAATCAAAACATAAATCCTTGGCCGTCTGGCCACTGACTAAACAGTATTTCCCTCTCTATCAGGATCTGGGTCTACCACCCAGCTCCCCAAAACACATCACCAGTGCTTACCCTACACACAGGGTTAGAGGGTCCCGGCTCCCACAGGTCTTGCCACAACCTGCTCCTTTCACAGACTGAGAGCCCCACCCAAGTCCAGCAACAGGATTAAATAGCATCCCTGGACATGAGCATTGTCCAAAATCCCGGACTGGAGCATGGGGAACAGGCACCCACCCAGCACATTGCCTGCTCCCAGTAAAAGCCCGCCCTGGACTAGCTGGAGCCAGCTAAGCTAATTATCTTGGTGTCCACCAACTAACTTAGTGGCCACCTATATCTAGGGCCTTTACTTCACCAAGGCTTGGCCCCTTGGTGACACGCTCCTGGTGCAAACCCCTTTTTTATGCTTCCCCGGGACTTTACTACACCCCTCCTATTCACATTGCCACAATACCTAGAGCATTTGGTGATGCTGTTGACATTGAGTTGCATTAGGCTCAAAATGTGTCACAGCTAAGCCAGGCTGCCTCTACTTCTACATAAGTATTGCCAGTCTAGCATTTTCCTCCACACTGCCAGAAGCATTGCACTGTGCAAGATCTGTAAAAATAAAATAATCTGTAGACAGGCAAACACAAACATCAGCACCACAGCTCTATTGAACCATGTGAATTGCCATCACCTATCCCCTCGGCAAACAAAAAAGGGAGCCAGTTACTGCAAAAAGAAAAGTGCCCAGGCCACATCCATGAACAATATGGTATCTCTCACATCACCATCATAATTTTCTGCTTCTCCTGTTCAGACTCCTTCTCTCCACGGTCAGCAATCAATAACAGAATGCACGGCCAGGAAGCAATTCTACATGCCCAACAATGCACTTGTGAGCAAGCTTAATTCCCACCTGGCCAAGTTGCTGGTGGTGCAGTCGCTGCTGTACCATTTAGTCTAGGCTACTGCCCTTTGGCTGCTGATGGCATGCGCTCAGCCTCAATGGAAGATACCTAGCAGGCATTATTACTTCCAAAAAGCCATCCCTACCTTGTACTCTCATGTGGAGGAGAATGTGGTCGACTCCTTGCGGTTCCCGCTGTAAGGCAAAGTGTAAACCACAGTGGACAATTGGAGCAACTGTTACAGGCAGGGACAGTACACGTCTTTCACAGCCTACTGAGTCAATCTTTTTGTGGCAACACCCTAGTAACATGGCCAGATACTCTTGTCCTCTCCACAATTGTGTCATCTTGGCTCCTACACCAGGAACTTATCTATCGCCTCAAAATCCTCCTCCATTGACTAGTGTTGGGCGCAAATATTCAAATCGCGAATATCGGCACTTCGATATATTCGGCGTTCACTGCTGCAGTTATATGTGGAAAAGTCTTCAGTGGCACATTTCAGTAGAAAAATATAAATATATTCGGCTTTACTGCTGCAGTTATATGTGGCAAAGTTTTTTTTTCTTGAAAATTGAATGGTGCTTGAAGAGCTCCATTCCTGAAGAACCGAATTACACCGTTGTTAATTTTTTTATTTTTTTTCAAAATAGCTTTTTCCAGTAAAATTGATGGTTGCTTGAAGAGATCCTTTTGCTGTAAGGACCGAATTATGTTGTTTTGAAAGCTTTTATTTAAAAAATAGTTTTTTTTCCGGTAAAACTGATGGGTGGCTTTACGAGAGATGAGCAAATTGAAGCGAAGGAAATATTTGATTCCCACTGAATCTGAATTTCCCTTACGATTCGTGGTAACGAATCTCATTTTTTTCTGATATGGCTGCTGCACACGTGAGGGGATGGAGAAAGGAACTCTGGGAAGGCGGGATCACCTATAATGCCATGCAGGGTCCCCCTGCTGTTAGATATCTAAGCATTCCCCCCCCCCCCTCCAGACTGCAATGCCCAAACATCCAACTGGGTGACTGGGCCTTCTGCTGCATCTGACACACAGGTTCTGAACTCAGCTGTCGGACTGCAGGAGCTCCCAGGACCCTCCTATTAAAGCACCTGGTAAGTCCATCTAGTAATAAGCATGCAGCAGTGTCTGTGGAAGAGGGGGTGCAGGGCTGCTGGGGTCACACTCACTGTAGCAGCCCTGCACTGCCCTCAAGTACTGATGGTCACTGACCTGTGAGTTCCCGCTGTCAGCTCTGTTTTTTCCCTGTGCCTCAGTGTGAGCTCCCTGTGTCCTGTGGGCTCCTTGTGACTGTAGGGCACAACCAAACGACATGCTCGTGTGGTGCTTGTGGCGTGGCCGTGCTGTGTTCAATTGCCACATGGCTGTCTGGGCCATAGAGGGCTCTAGTTAAACTAATAAAGACAACATTGTTTAGGTGGTCTGCATTGTTAATGAATGGGGGGGGGTGAGGTTGGAGTATAGATTTAGAACTAGAGATGGCCCGAACTATTCGCCGGCGAACAGTTCCCAGGGGAACATAGCTTGTTCGCGTTCCCCGTGGCGGGCGAACATATGCGATATTCGGTCCGCCCGCTATACATTATCATTGAGCAAACTTTGACCCTGTACCTCACAGTCAGCAGACATATTCCAGCCAATCAGAAGCATACCCTCCCTCCCAGACCTTCCCATCTCCTGGACAGCATCCATTTTAGATTTGTTTGGAAGTTGCAGTCTTAGTGAGAGGAGGGACAGTGTAGCTGCTGCTGATTTAATAGGGAAATCGATAGCTAGGCTAGTGTATTCAGAGTCCACTCCAGTCTTGAAAGACTCATCTGATCTCTGCTGTAAGGACAGCGTCCTGACAGCACCCCAAAAAGCCCTTTTTAGGGCTGCTAGATTAGCCTGCTTTTATTTATTTTTTCTCTCTCTCTCTCTATAATATATATATATTGTGGGGAGTTGCTCTGGTAGACAGCGGTGCGGGTACAGTATAGAGGCAAAGAGAGTCCACGTAGTGCAGCAAACAGTGTTTTATTTCACACTTGCACAAACAAAACTCAAATCAGTCACTTAGTGTTACTTCACACACATAGCAAAAACTTGAGGCAAAACAAAAGTCCAAGACTGAATCAAATTCACCTGTGTGGTTTAGGTGCGTGTTCACACCCGGCTGTCAGCCCAGCCGCAGGAAAGTCCAACCTCAGGCTTCCAGGCGGACTGCACGCCTCTTAGCAAGCTCTTGCTTCCAGCCCTGAGAGCTCCACAGAACACCAGCAGGTTCCAGGTTAAATCACCTCAAATCCTAGGTGTTAGTTCACACCTGGCTGAATGCTCAGCAACACAAAAAGTCCACTGACCGTCTTTAAATGGCCTGCTCTTCTGACACACAGGTCTCAGCTTTTCAGCCCAGCACAGGGCTCAGATCCCAAAAAACAGAGAGAGCGCCTTGCATAAACCCAGCTGTTTTTTTAAAGGCAGCTCGGTATTAACCCAAAAACCCGGACCGGCACCTAAAATCCGGTCCAGTATTTACCCTCACCTGGCTGCAATCAACCCAGCAGCACAGACTGAGAGGAAAATACCTGCTTTTTACCACCAAACCTCTCACTGTGTCACATACCCCCCCCCCCCCCTTTGTTCAACCCTGAGGGGGTGAACACACGCCAGACAGTATACCCAGAACCGGGCACTCGCATTTCCCTGTAACTGCCCTGCTCTGTGTTCCACTGAAAATCTAAAGTTCTGAAGTCACCCGAACCCTCTGGTGACCCAGGACTTTCCTTCTTTTGTCCAGATGGGGACAGGCTGCGGCCAACCCCACATCACTCCTTCAGAGATGGCTTGTCCTGAGCCACGGGCACCTGGAATGCGGCTTTAACCAGACTTTTGCCTGGGGCTCAGTGACAATATCACGGTGAGTTATGGAAGGGCATTCAGGGAAATCACAGAACACCTCTGTGTTCCGACTAACAAACTCCTTGGCTCTCTGAGTCTGTTCAGTGGAAAGGCTGCCAGTAATTTTATCTGTGGCAGCCGCTTCCTGTTAGCAGACAGAGGGACCGGAATCTCTTTCCCAAGATAAACCGACCGCGGGTTGTTCTCATATACAAGTCTCTAACCTTCCAAGGTTTCCGTGAATTTACATGGTAGACCGGCTCCGGCTTTTGCAGTCCTGGCTGGTGTACCTTGTAATTTGGGTCTCCAACTTTCTGTGCTATTTTATAGGTCCCCTTCCCCTAGCGCTGTCCTTACTGTTCACAGGTGGCCCAACAACCAAAACCGGGTCCCTTTGGCTACGGACCCCAGACACTGATTGCAGGTCCGGCTTTGGCCTTGCTGAGCCACCTTCCTATGTTTTCTACCTATCCTATTTAGGGGACTGTCTTCCTCACCCAGCGGACCTACTGTGGGTCCCTCTGCCTTGGGTGTCTGGGGTTCTAAAACCTCACCTGGGCTAGGCCTCACTACTGGAAGTTTTCCTACCTGTCTGGGAACTGTATGTCCAGTGGCCGGCCACAGGGCTGGGAACAATGGAAAGTCTTTTCCTATTATCACATCATAGGGCATACTCGTGGTTACAGCTACCTCATGGACCTGCCTGCCGGCACACGTGTTTACAGACAACAGAGCAGTGGGGTATTCTTTTACATCTCCATGAATGCTGAAAACCCCGACTCTCCGGCCTGTAAACTCCTGTGGGTCGCACCAGGGAAGCCCTCACCAGGGTCACCTGACTCCCGAATCCAGCAGAGCTGCCACTGGAGTGTCTCCCACCTCCACCCGACACAAATGTTCATCATGGTTAACCTCTGACACATCGACTCCTTCTGGCATACAATGACTGTCGATACCCAAAGTTCACATCCATGGGCTCACCCAGGAGGGGACAGTTGGCCCGTACATGGCCAGGCTCCTGGCACCGCCAGCAGATTATAGAGTCCTGATCCCTAAGGGCACATCCCAGTGCGGTCTTTCTCAGCCTCAGGCCGCAGGGTCTGGGAGGGACTTTCTGGGTTTTATTACTCCCTTCCCCAGAGTTCCCCTTAAGTTCCTCATTAGCCCCATAACGTTCGACCAGGTCCACCATCTCCAGGGCACTTGTAGGAGATGTCTGGCCAACTCCCAGCGCTGGAGGGTAGTGGCAATGTCCTCCAGAATTTGTCAGCTACAATACGGTCCAGCATAGCAGTGGGACTAAGTACGTCAGGAGGTAGCCATTTTGTAAGAGTTTTAGCAAATTATAATACTGGGGTCGTGCTGGCTCAGCTGGGTTAAACTCCCACTGATGTACCCGCTGGGCCCTGACCAACACATTCACCCCCAGTCTCGCTCAGGATCTCACCCTTAACCACAGAGTAGTCTGCGGCTTGGTCAGTCCGTAAATCAAAGCATACCTGTTGGGGTCCGGACGCCAGAAACGGAGCGATGACTCCGGCCCACTGGTCTCGGGTAGTCTCTCTCTCACGGCCACCTTTTCGCAACATCGCCAAGTAGGTTTCAACATCATCTGTCGCTGTCATCTTGGGAACGGCCAGCGCGACTGCTTTCCGAGGCATCGTGCACTCCCTGAGGCATCCCTGACTTTTCTAGCACCATTACGTGTTGCAGCAGCCGCTGGTTCAGGTCTCTGCTGGTCGCTGATTAGCCTCTAGCAGTTGTCTGTTCGCCTCTTGCTGCTGTGCGATGGCCTGCTGTTGGGCAAGTAAGGCTTCTTCATGTCTCTTTGCTGTTGTGCGATGGCCTGCTGTTATTTAGTTGGCCTGGACTAGCTGCTTTATCATCTCCTCCATCTTGTCCTGTGTTGGTGGTTGCAGCTTGGCAGGCTTAATCTAGGACATACAACAGTGCCCAAAAAAAAAAAATGCTACGAAAAGTTTTGGCTTCACGCCAGCCTCACTGCAATTGCCCGCATCCGACACCAAATGTGGTAGACAGCGGTGCGGGTGCAGTATAGAGGCAAAGAGAGTCCAGGTAGTGCAGCAAACAGTGTTTTATTTCACACTTGCACAAACAAAACTCAAAACAGTCACTTAGTGTTACTTCACACACACAGCAAAAACTCGAGGCAAAACAAAAGTCCAAGACTGAATCAAATTCACCTGTGTGGTTTAGGTGCGTGTTCACACCCGGCTGTCAGCCCAGCCGCAGGAAAGTCCAACCTCAGGCTTCCAGGCAGACTGCACGCCTCTTTGTAAGCTCTTGCTTCCAGCCCTGAGAGCTCCACGGAACACCAGCAGGTTCCAGGTTAAATCACCTCAAATCCTAGGTGTTAGTTCACACCTGGCTGAATGCTCAGCAACACAAAAAGTCCACTGACCGTCTTTAAATGGCCTGCTCTCCTGACACACAGGTCTCAGCTTTTCAGCCCAGCACAGGGCTCAGATCCCAAACACAGAGAGAGCGCCTTGCATAAACCCAGCTGTTTTTTTAAAGGCAGCTCGGTATTAACCCAAAAACCCGGACCGGCACCTAAAATCCGGTCCAGTACTTGCCCTCACCTGGCTGCAATCAACCCAGCAGCACAGGCTGAGAGGAAAATACCTGCTTTTTACCACCAAACCTCTCACTGTGTCACAATATATATATATATATATATATATTGCAATTGCCTGGCCTGCCGGTGTGTGAGGAGCTGCAGGCCCACAGACTGTAGTGTGCCCTCTGCCAGTGCTGCCCATCAATCATACCGTGCGGC